>OX578143.1:125662577-126862577 GCA_951213105.1 Amaurobius ferox | reverse complement strand
GTGGCACCCTTCAGTATGAATTCGGCATGAACTACACCTTCTCTGTCGAAACACATCGTCAGCATCACCTTCCCCGCAGATTGAACTATTCGGCATTTTTTACGAGTCTTGGAAGGGGAATGTTTTCACTCGAGGGAGCTGTGTTTCATTTCCGGTGAGAAATGATGAACCCAAGTCTCGTCTCCACTCATAATTTTGTCCAAGAACTCATTTCCTTCCTATTGATAACGATTCAAAAATTCAAAAGCACTTTTAAAATGCTTCCAATTGTGGTCTTCCGTCAATATACGATGCACCCATCGAGCACAAACTTTACAAAATTCAAGGTACTCCGCAGTAATCTTATGCACACTTCCATGTGAAATATCCAGTTAATTTTCCATTTTGTCTACTGTTACACATCTGTTTGCAAGAATGTGTTTATTCATGCTAGCAACAATCTCAGCATTTGAAGTTGATGGTCTTCCTTCGCGGTAAGCATCGTCAACATCTGTACGTCCATTCTCGAACATTTTGCACCACTTTGCAATAGCTTGATTCGATATTGCATTTCTACCATACATTTTGTGCATCTGCCGATAAATTTCAGTGCAGTTACACCTTTTTGCCCGCAAAAATGAATAATTAAATATTGAGAACAACGAAAAATGAAAAAAAAAATGGTTTGAAATTAAAATGACAAATGGCCATCTCCTTCATGTTGAGGAGAGATGGCCTTCCAATACAATAAAGAACAAGAAAGACCAATCATGCATAAAGCATTGATTATGAAACACTTTCCAACTTCAATGCAATTTTATTTAAACATCTCTAAAATGCGATACATTCCTTGGTAATATTTTTAAAATTATCACAATACTACATTAATTTATTATATATGAAAACTTAAAACTTCATCGAAAAAAAAATGAACTTCATTCAAATGAGGGCATTGAAATATAAATTGCTTGGTTTAAACATCTCTAAAAAAATCGAAAAAACTCATTTGCTTCTCTGTGTAAAATCAATGAATGTTTCATTCATATTAGCTATATTGCGGACTCCATGAGCTAAATAATTTTGCATTAAAGACATGCAGCAATTCTTATACAACTCATTCTACATCTTTTGGTGTTTACATTCTCCATAAGTGAAAATTAGGCTTCGGTGTAGAAATAATCGTTTGATATAATCGTTTTATAAGAATTTGATGATCATTTAAACTCAAATATATTGTAATTGCGCTGTTTCAGTATGTAGAAGCACAGAATTTAAGCAAAAATAAAGCGGTTTTAGGATGGATACAACACTAAATATGAATTTTAAAAAAAAACTTTAAAAATCACGATTTTGACACAAGATGGATGCCCGACCGTCCAAACAGTTACCTTACACCTTTCTGGTAGGTCGGACGGTCTGGGTTTCAACAAGATGGATGCCATATTTTATTTTGAAGTGGGTCACGTGATCTCTTCATATAAAGGGTGTAATTATTTTAATTTTTATTTAACACACTACTGAATATGTTTTGCTGAAATTTTTTTATATATTTTATGGGATTAATCGAATATTTCCTAAAGCTTTTGAAGCTATTTGTGAATTTTAAATTCACTTAAAAAATGTTTGAAAAATTAGGTCCCATAGGGTTCAATGTATTTCATTTTTTCAACCCAGGTTCAATCCAAAACTAATTGGGTGATATTATTCATTTATATTCCCATGGGTCCCACAGACTGTCTGAACAACATATTAAAATTTCATTTTGATAGTCATTTTTACGGTAGTTATCGTGCTAACGGACATACAGACAGAATGAACAAAGTCATAAACACTTTTAGGTACACACTAAGTTAAAATAGGAAGAAATAACACATTTCATATAGTTAACCATAAAAAACTTATAATAACTTGTAAAGATGCAATTCTATCACGAAAAATGTGCGAATAAAATTCTACTTCACTTTTCGTAAAATGTTACCACATTTTTGTCAAAGGTCTTGAAAGTGTATACACGTTTCATGGAGCCACTGCATGCACCTTACCAGTCATCCTTTTTGGTTGTGGTAATGTATTATTCTCCACAGTGAACACAGTGATCCTCATCAAATTCTATTCCCTCTAAAGTGTCCCTGGAAGTGTCGTGTTTTTGTTTTTTTTCTCTCAATTATTTTAGACTTTTTCACAGTTTTAAGCTTATTTATCAACTTTTTCTCTTTCTGGGATACTTTCAGGGCTTATGAAGTTTTTCCCAAAATGTTAACTAAGTGATGCAAACAGATTTAAAGGTCAGGTGACCATGGGATATATTCACTGTATAATTACCTAATTAATTAATATATCATTTATTAATAAAACATGATAAATGTTTTTTCAGCCTGCTAAATACAATCTTTTAGGTCTATGGGCTATGCATATAGTGTGTAAAATCCTCATTCCGCATATTTTTGAAATATTGATGAAAAGTGGTCATCTCTTCTCGATTTGATGTGGCCATCTCTCCTGAAATTAATGGAGAGATGGCCACGTAATTTAAAGCGTCACTCTGCCATTGCATGTCTTTGTTTTATGCTTAGGAACAAAAACTGGATTATATACTTTCCTTAAAAGTCTGTATAATTAAATAAATGTACATATTGCGAAACATTGAAATACCTAACTCAAGAAAAATATTCAACCACTAAATTAAATAAACATTAAAATTTCACTTACCTTTTGTAATTGAAAAATGCAACGGCACATCGCAATGGATAAACGGGTTGAACTGCTTCCTATGAACGAAGTTCGTACTGCTATCTATAAACGATATTGGGAAATATTTACACTGACCATCTCTCCTCTATGGCCATCTATCCTAGAATCACCCTATACACAAAATAAAATCCATGGTAGAATGACCACTGAACTTAAACTATCTACTAGCTACTAAGTAAAAATTTGAATTTTCAGGTATGGATTTATTAAGAAATGCTCTTTGCTAGAAAATCTTCAGCAACGTATGTAATCACCAATAAGATAATAATGAAGCAGACAGCTGTTTAGAGGATACACTGGATCCTCTTTGTCGGTGTCTAAAATAAAAAATACTGGCTGTTTCTTCTTTTTGATTTTGGGTTTGTTAGTTCTCTGACATTGGCAAAGGGTAAAATGCGTAAATAAATTATCAGGAAATTTAAATATGGAGCTCATCTTGAAAATAATTGTTTTTGCTAAAATTAAAAGAAAAAAAAGAAATCACATTATTCAATTTTGAGGAAGAAAATAACAAAGCTTTAATTAAAATGTTACAAAATGCATGCTGTTTGACAATAAGCATATATTGAACATCCACAGAAAATTTTTTTTGTTTCTGACAATTAGGTGGTGCAGAGCAAGAAATGATTTTATCAAACACAAAATTTTAATTTCATGCATCCGCACAGCAGCACCTAGTGAATTCTCCATTTCTTTGAAAATTTATTGCTAAACAAACTAATGCATAAAATCAACTAAAATTGTGTATGGTATAACTGTGTTATATGTAGCTTTAAAAAATTTTTGAAAAAAATCTATGGGGATGGGTGACATTTTGACATTTATTTATTTTTTTGGTTGAATTGACATGGAATGACCCTATTTTATTTGTGCTTAACGACATCACTCAAGTTTTCCTTATCTTTTGCACAAAGTGTTCTTTACTTAAATTTTTTCTGTATTTGTGTTTTTCAAGAAATAATTAAAATACATTATATATCTGACAGTCTAAAATGTTTTGTAAATTTTATTGTTAAACCTGCTGCATTTAAAAAATTTTTTTATTATTTTCTGAACTCATTTAAATTAAAGTTATTTAGGATAGCTATGCATATTTAAACTAAAAGACGAAACAAATGTTAATTTTAATTAAAATTGACATTTAACTAAAATTCTAAGGATGTAAATTTAGATACAAATACACAAATACAGTATAGGATCTATTATCCAGACTGCTTGGGACTTCAGGCTTTCTGGATAAAGGGTTTTTACGTAATTCGGGACACTTTTCTAAAACTTACTGGAATGGTCTAAAATGTTATAGAAAATTATAATTCATTTTAAAAAAACATGTATTAAATACTTTTTTTACAATCCATATGAAAAGATATACTTGGTTAACTAAAATGCAAATTACATATAATTACAGTATCAAATTTAGGGATTAACCCCTTGCCTGTGCCACCCGAATCCAGTTCGGGCAACCCTTCTGCGCCAAATTTGGAATGCCCGAACTGACTTCGGGCAAGCGAAAAATCAGTGTTTCTATTCCGTTGATCCCGAATTGAGTTCGTTTTGTCTTACCAAATGCTTTACAATATAGTTCATTGTTTTTCCAACAGATGGCGATACTTGTCCACATTTTTTTTTTGGAAGTAGGCGGGATCAGCTAGCTTGATTAGGCGGGATATAAACCGAGTTTATTGTAAAGAGTGTGATGTCAGCTTGTGTGCCGGGTCATATTTTTCGTATATATCATACTATAAAAGATTTGTGAAATTCTGAGAAATGATTTGTGAAATTCAAAAGATTATTTCATTTATTTTGCTATAATTAAACAATTTTGAGTAAAATATGAATATAATCCATTAATTTTCCACATGTATATCAAAATATTAAATATAGTAGTTATTTCATATAAAAATTTATATTTTTACAAAATAAAATTTTTCTAACCTTTTTAAATGTTATAATAGACAAAACTGAAGCATAAAAAAATTTTCCATTTTTGACCCACTTTCCTGAAATATACTCCACAGGCAAGGGGTTAAGAAAATTTTTGAAAGAAAAAAATGTCTGAAAAAAGTTAATTATTCAGGGTAGTTATTAGAAGTCTTTTTTTTTTTTTTGGAACATTTCAACTAAAGTGGGCCCTCACCATATTCATCTAATTTAGCAGAAACACCTTTTTCGTATGTTTCAAAATATTTTAAAGTACTTTTAATAAAATTAAGATAAGAAGGATGTTCATTTTTAATTGAAATGAGAGATTCAACTATGGGTGCAAATATATCAAATTCTAATTTATGTTCTTCAGATGTATTTCTAATAAGCCTTATAATTCTAAATGCCGGAATAAATAAAAAAAATTTAATTTCGTTATCCTAAACATATATCTCAATTTCATCAACAATATGTTTAAAAATAATATCCCAGCATAAAAAGCCCCAAAAATATAAAAATATTAGTGGATGGAAACAGATTGAAAAAATCGAAAATATTTAAAAATAAAACAAAATATATCGGCGATTGTGTTTACATAAAAAAATTCCAAGATATTGCTAAACTCTCTTTTATAAAATACTAATTAATAAATGTAGCACGTTAAAACTCCATAAATATACTGCAATGAAATCTTTTGATAGGGTCAATGTTCGGTTCAAAATAGCCATTTTCATCCAAATAATAGGATTTCATTGAAAATGATTTTAATGTTGGAATTCCATCAACGTTTTTTAAAATATTAAAGATGTGTATATTTCCACGGAGATGAAAAAAAAAATCTGGTTTTTCTGAGAAAATGACAAGTTTATTGCTTAGGTTAAGTATTTAAAGAGATCAATCAGAAGGCCCTGAATGACATTTTATAGCTGCTATATTTTTCTTCGCATTTCGGCAAAAGTTAACTCTCATTAATTTCGGGAATTCCTTACTTAAACGTACTTTCTATCATCTCGGAAATGCGCTGATGACCTTTTTTTTTTCAATCTTTTCCAATAAATGTTTGTGGAAAATAGTGTGAATTCTGTGCGGCACATTGCGTTTGAAGGGCGTAGACAAAGCAAATAGGATTTCTTTAGCGATATCTGAATATTTCTAGTGAAAAAGTTGGAATACTTTTTCTGAAAATCAAAGTCCTGGAACAAAGAGCAGAAAAGAAAATGTAACGAATTCGGAAAAATCAAAACCTTTGTGCCTAGTGTGCTCTGCCCTATATACCCAGAAAAGAATGAAACGCCATTAAAAAAAGCACTTTGCCGCGACTTGTCCGTAACTAAGGCTCCTATATATACAGGAGCCATATATATCCATAACTAGTGAAGAATGGAATCACACGTCTCGCCATGAAGACTAGATAGATCCTTTTAGCCTTCATGCGTCTTGCCCGTGCCAGATGTAGCCGCTTCGGAAATTTTCGGGATAAACAGTGCAACTTCGGATGTTTTCCGGAAGATGGAGATACGGAACTTCCCGGAAATAATACGATCCACGGAATATTTTCATTCGCTCTCGCGAGAATTCCTCACATTCGTTTTCGAAATTTAAGAAGGATCAGCGACAGAGATTGCAAGCGAATTCTCGCACAGCATTTTTTTCTGTGCAGGATTTTTGAATTTCATGCGCGGATCGCGTGTACTTTGGAAAAATGTAGGCTTCAACGCATCTTTTTTTTTTTTTTTTTTTTTTTTTTAAATTAATATTGCTAATTAAGGCAAAAAGCGTTTGGCGGGATTTTAAACAAAAAAAATCGCTATTTGGCACAATATTTGGCAAATAATTGCTTGTTGGCGCAGAATTCGGCATTATTTTGGCGAATTCTGGTTTGGGGAGAGTCCGGATATTGGGGTGCCAGATAAGAGGTCGCATACTGTATATTAAATTCTAGTTACTTGCCTTTTTACACGAATTAAACATTTTTGAGGTGATTTGTGTGTGTGTGTGTGTGTGTGTGTGTCACAAACGAATTGAGTATTCGAATGAAATTTTGTACACAGATTACAATCTGTGAATGCTGGAAGCGTATTCTTTTGAAACACAATTGAATGTTCAGAACCCTTCTAAATTTTCGAGTCAAATTTTGAAAAAATCATCAAAAAATCAAAAGTTACGCAAACAGTCATTTCTTATGTAATTTTTCATTAGAATACAGTTGACACAAACTTTAGAACATTAACATGAACCATTTTCGAGATATTGGACAATTTTCACATAAATTTATCAAAAAATCATATAAAGTAAAAAAAAATATTAACTATTGCGAAATATGTTAACTTTTCATATGTAATATCATGTGATAAATTTGATGGCATCATTCTCATGGATGTAGCTCGTTCCATTCATGAGAAAAATACTTTGGGTAATGTTTTTGTATTTGGACGCCAATAGTTATAACTTATTCCTCCATCCATAATGCTTGGCGAGATTTTGGCGATGAATTTGGTGGAACATTGCCAACTTGGCTACTTTTTAAAATATTGCCAAATTAACAAAAATGTCATAAAATGATAAAAATAATGCTAAATCAATGAAAATGACGACTAATTGACTAAAATTCAATATCTTGGAAAGAAAATAAGAATATACTACAAGAATAAATTAGTAATAGACTAATATTTAGTAATAGAAAAGTACTATAATATACTTAGTAATAGAAAATATACTATAAAAATAACTTAGTAATTATTAAATAAGTTTTGGCAAAATTTTAGTGACGAATTTATTGAAATATCTCCAACTTGCTGACTTTTTTAAATGTTGCCAAATTGATGAAAATATCACCCAATTGATAAAAATTTCCCAAATTGATGAAACTGATGCTAAATCAATGAAATGATGACTAATTGATGAAAGTTCAATAAGAATAACCCATTTTTCCGTCTGTCCGTAATGCTTGGCAAGAAATTTAGTGGGACGTCGCCAAATTGGTTACTATTTTAAATGTTAACAAAGTGATATAAGTGTCGCCAAATTGACAAAAATTATGCAAATGGAAGTAATGTTTCGCAAATTCTGATTTCCATTATATGACGGGCATATTTTCTGGTATATAAGAAGTGCCCTTCTCTCCATTTGTCGGTAACATTTGGTGATGCATTTGGCGAACTTGGTGAATAATCTAGTAAAGTATCGCCAACTTAGTGATATTTCACCCCCAGATTGACAAAAATATCATCAAGATTGCAAAAATGATGCTATATTAATGAAAACGACACCTAATTGATGAATTAATTATTAAAATATTTTGATATATGGACTGTATCGCTTATTAAGGATGCTATCAATATTAATAATTGTTTATTTAGTGTTGCGCGAAGTATAAGTTATCTAGGTACTTTGAAATAGTTTTACATATTGTCATCCGGATAATCACCAAATGTACAATTCAATGTTAAAAACACAGTACCGTGGATCTTATACATTATTTTTTGACTGTAAAAGGATCAAATTCACTGCATTATCTAAAAAAAGTCTTGTGCACCACATCAGATTTTTTATATTATTGATATGGTTACATTTCTAAGTACCCAAATCAGGGTTCATACTCTTTTTGCTTTTCCCTACTTTTTAAAAGTGTTTACTTATTTCTTACTTTTTAATAAAGAAAAAATTATTTTCATATATTATGCCATTCTGGATTAAAAAAAAAAAAAAAAAATTACATTATATCCATCCCACGAAATTGCTCCATATTTCACTTCTGACCTCTTAAGAAATATGCTACAAAATATTGACAACATCATATATTCACTTACATTTGAGGAAACTACTACTGCTCAGGTAGAAAAGCAATTTTATGTTTATGTACAGTACTAGTAATTAAAAAATATGGTTGAATAGGTTTATTTAACAAGTGTGCTTTTTTAGAGCATGCATTAGTAGAAATGTAGAAATAGTGAAAGGCACTTTGCTTGAAAATTTGAAACAACATCAGTTGCCCTTACGGATGGCCCAAATATAAATAAATTAGTGTTAAAGAAATTAAATTTTGAAATATAAGCAATTGGAGAAGCCAAACTCCCAGATATTAGTACATGTTCTCTATATAATATTCACAATACAATATCGAAAAGTTTAAAACTTTTGGATATAGACATTGATAAGTTTCCCGCTGAATTGTTTGCTCTTTTTTTTTTTTTCAAAATAAGTAAGTGCTGCACAAAAGGAAGATTTTGCGTTTAATTCAGTCTGTTTTAAATGTGAAAATTCATTTTCTTTTACATCATGTTAGTTCTAGATGGCTTATAATTGAACCAGTGATAAAACGCATCATTGGACGATTTGGTGTTATTTTGGAATATTTCCTACAGTTCCTCCCAAAGAAATGCAGTTGTGGTAATATTTCATCAAATGCTCGATATAAAAGAATACATCAGTATTTAAATGAACCTAATGCGCTAGCCTATATTCAATTTATTGTTGCATTATCTTCTATATTTACAGAGTTTCTTACTCTTTTACAAAGTTAAGGTCTTTTAATTCCCATTTTGCATTCTAAATGAAGTCCTGACTGATTTGTTAAAAAGGTATATGAAGTGTAAATCTGTCATAGGAAAAGCTTAAAGAATTTGAGGTATCTGATGGAAGGAATTTTTTACCTGTAAAGCAAATGGGGATTGATACTGGTGTAAGAAAAACCTGCTTCTTTAGATGAAGCAAAATCAAAGCTTGTTTATTTGAACTTCACGCATTGCTGCATTTGTATTTTTGAATACTTGCAAACTGAGTTGTTTATAACTTCTGCAATTCTTAAAGATCTAAAAATACTTCACCCATTGATAAAGAAAAGGTGCAAACTGTGAACAGTCTATGTCGCTCATGTGCATGCCTAAAAATGTTAAAATTAAATTATGACAATATTGACAAAATTATACGAAAATGGATGATTGGATCTTATGATTGTGGGGGTGTTTATGAAGTTTTGTATGTTCAACATAAAATTAATGTTAAAACTTTTACATATGAATTTTGCATATTAATGTTACATATGAATCTTTTACATATTAATGTTTATTGGATCAAAATTTTTGAAGTGATAGGTACACATTTTAGAAAGTCAAAATATTTCAATTTGTCCTAGCTGATTAAATCTTATTGGATCTTTTCCCCATGGAAACACAGATATTGAATATGGCTTCTCTTTAAGTAAAAAGAATGAACATAGGTGAAAGGACAATAGCGTCTATTATTTGTGTTACAAAAGTTGTCATTCGAAGAAATGGTAACACTATGAGTAAAGTTCCAATTACTTCAGCTTCAGTTTAAAAAGTTTAAGGAACAAGACAAGAATATTTTTGTACTGAAACATAAAAAAAAGTTGGAGAAAATATTTGTAGAACAAAAAAACCCCCGAAAAGCTGATGGCATTAAAAAGCCAATGAGAAGTAGAAGAGGAGTTGAAAGAAATTGTCTAAATTCACCGAAGACTTTAAAATTATCTTAAATAAGCCAACAGTTGCTTGATGAAGGTTCAGAACGATTAACTAGTGATCTGAGGAGGAAGAGCATGAAGGAAGCAACTTTTGGTAGTGGTATCATAGAAGCTGCTAAAGATGAATTAGAAAAGTGCGAAAAGTTGTCTGGAACTGAAAAGGAAAAATATTTTGTAGATGCTAAGCTGTCTAAATTTAAAAACTAATAAAAATTTTATAAATATGTTTTCAGAGTATCTGCTTCTTTTAAAATATTTTGAGTATCTTAACTCTAATTATTTTATAAAGAAAGGTAATAATTAAAGTAGTAAAGTAAATTAATTTGTAACTGAATCAGCATTTAAATCCAGTATTTTTATATTTTATTTCTTTTACCTTTAGTTATAATATAGTATGTAATTATTACATTTTATTTACATATAACATAATTTACGTTTCTGTCATAAACCTAAATCCATTGAATGTTTTTTTGCTATTAAATTAAGGTTCCTTTTGCATACATAGTTAGTTTGTATCTCGCTATAATAACATTGTAGCAATATCGGCACATACAAGTTATTATTGTGATCTATTGCTGAAAGCCATAAATTTAACATTTGCCTTCATAAACTTTCTGTGTAGCACTCTCGTGGTCTGGTATTCAGACATTCCAAATATATGTGATGGTCATTGGATTTTTTAAAACATTCTTTATTAAAATTCATGTATTTTAGCACTCATTGCAAAAAGCCACTAATTTTAGCACTCTTTCATAAAAAGGAAAGCACATTTTGTGAAAAAATCGAATTTTAACATTGATAAAAATAAAACAAATTTTACTATTTTTTTGCAATTGCAAATTTTGTCCCTTTTTGCACTTTCTCCAAAATTGCAATATAATGCTTTTCTCAAAATTCAGAAATGTTAATGTTTTTCATTAAGAAGAAAATCCATGAAAGGCGCTTTTAATTAAAATCCCAAGATTTATAACTGTTTGTCAAAAATCACCAATATTAACTCTCTTAAAAAACAAAAATTTAAGCACATTTTATAAAAATTTGAATTTTTACACCAATAAAAAATTTAATTTTAGGGTCCTTTCAAAAAATCTCAAATTTAAGTATTTTCTTTCTAAAAAATATTGTGAATACCCTTTCTCAAGAATACGAATTGCAATTTAGCGCATTCTCTCAAAATTCACGAATCTTTTCATAATAAATGCGAAAGGCACTTTCAAATATAATCACATATTTATTACCTTTAAATGAGTTTTAGCACTTTTTCTGATTATTCACTAATTTTAACACTCTTTTATAAAAATTGCAAATTTACGCACACTTTGAAAATTTCATTTTTAATGCCGATTAAAAAGTTCAAATAGTTGGGGATCAAAATTTTATTATTAAAGTCAAAAGCTAAACTGAAAGAAAGACGTCAAACGGCCAAAATATGGAAGATGAGCTAAAATAATTTATTGAAAAGATACTTTCATTTGAATATTTAATTCTGTGTACGTATAATATTTCTTAAATTTTGTAGAAATTCTGATTCGTGATGTCAATGCTTTATTAAGAAGATATTTTAATTAGAATATTTAATTCTATATTAACAATGTTTCATTCTATATTAACAATTTTTCTTAAATTTAATAAAAATTCCGATTCATGATGGTCCTGTTTAAAAAAAAAATACAGAAAAATCATTAAAGGAAAAAATAGTCACCATGAAAGACAATTCTGTCCGTGTGGCATTCAGCATGATGTAAATCATTCTGTTCATGTGGAAATGACTGACAGTAATGACATTTTGGTTTCTTTTTGTTCCACATGGAAATAAAATCTAATACTGAAAAGCAAAATATATACAAAATTTGCTTTTATGTACTAACAGAAGATATTTTGAAAATTTTATTCATTAACAATAATTAAATGCATGACGAATAATAAATATATGTATCAAATATAAATAATATTGTATATTTCACTTACCTATTAATTGCAATCTTCTAAAACTTCAAACAGATATGGAACATGATTTAAAATCACTGCTGTTGCGATCTAGTGGATGAAAATGATTGATTTTTTGGACATCATCATACTATTGCCTATAATTTTGTGTTTATTTCCATTATTTATGTTTTTTTACTGATGTAATTGTGAGATGAAAACTCGACTCATAATTGGGGGCTCAGAGACAGAAATAATGAATTTGCAAATTTATTAAGTCAAAAATATATTTAATATTATTGAAAAATGTCTTTTTGGAAAACTGTAGAAAACAGATTGTTTTCTAAACAAACACTGCCAGAAATATGTCATTTTTATAATTTTTTTTTGTAGCTCAAGAGATTCGAAATTAGTAATTTTTAAAGCTGAAGCGACTCAAAATTCAGCTTTATTGCAAACTGATGTAAGGTAGTAAGACAATTCAGTAAAGCAAGATTTCAAATGTGTATATAACAATAGACCAAAATCATATATAATAAACTAAATCATTGTAAATAAAATGTAAAGATTTCTGTTTGATATTTTTTTTATTTTTAGTATTGAATATAATGTGGAGTTTTATCGTCAGTTCACTGCTGTTGCCAATGCTTTGGATAATGTTGGTATGTATTTTAAAGATCTTTTCAATAATATTAAGATCTCTGATATATATGTTGTAATTTTAGCTCTATACAATGCTTATATTACTAATCATTCTACTCAAAAAATTTTTATCAATTTTCCTAAACTTCTACACTTTGTTCTTTTCAATAATTATATTTTTCAAGGAAATAAATTATACCTCACAAGTCTCAGGGGGGTAGATGCAGTAGTAGTATGTTAGATAATTTATACCTTTATTATTATGAACAGTCTTTTACTTCAATAGATTATAAAATTTATATATGTTGATGATCTGATATGTTTAGTACAGGGTTAGCAAGAAATAAATTTCCCACTTCAGAAGGCTCTAGAATGCGTTCTATTGATCCAAATGAGATAAAATTTGAAATACAGATAATTCAAATGATGCGCTTGACATTTATTAAACCAAAAATTTTAATATAAAAGTCCGCCGATAGGTGGTGCTGTAATACACATAGCAACATTTAATAGGCTTTATAAATGTTAAATAATATTAAAAAAAGTAGCATTAAAACTGCTCAATATGTCCCCCTTCATGTTCAACAATGTGCTTTAATCGCAGAACCATATTTGCCACAGCTGACTGGAGTGAGTCTGCCGGAATATCAAGAACATGGCACCGAATGGTGTCCTTCAGATCTGGCACAGATGCTGGCCTTTTACGGTAGATATTGTCCTTGAGGAAACCCCACAATCAAAAGTCGCAGGGGGTGATATCCAGCGAACAAGGAGGCCATGCTGTTGGAAATGTCGGCTGATCACCCGCTTAGCTGTGAAATGCTGTGTTAGCAATTGCTTTACGCTATGCTCAATGTGAGGAGGAGCGCCATCCTGCATGAAAATGATGTCCTGAAGGCATCCACGCTGTTGAATTTGTGGAATTACAAAATCCCTCAGCATATCATGGTACCGTAGTCCTGTGACTGAACAGGTTTTGATTCCAATTGCAGTTACCTCTTCAAAAAAATATGGTCCAATGATAAATGTAGCCGTAAAACCACACTATACTGAAATTTTTCAGGATGCAAGGGTTGTTCCTGTATAGTGTGAGGGTTTTCCTCTGCTCAAATTCGGCAATTGTGGGTGTTAACTTGCCCATTGAGGCAAAAGTGGGCTTCGTCAGTCCATAGGATGTTCCATGGCCAACTGACGTCAACCACTATTCGAGCAAGGAACTGAAGTGCAAAAGTATTACGAACCTCTGAGTCTTCGTCCTGCAATAGGTACACAGGCTTGATTTTGTAGGGATAAAAATTCAAAATCTGCCGTAAGATTTTTTCGTACAATGGAATACGGCATATCCAATACACGGAAAACAACTGGCACACTCACTCTACCATGCGGCGAATGACTGCTGGCTTTAACGACTGATGTAGCCACATTTTCGACGCTAAAAAACAGGATTGGCTTTAGTCTTCTACCTGGAAGAATGCCAAGTTGCCCAGTTGTTTCAAATTTCTTTATCATCTTGCGTAGGGCACATAGAGACATTGGACCTCTTCGTAGTATCTGCTTCATACGATGTAATTTTTTTACAGCTGCAATAGAGTCCTGCTGGTTCTGGTAGAACAATTTCACCAGTAGCGCTTTTTCTTGCAACGTTGGCATGATATGTTGAGAAGTAACTAATACTCGTTTAGTAACTAATGCAGAATCCTCCTTCTTTTTATCCAAAGAATAATGCTACTAGGCATGCGCTGTAACGCAAATAATGTTTCACATTTTCCATGTATGCAAATATATACCACTTGTGTTATAGCGCCATCTATAAGTGAATGTTGATACTAAATTTTTTGATTTAATAAATGTCAAGCGTGTCACTTGAATTATCTGTATTTCAAATTTTATCTCATTTGGACCAATAGAATGCATTCTAGTGCCCTCTGAAGTGGGAAACTTATTTCTTGCTAACCCTGTATATACTGAAAATTATGTCATAGATATAGATTTTTATCCCAACAATTTGAAATTAATTCCTAATGAAGATACTATTAGCAATAATAATTATTGATCCTACTAATTGTATAGTTACTAATTTATATGATAAAAAGACAATTTTAATCTGAACATTAATAAAATATTACCATTTAATTTCTGCAACTCAATTCAATTGTTTAGAAATATTATCCTTAATCAACTTTTTAGAATTTATAGATTATCAGATAAAAAATTTCATGCTATGCATATAAATAATCTAAAAATTATCAGCAAATTATACAAATATCCAGCATATTTAGTTAAAGGTATTGTTAAAAAGTTTGGATTAGCTAAATTTTCATGAATTCTCTTCTTTGTTCTTATATTAGCTAGACATCAACATTCTCTTTTTTTAACATTATATTTTAATTACATCCCCTTATATATTAGCCTCACTGTTTTCATTTATACGCCCCATTATTTTGTAGCTCTTACTGTAGAATATCACCTTTTATTGCTTTTTCGCATTGCCGTTATTTGTTTCACACGATTGGCAACGGTGGATATCTACTTTTCAATTTTGCGATTGACAACACTGGTCTCTTCATTTTCGGCTTCTATGGTTAGCACATTTTCAGTGTTTTATAATCCAGATATTCTTGTTTCCTTTATAATTGTTCTATCTTTATGTGTGTTGTCCAAGTAGAAATAGTTTATAGGTATAATCTATTTATTTCTTTAGAAACATACATATTTTATGTTCATTTTGATTAAATACTTGGACCTGACGAAGAGTTTTTTTGAACTGAACAATTCATTTATTTAGGCCTAGTCCTTGTCCACGTGTATAGCATTAATGCTTGGAATTTATTTATTTTTCTATTATCGATTCCATAACTTTGATATTTGTTGATTATCTTTAGCTTGATGACTCTAAATTTGCATTTTTTCCCATTTGCTTGATGATTCGCTATTTAACACTTCTTTTTATTATATAGGTTTTATTTAAAGTTAGGATTTTTGAGTTGCAACTTCTATCTGTTCTATCATTGGAATTTTAAAAATGCCAGCTGGCTAGGGTTGGGAAAAAAAGTGTGTGGTTTTTTTAAACTGAAATCCATGGTTTAAACAAGGAAAAAAAATGTGGTTTAAACCAGGGGATAGTGGCCCGTGACCTCTTCCCACTTTACATTACTTGTGGCCCATGAACCTCAATAATATTAATAAAATATTTGATTTAAAAAAATTTAAAATAAAGTTATTATAAAATTTTATAATTATTATTATAATTATTGTTATGATTTTAAAATTGAATAAATACAAAAAACCATGAATTGTTGTGTTTTTATAGAATTCAACTTTTTTAATTTTAGTTTTCTGCATCTAGAAATTGTTTAATTGCAGAACAAAACATTTCTATGAATTTTACGCAAAAAAATTATTAGTTTCCTGAAAATTTATATTTGACTCAAGTTTCCATGATATTTTAAAATTCTCCCCAATATTATGCAATTGTATTTTCATACTTTCTATATATTGGTGATGAAATATCTAAATCTAAGGATTTGTATTCATTTCTTAATGTGGCTCATGACATAATTTTTGGTTAAAACATGATATAATATTTGTTTAACTTTTTGATTTTTTTCTTATACGTAACAACCAAAATTTAAAGTAAAATTTTGTTATTCTTCTAGTTATTCAAAAAATTCTTCTTCAAAAAACGTTAAACTGAAAATGTTTCGAAAATTATTTGCTAGAAAGATGTTTTCTTCCCTTTCTCTAAGACTGTCAAGCTATCTAATGACATGTCTCATAGCTGCCAAGTGCTCTGATGTACCCGGAGTTTCTCTGTTTATTATAGTTTGCTCCGGAAATCCGACTTTTCAAAGCAAATAATTTTTTTAAATATATGTGCATATTTCCCCTATTTTCTACATTCCTGTAAACGCATGGTTTTGTGAAGAGAAAGAGACAGCAAAAAGATCCCACGCACTCTCCCAATGCATTCAAACTTTTCGGAGACTCTCGGTTTTTTTTTCTATATCGTCCAAGTAAGTCACTCAATCTCTCAGTTTTCACTCAGCTGCCCTTATTTTCCTTTCCCATTTTAGGCATAAATAACGCGAATGCAAGTCGTGACTTTCAGCTGTTTTTTGCGTGTCAATTTTCTGCTACCACAGTGCAGGAATGGATCGCGAGTAACATTTGTATTTTTGTATTTGTATCTACAGGTTACAAAAGTCAAAAAATCCGAAATAGAACACAGATGTTCCAAATATGTCACGAGACGAGAAACGAAGCCACAGATTTTGAGATCGAAATTTTTCCATTCTTTCATCTAAAAATCCGTTTCCCAGCAATTTCAAACTGCGATTATTACAACAGCGTCACGAGGAAGAAAGATGACTAATGATTATCTAATTAATGTGGGAGAAACTCATTTGCATCAACTAAAATTTTATTAAATCATTTTGTTTTTTATACAAAACTAATTTTCAAACATATTATTAATGAAATTAAAGTCTTTCTTGCAGCAGTTTTGTTAAAAACGGCATTTGTGTTCCATCCTTCTTATATTTCGTTTTATTGTAAGACTATTTTTCCACTTTTGCAACCTATTTGGATCTTCAAAATTTTTTATAATTATTTCGTATTTTATGCAGAAAAACTATAGTTCAAATGTATTATTAATGAAATGAAAGGCTATTTTGCAGTACTTACGCGAAGAGCGGTATTTGTGTGTGATTTAATGGTGAAAATTTATTTCTTAATGTGAAATGGCTAACAAAAAGACGAAATTTCAAAATTTATGGCTGGGATCATCAGGTATTTCCACAATTTACATCTTTGCTTTCTGATGCACCTGACAATCAAGGAAAAACTTACTGTAAGGTATGTTCCAAACCAATTAAATTTAGCAACATGAGCATTCAAGCTATTCATTCACATGCCCAAGGTTTCCTCTATATCAAGTATCTTAAGATGAAGATGCTCCAGAAACCTGTTACTGCTTTTTTGTCTGAGAATGTGAAGGAGAGCACTAACACACATGTGACTCTTAATGTAGCATCTAAGTGCAATGAAAGCCCTTCAAGATTACAGTCATTTATATTGAAGGATGATGTTAGTAAAGCAGAATGCCTGTGGGCTTTAGAAGTTGCAGCAAGTAATATTTCTTTTAATTCTTGTGCAAATATTGGACATATTTTTCGGACAATGTTTCCGGACAGCTCAATTGCTAAGCAGTTTCAGCTTGGTAGCACCAAATTAGCATACACTATATCACATGGCTGAATATCAATAGATGGTCCGAATGTAAATTTGAGTTTTTTTGAAGAAATTTATTGAACAATTGGAAGAAAATACCAATAAGAAATTATTAGATATCGGGACATGTGGCTTACATGTTGTGCATGGATCTTTTAGAAATGGGTTGCAAGCTGCAAATTGGGACTTTATTGCGTCACTTGCATTTTCTTTTTAAAGATTCTCCTGCTCGACGTTCAAACTATACCGCAATAACTGGAAGCAACGTTTTCCCACTTAAGTTCTGCTCGACAAGGTGGGTGGAAAATGTGAATTGCTTAGATTAATAATAATAACAAAAAGAAAATTAAATTGTTCAGTTTATTAAAGATGTATAAGAAATAGGTTCAGATTTATAATTAAACCTTTTTTACCTTTTTTAAAAAATAATTCCTATATATAATATTAAAAATTATTTAAAAAATACCTGTTTATAATTGAATGGATGAGTACCATGAGATAAAAAAGACAATTTGGTGGACATCAAATTAAGCATATATTTAGTGCTGTTAAAGTATTTTCCTTCAGCTGAATCACTTATAAAAATATTTCTGTATGTATTATATTTTAATAAATTTTACAGAATTAATTTTTGAAAGAAAAGGCTTCTAAAAATCTTGCCTGCTATTTTATCAGAATGAGTAAAATGCCACTTGCACCCTTCTAGTTCTTGGCTATCCTTTTTCTTCAAAATAAAGCATTATTCCCTTTCCTCTTAAAAATTAGAAAACTAAATAATCAAAGACTTTTTGTAAAGTTACCTACTTTTCAAAAGCAATATGGAAAGAGTATTACTTTTTATTTTAAAATAAATTGGGGGGGGGGGGGGAGCAGAAAATTTTCCATTTCCAGGAAAATTTTCTGACCCACATCTCGAGTTATCATAGAAATAAATTTCATTTGTTTCATAGATTAATAGATTAAAGTGTATTTTCAGTTTTCACTAATTGCACCTGAATAGCCACCACTGGTACTCTTACAAAAAGGATTTTAAGCAGACTCAGTGTGTAAGTGTAACATCATATGAAAGTGATATTGAAAAGAATGAGGGTGAGCAGATAATCAATGTAAATGTCGTTTGTAATGATTCAAAAGTATAATGGGGCTTTTCAAAAGGCACTAATATTGTATCATTAAAATTTCTTCTGTTGGGCAAACAAAAATTTCAACAATCTTGACTGGAACAATTCTTATAGTTGCTGTATAAAAAGTAGAACACATAAAGTGTGCAGTAGCTTTCCTAACATTGCATACAAAAATGACAAAGTTTTGTCTTGATTTTTAGTTCTATTTATGCTCGAAACTTAAAAAAAACAAAAAGTATGAAGTGCCACTGGGTTTTGGCAACAACTAATTGCATTTCATGTTTTTAATTTTCTTCAATAAAAGATTGCTATGTGTAACAGAGCTCAGGATTGCCTAATTTTCTGTTTTCATAAAGAATATAACCCTTCTTCTTCTTATATAGATAGAAAAAAGCCATCTGCCAAACAACATCATTACATAATTCCAATAGGAACTTAAAGTTTATAACACACTATTTTTCATAGGTGCCACTGCAAATGCTAAACATTCTGTTTATTAGCTTCATTATCAACACCAGTTGGAAAATGGTGTTTATATCTCCTACAAACTAATTCAAAGACAGACAAAATACAGATTAGCTGTTTTCTACAGATTAACTGTTCTTTTTTGCAAATCGTTCATCTGTGATTTAAGCATGATAGTTTAAAATCTGAAGAAATGAATTTTGATAATACAGAATACTGTATTTTCAGTTCATTACCAAAATACTTTTTTTTTTCCATTTAAAATACAAAATACAAATGTATTTTGAATATATATTTCAGATACATGTATTTTCGATACTACCCAGCTCTATCTCTGGATGTTTTTATTTTGAATAACATTCATATTTTTAGTTGAAAAATAATCCAATTTTTGAAAAGTGCTTTTTTTAACTAACTTTTCTTTAAATACTATATTTATTCAACAAATTAAAATTTAGCTGCCCGAAGTCACGTGAATAGAATGTGCATGGCTGCTGATGTGCCTTTGATTGAAAGTGGATCAGCAGGATTTCTTGGTCAAACTACAGTTCATAAAAAGGTAAGTGTAAATATAGGAATTTTAAATGGCTCATTTGATTTCAAATAATTAGTAATTTAAAGAATTTCACATATATATATATATATATATATATGAATTTGAGAATTTCAATCCTCTCAGTAAACAACCTTTGTTGAAAGTATTAGTTCAACTATTCATTCCAAAACAGATTGTGTATACTGAGTGAACACATAACCTATAGAACTGTGGAAGCTACAAGATACTTTTCACTTGGTCGTCGGTGATTGGGTTACCAGTTCAAACACCAGATGTGAATTTTGGAGACCAAGAATTAATGTAAAAGAAATTTTTCACTCATGCAGCATTCCTAAAATATGAGTAATTATATGCATATCAAATATAATAGAATTACATTTACTTAAGAATATGAATATAAACTCATGTATGCACATATAAAATTAAACAAAATTATAAAATTAACATAAATTTATCGACTCATAATGTCAATTCAAGGATTCAAAGAATTCAATTTAACAATGCTTATTCATTACTCATAGTAATATGAAATTTGGTATGTTATCTTTTATGGTAATATATAGTTCTTTTGATTTTAAACCTTATTGGACTAGCCCGTCCTGCATGCACTGTATGGATGTACTTGTTTTTGGGGCATAATTCGAGAACCGGAGCAGCTATAACTTCTAAATTTACCATGTCATTTTCTTTTATGGTATATTTTATTTTTGTGGTGTTTTTGCTGTTCAACTATGTTTGTATATTTGTTTTCTTGTAGATGTCTTTGGAATGTTTTCAGATATGATAAGGAGCATTGTCAATAAAGATCACAGTGTTTTGTTCTGTATTCAGAAGGAGTTTTTCCTTGAACCAGACTTCATATGATTCACCATTCATTCCCCATACTCCAGAATATTTTTTTGCTTGTGACATTTCACAAACGTTTAACACAAAACCATTATTGCTTCCATCATGTATTAAAATAAATCTGGTCTCTTTTCCTGATGAGATTTTTACCCCAGTTGACAAACCACTTAAAAAAGCTTGTTGCGCAGACTGAATTGTGGAAAATGCTGGTAAAATAAACTTGGAATGTCAAATCACAGATTAAATGACAGCATGCTAAACAGGATAACAGAATAAAGGATTTGAGATTTGGCTGTAAAAAAAACAAAGAAACTTCACCAATAAAACATCCAAATCTGACGATAATAATAATGTGAAAATAAATTTTTGTACTATTTATTTTTTTAATTTAAAATATATTTTTATCATGTCAGGAATGTATTTAGGATTAATTTAATTTGCGACAGACATGACATCAGATGTGTAATATAGCACATTTGATACAGAAGATAATATTTCTAGGAAAAGAAATTTTATTCACATATGTATCTACATCACAGTTATTTCCTAGAGAAATTTTAAAATTTCAGGTTGTTTGCTTATTTAATATAAAATAAAAAACCCATCGTGACAGACATTTCAGTGACCACGAAGTTACATCAAAATTCTCTGAATTGGCAAGAGATTTAATTTGTGAAAAAAAATATTTTATACAATGAGGTTTCCAATAATTATTATGTGGATTTTCAAAAACACTAAAATATAACTCTTTCTGTCAGTAATTTTTTTTTATAACATGACAGACATGACAGCTGTGAATTTTCTAACCAGTCATTAAAATTACATATTGAAATGCTGTTACATACAATGATATTACACATTTTTTAAACATTTTTCAAATTATATTTACCATGAGAGTTTACCAATGTTGGCATACCAACATTTCTAGCAATTTTGTTTTAGGTGTATCACACAGCATTTTCATTTTCAAATTTTAACAATCCTTGTGTTGATGTAGGAATCAAGCATTTTACACAATGTATGTCTCTGCAGATTTCTATAACTGTTCCATAAAATTCCTTATCTTCGTATTGCACTTGGTCCCAGTGACTTATGCTTACATTACCAATGCATAATATTGTAGTAACAGGCTGCACTGAGCTTTCATTCTTAATGTTAACTTTTTATAATATTCCAGTGTAAAAATGAAACTATTGTTTTTCTTAACAGCCAGATGTCATGCTGCATTGAACAATACCTGGTTGAAGTAATCGAAAACAATGTAATGTTCTTGTCCATAGAATGCTGTGAATTTCTCCAGTTACTGGTTTCCAGGTGTTATCCAACAATTTCTTAATATTCTCTATATCTTCATATTTAGCATGAAGAATATTTATGTTTGGAGCCTGTCTTTGTTTCTATTTTTCTAGCTTTTTTTGCCCATTGAATTTTCTTTTTTTATTGCACCTTCTATCCCATCTATGTAACCTTTGCCATGAGAAGTGGCATAGAAATTCCAATTGGTAGGGATGCGATGCTGATGAATGTTATCTTAAAGATTGTGAACTTCTGCTTAAAATGTTGGGATGTGACATATAATTGGAACTCAATATTTTTTATAATAAAGCTGGGATGATTGTGTTTAAAGGATTCTATTATCTTATCGAACAACATATTTGTCATGATTTAAGTAGTCAGAAATGACTACATATGGCTCGTATAGTAATGGCCCCATAGTGATGGGATGTCAAAACTGACCAGGGACTTGTTTCAGTTCCACATTTCGAGGGCATTCACATTATGCTATGGTTTGTTCATTTAAAGACTTAAGTTGACTAGCCTGGTTGATATTTTATCTACTCATAATCACTAAAGCTATTGTGATAATATAGTCAATGCATTCTTATTTACACAATACAAGGCCTAGAAGATGAAAATTTACTAACCAAATTTAAAGTTAATAGCCTTTTGTATTATAGCTATCACATAATTTGAACTATGACTGTTGATTTGAAGTATAACTGCTATCATTTTATACAGTATGTTTTATATTTGCTCATTGCAGAAAGTTACTGAATGCTTTGAATGTTTACCAAGAAAGCCTCAAAAGACTTACCCAGGCTGCACTATCAGAAACACACCTTCAGAACCAGTTCACTGTATTGTGTGGGCAAAGCATTTGTTCAAGTAAATATATCTAATTGAACTTATGTGTATAGAATTTCATTTTGTAAAATTTGGTTTGTGGTAGTATCTACCTTTAATTGCAGAGTTTTTGCTTTCTTTTACAGTTAAGTTTTTAAGTGTTATATAGCAAAGGGTAAATTAATTGTGTTTAATTTGTTTATCTTGTTATTTGTTTATCTAAGATATTATTTCATGTTAAGATTTTTGGAGATGATTCAGATGTCTTATATTTTGTACATTAACTTTTCAATTACTATTTAAGTGGTTGTTGTAATAATAGTGTTGAACAGAGATCGACAACACTAAATAGTAATGTGAGTGAGGCAGATAGCATATTATAGGGGAGCTTTGCAATTTTTTAAATTATGGTAAGTGTAAAGAATTCTAATTAGCATAATATATGTAACAGATTTGCTATTTTACTCTGAATTAGCAAAAATTTAAAAAAAATTGACCTAAGAGGTAACTTTCAAGGAATTGTGTAGTTGTTTTAAATTTTAGGTAGTACTTAACTCATTTTATTAGCTCTTTGCAAATATCATGCTGTCAAATATATCATGAATTTTGCTTGTTTCTGAATTGAGTGATAGGTGTAAAGAACAATGATTATAAAAAAAACTATTTTTGTAGTTTTTTAAACTTCATTATAAATTATAGTAATTCAATATAAATAGCAAAAGAAAATCTCTTAAGTGATATATGTTGATCATTTTCTGTTTAGTTTCTAAATGGCACTGACCATCTGACATAAAAAGTGATTACCAATAATGCCTTTATTTTGAGCGTTCCCACACAATAATAATATAATGTTTAATTCAATTATTAAAAATTAAATTAATATAATAGACTTCCAATATTTTCTAGATAGTTTTAAGGCCTTAACCCTTTCCGGATGGTTGACGTGCCCGCTCGTCAACTGCGACCTTGCATTCAAGGACAGCCGTCATGCATTCGCGTCAGAGAAAACTTTACCTTAAAAGACGGCGATCATGGATGCACGTTTTCGTATGGAACGTTTTTATTTGTCTACTAGGTGGCGTTAAATGTCCATGCGAACAACTCCAATGTATTTTGCAGATACTTGACCTTGGCATAGGAAGGATCCAATTAATCATTTCTCCATTTGGAGTGGTGAAACATGGTTTTGTAATATAAACAAATAGAGCACTTCTCGTAGCATCAGCTATTTTATAATTGAGTTCCGGTTCTCGTTTTGATTTTAGCTTAATGATTTCGCTGGTGAATCATAGGAATATAAGAGAGTAATTTTTTTTTTTTAAGTTTGGGTTTCAGAGGAATATGCGGCAAGGAAATTATTCGTTTATTTCGGATAAAAGAATGGAAACAACTAACAAGTATTTTGTATTGAGATTTGTATGAAAAATATACATCAAATAGAAAATAAATATTTCTTTTATTCCTGAAAAAAGTAGATTTCTGTGTTGAATAGGTGATATTTAATAAATTTTTTCGAGAGTTAGGCTTAGCGCAAAAAATTAGCCATCCTTTGGGAATAGTTCGGAAGCGATGTGCTCTATCCTTTTGGGCCACTGCAGTTCTGGAATGCCGCCGTCCGGAAAGGGTTAAAAATACTTAGCGATCTGTAAGTGTCAATATGTAAATGTCAACCCTAAAAGTATTATTTCTAAAACTTTCACAAGTTAGTGCCTTACAGGTAACATGGGACAGGTGTTGGATGAAAATAATTTAAAATTAAAGGTTCTTAAAAATAAAATTTTGGTCTTTAAAAGTTCTTGAAAAATCATTAACTTTCATTCTATGAAATGAATAAAAATCTTATTGGAGTTTTGAATTTGTGAAATAATCTGATAATTTTTCTAATAGTCTGGTTGATTTGTTGCTGTATTTCAGCTGTTTTTATACTATATTTCAGCCAGTTGTTTGGCGAATCAGATGCAGATGATGAAGTTTCTCCTGATGTCACAGATGAAGAAATAAGTATGATTGTGATTTGTTCTTAAAAATAAGAAAAACATTATTTCAATAAATATTATCAGAATTGGCAATCTATCAGACAAATATAGAATTTTCTATGAGTTTAAAAAATGTATTAAACTGTTTGATGAATTTCCTTGAAATTATATTGTAATGCCTGATCTATCACATATTTTTCTTTTATTTTACAGCCCTCTATATTCGTATTTTTAGAATCAGAAATAAAATGAATAAGATTAGATTATAAGCAATCTTTGTAATATAAGCATGGTTCATTCTAGGATTTTAAAAAGGCAGGGTGTTAACTTAAAAGAGTTAATTTAATCGAAGGGTAAAAGTCATTAACTTTATCCAAAAGGTGAAGTATATCATTTAAATCATGATCCCAAATAATAAAAACATCATCCACTTAAGGGCACCAAAGAATAGATTTAATCGTTAAAAAAAGCAAAACCTCATTCTCGAGCTCCTGCGAAATGGCCTCGGCCAAAATACCAAATAAAGGGCTACCCATAGGGTCTCCAGAAGTTTGCAAGAAAACAGCGCCATGGAAAACAAAGTAATTTGCCTCCAGAATAATATTCAAGGTAGAAGTGATTGCGTCGATAGTGGAGGTTTTAAATTGGTGACTATGAAGTGTTTTTGCAATAATATGAATAGTAATGTCAACGGGGATACTAGGGAAAAGGGAAATGACATCAAAACTGTGGAGAGTACTATTAGGATTAAATTTAGTTTTAAAAAGTAAACTAATGAAATTTTCAGTAGAGCTAATGGGAAAAACTATGATTACTAAAATATGGTTTTAAGAAATGGGCAAGGGATTTCTCTAAAAAATAAGTAGGTCCTGTACATATATTGATATTATTGCCATAAAACTTCATAGTCACCAATTTAAAAAAAAACCACTATCGACGCAATCACTTCTGCCTTGAATATTATTGCGGAGACAAATTACTTTGCTTTCCATGACACTGTTTTCTTGTAAACTTCTGGCACCCCTATGGGTAGCCCATTATCTGGTATTTTGGCGGAGACCGTTGCAGGAGCTCGAGAATGAGGTTTTGCCTTTTTTAACGATTAAACCTATTCTTTGGTGCCCTTATGTGGATGATGTTTTTATTATTTGGGATCGTGATTTAAATGATCTCTTTCACCTTTTGGATAAAGTTAATGATTAATCCCTTCGATAGTTAATGATTAGTCCCTTCGATTCATTTTACTGTTAATCATGAATCTAACTGTTCCTTGCCTTTCCTTGATGTTCTGGTCACCTGTTCTGATTTTGGTTTTCATACTTCTGTTTTCCGTAAATCTACTTTTACTAACTCCTGTATCCCTGCTGATTCTTTCCATCCTGTATCCTCTAAAAAACCCTCTTTTAACGCATATTTTAATCGCGCATTTAATGTTTGCTCTTCTATCCCTGCTTTGACTGATGAAATTAATTTTATTTTTAAACTTGGCCATGAGGCTGCTTATTTTGAGTTTATTCATAAAATTTTTGCCCATGTTCGCCTTAAATTTACTCAGTTTGATACTAAACTTGCTACTATTAAAGTTAGTTTAGCCCATAAATCTAGTGTTCCTTACCATCCTAAGATTTTCCGTCCTTTTATTAATTTCTGTCATGAATTTGGTTTCAAACCTGCTCACTCTAATAACTTTATTTAATCATATTCGATCCGATAAACTTGAGAATTTTGATGACTTTAAAAGCTTTGCTAGGGTGTATGTCGTTTTCCTGTTATCTCCTGATGGTGACTATAAATTTTACATTGGTAGTACAAAACGTACTGTTGGCATCCGTTTAGCAGAACACGCTCGCAATGTCAAATCTGGTAAACTTTCTACGGCTCTTATGTGGTTAATGATAAATTTCTGCCCATTTTTGAAAAACTTTTCGTTTAGTTCATTGTAACAATCCACGTAGTATTCTTCTTTATGAATCCCTCTTTATTTATATTTACCGTGAGTCGATTTGTAATTTTGATCCCGTTCAAATTTTAAGTTATACTTGGCGGCTCATTCTCGACTCTATGCAATTCAAACCTCTTAATAGTTATTTGTGACGACATTCTCAGGAAAATCAAGCTTGATGTTTCTCTAAAATTTGTTTTAGTTCTTTCCTTGTAATATTTTTTTAAACATTCGAAAGCGTTTAAACTAAATTTTGTAATTTCCATGTATGTTTCTTGTATTATTCTGTAGTAAGTTCATTTACCATTTTATATTTTTATGCAAATTTGCTTTAAACTGGTCGCTATATATATAAATATTCCATGTTTTTACTATTCATGTAGCGACTGATGAAGGGCGTATATACGTCCAAAAGCACTCTGGCAGTTTTTAATATATGTTTTGTACGTCTTTTAGGATGTTTAAAAAAAAAGACCTTTCGTTTTAAAGACGCTTTGTCCTTGATTTTATTTATTAAATGCAGACGTGATACCAATTTTGATTATAATGGAATGACTTTATGCTGAGATTGTAAACACAAAAATAGCAGGAAAAAAACCAAACTTTGAGAGGCTATTTCTCCAGATCCAAAAGTTAATTTCCAAAACAGATTTCAGGTTTGGATTCAGCATTGTCGAATTAGTATACATGAGTTTTTTCAGCCCTTTAGAATACATTTTGTGCTCTGACATACTGACAATGTGAAGAGGTGATAACTTTTCATAGATCATTCAAGAGAGATAACCTTTTAGGGGCTTCCCGAGGACCAAGCAACTGCTTGGGGTTGCCTCATGTTTGAAGAGAGGCTCAAAATTGAAAATGATAAAAATAACATATATCACAAGCTTTTCTTAATTTTTAAATTTTTTTCCACGTTAACAGGGATCACATTCGTCCTAAAATTCCTAAAAGTTTGAAGCTTCCCTTGAATTCCTAAAATTAACCTAAAATTTTTAAATCATCCTAAAATTTTGTAATGTTTAGCTGCGGCGTCAAATTTACTCTATTCTCTCCCGAATACATTCCATTCATACGGCAATCGATGTTAAAAAAGACTTCAGAAATTAAAACATTGTTCAAAATAGCACTCATCTTTTACAAAGTCAAAGACGACAAAAGTGTCAATCACCACAAAATCGCCGATTCTCAATGCATCGCATCCTCTCCGTCCGCGGGCGATTTTAGTGAAATACGATCGCAAGACGAATGGTGACATACGTGATCATTTACGACTCAAGTTTGGGGGAGATTCTTTTGTTTGTGGGAGTGGGAATCTCCACAGGATATCTTAAGAATCTCGAGCGAAAGCTAACAAACCTAGAAGCCTTTAACCTCTCAAAGAAATAAAATAGAAAAAGACAGTTTCGATTATTGAATAGTATGCTTCCTCATATTTACTAGATAAATCACGAAGTTTCTCTTTCTTTGCAAATTTAAAATTTTGCTCAACTATTCTTTGTTGGGAATCAATTGTGTGTAAAAATTTTGAAGAATTTCAGGTCTAAATTCAATAATACAAATATAGTTAGTCGGATTATGATTCTCTTACGCCCCTCATTACGTAATATTTGATCAACATCATGTCAAAACTGGAAAGCAGAGAAGGAATTTTTGTCTGCTGTTAGCAACCCCTCTAGGCATTGATAATATTAAAGGATATCTCTTTAAAAGGATGCATTGCGTAGGGGCCTGGACCACATAGCAGTTTATGAAGAAAAGCAATGGATAAAATAAAATACGGCATAGTAGGGAGGTCCCGCAATTAGATTGCCACGCTTCCAATAAAAAATAAATTAAAAACAATGAAAGAGCAGAAATGTGAAGAATGTTAAATAAACACATTCCCGCTTCCAACAGATAAAACTTTTAAACAGTTTTCATTTCTTTTTAAACTTTTTGGAAATGAAACATGGAATTGAAACATGGAATAATTTTGTCAAATTATTCCATGTTTAGTATGCATCTGGGATGAAAAGTACCAAAGATTTGAACTCTGTAAGAATTTTTGCTCAAAAACCAATATTTAAATATATAGTTTTCTGGACTAGAGTTCTTTTGAGCCGCAGGAATTTGTGTATGTGTTTTTGTTGATTCTATCAAAACAGAGGATGATTGAAGGGAAATAGCTGTGTCTAGATTAACGCGTTGCAGTAGCTTTGATGAAATATAGGATAGCTTATTTCCCTCATATTATTTAATTACTGCCTTCGGCGACCAGCCCTATTGTTTTTGAAAAAGTTTTTAAACTTGCAATACCTTTCTTCAGTAGCTGTCGATCGTGCACCTCTGCGACACAAGCCATAAATAACAGGGCAGTTCATAAAGTAACTGTCGATCGCACACCTACATTATGTGTGCAAGTCACGGCTAAGTGTGCAGTTTATGAAGTGTTGATCTTGTACCTCAGCTACGCACGCAAGTTACGGCTAATGATGTAGTTCATGAAGTAGCTGTCGATCGCACGTCTCCGTTATGCGCTCAAGTCATGACTAATGGTTCAGTTCATTAAGTAGCTGTCTATCGAACACCTCAGCTACATGCATAAATCGTGGCTAGTGGTGCATTTCATGGAATAGATGTCAATCGCACGCCTTCGTTACTCTCGCAAGTCATGGCTAACGGTGCAGGTGATGAAGTAGCTGTCATTCGCAAATCTCAGCTACGCTTGCAAATCACGGCTAACGGTACATTTAATGAAGTAGCTGTCTATCTCAGCTATGCGCAAATTACGGCTAACGATGTAGTTCATTAAGTAGCTGTCGATCGCACGTCTCCGTTATGCGCTCAAGTCATAACTAATGGTTCAGTTCATTAAGTAGCTGTCTTTCGCATACCTCAGCTACACGCATAAATCGTGGTTACCGGTGCAGTTCATGGAGTAGATGTCAATCGCACGCCTTCGTTACGCGCGCAAGTCATGGCTAACGGTGCAGTTGATATAGCAGTTGTCAATTGCACCGTTGGAAAATTTAAAATTTGAAGATAGCAAAGCACGCACTGTCAGAGTCAATAAGTGTTGGCTGGGTTATGAAAGTACACAAGTCCAGTTTTAAAGAAAAACTTCGTTCACTTTATTTGGTGAAAAACACAACTCGGCATATTACACGTACCTGGTAATTTTCCATGCCGTAAAACATCAAAAATATACTATGTACAAAAGATTTTTAGTTGTAAATGACTAGACAGAGATTCCTTGAAGCATTTGGTAGTAAGTTACTATACTACCTCTATCACTTGCGTGTATTTCAGCCACCATCACTTGGCAAAGGGAAACCAAAGGATAGAACATCAGGAAAATATTTAAAGCGGCTTCCGAACGTTTGTAAGTAAATTTAACGTTCAATACATGCTGGTCCAAACTGACCACATCTGCATCCGTTTCGACTATTCACCGTCGTCAAACGATATTCCGCAGTACTTCAGTTAAAAACATTTCTGTCTGCCTGCATCAGACCATCAGTGTCTATCTCGTCTGACTTCTTCAGACGTCGGATCTGATCTCGATCGACTCTTTCGACCTTCTCATTTGCTTCAAGAAACCTCTGCCCTATATATCCGAGAATGGACAGTTCCGGAAATGCCCCCGGATATGCAAATCAGATGCGTACGCATTGAGAACTGATTTGCATGAAACCTCATGTTGAAAAACGTCACGGTTCACGCCGGTGAACGGGAAGAGTCGTTCATATTAAATTTGCATAAACGCCCGTTCACGGGAACGTGAATCGCGATGTATTGATTATTTCCAACAATCGGCCCCCTCATGCAAATCCTTAAGTCTCAATGCATATGCAAAAGAAAACTTACTCTGAGAAACCAAGGTATATCAATAAACACCAAGGCCCCCAGTATCCTATCAAACATATAATGAAGGAAAAAATTTAAAGTATTATATCATTATTAAATTTAAAATAAAATGCATAAGTACTTATAGCATCTGAAAAATAGTTAAGTATTGTCGACAATATTGTAACAACAACATTTCACATCAAGTAGAAATTTATATACAACACAACTTCAATGCTTAAGTATCAGCATTCAAAAATTGAAATTTTAGTTTAAATTTAATTATAAGTATCCAAAATTTAAGTATAAGCACATTATCATATTAAACAAGTCAACTTTAAAAGATTAAGATTTTGTATAAGCATAGAATTTAAGTTTACTTTAAATTTGAGTATAAACACTATAATTCAAAAAGCTTAAAAAAATTTAGTCTATTAACACAATATAAGTATACATAATTAATACTATTAGACTGCATTGATATACCAAATATTTAAAAATACATGATGCAAGTAATTAGATAATAAAATTCCTTTATCAAAACTTTCAACACATACTTTTTACCAAGTTGAAAAATACAAAATTTTATACACATAAGCTATTATTTAGCATCATGCGGGTCATGGAAAATGGATGTATATACAAAGGTGTAAAGTGAAAAAGATTCAATATCACAAAAATTTATACTCAAGATATACTATCTTATATCAATGAGGTTTAAGATAAACAATAATGTATATATATGACATCTTTTAAAAAAAATTCCCAAGTTGTAAATTCAATTTAGTATTTAAAATTTTCTTTAGACTAAACATTTAATCTCAAAAAGTTTTGATTTAGTTTTTAAAAATTTTATTACAAAATTTAAGTATTATTTCCTTAGTCATTGGTTTAGTAAAGTGATCTGCTAAGTTATCTTTACTATTTACAAATTTAACATTAAAAGATTCATTGACTATTAAATTTCTTAGGAAATGATATCTAACATCAATATGCTTAGTTCTATTGTTTTCAATTGGAGAGTTAGAAAAATTAATGGCTGCTTGGTTGTCGCTAAAAATAACACTGTTACTTTTATTAAAGTTTAACCCAAGTAAATGACATTCTTCAATTATGTTTTGTACCCATACCATTTCCTTAGCGGCTTCAGTTAGTGATACGTATTCAGCTTCCATGGTTGATAAGCTGACACACTTATGTTTAAAGGTACGCCAAGAAATAGGTACATTGTCAATAAAGAGTATCATGCCTCCAAGTGAAACACGGTCATCTCGGTTTGCAGCAAAGTCAGAATCTGAATAACAATTCAATTTTAACTCCTGAATGTTAGATAAATTCAACATATAGTTTTTAGTCTTTTCAACATATCCTAAAAGTCTTAACAATGCATCCCAATGCTTAATTCCAGGGTTTTCTTGAAACTGAGATAATATATTGATGGCGTAACAAATATCAGGTCTAGTCCTACTAGATATAAAAGCCAAACACCCAATTAAGCTCCTGTAAGGAAAACTTTGCATTTGCTTTATTTCTTCACTTGTCTTTGGACAATCTATTTTACTTAGAATATTCCCTTTAGAAATGGGAAGTGAAGTAACTGGATATTTATACTGTTGAAACATTTGACATACTTTATCTATATACTGACTTTGATTTATAAAAAATTTATTGTCACACTCTTTAAATTCCACGCCTAAAAGTTTTCTAATTTTTCCTAATACCTTGATATCAAATTCTATGCTAAGTAATGAAACAATGTGGTCTATGTCCCTTTGATATTTTGAGAAGAGAATTATGTCATCCACATAGACTAGCATAAGAACTTTGCTATTGTAAATATATGCACAATTACACCATTGAAGTTTTAAAAAATTTAATTCTTTTAATTTGGTGTCAAGTTCATTAAACCATTCTCTTCCACTTTGATGAAGACCGTAAATGGCTTTCTTCAACAAACAAACATAATCAGGCTGTTCCTGATTGACATAACCTTGAGGCTGTTTCATATATACCTTTTGACTCAATTTAGCATAGAGATAGGCAGATTTGATATCTAATTGGAAATGCATCCAGCCAAGCATGCATACGAAAATTGAGAAGAATGCTCTAATTAAGTTGAAGTTAACAACAGGGCTAAAAACTTCATCGTATGATTCTCCCTTTTTCTGACCATACCCCTGGGCTACCAAACGAGCTTTAAACCTCTTGATTTTCCCTTTCTCGTCTTTCTTAATAGTGTAGACCCATCTATTGCCTATATGCTTTTGTGAGGTGGATGCAGGAACTAGTTCCCAGACACCCCTCTCTTGCATTACGGCCATTTCTTCATCCATAGCTTTACACCATTTTTCGGACTGGGAAGATTTAATAGCAGTGTTGTATCCTTTTGGTATATTTATTTCAATATTGCTTGCTTCTGGTCTGCCTCTGACCCTTTTAAGACCTTTATTTTCCCGAAAATTAAACAGTTGCTGATCAAATTGTATATTCCTTTTATCACAATATTTCTTAACATCATTGTGCGACCTCAGCCTTTTATTATCTCCTTGAGCGTAATAATACACATCGGTTCTACTCCCATCGGGTCTTGGAACCGTCTTTCGCTGCCAAGCAATATCCGAGCAAGGAGTCATACTGGAGTCAGCAGGAGAGTTTTTTTCCTCACTGGATTCAGACGGATCGTCACCAGTGTCTTCACTCTCTCCTGCCCCCCCATCAGACTGCTCTCTCGGATATTCCCCGTCGGAGTATTCTGAAAGGTTATCTCTTGATATCCCTGAGGAGATATTTCTGGGACAAATTGGGTCCAGGATGCCTTCCACTACATCACCCTCATCAAACCTCACATTGCAGGTCTCAATTGTTCGTTTCTCCCCTGACAAGAATATCCTATAGCCCTTAGTTTTAGTAGCATAGCCTACCATCACCCCTTCTGTAGCTTTCATGTCTAACTTCTTTCTGAGCTGACTGGGTTTGCCTACATATGCTCTACAACCAAAGGTTCTAAGATGTTTGACTGAAGGTTTTCTACCACTGTAGAGTTCATGTGGTGTTTTAGTCTTAAATTTGTGACATATTCGATTTTTAGTGTATGCAAAACACAATATTGCTTCCGCCCAGAATCTGTCATGTAATTTGCTGTCGTTCAACATGGCTCTAACACAGTCAAATGCGGTTAAGTTGAATCGCTCTGATACTCCATTTTGCTGTGGGGTATATGTGTTAGTCCTCTCAGCCTTAATACCGATATCCTTCAGGTAATTTTTGAACTTATCATGGCAGAATTCCATTCCATTATACGTCCGGATACATAGAATTTTAGTACCTAACTGCCTTTCTTCTCTGGCCTGAAACTCTTTAAAATGTGAAAATACTTCTGACTTCTGTTTCATGAGGTAAACAAAAACTTTTCTACTATAATCATCTGTTATAGTTAAGACATACTTGTTCCCACCATATGAGGCTATGGGTAAAGGACCACACACATCCATGTGTAACAATTGCAATGGTTTAGTGGACCTTATCCTACCGGTGGGTTTATATGATACTCTCCTAGACTTAGCCAATTTACACGATTTACAATTTAACTTTTTGTATTTAAGCCTAGGAAGTCCGTTTACGGCAGAAACTTTGCTGGTTTGGAGAAGATATTCAGCGTTTATGTGGCAATATCGTTTATGCCAAAGACAGTTTGTACTATTAAGTTCAGTTACTGAACTGCTGGGCTTAGATATTAAACTATCCACATTTCTATTCTGCTTAGTTTTTGTTTTGTCAGATTTAAATTTAGTTTCTTTAAGATTAGGTGCTATTTTTACTTTGTCTATTTTTCTGGAAGCACTAGGATCCCTATCCTTGGATTTCTTATCCTTTTTGTGTTTCTTGTCTCCATCTTGATCCCTATCTTTAGATTGACGGTTTTCTACGTTACGTTGTTCCTGGGTACTATACTTAGGTTTTAAAAAATATAACCCATTCTTTCTTTTTGCATAAAAGAATTTCTCCCCTTTAGGTGTAAAAAACCATAGAACCCCATTAGCTCCATTAAAACTAAAATTTTGTTCCTCAAGAACAGATGCAGCTAATAAATTTCTCCTAAGTTTAGGAGAATACATAACATTTTCCAATTTGATAATACTTTGCTTATCCTTAAATTGGACATACATTTCCACCGTCCCGACAGCCTCAACTGGACTTTCGACATCCCCTACTGCTAGCGACATTGAAGTGCCTTTGCACTCATTAAATTTTGAAAATAACTTAATGTTATTACAGAAATGTCGCGTAGCAGCAGTGTCTACTACCCAGCTGAGTCTATCGCTAGGATCGATTACAGTATTAGCCTCAATCTGTGGAGACCCAAGAAATTCCACAATACTAGATCCATTATTTCTACTGCAATTAGATTTAGTATGACCTAGTTTGTTACACTTAAAACACTTAATTTTACTTTTAGAAATATTTACATTATGACTAGAAGTATTTACATTAGAGACATTATGAGATACATTTGGAAATTTAAGTTTAGACACTTTTACTCTATTTACAAATTTCTTAGAAGTAAAATATGCAGAATTTGAACTCACAGTTTTGGAAAAGTCACTTGCTTGCTGCCTCAGCCGGCTCTCCTCCGCTGCTAGCTCTGCTTGTATTTTGCTGAGCTTGAAGTCAGAGTCATTCCATCGATATATAAGCTGAACGATACCTCGGAATTCTTCCGGAAGGTACCGAATCGACTGGAATGCTACATATAGGTCTTCAATGGGGTGTTTCGCGTCTTTAAGCCTCGTCACGGCCTTCCGCAGTCTTGAGCAAAAAATGTCAACAGGCTCGTCTGGCTCCGGCCGGATGTCGAGGAACTCATCTAGTAATCTAACCAGGTTGGCTCTGGAAGGCGCTTGAAAATGTTCTTTCAAGGTATTCCATACTTGACTAGGTTCGTCGGTGACGTTTATCAACTCCTTGTATTCCGAGGATAAACTTTGATAAATGATGGCTAATGCTCGGTCTTTCCGGCGATAAAAATCATCGTAGTCGCGGCGACTTGCATCTTCCTCCAAAGGCTTAGCACTTCCATCTACGTGTCCGAAACATCCTTCTCCCTTGAGGACGAATGAGATGTCGGTACGCCAGGTGACGTAGTTGTCCCGCGTCAGCAACTCCGTTCTACTTGCCTCCATGGCCACTCGTAGTTTTGAAGAAGCAGAAGTAAAAGTTCTTGTACACTGTTTACGTTTACACTGTTGCGTTTCGTTGTTCACACGAACTTCAAAATGGTGCCAGGTGCGGCCCCCATCTGAACACTGGAACGATTTCTTTAAAGATACTTGCACTTATGACTCTATTGGGCGTTGAACTGGCCCCGTAACCGTTTCTCTTGGAAAATTTAAAATTTGAAGATAGCAAAGCACGCACTGTCAGAGTCAATAAGTGTTGGCTGGGTTATAAAAGTACACAAGTCCAGTTTTAAAGAAAAACTTCGTTCACTTTATTTGGTGAAAAACACAACTCGGCATATTACACGTACCTGGTAATTTTCCATGCCGTAAAACATCAAAAATATACTATGTACAAAAGATTTTTAGTTGTAAATGACTAGACAGAGATTCCTTGAAGCATTTGGTAGTAAGTTACTATACTACCTCTATCACTTGCGTGTATTTCAGCCACCATCACTTGGCAAAGGGAAACCAAAGGATAGAACATCAGGAAAATATTTAAAGCGGCTTCCGAACGTTTGTAAGTAAATTTAACGTTCAATACATGCTGGTCCAAACTGACCACATCTGCATTCGTTTCGACTATTCACCGTCGTCAAACGATATTCCGCAGTACTTCAGTCAAAAACATTTCTGTCTGCCTGCATCAGACCATCAGTGTCTATCTCGTCTGACTTCTTCAGACGTCGGATCTGATCTCGATCGACTCTTTCGACCTTCTCATTTGCTTCAAGAAACCTCTGCCCTATATATCCGAGAATGGACAGTTCCGGAAACGCCCCCGGATATGCAAATCAGATGCGTACGCATTGAGAACTGATTTGCATGAAACCTCATGTTGAAAAACGTCACGGTTCACGCCGGTGAACGGGAAGAGTCGTTCATATTAAATTTGCATAAACGCCCATTCACGGGAACGTGAATCGCGATGTATTGATTATTTCCAACAACGCATAAATCGTGGTTACCGGTGCAGTTCATGGAGTAGATGTCAATCGCACGCCTTCGTTACGCGCGCAAGTCATGGCTAACGGTGCAGTTGATATAGCAGTTGTCAATTGCACAGCTCAGCTACGCGGCCAAGTCACGGCTAACGGTACAGTTGATGAAGTAGCTATCTCAGCTACGCGTGCAAGTTACGGCTAACGGTACAGTTGATGTGATGGAAATTAAATAACTAATAGTAATAGCTTTGTTGGTACATTATAAGACCTGTTGATCCAGCAGAAAGATAGATGACGATACACTCATGAAATTTAAATGAGGTACGAATTGAAAAACTTTGCTGGAATTTAGGTAGAGGTAGCAGTGATAACAACGTTAAATGGAAGTTGTAAAAATACAACTAACTGTAGAGGTGTTGAAAATAACAGTTCCAATTTTAGTTCAAATCACTTTTATTATGAAGCGAATCCATTTCATTTGCTTACAAGATATTCATGGCAATGTAAAACAAATCAAAGCATACTATGTACAAAATCATGAGCTCTCAAGCTCATTCGTAAGGATTCAGTAGAAATTCCATGCTGAGACACTTTTCTGGTTAACGCATAAATACACGAGTAAGTAGAACAAACTTTTCAAAACTTACGTAATATGCCACCTATAGCTAGTCACACGCTACGGCAAAAACTTTATACTTCACGAATAACTACTGCATAAAGTCCACAACACGGAACAACATGATCTCCTTAACTGAGAACCAACAAATCTTTAAGATTCACTTTTGCATAGATTAAACATCCGCGTCAACCGATAAACATTATCATAACATTCGACTACATCGAACAAGACTTTATGTAGATCCGTCTGCGATCAGGTCAGGTCTGATACGATCACCATCCGTAATCCGTATGCATCTGCGATCCGTATCACGATCTGCATGCATCTGCTTAAACCAAAAATGTGTCCAGCCTTTATATCCGACGTTGTGTGCGTTACGGAACACAATCATTGCCGGCAACGCCCTCTGGATATGCAAATCAGGATACGTGAGCGGCAAGAAGGTGATTTGCATGATAAGCCCAGTTTTGTCCACATCGCGATTCGTTCACGAGAACGGAAAAATCATTCAGAATAATGACGTCACACTCCCGCGAAACGAGAATCGCGATGTAAACAAAACCAAGTTTCCAACAATCGGCCCCCTCATGCAAAAACACCAACTCTCGGCGCCCATGCTCTCATCCAAAAAAGGTTACTCTAAGAATCAAGATCAAAAATGTCAAGGTCCTTAGTATCCTAAAAACATAATGTATGCATACATAAATTTAATACATTACAAAAATTTATAATACTTATAGCATTCTAGAAAGTGAACAGCCTTTTTCTATATCTCAAAATGGCAACAATCAAATAAGTACACTTCTCTATTATGCAGATCATAAGCATTCTTTAAATTACATGTTTAAGGATAACATAGTAAAAGAAACTGAGTATAACCATACTATTGCCCTTCTCATACTAAGGAAGTACTAGCTCATACTAAGGAAGTACTAGCTCATACTAAGTACTAGCTCATACTAAGGAAAACTATTTCTTTACTACATTGAAAATTTATAGAAACATTAAGTATAAAATTTAAAAATTTAAAGATATCAAAATTTTAAGATTAAGAAAATTTATTATACATATCAAATTCAAGTTGCAGAAAATTTAGTGTATAACTATGAAATTTAACATTTAAGATTAAAAATTTAAGTCCAAACATCAAATTCAAGTTGTAGAAAATTTAGTGTATAACTATTAAATTTAACATTTAAGATTAAAAATTTAAGTTTTATTATCTTAGCCCATGACTAGTATACACTATAAATACCAAATACAATGGCAATGATAATAAAAGAAGATACAGAAGGTAAACATACATATGAGATAAACACAGATTAAAAATTTTATGATTCATGTGAATTATATCAATGATGTACATTCTTGAGATCATACACACATTTTATTCACATAAGCAAAAAAAATGCATTATGCGTGTAGTAAAAATGGATATATATATTTTTCAAGTGTAATGCGAGAAAAGTAACAGTTCATTGTCACATAACAATATATACTCAAGATACATTTCATTTGTATCAATGAGAGAGGAGTAAATCATAAGATACCCTAACCATTTATACTTTTGAAAATGTGTAAAAAATTTAAAGAAACATTTCTATTTAAACAGTTAAATTTACATTTTAAAGATATCATTACTAAATTTTAAAACTCTATCTTTAGTCATTGGTTTTGTGAAGTAATCTGCTACATTATCTTTAGTATTGACAAAGTTAATTTTAAAAGACTCGTTTACAAGTTCCTTAAAAAGTGATACTTTATATCTATGTGCTTAGTTCTACTATTCTCAATTGGGGAATTTGAAAAATTTATTGCTGCCTGGTTGTCACAAAATATTATACAATTATTTTTGTTAAATTTTAAACCTAGCTTTTTACATTCCTCAATAACATTTTGCATCCATATCATTTCTTTAGCGGCCTCTGCCAACAAAACATATTCAGCTTCCATCATTGACAGACTAACACACTTGTGCTTAAACGTTCGCCAAGAAATTGGTACTTTGTCAATCAAGAACAACATACCACCAAGTGACACTCTGTCATCTCTATTGCTGCAAAATCCGAGTCTGAGTAGCAATTTAGCTTTAAATCACAAATATTTGACAAATTTAACATATACTCTGTGGTCTTTTCAACATATCCCAACAATTTTAATAATGCATCCCAATGCTTTATCCCTGGATTCTCCTGAAACTGAGACAGAATATTAACTGCACAGCATATGTCTGGTCTAGTTCTACTGGACAGATAGGTTAGACATCCAATCAAGCTTCTGTATGGGAAACCCTGCATTTGTGTTAATTCACTATCATTCATTGGACAATCAATCTTACTTAAGATGCTTCCCTTTGCAATAGGTAGTGAGGAAACTGGATACTTGAACCTTTTAAACATCTGACAAACTTTGTCAATGTAATCACCTTGATGTATATGAAATTTGTTTTCAATCTCCTTAAATTCCACACCCAAAAGTCTTTTGACTTTTCCTAATTCTTTGATATCAAATTCTTTACTCAAAAGTGAAACAGTATGGTCTATATCATTTTGTTGTTTAGCAAACAAAATTATGTTGTCTACGTAAACCAGCATTAATACTTTATTTTAGTATATATAAGCACAGTTACACCATTTAAATTTTAAAAAGTTTAATTTTTTCAAAGTGGTGTCAAGCTCTGTATACCACTCCCTTCCGCTTTGATGAAGGCCATATATTGCTTTCTTAAGCAAACATATATGCTGAGGCTGGTTTGGGTCGACATATCCCTGTGGCTGTTTCATAAAAATTTTATCATTAAGTTTTGCATAAAGATATGCAGACTTAATGTCCAGTTGAAAATGTTTCCATTTAAGCATGCAAACGAATATGGAGAAGAAGGCTCTGATCAAACTAAAATTAATCACAGGGCTAAACACTTCATCATATGAGTCCCCTTTTATCTGGGTATATCCTTGAGCTACTAGGCGAGCTTTGAATCTCTTGACATTTCCCCTTTCATCCTTCTTAATGGTATAAACCCATCTACTACCGATTATTTTTGTTCTGAGATGGGTGCAGGCACTAAGTCCCAGACACCCCTCTTCTGCATTGTAGCTATTTCATCATTCATGGCCTCTTGCCATTTATCGGACTGGGGAGATTCAATTGCCGATCTATAGCTTTTGGGTATCAAGATCTCAACATTGCTTGCTTCCGGTTTTCTTTTGATATCACTTACCCCTTTTTTCTCTCTAAAATTAAACATTTGCTGATCTTAATGAATATTGGATTTCACACAAAATTTTCTGATATCATTATGAGATCTCAGCCTTTTATTGTCACCTTTTACCGAGTAGTAAACGTCCGTCCTACTCCCATCAGGCCTAGGTACTGCTTTCCGTACCCTGTTAATATCTGAGCAGGGTGTCGGATCAGAATCAGCAGGAGAGTCCTCATCCCCACTAGGCTTGCTAGTGTCATGGCTCTCACCTGCTTCTTCCTCTGACACTTCTCCCAAGCATTCTGATTCCGAGTCAATCGACTGAGTAATTTTCGATTTCCTCAAGGTGATCACTTTAGGGTAATTAGGGCCCAGGACGCCTTCCGCTGCTTCTTCCTCCTCAAATCTTATATTACTAGTTTCTTTAACTTTCCTTTTGTTTGCTATATATATCCTATAGCCTTTGGTGCTCTCGGCATAACCGACCATGATTCCTACTTGGGCTCTCATGTCCAACTTGTTCCTAAGTTGTTTGGCTGTGCCAACATAGGCTTTGCACCCAAAAACTTTGAGGTGAGCAATGGCTGGCTTCCTACCATAATATAACTCGTGTGGAGTTTTGGTTTTAAACTTGTGACATATCCTGTTTTTTGTATGTGCAAAACATAAAATCGCCTCTGCCCACATCCTGTCACCAACCTGACTTTGATCAAGCATAGCCTTTACACAATCTAGTGCACTTAGATTAAATCTCTCAGAAACCCCGTTCTGTTCGGGTGTATATGCATTTGACCTTTCTGATTTAGTCCCCAATTTATTTAAGTATGCCTTGAATTGGTTGTGACAGAACTTCATACCATTGTCCGTACGGATACACAAAATCTTTTTGCCTAGCTGCCTCTCTTCCTTAACTTGGAATTCCCTAAAGATCTTAAATACCTCTGATTTTTGTTTCATGATATACACAAACACCTTCCTGCTGAAGTCGTCAGTTACTGTCAAAAAGTATCTGTTTCCTCCCATTGAAGCTGTAGGTAAGGGACCACACGCATCCATATGGAGTAATTGTAAAGGTTTAGTGGACCTTATCCTACCCATTGGCTTAAAAGAAATTCTCTTAGACTTTGCTAATTTACAATGTAAACAATTAATTTTTGCATATTTTAGTCTAGGGAGTCCATTAGCCGTGGAAACTTTACTTGTCTGATATAAATAATCAGTGTTAATGTGGCAATATCTCCTATGCCAGAGTTCAGTTTTATTTAAAACTTCTGAAACCGAACAACTTGGTTTCCCATTAACTTTTACCTTTGACCTTGACTTCACCTCAGAGTTATCTTTACATTTATTTACACTAGGCAAAATTTTCATTTTGTTAATACTGTTTCTATTTAGGGTTTTTTACCTTTCTTAGATTTTTTATCCCTATCCTGATCCTTTTCTTTAGTTTTACGGTCTTCGATATTGTTATTTACAGTCTGAGTTTCATATTGAGGTTTTAAAAAATATAAGCCTTCTTTTCTTTCAGCATAGAAGTATTTTTCCCCCCTTTGGAGTGTTAAACCACAATACCCCATTAGCCCCTTTAAATGTATACCCCTGTTCCTCTAGAACAGATGCAGCTAATAAGTTTCACCTTAACTTAGGTGAAAACATAACATCAGAAAGAACAATATCACTTCTTACGTTCTTAAACTGAACAAACATTTTGACCGTACCGATAGCCTCAACTGGGCTCTCAATATCACCCACTGCTAGCGACATAGATGCACCTTTGCTTTCTTTAAATTTTGAGAACAGATTAATGTCATTGCAAAAGTGCCGCGTAGCAGCGGTGTCAATTACCCAGCTGAGTCTATCGCTAGGATCCTGCACAGTATTTGCTTCAATTCTAGCAGAATATAATTCTATTATATTAGAGCTAGACTTAAGAGTAGGGCAATTTATTTTTAAGTGACCTGCCTTTTTACAAAAATAACACGATCCTATGACCTTTTTAACTGGTTTTGGTTTTCCAGTTTTAAAAACACTGTTATTTTTACTTAGACTGAGACAAAAATACAGATGAATTCTGACTTACATGAATTCTGTCATTACGGAGTTGCCGGATACGGCCTTCTTCCTCGGATAGCTCACGCTGGAACTTTTCCAATGTGAAATCCTTGTCCTCCCATCTGTATATTTGCTGCACAATGCTTTGAAAGTCGTCCGAGAGGTATCTGATGGCTTGGAATGCCACGTAGACGCTTTCCACCGGGTGCTTAACGTCCTTCAGTTTGGCGACCTCTTTCTTTAAATGCGTGCAGAAGATATCCACTGGTTCATCTGGCTCCGGATGCAGGCTAAAGAACTCATCCAATAAGCGCACTAAATTAGCACGAGTCGGCGCTTCGAAGTGTGTCTTTAACTTGTCCCACGCATCTGCCGGATCGTCGTTAATATCTATTAACTCCTGGTAGTCAGATGAAACGTTCTGGAACAGGATAGCTAACGCGCGGTCCCTTCTGCGCATGTACTCTTCATAGTCATGCCGTGACGTCTTATCATCCACCGGTAACGCTGTTCGGTCTACAAATCCGAAACAGCCCTCTCCTTTCAGAGCGAATGAAATTTCACTCCTCCATGTGACGTAATTGTCTCTCGTCAATGCACTAATTTTATTTGCCTCCATGGCAGGATGGTCTCTTAGAACTGAACTGAACAGTTTTTGTTTATACTTTCGTCGACATGCAAAGGGCGCCGTCCGTGGCCCCCGTCGACAGGATTCTCTGCTTCTTTATAGAACACTAACACTTCTAAATTAGATTTTGAACGTTGTTATGGGGGAGCTAAGGCCCAGATGGAAATTAAATTAATAACTAATAGTAATAGCTTTGTTGGTACATTATAAGACCTGTTGATCCAGCAGAAAGATAGATGACGATACACTCATGAAATTTAAATGAGGCACGAATTGAAAAACTTCGCTGGAATTTAAGCAGAAGTAGCTGTGATAACAACGTTCAATGGAAGTTGTAAAAATACAACTAACTGTAGAGGTGTTGAAAATAACAGTTCCAATTTTAGTTCAAATCACTTTTATTATGAAGCGAATCCATTTCATTTTCTTACAAGATATTCATGGCAATGTAAAACAAATCAAAGCATACTATGTACAAAATCATGAGCTCTCAAGCCCATTCGTAAGGATTCAGTAGAAATTCCATGCTGAGACACTTTTTTGGTTAAAGCATAAATACACGAGTAAGTAGAACAAACTTTTCAAAACTTACGTAATTACGTGCATTTCCCGATGCCACCTATAGCTGGTCACACGCTACGGCAAAAACTTTAAACGTCACGAATAACTACTGCATAAAGTCCACAACACGGAACAACATGGTCTCCTTAACTGAGAACCACCAAATCTTTTAAGATTCACTTTTACATAGATTAAACATCCGCGTCAACTGATAAACATTATCATAACATTCGACTACATCGAACAAGACTTTATGTAGATCCGTCTGCGATCAGGTCAGGTCTGATACAATCACCATCCGTAATCCGTATGCATCTGCGGTCCGTATCATGATCTGCATGCATCTGCATCTGAATGCATCTGCTTAAACCAAAAATGTGTCCAGCCTTTATATCCGACGATGGGTGCTTTCCGGAACACAATCGTTGTCGGCAACGCCCTCTGGATATGCAAATCAGGATGCGTGAGCGGCGAGAAGGTGATTTGCATGATAAGCCCAGTTTTGTCCACATCGCGATTCGTTCACGAGAACGGAAAATTCATTCAGAATAATGATGTCACGGTCCCTCGAAACGAGAATCGCGATGTAAACAAAACCAAGTTTCCAACATGATGAAGTAGCTATCTATCTCAGCTACGTGCGCAAGTTACGGCTAACGATATAGTTCATCAAGTGGCTGTTGATTGCACATTTCCGTTACGCGCGCAAGTTATGACTAATGGTGCAGTTCATAAAGTAGCTGTCAATCGCACACCTCAGCTACGCGTGCAAGTTATGGCTAACTGTTGGAAACTTGGTTTTGTTTACATCGCGATTCTCGTTTCGCGGGAGCGTGACGTCATTATTCTAAATGATTTTTCCGTTCTCGTGAACGAATCACGATGTGGACAAAACTGGGCTTATCATGCAAATCACCTTCTCGCCGCTCACGCATCCTGTTTTGCATATCCAGAGGGCATTGCCGGCAACGGTTGTGTTCCGGAACGCACCCATCATCGGATATAAAAGCTGGACACATTTTTGGTTTAAGCATATGTATGGATAGACAGATTGATCGGTTCAGGGTTCGATGCAGCGGACATATCTTGGATTGGATCGAGGATCTCAGACGGATCTACATAAAGTCTTATTCAATGTTGTCGAATGTTATGATAATGTTTATCGGTTGACGTGGATGTTTTAGTGAATCTTAAAGATTTAATGGTTCTCACTTAAGGAGACCATGTTGTTCCGTGTTGTGGACTTTATGCAGTGTTAATCCGTGAAGTTTAAAGTTTTTGCCATAGCGTGTGACCAGCTATAGGTGGCATCGGAAAATGTACGTTGTTACGTAAGTTTAAAAAGTTTTATTCTACTTACTCGTGTAAAAATTGCTTAAACCAAGAATGTGTCTAAGTGTGGAACTTTTTCTGAAACCTTACGAATGAGCTTGAGAGCTCATGTTTTTGTATATAGTATGCTTTGATTTGTTTTACATTGCCATAAATATATTGTAAGCAAATGCAATGGATTCGCTTCTTAAAAAAAAGTAATTTTTACCAAATTGGAACTGTTATTTTCAACACCTCTACAGTTAGTTGTATTTTTTACAACTTCCATTTTGACGTTGTTATCACTGCTATCTCTGCTTAAATTCCAGCGAAGATTTTCAATTTCGCACCTCATCATTTTTTATAACCAGAAGATTTATCCTGTGCATCCTGACAGGTTATATACATGAGCATATCGTCTTCTATCGTTTCTTCTATCTTCAAATTTACAAATTTATAAATTATTAATTATAACCAACACTAACGATGTAGCAACATGCGCAATTCACGGCTAACGATGTAGCAATTGCGCAATTCACGGCTAATGATGCAGTTTATGAAGTTACTGTAGATCACACACCTCAGCTATGCGCGGAAGTTACGGCTAACTCATTAAGTAGCTGTCGATCGCATTTCCGACCGCAATGCGGGCACACGGGTAATGATACAGCTGCTGCGTATAAAATGAATCGTCTTTTATTAGCGGGTGTATGCAATCCACGTACGAAACAGTACAGGATCTATTATCCGGAATGCTTGGGACTTCAGGCATTCTGGATAAGGGGTTTTTCCGTAATTCGGAACACTTTTTCTAAAACTTACTGGAATGGTCTCAAATGTCGTTATAGAAAATTATAATTCATTTTAGAAACATAAATGTATTAAAAAAAGCTTTTTTACAATCTATATGGGTTAACTAAAATGCAAATTACATGTAATTATAGTATCAAATTTAGTGATTAAGAAAAATTTTGAAAGAAAAAAATATCTGAAAAAAGTTGATTATTCACGGTACAGGGGTCAAAGTCTTCCTATAATTCCTATATTTTAAAAAATTTCATAGAAAACGTCCTATTTTGTCCTATATTTCGCACTTGTCCTATATTTTGGACATAAATCCTATGTTTCCAAATTACAAGCAATAAAATCCTTATTTCTATCATTTTGTTTTCAGTCTATCTGCTAAATCTTCCCAGAATTTCAAAAACGTGGAACTACGGGATGTTGAACGTCTGCAATTGGTTTCCAATTGCACGTGACGTAATACTACTCTAAACATGACGCCCGCCGGCTGGACGGAAAACGTGGGAACGGTAGCGGTACTGCCGGTACTGTAGATTAGGGGCGGAGAAATATCGGTAATTGCAGCAATCAATAGTGTCTGGAGGAACTATCTATAGTTACTAATTTTCAGTGTTAATAGTAAAATTAAATACAAACGTGTAGAAGCAGTTTTGTTGTACTTAAAAGCAATTTAAATTAAAAACATTCCTGCTTTTCTTTTTTCCAACATTTAGAATTTTGTTTTGGTTCGAAAACGTAGGTTTTCAAAAAGGAGTGGGGATTTTGATTGTGTGCCATGCCGAATTGACAAACGAAATTTCGTGATGATTGTTTGAAAGTCGTCGATAAAAATGGGAACTATTATCAGTGATTGGTGGAACTATCTGGTGCACGAAAGGAAATGATGATTTTTCTGCATATTATGTGTTATGCAAAAAGACTTTCGCAATCGTCAACAGTGTGAAAATTCAGCTTCTGTAACATGCTAGCACTGCAAAACATAAGACTTTGGATACTCAAAACAAAGAGTTCCTTAAAAAGTTTGGAAGGATTATTATATTTTATTTTCAGAAAAATAGAAGTGGAAAAGAGGAATCGCTCCATTCTTCAAGCTCTATTTTAATGCTATATATACATTTGTAGGAGCTAGAAACCGTAAAATTCGACTCTTTTATCGGTAATTTATTTTTAGATATATTTGAAGAATTACAATTTAAATAACACGGTCGTCGAATGTTAGTAAACGAGATATAATTTGTTACCTTCCGCCGTAAGACAACAATCATCCGGTTAATTTGACAGTATCCCACTGGCAGGTAGCTCAATGCGCATCCGCACTTAACGGCACCCAAATTACATTGTTTCCGCTACCGCACTTGCAGGTAGCCTAACCACTTCGAAATGAATGTTCATCTGGGATGTGGAACAATATGAAACCTATTATGATAACACTCTGGAGTATATCGTTTATTTTGGGAAGTCAAGGTCAGATTGATGTGACTTCACCCTGTGTGGGCCAAGGATGCTGATAAAGGGCGGAGGATGCTAGTGATGTCCCCATAATTTGGTTGTAAATACCAGGGTTCGTGCACACTCTGGAAACCAGGAACTTGGAGAATTTGAAAGTGGACTAAAATAATGTCAGGGAAATTGCAGGGAAAAGCGATTTTTTGTTCAAAATTCTGGAAAAATCAGGGAATTTTCAATTTGCCGACCTCCTTCACAGAGATGCCGATTGCGGGGAACTTCCTTATACTGCGGATTATGAAATTTGCATAGTTTCCTGTGAAAAATTGTCTTCTGTGAAGGCGAATGTAAATTTTAATTTCAACCAAATCAAGGTAACAACGGAGATTCATGGTCGCATGTGCAAGTTTGCAATTAATTGCAGTTAATGCAATCAAATTAATGTGATAACGGGGATATACGGCTGCGTGCACGGTAATGCCAATCAAACCACCTTGACAGTGATTTACCGCTGCATGGAATGTTAAAGATAGTTTTTTTTTCCCTGTGGAAGTAATAAATGTAATTCCTAACAGTTGTTAAATTTCGCATAAACCGGTGAACGGTTAATTTTATAATTATTTGCTCATAAACAGTTCAATTACTTAATTCAGTTTATGTTCTCGTGAATAGCTGAGAGTCAATTAGTATCTTTTTCCATCTATCTCCATCTTCTAAATAGTGAATATTAGATTTACTAAACGAGCTTATTTTTATTTTCTGATTAATTATAATGATTAATTTTTTAAATTATTTTTACATAAGCAGTACGATTACGCAATTCACTTTATGTTCCCTTGAATCACCGAGAGTGCATTTGTATCTTTTCCATGCTTCCCCATCTTCTAAATGTTGCATATTAGATTGACTAAACTACCTTTTTTTTCATATTTTGGCTATTAATAAGGGTTAATTTTTTAATTATTTTTGCATATGTTCACGTGAATCGCCGAATGTTCATTAGTATCTTTTCCCATCCATCTTCAAAATGTTACATATTAAATTGACTAGACTAGCTTATTTTTATATTCTGGTTACTTATTAAGGTTAATTTTTGAATTATTTTTGCATAATTCATATTTTCCTATTTTGAAAAATGGGTATAAACCTTTTTTAAGGGATATTTTCCAAAAAGTGGTATTAAAATAATGATTTAGGCAAATAAAAAAAGCATTTTGGCAAAGATATATTAAAATTGATGTATTCACATCTATAAATATGTTGCTATATTTTATTTTTTAATTAAAGATTGATATTTGTTATTATCATTAGTGAAAACTTGTGCTTTACCAAAGGAAATGTTTGTTTCCAATATAAAGTATTTTTAACTGGATATAAACAGCTTTTAATATAAACATATATATATTAATGCGTTTTTGTATTATGTAAGCATATATATTTCATTTCTTAATCTGACTACTGAAAAAGTCTTAAAACTACTGATATTTTCACTACTTTCTTCACTACTTCAGCTGAGTGGCAGCACTATAATGATTGAAGTTTTGTGATCATTGAATGTATGAAATTTCACTCGAATTTCAAAAAATTCTATCTAGTTCCAGATTTTTTTATAACTGGATTTTTTTTATAAGCCTGATATAAAGTTTTGTGTAAATCCATCAGTATTTATAGCAGCTATTGTGTACATGACAAGCAATCGACAACAGATGAACGTTACTCTAAAATAGTCAAAATGTGTTCAGCAGGTCCTAAAACATGTATTGGCATCAAACTCTTGAAATAGAAAATATTCATGAAAACAATACTTTATTCTATAGTATGATTAAGTAAAAATTTAGAGACATTTTGTGTGTGTGTGGGGGGGGGGGGAGACAGAAGAAATGCCTATTGAAAAGAATGTACAAACAGTTGATCATGCTATTAAAGGTCTTTAACAAAGAAACTTCATAACCAAACAGAAAATAATGCCCATCTACCTATAGGATAAAAGAAAACCTGCTTTCTCGCAAATGCATTTTTACCAAAATTAATGAACCAAATTTTAACCAAAATTAATGAAACAACAAACATTAGCTGAAATGTTTAAATAAAATGTAAACTTTATTTTAATTTCTTGTATATGGTATGTTGGGGGGGGGGGGGGAAATAACTTTTATGATATACTAAAAACATTCTATCATATATTCCAAAGTTCTTAAACTTGTAAAGTCCATCTAAAATAAATCTGAAAATATGTCTGAAATACACTCTACAATATAAACCATTCTAAGTTCCTTAAACCTGAAAACATTCTTAAAATAAACTGAAAGTGGACCTATTGACCAGTTTCCCTACGTGTACAAATATGTACTCCTGTAAAATATAAGAATTGACACTTTCCTAAAAATAAAAATACATTAAAATAAAAGAAAGAGAACACAGATTTTAGGTTTTCAAAATCTAACGTTTATTAAAATTTAAACTTCATTTTTAAAATAATTTTTAAAACATTTTACATCTCATTAACTAAAATCAAACATCTTAAATAATAAAAATAAATGGAATGGCCGGTCGTATAGTGGTAGAAAAACGTTAGAATATTAAATTTTAAAGTTAACAATATTAAACTTATTCAATTATTTGTCGAAACTAGAATTTTAGATAAAAAAAAACATAAGTTAGCCAAAAGGGAATTTAGAACAAAATTTAAAAGATAACCACAGGTTCAGGTGACCTAAAGTATATAAGTCTAAAAGGGTCTTATTCTACTAACACAATTAAACTTTAAAATAAATAGTCTAAACCGACAGAAGCAAATAAAAATTAGCATTTAAAAGATATCACCCGGATGTAGAGCCGTCATGGAACATGCTGGATGCATCAGATCCCAACAGATGAGACGAAGATGGAAAGGTAAAAGTCCAATCGCTTAATCACGAGGAAAACCATCCATTCCTGTCCAAAAGAAGGACCGTTCACACGACAGCAAGCTCCTCAACGTCGAAAATTCGATCAGCACCAAACCTCAATCAACGATTTCTTCATCGGAAACAATGGACACTTCTTTACTCATCAGTACTAAACGCCGAGCATATAGTCCAGTAATTTCATATGGAAATGCCGACTCAATACGTCATTTAAAGAATGCACACTGACAACGATAAACAACCGCCTAATTGGCGTCAGAGCACTTCTCAAATCCACATGGCAGGCGAGAGCTTGTAGACACAATAATTTCGGATGCTCCCAACTGTTTAGAATAAACCTCGCCTCCACGGCGGGAAAAACAGATTGAAGACGCTACAACTTCATAACAGATCAGACGTTTAATTAGCCGGGATAAACATTTTATTTTATATGCAGCGTTAAGAGTACGCACTTAAGTCATAGCAGGAAACAAGAATCGTGGACTGGACATCGTAAATTAAACACGAACAAACTTAAAAGTCGTGAAAAAGACATTCCACAGAATGTGTGCCTAACGGCACAGGACAGCTTAATGGCTTACATCCCCTTGTTCTAATCCATAAGCAGAAGAAAAGTGAAAAAGACAAAAAAAGAGCGTAAAAGAGATCGAAAAAGTGCGCGATTTGCTTATATACTGCGAAACAGCGCTGCCACAGACTGTCAACAAAATTATCGATGAACGATAAAATAATTAATGACAGACGATTTTAATATTACGATCAACCAATTAAAAACTCGAAACTTTAAAGAAGAGAAATGGAATTTTAGAGCAGACGAAAATTAAAAAGAAATGAAGTGAAACGATTTGGAAATATACGAATTCGGCAATAATTTAAATATGGACGATTCTGAAATATTTAAAAAGCTGAAAATAGAATAAAACTGAAAAATTGCAATGAATTAACGAATTTTTAACCGAGAACAATAAATTTGGAATCAAATTAAAGGGAATAAAAAGGGCAATAAATGGAATTGCAAATTAGCCAATTTAAATAAATTTAAATTGCTAAAACCTAAAAAGAACGAACTTTCGCCGTTTTTAACACAAAACCTATGGAATAGAACTTATTTGGAACAGAAGAATATCAAAACCTAAACAATTGGAAAATGGAGAGTGACTATGTAAATAAAACCCCTGAACACGTTTAAACAAAAAGCAAAACTCCTAAAAATAATTAAATATCCAAAGGTATAACCCAACAGGTATATGTATATTTTTTCTTAAAATTTCTTTTATACCATTTTTTTATTATTATTATTATTAAATAATGTTTTTTAATGGGTTAACTTGACTTTTTGTCATTATTTTTACTAAAAATAATGTTTTATAGTGTATTTAGTTGATATTAAATTTTAATTTTATCCAAACTATAATCCTGAAAATTCTAAATTCCAAAATTGGCCAGATTTTCGAGGTTGTGTTGTATATGCAGATAAAATTATATACAAATATAGAAAATTTTGTGTTATTTTAAATGTTTTTTTGTTTGTTTTTTCTCACTGTTATGTATTCACGGTAAATATCAGTTAAATCTAAAATTATTTTTTGATATTAGCGTTGAAATAGTAGTACGCAGTACCTGGAGTTTTGATGAAGACAACAGGGAAAACTTAGGGAATTTCATTTTGAAAAATGGGCATGAACCCTGAAATACTGTTGTGATTTTTGTGTGGATTCAATAAATAATGAATGGAAAAAAACATTCCTTGATGTTTTGAAAATGTAAGAATTATATGATGAGCGGCCATTTTGAAAAGGGGTCGGCGAGATTGCAGTTTTTGATCTCAGGGTGAAAAATTGTAGTACAAGGGCATGCAGGGTGGATTTTTTTAATTTTTAAGGACAGTGGGGCAGGCCGTTTCGTTCAGCAGAAAACACCTAAGATGAACAACCCTGATATAAGAGTCTTTCTGACTCTGTTTTACTATAACCAAATAATTATTGCAATTCTCAAAGTTCCTCAATTAAATTTTTAAAATTTCTATGAATATTTTAAGGAGCATCTACTAGGTGACTACAGTATCTGGAAATCAGGGAAACTTTCGGGAATTTCAGCATTTTGGAAAAATCAGGGAATTCCTAAAAAAAGCCTCTAAAATCAGATAAATTGGAATTATTTTTGTAATCACAGCTTTCTTCCGACTCAATGATACGCATGTATAGAATTCCTTATTCGTGTTTCGTATAACGGGTGACAACCTATTGAACACCTCAAATTGAGTTTTAAAATTTCAACATTTTTCAGTGACCCCTCTCATGTTAATTGTTTTGAAAGTTGTCAAGATATTTCATATGACAGGAAAAGCAGATTAAAAATGCACTGTTTCTGCATATACATAATTTTATTGCAATAAGTGATATTTCACTATATGCATTCTTGACTGGATTTTACAGAACACTGCAGAGTGTTATAGCTTATCTAGAATTTTAATGCTTAAAGGATTAACATTCTTGTAATAATACTGTTCTTATATAAGTCTTGCATAAATACTATACTTATTATACTTTATTATACTTTTCAATGCTGAAAGTAAATACTTTTAATTATTCTTAATTATCAATTTCAATTTTATTAACTTTTTTATGTTTCTTAAACTGATATTCAGTAAAAGTAGATAGTGATACATATCAGGGAATTTTTTATCTGAGATCCTGTAGCCACCCTGATTTACATTTTTAAATATTTTTCAGTAATTTTTATGCATGTATCTTGAAGATAAAAATTGTATAAAATATATTAATTAAAGCTCATTTGTGCTAATTTTTAAAACTTTTAAACTCCTGTTGTGGTGCATTAGTTTTAATAAATTTTCAATACTCAGCTAGCAAAGAAGAAAATGGTTCTGCTTTGGCCCCCCGAGTTTCTACTAGAGAATGGGCCAAGTCTACAAATTATGATTCACTTAAATTATTTAACAAGGTAGTTATTTTACAATTGACTTGAAAGCTTTGTAACTTTACTTAAAAGTTTATTCTTGAGAAAACATTTTTTTTTAATTTTAGCTTTTCAATGAAGATATTTTGTACTTGAAGAGTATGACTGATTTGTGGAAGAAACGGAAAAGTCCTGTTCCACTAAAGTGGGATGAATTACCTGATGCTGGTAAATAAAAAGACGTTTTTGCATACATTTGCATGTATTGAATGAATCTTCTGTTAAGAGGATATTTTCCCACCAGTTGCTCTTCCCCATATTACCTATGGAAATTAATCCCTAGCCTGTAGCTCATTTAGGTTTTAGGCTTTTTTCCCACTGTTTTTAGTCAAGTAAAGATAGTGCTTTTTTTTTTAAAAAATTGATAATTAGAAATATTTCTAATATTTTATCCTTCTATTATTTTATTGATTAAAAAAAAAAGCACAATCCTTCCTCTGTTTAGCATCTATGTTTGGCAGAAAACAAAAAAAAATCCTAAAAACTAAACAAGCTTGAGGTTAGGGTATAGACTATTTTTATAGGTGAATATGGGAAAATTGAACCAAGTGGCTAGAAGGATATCTTCTTAAAAAGTATTTTATAAATATGTGCAACATTAATTTCTTAGGCAGTTTAGGCTCCTTTGAATTGAATGCCAGTTTTGTTTTAAAGTTTTTGTGAATTATCATCTAAAGTTATGGCTTAAAAGTTTTCTTTATCCCAATCTAATAGTTGTTTGCTCCTGCCTGTTTAAGACTAATAACAGGGTTCTCGCAGCCTTAGGAAATCCTGGTTTTACATTTTTAAACTGTAAAGGACCTTAAAGGTTCTCATTTTATAAAGTCTTTAAAACTCCTGTATTTTAAAAAGATCAATTATGCATAAAGCATTGATTATGAAACACTTTCCAACTATAATACAATTTTATTTAAAAATCTCTAAAATTCGATACATTCAGTGATATTTTTAAAATTATCACAATACTACAATAATTTATTTTACTTAAAAACTTAAAACCATAGAGGTAAAAGTACTTTCTAATTCCATGCTTAAAACGGAAAAGGCAATACTATAGAATCGTCTGCTTCTCTATGTTTCATTCATATCAGCTATATTGCAGACTCCAGAGCTAAATAATTTTGCGTTAAAAAATTCAGCAATTCTTATACAACTCATCTTACTGCTTGATGTGTTTACATTCTCCATATGTGAAAATTAGACTTTGTTGTAGAAATAATCAAAGTTTGATGATCATTTAAACTAAAATATTGTAATTGCTTTGACGCAGTATATAGATGCACAGAAAAAATAAAAAATAAAGCAGTTTTAGGATGGATGGATGCAACACTAAATATAAATTAAATAAACTTTAAAAATCACGATTTTGTCACAAGATGGATGCCATATTTTATTTTGCAGTTGGCCACATGATCTCTTCATGTAATATGGGTGCAATTTTTATTTAAAAAACTACCAAACATATTTTGCTGAAATTTTTTTAATATATTTTATGGGATAATTTGAATATTTCCTAAAATTTTTGAAGCAATTTGTGAATTCTAAATTCTCTTAAAAAGTGTTTGAAAAAGTAGGTCCCATAGGGTTATATGTATTTAATTTTTTCAACCTGGGTTCAATCCAAAACTAACTGGATGATATTATTCATTTACATTCCCATATGTCCTACAGACTGCCTGAACAACATACTAAAATTTAATTTTGATAAAGTCATTTTTACAGTAGTTATCGTGCAGACAGAAAGACAGAAATGAATGAAGGAATGAATGAACAAAGTCATAACCACATTTCAACTATACTGTAAAGTATTAAAAATTCAGGAATCATAATAGAGACTTAATTTAAAGACTTAAAAATCATTTCACAGCTTGTTAAGATTGCTAACAATGCATTTGATATGTTGTACTAATTATGTGTATTTATATTCTACATGTGATAAAGTTAATATATGTCTTGGTTTTCAATAAAACTTTTTTTCTCTTTTTGCATGTTTCTCAGAAATTCTGAACTAACTTATTCTGTAAATTTAGGTTTAGGAAATACTGTTGTACAAATTGATTTATAAAACCAACAAACCCTGTTGAATTTATCAATTTATGGTGCTGTAGTATTAGTAAATCAGTATTACTAATAAATTGGTTCTGAAATTTGCTCAATTGTAAAACAATTCTTTTATTTATATAGTTAGGGTGTTTAGATTTATCTCAGCTTCATTCTCAGCCCAATTTAGCTTACAAGAATTTTCAATTTTCTCCTAATTTACCATGATAGTCTCAATGATAAACTGTGAAATCAAGTCATCACTTACTGCTATGAATTCTGTGCTTCAGTGGTTAGCAATGGTCGATGGGTGTTAACAGAGGAGGAGGATGTAGTTTTGCAACTAAGGTTCAAGGAATTTGTCTTAATCCCCCTGGATTGTTTGGACTTACCAGTTTAAGTCCAAAAGAGAAACTGGATATAGATAAGAGATTTATAAAGAGAGGAGGAGAAATATGACTGCTCTGAGCTACTGAAATAGAGTTAAATCCATTTAGGAAGTCTTCTGTTTCGAAAAGTACATGTCTCAGGGTTTGAAAGTTAGTAGAACAGTTCGGCTTGAAGATTGAACAAGGTCCAATTGCAGACCTTATGGTATTGTGGGTGTGGGATCACAACCGATTAGACACATGGTTAGAAATTAAATGAGGCAGAAAGTCAGATGCCAATGGCACATAATCAGGGCCGTTTTTTACCATATCAAATGACCATCTTTCGTGCTTTATCATTTTTCATTATAAAAGTTTTATGGAGGGGGTAAGAATTTACTTTTGCCTAGTTAACCTGGTAAGTGATGACTGAGTCTAAAATATCGATCGCCATAATAAAAATTTATAAATGCAAAGTAAGCCTTGATTGGAATGCTGTGACATATGCGTTGGTAGGGGTCAGAAAGGGGAAGGTGACGTATGGATTTAGAAGTGGTTAAGGACTGTCAATCAAAATGTTTGTGGCCTATTAAGAATATCTTCCTTGTTTGGCGACAGGAGATTTGTGGATATTTACATAAAGTGTATGATGTCTTGAAAAAGGGGGAAGAGAAAGGAAAGCCAGTAGACCATGTTGTTCCGTGTTGTGTACTTTATGCAGTGTTAATCTGAGAAGTTTAAAATTTTTGCCATAGCGTGTGACCAGCTATAGGTGGCATCGGGAAATGCACGTAGTTACGTAAGTTTGGGGGGGGGGGGAAATGCCGTTGAAGAACTGAGCCGATTGCCGAGAAATTTAAAATCATGACGTCTTTAAAATTGCGATCCTGAAAGCAATTTTCATTATTTCAGGACCAGATTAGACTTGTAAGAATGCCAGATATTTCAGCTTTCTAAAAATGTAAATTATTAGTCGAAATTATGAGTACTTTTCACTATGTGGTAATTTAAAAACCAAAAATCGTTTTTTTTTAGCCAAAAGTGACTTTTGTTTTAAAATCTTTAAAAAATATTAGAAATCGCAGTTGAAATTTGAAATTGATATATTTTTACTCGCAGTTGTCTGCTCTTTCCGCTGGCTTGATTTGTTTTTTTCTATGAAGTCCGGATCGTGGAGGAAAAAGGGCAAAAAACAGTCGAAATCGCATAAAACATTAAATAACTAAATAAATAATTAAAATTTTAAAAATCTGTTTTCACGTGTCCCCTTCCCACCCACCCGGGTCTCCGATTGCCAAATTTCGTAGCTCTCCGATGCGTGGTCGCTGAACGTATTGTGTATAAGACAGGCGCACACACAGACAGACATTGCCTTTTATTATATAGAAGATATGGCAAGTGGAAGTAATTTTAATATGTTTTTAAATAAATTTAACATATTTATTTAAATAACTTTTTTGCCGTATGTTTATAAAAATACATTTTTTAACAAAAGAAACAGTTTCTTTAAAACATTATAAGATATTACAATAAATAAAATTGCTACTTGTAAATGAATCTATATACAGGGTGTCCAGTGCTATCGGTGCCCAATGGCTATTTCCTCAACCGTTAGTCACAGAGATACACTTCCAATTGCAAAAATGTTTTAAATTTTAAAATCTATTATCTTAGAAACAGTTTAAATCAATAAATACATTTCTGAAAGAAATACAAAATATAAATTTTTATACAGTCCTCTGGTTTTACCAATTATATTTAGGAAAATCATCCTCATACAATTTTATGCAAAATAAAAAAAAAATCATCCTTTTACGACCAAAATTGTCCAACTTATAGCTGTTTAAAGTTGGAGCACTTTTGTGCTGAGAAATGGTCAATACGGTCCCTGATTGGTTGGTTGCCTGAAGTGGGATATTTTTATGCATGAAAAGCGACTTAAGTCATAAAGTTTAATGCTTCATAACTCGGTGAATTTTGGTTGTAAAAGGAAGATTTTTTTTTTATTTTGCATGAAATTGTATGAGGATGATTCTCCTAAATATAATTGGTAGGACCGGGGGACCGTATAAAAATTTATATTTCGCATTTCTTTCAGAAATGTATTTATTGATTGAAACTGTGTCTAAGATAATAGATTTTAAAATTTAAAACATTTTTGCAATTAGAAGTATATCTCTGTGACTAACGGTTGAGGAAATAGGTATTGGGCACTGATAACACTGGACACCCTGTATACTAATTGTAAGTATGTCATGATTTTTTAGATACTTCCCGAATAGATAAAGCAATATAAACTTGAATTTTGGTAACAATATAGGTCGTATAGTGCAAAATAGGAAGAAAATTGTGTTGCAATATTTTGTAGTGTGGGAGTTGCACACTCTGAAACATTTGATTGGCCAAATTGATTAGAAAGGCTCTGCTTTAAGTGATATAGATATTGGAAATTGGGTCACAGGTCAACAGTTTAAAAAACACTACTCAGGGTGGCCACTCAACCTGGAAACCGGGAAAAGTCAGGGAATTTTGTGAAAATTCTGGAAATTTTTTTTCACTAGTTGTCCATATAAAAACAGAACTGCCCAGTTTGTACGCCATTTTCGAAAAATTTTGCCAAGTATTACGCTGTACTCGTAACCGCTAAATAAAGGTTGCCATGGGTCCATTTAATTCCGTATAAAAGCAAAAATGCAGAGTTTGTGCTCCATTTTGGACAAATGTCGCCAAGTACAGAGATGCCAACTTTTACGGATTTTCCGTAGTTTGTACGGATTTTTACTTTATCTTACGGTTTTACGGACATTACTCCCAAAACTACGGAAAATCCCGTGAAATCCATGCATCCTACCATTCAGTTCATATTCCCTGCTGTGCTGAGAGTTCAAAATTATCAGTTTGCATCCATTTACTTCTTCTAATGATTTCATATCAGAACAATAGACCTAATTTATTTTTATAGTGCCCGTAAAAATAAAGAAATATTTTACTAAACAAATTATATTTCGCTTAAATTATAGGATTGCGCAATTCAGTCCTTTTCGGGCTTTGCTGAGAGTACACAATTGTCTTTTTCCATCCATCTCCATCCCTTTATTATTGCACGTTAACTTGACTAAACTAGCTTATTTTCATATTTTGGTTAATTATAAAGGCTAATTTTTTAATTATTTTCACATAAATAGTACGATCGCGAAATTCAGTTTTTTTTTTTCTGCGAGCGTTGCCGAGAGTACGCAATTATCCTTTTCCATCGATCTCCATATCCCTATTGTAGCACATTAACTTGACTAAACTAGTTTCTTTTCATATTTTGGTTGATTATAAAGGATATTTTTTTAATTATTTTCACAAATAGTACGATCGTGAAATTCAGTTTTTTTTTTCTTTTTTTTTTGCCGGCGTTGCAGAGAGGACGCAATTATCCTTTTCCATCGATCTCCATCTCCTTATTGTAGCACATTAACTTGACTAGACTGGCTTATTTCATATTTTGGTTGATTATAAAGATTAATTTTTTAATTATTTTCACATAAATAGTACGATCGTGAAATTCAGTTTTTTTTTCCCCAGGCGTTGCCGAGAGTATGCAATTATCCTTTTCCATCGATCTCCATCTCCCTATTGTAGCACATTAACTTGACTAAACAAGATTATTTTCATATTTTGGTTGATTATAAAGATTAATTTTTTAATTATTTTCACATAAATAGTACGATCGTGAAATTCAGTTGTTGTTTTTTTCGCGGGCGTTGCCGAGAGTAACCAATTATCCTTTTCCATCGATCTCCATCTCCCTATTTTTGTACATTAACATGACCAAACTAGCTTATTTTCATATTTTGGTTAATTATAAAGGTTAATTTCCTAATTATTTTCACATAAATAGTGCCATTCAGCTGTAATTAACTCAGTTAAGTTAGCAAAACTACATTTTGAACTTATTCTAAGGTTTTAAAATATATATTGTCAATATACGTAAAATCTTACTGATGGTCGATGCGGTTTTACTGAAAACTCCTGATTTTTCTACCGATGACCCCTTGCAGAGGTTGGCATCTCTGTATATTATATACATTTTACTATATTTTTTTCTACAAGTATAATTGTATTTTAATGACATTCTTTCGACATGGCCGAATTGACATTTATTCAAAGGCTGTGGCTTGTTGTAGTGTAGTTATTGCATATCTTTAATGATCTCTGTCATTGTGAGCAATTTGCAATGCCCATATTTATAGACATCAGTTTAGACTATTTCTTTTTATTGTCTTCAATGAAAACCATTAAATTCTTTTAAATATTTCAGTAGTCCAATTTTACTGCATTTACATGATTTTTTTTATTAAAAATGTCAAAATTTATTTGTAAAAACAAAAAAAATATGTGTATTTTTTTCTCCTGATTTAATATAACTTTTTTGGATAGTGGAGTTAAATTGTTAAGATTTTTAATCAAATTTGTAACTAAATAGGGACGTGCGTGCGCACGTTTTATGTTAAAATTACTGGTCTGGAATTTCTTTTAAATTCACCTGGAAAAGTCAGGGAATTTCAATATGTCCAAAGAGTAGCCACCCTGCTACTGCAAAAGTATTTAGTTAGTAAGTTACAAAACTTGCTTAAAGAAAGCAGGCATATGTCAATTAGGTGACTACAATTATTTCTTGGGTGTTATAAACCTCCTCCTTCACGTTAAAAGAACCCTTTAACAACTTCTAAGAATGAACTATGTTTGTTCTTACTTCACTTCATTCTTGTTAATTGTTCTTCATGATTGTTAAGGATGGTTACTGTTCCTTTTTTTTTTTTTTTTTGGCCTTCTAAGTTATTGTATTGTAAGATATGCTGCCAAATTTTGATCATGTGTAGATAATGCACATTTTAACATGTCATGATAATGTTATAATTGTGTTAAAAAATATATTGCAAATTTAGATTTTTTTTTTTTTTTTGGTCATTTTAATAAATTCATAAATCCTCAACTGTTAATTAATTGTAATAATTTAATTTCTACAAAAAAGAAATAAAACAAAAGCATGAATTATAAATAATGAAAGTATAATATGGAATATAAATGAAAGTATAGTAAATATAGTAATATAATGTATAATAGAAAGTATAGTAATATAATGAAAGTATAGTATGTTATATAGTGTTTTACAATCGTGATTGATAGATGCTTGCAAAGCAAATATCATGTTTACATATTTATGGAGGGGGATTTCCAGTCAGTCCAATATTTACTATGAAAAGGTATATTTGAAATTATCATAAAATCATGTTAAGCAGATAAACAATTATTTTAAATTAAAATTTTGGAAGTTTATTTTCACCTTTTCAAAGCTTGAATAACATTATTTAATCTGAGCAATTTCTAGAGAACATTTACAAATAACCAAGTTCTATGTATTTAGTTAATTTAAAGATTGTTCAGTTTTAATTACATTAAAAGTAAACATAAGATGCATTGAGTTATCATTACTTGAGAGGTTTTGATATTCATTAAAAGAGTAATTTATTTTAGTTTGTTTACTTTTTAATTAGGAGTTACTTTCCAGTTTGTTTACCTTTTAATTAAAAGTTTTGAAATTAAGATAGAATTCAAGTTATAATATTTCTTACCTTTGAAATAGTATTAAGTTTGCTAGTTTGTTGACTTTTATTAAAGAACAAATTAAATTTACTTCATTTTAAATATGTAAGAATTTTCATCACCTACAAAAATCAACATAACACTATTCTCTCTGATCTATCATTTCTTCAATAGTTACAAAATGATAAACAAAAGTGCCATGCAACAGAATCAATGAGTAATCATCTGTTTTGCCATAAAGCAGTGTGGTGATCAGTTAAATAAAATTTATCAAAAGCAACATACAATTATTCTAGAAACCAAGGTGGGTCGCTCAGATTGATCTCAGTTTTAGGAGATGGGAGAGAGAGAGACAAAACAGTTTAATATTATGCCTATTCCGAATTCCAGAAAACAGTTTATTGTAGGACACAGTTTTCTGAAAGGGTAGCTTATGGGAAAACTTGTGTAAGCCTTTGTGTGCTCTAATACATTATTTGACTACAGAATATTTTCTATGAAATGAACTCTTGTAAGTTTTGTTGAATACTAATTTATTGATATCAAGAGTGCATGATCGCACGTATTGTGTCATTTGAATCAATTGATAAAGGACTTCCTTCAGCTTTCCAAAACTTGTCATTCTTCCCCCCATCCTTTTTGTTTCAATTTTTATGGTCTTTTATAAATTGGTTATTTTTGGATGAATGTATTGGGGTCATTCATATCAAATTAACACAAAAAAAAATGACATTTTCAACCCGAGCGACACAGATTTTTTAAAAACTTGACTATTTTGCTGTTCGCTCATATGTAAAACACTATGCAAAACTTTAGACCCCAATTTTCATTGATTTTTTATATGTAAAATTTTGAAGTTTGAAAAATTTGGTAATTTTTCATGATTCTTGAGATATTTAAATGCCTGTACATTTTGATCTAATCAATAGATTGTGCTAAAATAAAGCTTATTTTGTGGCTTAAGGAATGACCTTTGTGATATGTCACATGATTCTGCAAATAATAGTTTTCACTTCAAGGCCACTTGATTTGACAGTGAACTGCAAAAAAAGTATCTAAGTTTTTTCAAAAAAATATATTTTGTGGATACACTATTTATCTCTATTATACAAAAATGTCAAGTTGGAAAAGCCATAGACTCATAATGAAAAAAAATTCCAAATAAATATATGTTATATGAACAGTTATTCGAAAACTGCTGGAAATCACATAAAAGTGTAGTTGATCAAATAATTCCTAAATAAACCTCATTATACTGAACTAAAAGTTATAAGCATTTACTAATGTACATATAATTTTATATATTTTTTTCTTTTTGCTCAATTTTAAGATTTGAAAGAGAATGTAAATAATTAAAATATTTCAGCTTTTCAATAAATACTGGAAACCAACATAAAAGCCTAACTGATTATACAATTCTTAAGTAATGATCATTATTATTCTTAACTAAAAGTTATAAATATTTTCTAATATGTCTATGATTTTATACAATTTATTTTTCTGAATTTTAAGATTTGAAAAAAAAAATGCTGATATCATTAATCATAATGTTTTTCTTTTTAAGTACACTTGCTAACATTGCTATTTTGTGTGTATATATAATCTCTGTTTAGCGATGTTTAAACGGACGGTAAATTTTACTTAAAAAATAAAACTTATTTATTGGATGGTTCTTCCAAAACAGAAACTTTACTATTTCTTGGTATGGTAGGTGCACACAAAGCATGTCAACAGAGCATTTGATTCCAATGTTGGATGATGGGCAGACAGTCCTTTATATAAAATAATGTATTTCAGTGATATAGAACCCTAGTTTAGTAGATTAAAAAATATAAACTGGAATAAAATTTTTAATATTATTTTTAGAATTTTCATAAACCCCAATTCCACAATTGTGGCCTCCAGCTGTGCTCTCATTTCTGGGGTTATAAATTGTTTAGTAAGGTCTGTTTTATAGGTTGTTTTATAGGCTGTAAGGTTGTTGTTTAGTTGGTTGTAAAGGTCTTGTCTTTCCATTGGATGCGTGGGTGGGCACCTAATAAAAACATATGTTTGGGATGGGTGAATGTTGTCTTAGATTCTTAGAACTATATGGTGACTCCAGTGACATAACTAGATTTTTTTTTATTTTAGCACATCCAGAATTTCAGGGTGCCCATTTACATATGTACATTCTTTCGTCTTAGTAAACCAAAAGTATATTCAATATACTTTCTTAAGGAAAAGAGTTCTACATTTAATTTATATGTTTATCATCTATTTTATTAATTTTATAAAATAACTAAAATTAATTTCTAAAATAACAAATTGAATTCTGACTATTTTCTTTAATTTATATTTTTCAATGATGAATTTAAAGATTTTTAATGGTGCACAAGAAAATCTCCCTAAATTTATTAATAATAAAATACTTCTAGTTTCAGAACGGTTTGCACTTACATCCTAAGAATCCCAATTTTTATAATTTTTGCTATATAGTTTATAAAAAAGTTTTAATCCACATAAATGACATCCCATTTGAGATCATTATTTCAAATATTTATAAATATTGCTGTTTAAAAAAAATATTAAGAGAAAAATCATAATTTTCTATGAGCTGAAACTTGTCTTGCAGAAAAAAATTTGCAGAAAGCAATTATTCATATTCACAACTCCCCTTTCTCATTCCATCCCCTGAAGCAGTCACTCTGCGCCGTATTATGATGGTAGGTCACATGTTGACACCTCAGAAAGATGAAAAGCATTTAGTTAATGATATCTAAACAGAACAGATCATTCTAATAAAATTCAAAAACTCCCAACTCTTTGGCAAAATTGCTAATATTTGAATTATATTGCACCTGCTTTCAGTTTCATAAAACTTTTGTTTTAGTTGTTACAATATTTCAGACTCTGCTTTTCCTCTAAATATGTCTCTAAATGATTGCAAAATTTTGTTCCTTAAAAGTTTTGTATTCTTTGTAATTTTCAGTTTATATACTTGGCTACATTTGATCTTTTCCTTTATTGGCATATAGTTGTTCTATGATTGCTGATGCATTTAACCCACCCCAAACGTCTGTTTTCATGAGGTGCCCATCCAACGGAAACACAAGGCCTATACTAGACTAATCAATGTATAACCCCAGAACATAAGAACACAGCTGGAAGTCATGTTTGTGGAATCAATACACACTATTAAGAACGTCCGGCCGCCCATCTTGCTGCTTGCTCTATGTTTTAGGATGAGCCGGACGGTCTGGGCTTTCGACACTATTAGGGACTGTGCAAATTGTAAAATTAAAATTCAAGATTTTACTTTTTATTTTACTAAACTAAAGTATAATATATCACTAAAATACATTATTTTTTATATAAGGATATATTTATATTATATATTGTATATATATACACACACAAAATAGCAATGGTTATGACTGTACTTAAAAAAAATTATGATTAATAATATTTACATTATCTATCAAATCTTAAAATTGAGCAAATATATATATACTGTCTCGCCTATGGTAGTGTGGTTGATTTTTTTTAAGCAGTTGCCTATGCTGTTACTAAAAAGTTTTTATTTCAGATTTCAAATTTTGAAACTCAATTTTTTATATTTCAAAATTTTGGAATTTTTTTTTTTTTTTAATGAAAAATGTGTAAAGTGCCAGCAAACAAGCTCCAAATTTTTTATTAACAGACTCTTCATATACAATATCTCTTTCATCATGACAATAATTTCTTGTTTCGTTTACTGTTCCATTTTAAAATTTGATTAACATTCTTCATTTTAGTTCCTGGCTGCAGTTCCAGAACAGAAGCAGATATTGAAGATTTTAGACGATGGAGTATGAAAGAATGTGGAGAAGTGTTCAAAAGAAGTATGATCGCTCTACATAAAAGAATAGAGGAAGGTGGATCTGACACTGTTTTAATTTGGGACAAGGTTGTGAAGAGTTTTAGTTTTTCATAGTTAAAATCTGTATATCATAGCTACCAACTCTCCTGGTTTTCTTCTCATCTTCCTGTATATCGTGCAACCTCCCGGTTTTCAATTACTTCTTCTTTTAAGGTGGAGATAGTCGCAGTACCCTTTTGCATCTATTTCCATCTTTTAATTATTCCACATTAGAGCAATAAAAATCTCTTTTTATAGCATGAGTAAAATTAAATACATATTTTATTAAAATAAATAATTTAACTGTACCTCAGCTTTGCTCAGAATTTAAAGCAGGGATTAATTATTTTCATTAAATTTTTCTAAAAGCTTAGTCACTTGCTATGGTAGCCCAAGTTTAAATTACAAAACATGCGCGAGTATGTAATACGCCTTTGTCCCAGTGCTGGACCGCTACTTCCGCAGGTCACAAGTAAGAACGCAAATATCACGCATTGAGTAGTCTCAATAAATAAACTAACTCCTTCCCTTTTGTGCATGGAGAGCCCGCAGTAGCTTGAACAGCTTCAGAAGAGGGTCCAAATGTCAGTGGGAAGGGTAGCTACATTCGTTCAAAAGATCAGATATGCCTTGGATAAAAAAAATAATTAACGTATGGATTTATGATTTTTTTTTCTAGAGTACTCTGTTATATTGTATGCAAGTGCTGAAATAAAAATGAACTTTGGATGGCAAGTCAATTTCTGTATGTTGTAGTATAAAAGTCGATGAGGTTTAAAATGCCTAAAAGTATCTATATTTTAAAAATTCTAATAATTGTATGGATTCCATTCATAAATTGTTTAAAAGAGAATTTTTCAATCTTTCCAATGGTGTCGAGATCGAAACTCTGTAATAATATTTTAGATTGCTAAGGAATTGATATATGTGAATATCGGCCAAAACTGTTGTGAATCAGGCTAAAACATAAAATAACTAAAAACTAATTCATTATTAAAAAAATTGCAACTATTTGGGTCCGAAGTACTTGTGTGCCAAATTTCATGGTTGCATGATTCTTAGATTTCTTGCTATACACACACAAATCTTCATTTATCAAGTAAGAAGATAGGCAGACTAACTGGTTTATTTTTATGTTTTAATTACTTTTAATCATATTAGTATTTATTGTGCTTTTAAAAACTTAACCCGTTCACGAACGGTGAGTTAAAGAACAAGCGTTTCTGCGAGACCGCACATAGTGAGAATCGTCTGCTACTACAAGCCCAGGTACTTTTAGATGCTAAGCCTAACATGGCGAAAAATTCGTATTAATAAACTTTGCTTTAAAATATTATAGAAATATGCAGGTGTTATTGCATTTAAAGGACTTGACTCTACCATTGTTTTTCAAATGTGAGTCTTGAAAACTTGTTTGTTTCGTTGTTTATTACTTGTATAATATCATCACTGAAATGTAGATTAAAGAATTCATTTCCTGTAATGAGGTTTTGGACTGTTTATATTTAGTCCAGAGTTCAGAAAACTGAATAGATGGCAGATCTTCGACATTTGAACTCTAATTATCTGTACATCATCATCACACATATCAGTGTGTTTCAAATAAATTTTCACACTAAAGCACGACCAACTATTTCCATTTATTTACTTTCACTTATATTGCTATGAAATTCATTCATCAATTGTAAAATCTCACTTCTGGAAAAGTATTTCACTCTTTTTACCATAGTTATTACAATTCTTCTGACTAAACTCTTACAAGCTCATACTCGCTTCCCTGAATACCAGTGATAAGAATTCCAAGCCCTAATCCTCTTCTAATCGTACAAATGTTGCTCTATAGTGCATTTTTTTTTTAACACTTTACAACAAAGTTGTAAAGTGTTTATGATTTTGTTCATTCTGTCTATCTGTCCGTTAGCACGATAACTGCCGTAAAAATGACTTTATCAAAATGAAATTTTAGTATGTTGTTCAGATGGTCTGTGGGACCTATGGGAATATAAATGAATAATATCACCCAATTAGTTTTGGATTGAACCCAGGTTGAAAAAATGAAATATATTGAACTCTATGGGACCTAATTTTTCAAACATTTTTTAAGCGGATTTGAAATTTACAAATTGCTTCGAAAGTTTTAGGAAATAAAATAAGTTTCAAAATAAAATATGGCATCCATCTTGTGTCAAAATCGTGATTTTTAAAGTTCTTTTTAATGCATATTTAGTGTTATATCTGTCCTAAAACCGCTTTATTTTATGCTATGCATCTACATACTCTGTGCATCTACATACTAAAACAACGCAATTATAATATATTTGAGTTTAAATGATCATCCAACTTTGATTATTTCTACAATGAAGCCTAATTTTCACTTATAGAGAATGTAAATACCAAAAGATGTAAAGATGTAGAATGAGCTGTATAAGAATTGCTGCAGTTCTTTAACTCAAAATTATTTAGCTCATGGAGTCTGCAATATAGCTGATATGAATGAAACATTCATTAATTTTACACAAAGAACCAGACGACTTTTTCGATGAAGTTTTAAGCATAGAGTTTAATTACTTGTATCTCCATGGTCTTAAGTTTTTAAATAAAATGAATTATTATACTATTGTGATGAATGATATGAATGGAAAAAATTTATGGATGAAATGCTGCTTTTATAGAAAGAGCTAGGCGTGTTATGTTTCGATGACGTCATTTAAATAAATTTCATTTGTTTTCAAATATAATAAATTATTGTAGTATTATGATAATTTAAAAAATATACCGAGGAATGTATCGCATTTTAGAGATACTTAAACCAGGCAATTTATATTTCAATGCCGTCATTTGAATGAAGTTCATTTTTTTTTTATGAAGTTTTAAGTTTTCAAATATAATAAATTAATGTAGTATTGTGGTAATTTTAAAAGTATTACCGAGGAATGTATCGCATTTTAGAGATGTTTAAATAAAATTGCATTGAAGTTAGAAAGTGTTTCACATAATCAATGCTTTATGCATGATTGATCTTTCTTGTTAAATCTAAAATTGAAAAAAAAATTATATAAATTTAATGTATTCAGTATTATCAAATGAATAAATGCCCTGCAAGTACTTTTAACCCAGAAATTGTGTTAGAATTATCAAAAATTATTCCCAAGATATTAGAAATACTTCTTTTCCACACACATTGAGCAAGCATATCTCAAAACAATTAAGCAATTTCCTTGATATCGATGTGTTTGTTTCAATCGGTAACTAGAGGCTTATTGATTTTCATCAAAATTGAAATATAAGAAAGCTCTAATTCATGTAATTGTGTTCTGATAGCATTAAAACTTATTTCATGGTTATGGTCATTAAAAACTCCTTAAAATTTTTGTTGTAATTTCAAAATGCCGAAGGAAACTGGACAAATGACAATTTGAAATTGTGACTGTGAAAAATATTATTAAAATATTTAAGATTGTTATTTTTGCTTACATTTTAATTTTTGTCCCAAAATTCCTGTCTTCATTACCAGTATCAAAGATAGAAAAGAAAGAATCGTAACACCCCCCCCCCCCCCCTTTCAACTCTCTTGAAAGAAACAAAGTAGACAAAAAACAGAAGATTATTAAATAGTATTTTCTCCTTTCTACCTTGCAAATTACTGTTTCTTTTTCTTTACAAAGTTCAATTTTTTATCCCGTTTTGGAACTTTTCACTGAATGGCAAACAAGGAAAATGGCCCTTCAGAAAATTCTAAATGTGAAAAAGAACTATGCATTTTCATATGAGCTTTTTGAAATTAAGATTTTGTGTAAATGGATTCTTTACACAAAAATTTGATTCAACCATATAAAATACATAGTTTCAAAATATAATCTCTAAAATGTGCAATTGAAAAAATAAAAGCTGTATGTAGTCAGTCAGGGTAGGGCATTTGATAGATGTTTTCTGCCTCATGAAAAATTTTTCATAACATTATTATTTTTCATGCATTTTATTAACTCTTTTTAAACAAAAATATGGTCTTCCTAATGAGAAAGCACAAATTTCTTTCAAAAATTTGAAAAAAATATACCAATTGCTATTGTTATATCAGGATACTAACTGACTTTTAATCAGCTGGTTATCCTTCACTTACAATTTTGGGAATGCAAAATAGTTTTGAAAATATTCATTTTACTATTCTGCTGTTTAAATCTGAAATGGGCAGCACATGACTTTCCCTACAGATGTAAATTCATTTTCTCTAATTCTTTCTTTCACAATTCATTAAATTGAGTTTAATTGCACAAAATAATGTGTATAATTATTTGAAATTACACTGAATTTGCAGTTTTAATTCAATTTTTGTTTTCAATTAACGGCTGGATATATTTTCAAAGGAGATATGGCAAAAATGCGAAAAACTTAATATCTTGAGAACAGTTTGCCATAGAGCTATGAAGTTGATCTTATTCCATTCATCTTAAAAAATTACATATGAAACAAGCATTTAACAAGCATGATCATTTGAGTATATGTAGTCTTTTATTTTAGATTTTGACAATTTTTGCAGATCATTTATCAAAAAAGGCAGATTATTTTTCTTATCCGAATTATACCCAAATCTAATCAGCACCAAAGTAACCCACAAATGGCTTAATGCTAAATGTTACTTAATGAAAGTAATAATGACTCAATACATTTCATTTGTTTCACATAGTGTTTCACCAAATGTTTCCAATGAAGGCACATTCAAATTACAAAATTGCAAATTTTGTTTCATTATTTGAAGTCACATTTCTTAAAATTACTTGTCTTTAAATTATGTTGAAAAAAATGAAAATCTCATCATATGACAATGCAGCCATGTATAGAATTAATTCATTATTGAAACTTTATTTTAGTTAAGCCAATTTATGAATTTTGCTTTTCAGGATGATGATGTTTGCTTAGATTTTGTTGCAGCATGTTCCAATATAAGGTCACATATCTTCCACATTCCACAAAAGAATAGATTTGACATTAAAGGTAAACTTTATTCATATATACATATGTGTAGTATACTTTCCTGTTTAGTGTATGTATTGCAGCATTAATTTTGATATAGCTGCTAAGCATTTTTCTGGTAATTGTCAAACTTAGCTAGTAAATACATCTCAATGCTCCCACATACTCCCTTTTTCTAATTTTTATCATTCAAAATCGACCCCCTGGCTCAGATCGACCCCCGCTTTTGTTAAATAGACCCCTGGGGTCTATATAGACCACTTTGGCGACCTCTGGTTTAAACAGTACTTTTACATCTTTGAAGTTGACATAAAAGTGAAGAATTATTTTCTTTAAAATATGTTCAAAATGAATGATTGCACAATGGATTTTCATCCTTTATTTTCTATTAAATAACGTCCCAAAAGCATTTTTCTATTCACTTTCATCTAACTAAATTACAATTTGAGAACTGGACATCTTTTGTTTCAGTGAGCCAGCCTGCATTAAAATTTCGCTCTGTTTGTGCCACACTGATATGTTTTCTTTAATACACCGACTATGTAAAATTATTTTTCTTATGCAGTAGGCATTTTCAATGTTATAGGAGTTTTTTTTTTTTTTTTTTTAAAGCATACATTTTTTGTGTGATGTAAAAAAAAATTCCTATTTTTCCCAAAGTGATATTGAATAGGTTATACACTGACATGTAGAACACCATAAAGATGTTCATTGCGCTATTTTCTGGATTTTTAAACTCTAATGTTGGCAGGTATCACATTTTTATCTATCAAGTTTCGAGGTATAAGTATCCAAAGTATTTACATTTTTCATAATGCTGCATTTTCCACCACAGAAATCTCAAACATAAATGTTATTCACATAAAAAAAATTATAGTTTTAAAATATATATGTGTAAATAACTATTTAAAATGATTTTTTCCCTTTTCCTAGCCATTGCTGGAAATATTATTCCTGCCATTGCAACAACAAATGCTGTAGTTAGTGGTTTAGTTGTTTTGCAACTTTTAAAAATAGTGAAAGGAGAGATTTCAAAGTGTAAAACTGTAAGTTTCCCCTTTAATGTAAAATTATATTTTGTTTAAAAGTTAAGAGAAAAGGTAATTATTTTATTTTCTCCTGTAGTCCTGGGTAAATGAAACCTATAATGCTGCTTCTAAGATTATTTCTTGTGGACAGTTAGAAAAGCCCAATTCTACATGCTTTGTGTGTTCAACTACCGAACCTGAGGTAAGAATTGCTTTTAAATTCTTTAATTAAAAAAATATTCATTTATTAAGTGTTCATCAAGTTTTTAAAAATATAAAGCATTTTATGTTTTAAACCAATTTTTCTAATTTCTCTTTCTAACATTTCTTATTGCATATTTGATTTTTCCTTTTATAGTTTTGACTCTTTAAACTGGCCATGCGAGGTCTGGTATTATACAAAGAAAATTATATTATAAGTAAAATAAAACAGACAAGTAAAAGTTTTGTATAATTGTCATGCTCTTTTAGCAACATGATATAAATACTAGTAGAATAAAATACTTTTAAAAATATGAAAAGTATGTTTTGACCATAGGGATTTGTGAATCTCTGTAATAAAATATTAATAGTCATGTGGTCTTCATCTTTCAATAGTCTTATCATCATTACAATAATATAATTCACCATGTTTTAACAAATGATTTTTACTTTCCTTATATACATAATGTATAAGGAAAGTATTGTGACGGGGTCAAAAATTCGAATTCGAGTTTTCGACGGGAAAGCACGTTTCAAGCATCCCTGATCACGAATCAAACATTTTTGAAGTGATGTGTGTGTGTGTGTGTGTGTCAGTGAGTCTGTGGAGACGATATCTCACGAATGAATGGAGTGATTCGAATGAAATTTGGTACAAAAATCACAATCCGTGAATACTGGAAGCCTATTGTTTTTAAACGCAATCGAATGTTCAAAACCCCCTAAATTTTCGAGCGAAATTTTGAAAAAATCATCAAAAAATTAAAACCTTTAATAAAGTTACGAAAATAGACATTTCTTATGTAATTTTTCCTTAGAAAATGATTGACATAATCTTTAGAACACTAGCATGAACCATTCTCGAGATATTGCACATTTTTCTAATAAATATATCAAAAAATCCCATAAATAAATAAAAAACAATATATTAACTTTTAAGAAACATGTTCACTTTTCATATGTAATATCATGCGATATATTAGGTGACATCATTCTCGCGGATCTAGCTCGTTCCATTCATGAGAAAAGATACTTTGAGTAATACTTTTGTATTTGAACGCCAATAGTCATTTATCTGTTATAAGAATAACTTATTTCTCCGTCCGTAACACTTGGCGAGATTTTGACGGAATGTTGCCAACTTGGTGCCTTTTTAAAATGTTACCAAAACTGACACTAAATCAATGAAAATGACGACTCATTGACGAAAATTCAGTATCTTGGAAAGAATATAATTATCTACTATGAGTAACCTATTTTTTTTTACTGTAAAAGTAGTAAATTCATTGCATTATATAAGGAAAGTCATGTGCTGCCCACATCAGATTTTTTTTGTGAGTTGCCACACAAATGAAACTAACTATGGAATTTTTTAAATGATTTAATATGCAGATGGGCCAAGTGTCACAAATTTTTCGTTTTCTTTATTTGCAAAATTTCTCTCTCATTTTCCCCCTCCTGAAAAATCTCTGGTCCTTGTTTTTCAGTAGTCAACCACAAAAAAAAAAAAAAAAAAAAAAAATGAAGTGGGTATGTTGATTGTTGAGTACAATGCACAAAGGAAGTTTCAATTATCGACATTCACACACATGTTAAGACTTCAGTAGCCACTAGTAAAGCTGTCCGGAAACGCTTCCCTATTTGCCTATTGCAGTTAGAACAGAGAATACTAGCGCTTATTTCAGATAGGTACTAGCGCTATACATAATGTACGCTATGTGTAAACTATGAAAGCATTTTGTAAACAAATAGTATTCTCAACTTTTATTTTTCCACCCCTTTCCCCTCAATCTGTTTTACGAAAGAGATTTAACAGATGTTACACCACAAATGTTTCTCATTTTAACAATGAGGTGATTATCATTTTCTATGTTTGAAATCGACATACAAAATTACAATATAGATTTTCTTCTCTATGGGAAAAAGTACTGAGATATATATATATATATATACATATATATATATATACAACCATTCGCTCATAATCTATGAAATATAGTTGAACCCTTTTAACACTGCAAGAACGCAAACATAAAAAAAACCTTCCATCTTTGAAAATACGAAAGAACTAACTGCCCTCTCAAAGGTAGGTGTTGCGTGGGTTTTCCCCACACATCCGGTCAGGACTCTAAAATTGCAATTACTTTCCATTTATAATTTTGAACGTCGGCCTAATCATAAAGTGGGATCTAAAATAAACATATGATATTAAAATATCATCAGGATAATGAGGACCACTCATGAGTTAGAAACAATAACATTTTATTTACAAATTTCACATCATTAAGCAAATACTGTTTATCATTACTACAAAACTCCACGTAACTTCCCATACAAAATAAGGTAACTTCTCACTGTTTATATCAATTCCCTAAAATCATATACACTTCCCTCATTAAGACATATTAGAATAACATATTAAGTTCTATAAGGTAACCTCCTTTCCTTTTCTCACATAAAATACTACATAAGGCTTCTCTATAATAATCATTAAAAATAACACATGAAATCTTTACTAATTTCCCTGGCATCTTAAAGATAGGATTTTTACTCCTATCGTAATTGAAATCTTAAAAATTTGTGAGAGAGTTATTCGAGCGTATCAGTATGAAACATTTTAAGGCCTACCTTCTCTCTTGATCAATCTTAACATCACTGTTCTCCCGTGTCACCGGAGAACCTCTTTTAGGCCCCTTAACAAGATATGACCTCCACTATCTCAAACTTAAACTCAAGTCCTCTCTCTCAAAAATCTGCTCTTCACCAAAAAGTTGTTGAAAAGGTTTCCTCCTATTTTTCGACCCCCTGTTCCATGATTCATTCTTATGTCGAAATCTCTGTTATGACATTGGAAGGCGTGTTGTTACATATTTCCAATTGGCCATATTCTGACACTGGAGCTTGGCTACTGGCCCTAAAATTATGATAACAGGTGACCGAAATTCCACGCTATCGCTTGGCACCTGTGCCCCAACGGTTGCTCACCACCCATCGAGCGTTCTTCTATTTTCAATGTGCCCCTCACTGGCATGATGTCAGAGTCCACTGTCCGTTTCTGTTTCAGGTAGCCAAAGAGGAACCTTATATAAATTGCTAGGAGAACTAGGGGCCATCCTTTGTAGGTTGAAGTACTTCCCAAAATTCAGCGATGTTGCATATTTACATATATCTATGTAACAGTCGGCAACCGCCTGCTAATCAATTTTTTGCAGAAATGCTCCTGCCCATAAAGCCAATAGAGATGATCCATACTTTTTTTTCAAAAATGACTTGAAATCTGAAAAAGTGCAAAATTCGGACTCCCTGAGGTCTGGAAGATTCCAGATTTGAGACGTAGTACTATATATATATATATATATATCTTTTTTCTTTTTTAAATTGCTAAACTTTGCAGAATTAGAACATTAGAATTAGTTCATTCTAATTGAAGACATTATAAAGTTTATACGGGTTTTTTTTTTTCTTCTTTAAGCTTTAGTTTGAAATGTTGTATTTAGCATGTGTTTTCATTTTTGGACATCATTGTTTTTTGTTTGATTTTAACTTTGAAATGTCTGTTGAAAAACTTCAATATATTTTTCTTTCAGGTGTCAGTCAAGTTGAATGTTGAATATCTTACACTTAGGACTTTAGATGAAAAGGTAATGCCTTATCTTTATAATCTGATTGTCAATTTATGCGATAAGTACATACCAGAATTACTATCCTACTCTACAAACTTGGAATTGTGAAATTGTCTTAAGCAATAGGGAAAATGAATACAAAAAATAATGCAATGAAGCATATGCAAAAAAAAAAAAAGAATTTTTTTTTTCAGGATATGACATAGCATAAAGTAACCATTTTAAATTAAGTGGGATACTTAAAGGGTTACAATATTTATTTATTTTTTTTTTTTTTTTTTTTTTTTCTCCAAGATCTATATGTCAAACATATAATTCATATCATACAAACAAAGAATTCCAGTACATTATAATTTTAAAAAATTGAAAACAAACTCTTTGCAAATAAATGATTATGTATATTCCAACTGAAACTGTATTACTAATAACACTTTTTCCCTATGCTTTCTTATAAATGAAATGTTAGTTGATTTTATTCATTAGTTCTTAATATGTGTTCTCAGGTGTTTAGATTATTTTGAAACAATTTTATCAGTTTAAGGTGGTGATTTGGTGAATACCAATTTAGGCATATGATTTTTCTGTGAATTTCATTTTGATTGTTTAAATTCATTGAATATATTTTATTTGTTATTATTCAAACTGCAATATATTATACAAAATCAGAGAAATTTTCTGATAAACAACAAATTTCCAAAGATCAGTTGACAATACATTTTTTTTTTTCAGTAACCACAGTGAAGTAAGTTCACCCTCGCAAAATTGCTCCTGTAATCCCCAAAGTTGTAAATATCTTTGAGGAGTGAAGATAAAAGGCACTTTTTCTTCCACTTATAAACAACAATCCTTTCCCACAGAGAAAACAAATTTTCATTCAGTTCCACACAGAAAAGAAAACTGGCACTTAGCCAAGATCATTCTGCATATACTCTGTCATTGCAAGATTGGTACCCAATAGGAAGTCGATATACTTTTGAATACTGTTACCAGGCCTTGGTTATATCGGAGATGTGCAAATTCTTTTCATTGTGAAATAGTATATTATTTCTTCTAATCAATGTAAAGCAAAGCCGGTTTTGGCTTTGTGCAGGGCTTTCGTGCAGGGAATAAACTGTGGTTGCTATTTTCACAAAATACAATGAGTTAATCTAAACTGCGAGAGAAAAAAATTAGTGTCCATCACAAAACAGTGGCACTATTTAAATATCAACCCATCCTGCTTATTGATTGATATTTATTCTCCACTAATGTTAATTTATTTTTTATCCGTAAGGTATGTTCTTTATTGAACCTGTTAGCTCCATCTCCCCCCCCCCCCACCACCACCACCACCACCTTTCCTCCATACAATAGATGTTTTCAAGAGACTTCAGTGGCCATACATTCTAGAGCACTCTATAAAGTGTAGATTCCTTTCTCTTATCCCCCCGCCCACCTTTCCTCCATACAATAGATTCTCTCAAGAGACATCAGTATCCATACATTCTAGAGCACTCTTAACTCTATAAAGTGTAGATTCCTTCCTCTTATCCCCCCCCCCCTGCCCACCTTTCCTCCATACAATAGATCCTCTCAAGAGACATCAGTGTCCATACATTCTAGAGCACTCTTTAAAGTGTAGATTCCTTCCTCTTTTTAAGTTTAAACCAGATCATAGATCTAATATGGACCTCTTGTAAGATCTATTAACACTAGATTCATCTGTGATGCCTACGCATCCCTACCCAAGACCATAGACATAACTTAGCAGATCACACTATAGTGTAGCTGCCCTCTACTGGTTTTTCGGGAAGCTCCTAGATTTTGATTATTTCTCCCTTTTTTCTGATTTTTAATAAGAAGCTCCGATTTTTGCCTTTTTAAATTTCCCAAAGTTGGAGATTTTTCAATAGAAATTCTCTGTCAAAAGGAATTTTGATTGCACTTATTGCCATCATTTTGTTTCTTCTGTACATGAACCTAGCAACAGTGGTAAATTGCATAATTTGCATTTTATTGATACATATTATTTCTAAAAGTGAGATTCACATGTAGAAATCACATTCCCGTGTAATGTTGAAACACCCTTTACCATCCATATTTAGTTTCAAATTATGTGAATCTAAAAATCCTCAGTATTCATTTATTTCTTTGTAGTATGTGTCATTTTTAAGTAATACGTATTTTCGTTAAAGATTGGTTTATATTTTAAGTGTAATTTTGTATAGATTAAATTCCCAAGTAATATTAAAATACCCTTTTCTATCCATCTTATTCTGGATAGAATCTGTCGCAATTTAGATAAATAGAACTTTTCATGTCTTTGCAGTTTACATAAAAATGAAGGATTATTTTCTTTAAAATATACTCAATGAGTGGTTGGGCAATTGAAATTTTAATCTCTTATTTTCTAGACAATAGAGTCTCAAAAGCATCTTTCTATTCATCTGCATCTAATTATATTAAATTGCAATTAAAGAACTGAATTTCTTTCGTTTTCTTATTAAATGTTTCAATATCCTACAGCTTTTACCAGTATTGTCGTGTCAAAATAAGCTTATTATTTATATTTCAAATTTTATTCATTTATTTAATGTTAATTTATGTTTATTTACTGAACTACTGAAACTAAACATATAGTTTTAATCAATATAGTTCTTTTTAAAGTATTAATATTATCTCTTTGTTTATTTTACTGATTGCTTGTCTTGAGCATGGTACCTCATTGTTTATCATTTAAAAGACACATAAGCAACTTATTAGGCTTTAAAATTTCCACTTACCATTAGGTGAAGTACCTACATTAAAAATTGCTCAACTTTTAAACCTAATTAATTAATTGGACAGCCACAAAAAAAAACATAACTCAATTTCTGTCAAATTTAACTAACTTTTATTATGCAATAATTTAAAACTTTAAAACATCTTCCAAATCATTAATACTTAAAAATTGTATAGTGGTCATTTAATTTTAGTACATTGCGATGAAACGGAAAAAGAACAATTAAAAACCTCAATTAAAATAAACTCAAATTAAAACAAACCCAGTTTACAATTTAAATCCCATATAAAATAAACCCAATTAAACACACCCCAGGTTCCGAATCCACTCTAGTCTGAAAACCAGAGTTTGGTCTGCCGGGTGAGCTAGCTGTCCACAAAAATGTTAACCCCATAATAATAAGAAAGATCAATCATGCATAAAGCATTGATTATGAAACACTTTCCAACATCAGTGCAATTTTATATAAACATCTCTAAAATGCGATACATTCCCATAGCTGCCAAGTACTCCGATTTACCCGGAGTTTCTCTGTTTTTTTATAGCTTGCTCCGGAAATCTGATTTTTCGAAGCAAATAAATTTTTTAAATATATGTGCATATTTCCCCTATTTTATAAATTCCCATAAACGCATGGTTTTGTGAAGAGAAAGAAACGGCAAAAAGATCCCACGCACTCTCCCAACGCATTCAAACTTTTCGGAGACTCCCGGGTTTTCTCTATATCTCCAGGGTAAGTCACTCAATCTCCCAGTTTTCACTCAGCTGCCCTTATTTTCCCCATTTTAGGCAGAAATAACAAGAATGCAAGTCGTGACTTTCAGTTATTTTTTACATGTAAATTTTCTGCTATTGCGGTGTAGGAATGGATCAGGAGTAACGTTTGTATTTTTGTATTTGCATCTACAGGTTACAAAAGGCAAAAAATCGGAAATAGATCACGGATGTTCCGCAAATGCCACGAAATGAGAAACGAAGTCATAAATTTTGAGATCGACGTTTTCCCCTTCTTTCATCTAAAAATCTGTTTCCCAGCTATCTCAAACGGCGATTATTCCCACAGCATCACAAAAAAGAGAGAGGCGATCAATGATTACCTAATTAATATGGCAGAAACTCATTTGCATCAACTAAAATTTTATTAAATCATTTTGTTTTATATACAAAACTATTTTTCCACTTTTGCAACCTATTTGCATCGTCAAAATTTTGTATAATTATTTCTTATTTTATGCAGAAAAACTATTGTTCAAACGTATTATTAATGAAATGAAAGGCTTTTTTGCAGCACTTTCGCGAAGAATGGCATTTGCGTGCGATCCTCCTTATATTTTGTTTTATTGTAAACTATTTTTCCACTTTTGCAACCTATTTGCATCATCAAAATCTTTTATAATTATTTCATATTTTATGCAGCAAAAACTATTGTTCAAATATCATTAATGAAATGAAAGGCTGTTTTGCAGCACTTTCGAGAAAAACGCATTTGTGTGCTATCCTCCTTATATTTCGCTTAATTGTGAAAATAATTTCCACTTTTGCAATCTCTCTGCATCGTCAAAATTTTTTATAATTATTTTGTATTTTATATAGAAAAACTATTGTTCAAACACATTATTAATGAAATGAAAGGCTATTCTGTAGTAGAATAACGAAAAACGGCATTTGTGCATGATCCTCATTATATTTCGTTTAATTGTAAAAATAATTTCCACTTTTGCAATCTGTCTGCATCGTCTCAAATTTTTGTAATTATTTCATGTTTTATACAGAAAAACTATTTTTAAAACTTATTAATAATGAAATGGAGAACTATTTTCTGAATAACAATATTAAAATAATAATTTGGGTACTTAAGAAATACAGCCATTTCAAAAGCATAAATTAGAATTTGATGCATTTGTATTTACATTTACATATTTTTAGAATTTAAATTAAAAATTAACATTTGTTTCATCATTTAGTTTAAATGAAAATAGCATAATAATGTTAGTTTAAATGATTTCTGAGAATAATAAAAATTAAGAAAATATAGGTTCAGAATTATTAGAGCATGCTGAGAAAAGCTAAATCAGCTGCAATGCATTTTAGTAGTTAATAAAAATATTTTGATAAAAATTATTCTATTTCATTGTTAAGTATGTGTTAAATAAGCATAATATATGTGAGTATTAGTTGCTGTACAATTTAAGGCTTAATTGTATTAATGAGCCCTGTTAGTGCGGCCAAAAATCCCAAAAATCTTTTTTTTTTTTTCCTTTGTGAAATGTGTGCCTATTTTTCTTTCTGGTAGATTGGCAGTTATGTTATTTTGAAATTATCTAAAGGCAGTGAATTTGAATATGCTTTTTGCTCAATCTATGTAATGGATTTTAAAATTTCACAATGGAAGAGGGGATATTATTACCCAGGCCCAAACCAAAAGGCATGTGGACAAAAAAATTTCAATTTAAGGTAATGCAGACATCAAATACAGTTTCTTTTTTATTGGAAATGAAAGTTTCACAATGCAAAATTGAAATCTGTGTTTGATGTAAAATATAATGACCCCTTAAATCACACAAATCATGATGAAATCACAATTGGTTCACAAACTGCAGAATGTGTGAAAGACTTGTCTACAAACGAAATTGAGGAATTTCTCGCCTATGTGAAAAAATATTTTTGTAGTTTCCCTACACATACAGAATTTACTACAGCATGCTAAAGTTGCTGGTGTATCTAAAATAAGCTGTGTTAAATTTTCATCACTTAAGTATTTCATTGATTCTTTTCCGTGCGTGTTGTTAAAGAAAGAAAGAATATTTTTTTTATGCTGTTGACAAACTAGAATCAGAATTTTTACATTATCAATTGGATTCTGTTCCAGAAAACGTATTGTCTGCAGAACAAGCTGATGACCAATGGGTTATGCTTTCAAAAGAAATGGGACCCTTTGGTAAACCCTTATATATCCATTTATCCATTTAAGTTTGACTATGTTAGGAATCTTAACATTCCCACACAGTAATACTTCTTGTGAGCAAATATTCAGCTTTTGTGCGACACAACAAAACAGACTTTCGAAGATCAGTATGAAATGAAATGAAGGTGGGTGGCTCCAGAAGAGCCCAGCACATCGGCCAGAGGTCTATTGTACTACCTCAAAAAAAAAAAAGATCTCTAAGAAAAGAGACCAGTAGCCGAAGCAAAAATAAGCAGGCACTTGACAGGAATGTCGTTCAGCTCCCAAGGTTCAATCACATGACGACCAATGTATTCGAATCTGTGAGCAGAGTAAGCCTCACATTCACAGAGAATGTGAGCAGCAGTGTCTTCGCTGTAATTGCAGCCTCTGCAAAGCGGGCGCGGTAGCCCATTGGTTAGCGCGCTGGAGTTGCACTCGGTTGGCCCGGGTTCGATTCCAGCCACTGCCATAACTGCCGCCGTGTTCATGCGGAGTACGATCACGTTAAACATGTGGGTCCGAAAGTCCTTCCGAGAGGTTGGTGGTAGGGGAAGGAGGGTACGGTCCCTGTGGATGCCTCCCCCACTGGGTTCCGGTCTAAATTGGGTGGCACTTCCCGACCGTCCAAACAGTTACCTTACACCTTTCTGGTAGGTCGGACGGTCTGGGTTTCAACAACAACAACAGCCTCTGCAAAGCGAATCTTTAGTGATATCCATAATGTTAAGGTGTCTCTTGAGGGTGCAGTACCCAGTAAGGAGCCCAACAGCCCTCCTGATGCCAGTTCTGCTGAGCTTGAAAAGTTCTTTTTGACGTGTACTAGGGCAATTGCAGTTTAGAATTTTCGCTTGCCTTTGTCCCTTAGTATTACGCCAGTTCTTACATTGAAGCTTCCTGAAGATGTCATAGACAGTTCTTCTAACAAGGTCATTGGGGATTCCCAAGGCTGGCTCAGGGCCCACAAAAGGGGTATTTGAGCCTTTCCTAGCAAGTTCATCTGCCAACTCATTGCCAGGAATGCCCGAATGACCAGGCACCCAGTAAAGAATGACAATTTCACAGAGTGCATTATAGCATTCCCAAACAAGGGAAGACGTCATAGTGAACTTCCCAAGAGCCATAAGAGCAGCCTGACTATCAGAACAGATGAATATCTGACTATTCTTATACTTCCTGTCATAGCAGATTCTACAACACATAAGGATGGCAAAGACTTCGGCCTGAAAGACAGTAGCAAAATTGCCAAGCAGATAAGACAGCTCAGTACCATCATCAGGGCAGCAAACACCAGCACCAGTACTTGTGCCAATCTTCGAGCCATCCGTGTACCATACAAAACAGTTCCGTTTATTGTAGGTGGGAGTCTTCTTCCAGTCGTCCCGCGAGGGGACCAGAATTTCGTAATGCTTATCAAACGTGTATTTGACATGAATGCCATCAGGTGGCATACAGAGATAAGGATGACTAGCAACATTACTGTTAAGTTCTCCCCAAGATAGATACCATGAGTAATCTTTCCAGTACTTCAGATATTTAAGTCTGTTCATGCAGATAAGTGCTTCTGCTTCAATACGCATGTAGAGCGGATGCAAACCGAGTAAAAGTTCAAGAGTTGCAGTAGGAGTAGTTTTCATACATCCAGAGATTGCAATGTATACCATCCTTTGAAGCTTAACTAGTTCTAGTTTAGCTGTTTCACATCCAATTCGGGACCACCAAACAATGGATCCATAGGAAATGATAGGACAAATTACCATGGAGTAAATCCAATGGATAGCCTTAGGACTTACGCCCCAGGTTTTCCCAATGGCATTCCTACAAGACCAGAAGATTCTTCTGGCTTTAGTCGTGCAATAATCCAAGTGTCTCTTCCAATTGAGTCCCTTGTCAAAGTAAATTCCCAAGAATTTAACCTCCTTGGAGCAAGTAAGCTTCTGCCAAAGAAGCGAATGTCCCCAAGATTAAGTATGCGTTTCCTAGTAAACGCAACCAAAGCAGTCTTATGCGAATTGACAGTAAGACCTGCATTTTTGCACCATTTCTCAACCCTCCTAAGAGCAGTAGACATCATGTCGGAGACAGTGTTGCCAAATTTGTCCCTGGTAATGATGACAACATCATCTGCATAGCCAACACAGGAAACACCAGAAACATTGATACTCTCTAAAAGAGAGTCCACAACTATACACCAAAGAATTTGTGAAAGCACACCTCCTTGTGGACAGCCCGCAAGTGCATGCACAGTCATACTATTACCAAGTAAAGAGGCACATATATACCTATTAGATAACAGGTTCTTGATCCAATAAGAGATCGTAATATCAACACCTTTTTTATCAAGAGCATCAAGAATGGTGTCGATGTGTACCTTATCAAAAGCACCTTCGATGTCGAGAAAGGTGGCAAGAGCAATTTCCCCGGCATTGAAGTTTATCTCCAAAATAAAGGAGAGACTGTAAAGGGCAGTGTCCGTAGATTTGCCCGGTTGATAGGCATGTTGAGAACTTGACAAAGGCCTAGAAGCCAGGATCACTTCTCTTAAGTACCTATCAATAAGCTTCTCAATGGTCTTTTAAAGAAAAGATGTGAGGCTAATAGGCCTAAAGGATTTGGCCTTGTAATAATTATCCTTTCCAATCTTTGGAATGAAGATTACTTTAGTATGCCTCCATGCATTTGGTACATGTCCTAAGGCAATGTAGGCTCTGTAGATACTGCAGAGAATGGGAGCTAGCACCTCAATTCCGTCCTGGAGAAGAATTGGAATGATGCCATCAATCCCCGGAGTTTTATAGGATTTATGGGAATTAATTGCCCATTTAACCCTTTCAAGAGTAACCATGCTCCTGGCAATACTCCAACTTTTGTCATCAGAAGAAGACGTGAAGCAGGCATTAACATTGTCACAATGATCATAGGGATAAGAAACTGGAAAGTGGACCCTGAACAACTCAGTCACCAGTAACAGTCTCTTCACCAGTAACAGTAAAGTCACCATTTGACTTCTTGACAGTGTTTAATTTACAGCTTCTGTCCCTTGCCATCAGCTTAACAAGTTTTGCCGTGGCAGGGGCATCTTTAATACCTTCGCAGTACGTTCTTCAAGAATTTCTCTTCGAGTCCCTGACTGCCTTATTATAAGAGGTAAGATCAGATTTATAAACCTGCCATTCACCATTCTTTTTGGCTCTGTTAAAGAGCTTCCTGCATTTCCCATGCAACCGGCTGAGCTCATTTGACCACCAAGGAACAATCCTTGGGGAGTCAGCATTTGTGGTTCTGCAGTTACTATGAAAAGATTGGATAATGGCCTGTTGCACGGAGTCAACAGCCAAATCCAGGTTTTCAATAGAGGAATACTCACCATGGTGGCTAGTCAACCTGGTCCTGCGATCTTCTTTGTAGGAACCCCAATTTGTTCTTTTAGGGTTCCTACCCTTGTCAGTTTCAGGTTTCACAGGACCTTTAACAGAAAAAGAGATTAATTGATGATCAGAGAGAGATATATCATTTAAGACCTTCCAATTAACCACTTGGTCATAAGCATTACTATTGCTTAAGCTGATGTCCAATACTTCGCGACGCTTTGCAGTCACGAAGGTAGGAGAATTACCCTTATTCATTATATAGAGATTGAAGAGAAGGATCTGTTCTAAAAGATCATCTCCCCTACAGTTGCAATCACTACTGCCCCAAACAGTGTTATGGGCATTCGCATCACAACCAATAATCATTTTTTTTTGCCATTACAATACTCAATAAGATTGATAATGACATTAGAAAGGGTTTCCTTATCTTCATAAGAAAGATAGGCCGAAGCAAAGATGTATTCTATCTTATGCTCATTAGTTTTAAGATTCACACTGATGGCAACATTGTCCCCCATCGAGGAATTTAACAAGATGAGTAGCATTGAGCTTGTTGCTAACAGCAATACAGGCTCTAGGTCTGCTACAGGATGTATCATAAAAGACATTAAATCCCTTGATCCCCAGACCCAAAATTTTTCCATTGCAGGTCCAGGGTTCCTGGATGAGAGCAATATCAACTCTACCATCTAGCAGCCTTTTGCTAAGAATAGCAGAGGCAGAGCGACTGTGATGCAAATTTATTTGCACGACGTTAAAACAGCCCATAAACAGGGACAAAAAGAGGGCAGAGAAAACCTAGGAGAGAGAGGCCCTTCTAGTAATATGACAATGATCAGCATCAAGCACATTTTCATTGTCAAAATCCTGCATGCGTTTTTCCAACTCATCAGCAGAAATCAGAGGGTTAGCATGTAGTGTACCATCAGAACCAGAAGCAATTTCTAGATCATTAAGTTTAGGTATCATAGTCTCAAGACTACTGATACTTACCTGAGAGGAGGTCGCCTGATCTTCTGGCTGTTCCTCCATCTCCAACTTCCCTTTGGGCTTCTCGTTTGGGTCCCGAAGAATCTTAAAGACTCCGCGGTCCAAACCGGTGTAAGCACCAAGGTCAGCTTTGCGAATCGCTTTGAATCCACCTCGAAGATCCATCTTACGGAGAGGGGTTCCATAAAATTTTGCTGAACACGCCACTCCTCAGACTTCAACTCCGGGTTGAAACGGTTCAGCCGTTTCAGCAAAATGCTCGGCTCCTTGGTGTAAACATCTCTGGTCTTGAAGGCCACCTTGACAGGTTTGGGAAGGTCATTGGCACTCAAGACTTTAAGTGCCTCCCCCAAAACCTGACTGTTATTATGGAAGGTTTCCTTGACCCATTCCACAGTATTTGCATCATTGCACTAAAGAACCAAGGCTCCAGCGTTTAAACTGCAGCTATGAATCTTCAGAAGTTGCTCACCATTGGGGGTCTCATCTAACTTATCAAGAGTCATCATCTGGATGATGTCAACCTCTTCCTTGCTCAGCTTACTAGAAGGGAAGGAACTCTTTACAATTGCCATCTTGATAACCTGGACCGCCTGAGCATATGTTCCAGGTTGGATGTCTGTCCTTGATCTTTTCTTAATGACCAGATCTCTTGGAGAAGGTGTGGCTCCTTCCGACCTAAGTCGTTTGGTGCCTCCAACCTTCTCTTTGACAGCTCCAGCTTTTGCAAGCCTCTGATCCTGCTGCCTAGGCATGCGCCTCCTCCTGCGCCTCTGAGCTTTAGTGAGTATATCCTGCATCACAGCCATGGTTTCAGTGTGTCGGTCACCAAGGCTCGCGACTCCACTTCCTTCCACAGCCGGACTGCAGGTTTCCTCCTTTTTACCAAGATCCAACCCCAGAGGGGTTGTTTCAATGGCTGATTGGGAATCACCCGAAGATGAACCCAATCCTTTAACACTTTCATCATGACAGCACGGAGAACTAGGCAATGGCACATCTAATTGCTCCATGCTGTAACCACTAATGAGAGAAAAACCACGGGTTACTTCCAGTTCGATCGGAGCCCCCGCTAGGCTCCGTCTCCCCATACTTTTCTAACGTGAAAAGTGTAACCACCGGAGTCATTCGCAAAGCTAGATGATAAGGAGCGGGCCATAACGTGCACCAGATGCACAGGGCCCAAGGATCAACAAAGGTCCAAGGGGGATTTCTCGATATGAAACGCTCCCCACCATCCAACCAACGCAACCAAGGGACTCGACCTCTGGAACCGTTTACTACAAACGTTTCTTGAAAGCAAAACTACAGATGCACGCCGCTTTACCCTTTTCGCAACACAACCACCTGGTCCCGTTCCCGAACCCAAACGGTATACCTTACGGCAGAGGCCGAAGAGTGGTACTAAGGCCCATAAGGCAGAAGTGAAGTTTACTGCGGGCTTAGCATTGATGCAATCTGCAGCTAGAAGAAAAAGTTTGCTCGGGTACCTCGGGATAGCAACACCCGTATCCACAAAAGAAATGGATCCCTGAGGATTTTACAGAGTGGGACTGGTGCCTCACTTCCAACCCCCAACCTGGAGGACCAGGATGTCTTTTTTAGTCAGGAATCTCACCTTTGGCACCTCACCTGTCCGGCATGGGAGACCCTACCAGTAGCAACCGGTAGACAGCTACCAGTAGACAGTCGAAGATCAATAAGTATTGCAAACACTACAGGCAATTTTAGTTGCCAGCTATTTTCTCATGTTACGGGAACTTGTTATTCGCAAGTATTTGATAATGCTTTCTTAAAAAAGACTAAATCTACAACAACAGTTGCACTTTCTAAAAAGGCAGACATGTAAATTGTGACAGCAGACAAATTTTAAAACATTTTACTATTGAGTATCATTTTTTTTTTTTTTATCATTGGTTATAATTTTTGTGTTAATTTGCACAAAATAGTTACATACCTAAATGTGTTTGAATAACTCAGAAGAAAGTGAAACATTTAGTAAATAAATTAAAATATAAAGTATTCTTGTTTTATAAATATTTACTAGTTGAATAACATATAAAAACAACTGTTCATGCTTGATAACAATTTGCATGCTTTATCCCCTTTATAACATAAATTGTCCTGTGAATGAAACATGATATTTAATTTTAGTAAGCATATCGATGTCGCGTGAAGTGCTCCTATTTTCTTCTTCTCCAGGTTGGCAGCTATGCATTCCTCAGTAATATTTTTAAACTTATCACAATACTATATTAATTTATTATATTTGAGAACTTAAAACTTCATCGAAAATAATAAACTATAGTATCAAAATTTAATTTAACACTTATCTCACTAGCCATTGATAACGTCCTTTCTGTTTTATTTTAATTTTCTTACTTTTTTTTATTAAATTCTCTGTAGTAATATAACAAGTCTTTGTTTGTTGGACTATCCATGAATCTTGTATTAATTTTTAAATTTGCAACTTTTCTTTAAATGATGCAACTAAAGAAAACTTATTCAATAATTTTTCCATCATAGACGTGCAATTTGGGCTAATAATGTCTTTTGAATTTTGTGGCTTATTAATACTTTCAATACCAAATACTATAGTAGTTTTAGTAGCAGCATGGCTACTTAATTTCTTAACTTGCATATAACTAAGTTTCCTCTTAGAGCTAAATCTGACCTTTATTGGTGATATATCCGAAAGTTCACAGCTTTTATTCAATTGTTCCATTACTATTGTGACTTTACTATAATCTGCATTATTGGCCATCTGTCATGTCAGCAGTAAGAACCTCTGACTCACTAATTGATGAATGCAAGGAAGAATAACAAGAAGTGCAGAGTTTTTTCCTGGAATGAGTAATTCTTGATTTATCATTGACAGTCTGAGAAAAATTGGTTTTAGGGGCAGCTCTGATTTTGTGTTTATTAAATGGATCACAAGTTTTTTGTCTGAAGCTGTACCATTTCAGATATTCATCCTTGTGAACCTTGCAGATACTACACTACCACTCAGGACACAAGTACAGGAATAAACTCAGTACTTACTGACACATCGATTTTCTTGCATGCAAAACATTCAATTTTTATAGCATAAGACAAGAATTAATCATGGAACATAAATAAAAGAAATAATCATAGAAGCACAATTCACTGATTTATTTGTTGAACATACTTAACTCTGAACAGGTGAGCAAAAATGAGTTCTGAAAGTAATAAGTCACCCAGAAATGTAATATTGCATCGTACTTTGAACTCAACCTAAGGGAAAACAGATGATGCAGTACAAGTAATCATTTCAGGAACTCTGACAACTAATATATGTTAATTACTTTTACTTATATAGCAGAACTGTGGGAGTATTAAAAGTTGAAAATTCTGAGGCTATAGACAACTGATGCCTCATGTACATAAAGACCAGAAACAGATGTTTTTAAATGTTCCAGAAACAATATTGGTGTTGTAGGGTCATTTCCTTCTCCAATAGCTTATTTATTTATGTTTAGGTACTTGTTTCAACTGGATAGGGGATATCACCCAGAGTTTCCTTTGGAGGTGGCAGGGTGATATTTCTAAAGATATTTTTTAGTGATCAACATGCTGTAGTTCTTTGTTTATTTTTTTATTTTAATGCTGTCTGTGAAAACAAGTGTTTTATATTATCTAATTACAAATTATTTTTTGTGGAATTAACTATATGTGCGCTGTAAAACTTCAGCATTATGCGATGGTTGTCATTTATAACCAATAAGCCAAAGATTATTGTACTGCCTCTTAGATGAAATTGGTTTAGAAGCCAGTGGCCACTAAGAGGAAATGGATATCTTCAGGGTAGGGAAATTTATTATTTATTTTTTCATTATTGGGATATATACATTACAAATTCAGATTTGGGGGTTTTATTACCATGTGTATCCATGGTAAAAATTAAAAAAAAATCTGTGACTATAGAGCAACACTCATCAGGTGTCCCCATATGGAATGACCCATAATATTCATGGCACAATGTTTTTAATGTTGAACTAATTGTACATTTGACATTTTTCCAGATAACAACATGTAAAACTATTTCAAAGTACCCAATTAACTTATGTTTTGTGCAATTCTGACTTGACAATTTTCAATATTGATAGTATATTGAAAATTGTTAAGATAGTATATATTGATTGTTGTATCCACAACAAGTAATATAGTTCATATATTAAAATATTTTAATAATTAATTCATCAATGTAGCATCATTTCCGTTTATTTAGTGTCATTTTTGCAATTTTGATGATATTTTCATCAATCTGGGGTGACATATCGCCAAGTTGGTAATATTTCTTCAAATTAGATTTTGAGTTCACTAAATGTATCGCCAAGCATTACACACAGATGGAGAGAAGAACTTTCTTATATATACATGACTATTGGTGAATTGTTGGTCATAAAAATACAAAACTATTACACAGGTATATTTTCTCATGATTGGAACAAACTAGATCTCTGATAATTATGTTAAATTTGTCACATTATATTGCATGTAAAATCAGCATATTTCATGATTTTTAATTTAATTAATATTTTAATAAATTTATTAAAAAGTATGCAATATTTTAAGAACAGGTGGTCTTCTAAAGTATGTATTATTTGTTTTCTAATAAAAAATTCTATAAGAAATGATCATTTACATAATATTAGAGGTTCTGATATTTTTTATCATTTTTTAAAATTTTCATTCAAAAATTTGGGGATCTTCTGAACATTGGATTGTGTTAAATTAATAGGCTTCTCCATGTAATTTTTCTACCAAATTTTGTTCAAAATGTTCCATTCGTTCCGAAGATATCTCATCCATATACATCACTTCGAAAACGTCCAATTCGAATTCAGGAATGCTTGAAATGTGCTCTTCCGTTGAAAACTAGAATTCAAATTTATCTTTTATTTAAAAAAGAAATGCTTTAAGCTCTCTTTTACTTTTGGGAAAATATCTGGTAATAATTGGGGTGTAAATAAATGCTTCTTAAAATTTGATATATTACTGTTATAGAAAAAATTATTGTTTATGGGTCGGGAATTTGAGGGGCGGGGGGGGGGGGGGGGGGAATCTAGCGAGGGATCAAATCTCTAAATTAATTTCTCTACAAAGGATTTTCCTATTAAAAATTTCTACCGGTTTTAGAACACAACTTCGAACATTTCTCTTTTCTCAATAGCTGGAATCCTATCCATTCACTTTGTTATTAAATCTTTATACAATAAATATATGTTTTGGAAAAATAAAACTGATCTATTCTTAAACTCCACTCTCCCATCCCCTTCCCTTTTTGATTCTCATTGCCCTCTTTCGGACATTACTCCTTCTAACCATATACTCAACCTTTCTAAATTTAACCCAAAAAAATTTTCCCCCTTTAACATCTATACTTATGGATCCAAAATTGATGATAATATAGGTTTCTCTATTTGCATCAATATGATAAATTAAATACGGTTTTCACCTTTAAACTAAGCAGTGGGAATACTGTTTTTCAGGCCGAACTTGCTGCAATCAATTATGTTATCAAATGATCCTCTGAAAATAATCTTTAAGTCATCATTTATTTTTACAGTTTATTTTATCTTCTATTTTAGCTCTTGATTCAATTAAAAACAAATCCAAATTCCTTTCTGATATTAAATCTTCTGCCATTTCTGCAAAATATTTAATTAATCTCCATTGGGTCAAGGCACATGCTAACATCATTGGAAACGAAGTCACTGATCATCACGCTAAATTGGCCACCACTTCAGGATCTCCATTCGTTATCCCCTTCCCTTATTCACTTTTAACCAACTTCTGTAAAAATTTCATTCTTTCTGATTGGCAATCTTATTTAAATAATATATCTCCCCTAGAACCCATGACTCTGCCCGAATTTTAAATTTCCTCCCTAAAGTTAATCCTAATTTTCAAATCTAATAAATACCTTATTTACTTCATAACAGATCGTAGCCCCCTTTATAGATTATTTATATTATTTCAAATTTAAAAAAACCTCCAAATGCATTTGTAATTATTTTGGTTCATATTATTGTTTTTTCTTGTCCATTCTCTAAAAAATTTCATTTGGCTAAACCTCCCTCTCATCTTCAAGCGACTTGGTTTTCGGGTGTTAGCAGTAATAAAATTCTTCTCAATAATCTTAAAAATTGTATTCTCATTGCTAAAGATAATTCTAATAAGGTTGACTAATTGGTTTGTGAGTGTTTACTTTTCTCAATTTACTTTGATCAATGAAATCTACACTGTTCCAATAGTTTTTGATTTTGTTGTTGTTCCTCTTTTGTATATTGTCATTATCTTGCTTTTTTATAATGTCGTTTTTTGTTATTATCATCATTAACTCTCAACTTGTCCTTTTTCAATTGTACAAATGTAAATATTGTATATTATTCTTATTTATTTTGACCCTCTTCTAAATTCATTTACATCTGTTTTTATTTCCTATGCTTTTTCCCTCCCTCCTTTTGGCTTTCTTTTCTCTTTTTCTAAATTAAGTTTTTGTTTTACTTTTCTGAATTCCTTTTCTTAGTGATATACAATATCCATAATTATTTATTCTTGTAAAATTGTCTATCTAAACCGTACACATATTCTTCAATTGTATGTTTCTAAATTTCTAATAAATGGTGATTTGCTAACCATGGAAGTCAGTTTTGGCCGACTTCCATTCCCTGCCATCCAAACGGCTGCTCATGTCTTAGAACAAGTCGGACAGTCTGGGTTTTCAACTTTCAACACACCCTTTGAATTTTTGTCAATGCTGTTTTTTTTTTTTTTTTAATTTTCATAATTCATTTAAAATTAATCCTTAAAATTAATCCTTTTACTTAAATAACTTATTTGATCTCTAGTTTATCCTGAAATGCACTGATACTAGCAGAAAACAGATCTTCTTAAAAGCAGATAATTTCCATTTTAAATTTAGTTTTATAATTTATTCCGTTATTCTTAATACTTTTAGATTGTTTCCACATTTGAATAATAAATGTTTGATCACTTATAGATTTTGAAAGAAAAGTTGCTGATGGTTCAACCTGATGTGGTTATTAATGATGGGTCTGGTTGGTATATTTTTAATTCAGATTTAAAATATATATATATGTGCATGTTGACAAATAGGAATATTTAATTAGAAGTATGGATGTTTCATCGTTAGTCATTTAACTTTTATGCTTTATAGAAGTATTGTAAAAACTATCATATATTTTTGTGTGTAAGCAGAGGTGTGTAGCTATTTGTGTGTAAGTAGGGGAGGTCGGCTTATAAGTCAAAGATAGTTTTTAAAAAAATTAGCATGTTCAAAAATCAATAACAAAAAACCTTGCATTTGCTAATTTTTTGCCTTGTATGCTAATTTTTTAATTTATCCATCCTGCCTCACTCACACAATCATCCATCAGCATTAAAAAAAATCTCATAATTCCATCAAAAAAAAAAAAAAAAAGAATCATCTAAATTCCATTTCAGAGTTTGCCAAAATATGTATGCATCGAAATACTTGTTTACTCCCTGAAATTGCTCCACTATGTATGATTCAGAATATTTTATCTTTTCATGTACAAGTATCATTCTTTTGTAGCAATTTAGAGGTAAGTAAAAGCCCTACATGTAGATGTTTTGTCTTGTTAAAGTTTGTGTGATTAAAATTCATCCTGTGAAATTTAGAGTTGGTCAGTGCAGAATTTCATGAATTATGCCTGATTTTCTATTCCATGCTTAACTTCTGGAGGACAGTGTACTTTTATTAGTTAATTTAAATTTAGTTATTGTGTCAGTCAAATTACACAAAGCAACTTGGCTATTAAAGGTATTATTGCCCACTATTTAAGTTATTTATTAGAAGAAAATGTATTGAATGGGTGATAAAAAATAATACTCTGTGACTCGCTATAAATAGTTGCAATTATATTTTATAGCATGTTATAAATACTTAACCTATGACTTTGCAATAACTATTTATTTACATGTTATGAAAATTAAATATATTTAGAGATATTTCATTCTTGGAATTTGTTTTTCCAGGATCTATTTTAATTTCTAGTGATCCAGAAGAAATGTCAGGTATTGTATTTTTCTTTCTCATTTTCCTATTTACATTTATTTGCTTATTTAGATGCAGTATTCTGTTTCATACTTTTTGCCTTATTTTCTTCCTGCTCTAATTTGATTGCACTATTTACAAAATTTTACAAAACTTCTTTCAGAGGAAATGTTTGAAAAATCTTTGTCATCCTTTAACCTGGAAAGTGATAGCAGACTATTATGTGAAGATTTTTTCCAAAACTTCAAAATTCGTCTTGTTATTATTCATGAGTAAGTACTGACTTACCTTTGTTGATATTGACTTATCTTTGTGTAGATTGTTGAAATATTTTAACATCTAATATGATATAATGCACTCCAGTTGCATACTTTTTACTGTTCTGAAATTTCATATATATTAGACTACTTAGGCGAATCGTGTGCATCTTTCTTGAGTCCCCGTGACAACAAAATCAGCTGTTTTGAGAAATATATAAAAGATTGTGTTGAACTTTTAATATGTTATCCCAAAGTATTGATTTTTCTTGATAAAATTAATGTATAAAATAACCTTTTGCATTTCACTAAATCAGATTATATCTTTATTTTTGTAATGCAGATTAAGTCATAAAATGCATAAATTAAATAGACATTTTAATTTTATTTCATATGAAAAATATACAAATACTATCTTGCACTTTCCCCACATACACACAGGGCAATGCAATGACTATTTAATGAGTAAAATTGGTGGTACTATCCATTTAACTAAATCAGGGTCATTCTGAATTGTTTATGTGGTATATTAAACCACCAATAGATTCATTTTCAATCTAAACTAATAAAAAGTTGGGTAAATAGCTGAAAATGTGAAAATATTTAAGATTGGTCGCAGGCCACAAAAACTACACAACATAAGATCCTGTGTTTAAATGCAAATGCAGTGGAATCATAAATTTTGATACAGTTATTCACACTCTGTATTCCCTAGTTGTTGCTCAATTGGTTTACTATCTATGCTAATTTTGTAGTTGCAAACCAGTTATGTTTTATAACTGGTTTGCAACTACAATTTAAAAACAACTACACTTTTATAATTAACTTGAATATTGAAATTCAATGTATCAGCTAAAATTGTATGAAAATCATACCAAGACTTCTACAATAATCTATTTTTGTATTGTTGTAAAGCTTATTCTTGTTTTTATATTATAGTAAAGATCTCAATGGTCAAGACTTTCTATTTGAATCAGATGTGTCTAATGTCAAACCATCTGAAGAAAAAGAATCAAGTTCCAAAGAAGGTGCTAGCAATTCTGTGGAAAATGTTGAATCAGGTAATTCATAGTTTTATCAATTACACCCAAAACAATAGTAGTCTTTTCAGAACAGTCCCATTTCACAAAAATCCTGACATGAAAAAAAGGACCCTTTACAAAATCAGAATTATGAAAAGAACCCTTCACAAAAGAAAGAAAAAAAATATTTCCTAAAACAGGAGTCTTTACATTAGCTTGTTTTTATTTTGTGATTTAGCTTCAGCCCCTGCCATTACACATCAAGCTGCTATGATTGTTGTTTCGCATTTGTATCAGTTGAGCTATTTTTGAGTTACTGACAATCCTGACACACAGAAATGTTTTTTTTTTTCCTTTCCCAATATTTGGCAGGTTGATGCAGGAGAATAAAACTTGCAAAAATAAATAGACTTCTGCCACTAAGCATGTCAAAACCAATAAAAAATGGATTCAAAAACAGATCTAACCTTTTGCGATGGTGCATTGCTGTCTGGGATGTTTGTTCATAACGGAACGGGGGTCGAAATACACTGATCACAAAATACAGGGATTTTGCATAGCTAAGCTTAACTTTTGAAAAAAAAAATCAAATAAAAAAAACTTTGGAATTCTATTGTTCTGAAATCTATTGTTTCATTTTTTCGTATAACCTTAGCTGACTATTGAAGTAATCATGTACATATATATCGTAGTATTCAGGTTATTATTATTATTATTATTATTATTATTATTATTTTTAATTACATGATCATAAAAAATTGATTTACATTAATTAAACATTTAAGAAAAAATAATTTAAAAAATTAGGAATTTTAATCAATGCAATAATTAATAAAAACAGATATTAATAGAAATATGCAGCAAAGACTATTTACAATAAAATGTAAGTTTGATTTTGTATAATAATCTTTACAACAGGAATACACTCAAAGACAATGCGTCGCACAAAACTATCATTTTACGACTCTGGGGAAGAAAAAATTTATAACTATCATCTAAATAACTCAAAAGTTAATTGACAATACGAATGATTTCTTCTTAATAAAAAATGGCGTCCTTTAGCTCTTACAAATCACTAATTTCTTCACTAAACGTTCCACAAAATATGTCTCTATATGCTGCAAAAAATACAAAACAACTGAATACCAAAACTACAGAAATACCCCCGAACTCCAAAAAATAAAATATTCAGGAGGGCCAGAAACACAAGAATGTTTATACCATGTGCAACATTTAAAGAACCAGCTTAGTTTGTTCACATTACTCACAGTTCTGGCTTCCACATCAAACCAAAATATCAAAAATCAACATTCTATACTCATGATAAATTCAAGTCTAGTGGATATATGGCTCCATGTATTAGCATTAAAAATTAATGAGTATTACTTCAAACTCATATATGAGACTCCCGTCCTCAGAACCAATTCAAGCGGCGGCTCACCTATGAGCCACCCAGCTGTGAATGACATTCACTACTGGCACACCGGTGAAACACCTGTCTCAAAAGGATTAAAGCTAAGTATTTGTTTAACAAAAAATCTGATGTGGGCAGCTTCATGATTTTCTCTGCAAACTCTTAATTTTTTCGTCTTTTGTTTATTCATACAATATGCATAAATCTTAGAAGATGTGTGTGGATATTTTCTGGATTAGAAGATATGTAGATCTTGCGGAAAGAAGCACTTAAGTCATAAAGTTGAAAATTGAGACATTTTCAGGAGAGTAGGGTTTTTTTTTTTTTTACACCTTTGTAAGCTAAATAAGCATGGTATTGAAGGATTATTTTAGGAAATGATATGACATATATGTTGACTCATAAAGATACAAGTTATTATTCCTAACTTAAGTTGTTATTCTCAAACTAAATGTTTCAGCGTTATTCTCAACTCAAATGTTTTTACAAATACATACAAAAGGGATTGTTTAGTTTCAAATTGATCATGACGCCACACTTAATTTTCAATTCGAATTCTAAATTGCATTTATTTTTATTTGACATTTTCTTAAGGCTACATTAATTAAAGATTTTGCAAAAAAGCATAAAAATGTCGAAATACTGTTACAACAGATTCATCTCAAAATTATGTAAAAATAAAATTAAAAGTTAATTCACCTTTTTTGTAAATGAATTAGCTAATTTTAAATTTATATAAACATAAACATATAAAACTCATATACTAGATGAAAAAATTTAAATTGTAGTTCATAGTTCAATCTCAACTATAGCAGGATCATATATAGTTCATTTGAAACCAAAAGTAAAGCATAGAATTGATGAAAAATAGATGGTATCAAAGGCAAAAAATGTAACCGATCTTCTTTTTTTTTTCAGTATTTATGTGCCAGACTTATTTGTAATTTATTTAATAGAGATCAGGGAGGAACTTCTTTTTTAGAGAAAGAGCTTTAAAAAGGGTTTCAGGAGTCTTAAAGTGCTGTAAACAGAGTGAATTCCCATGCTTTACATTTTATTTTGTATCTTTTCTCCTATGCATCAATAATACCTAAAAAATTTTGTGGCTAATAAGTGAATATCTGTAGCATGTAAATTTTTTCAATAAGGTGAGTGATAATATTTTTAAAAATTGTATAATTTTCATGAATTTATTAAAATATTGTTGCTATGTGTTGCTTTTGCACATGATTGCAACAAAGCTATAGCTTGCAAAAACAAAAATTATTGCTGATTATGATATAAAAGTATCCATTCATGAAGTTATATCTCAAAATAAAAACATCTGCATAATTAAAGATTTTAAAATTTAAATTATAAAATAACACATATTTTTATCTAAAATAAAATTATAACAAAAAATTTTCAAACAAAATTGTTCAATTTGAGGTATAAGTTCTTCAGAGTAACAAATCAGACAATTCTGGAACGGTTCATGTTTGTTGCTCTCTACTTTTTGAGAAATGTTGCAAATGAATGACAAATATAAAAAACTGGGGTAATCACATTTAAAGTAAAAAGTGACTGTGAAAAGTCTAATAAAGAAATTATCTCCTATTATATACTACTACAAAATATGCACCTTATTTTTATAAAGATAATTCATAAATAATATTGAAAAAGCATATAGGAGAGGCCCAAGAGCCCTCACGGAAGCTATTAAGCTTCTAAAATGTTAGGGTTATTTAAGCCGGACTACAACATAAATATTCAGAACTTTCCAAATATTCAAACAAAATTGTTCAATTTAAGCTACATCTACAACACCAACATTATTAAATTCTTACTTGCATTTAGTAAATATTAATTATATTATTATTTATTATTGTTATTAAATAGTTTAAAAATATAATGTGCAATAAAATAAATAAGTTTTAATAATTGTATAAAATCCAGAACAGTATTTTTGGTGTTGATCAGTATGAATTACTAAACAAAATGCTTATCCTTAAATAATTTTTTGCATCTCAGAATATCAGCCAAGAGAATTAAAAACTCAAGACTAAATCCAGAGCTGGGACAAGTATCTTTTCAACCCAGGCAAAAAAAGAAAAAAAATGCTAACCTTCTATACAGCGTAAGAAAACTACCACGGAGTTTCGTTTTATATGCATCAAGGATTACGATAAGCAGATGATTTAAACACATACAACACACATGCTAACAGGCCAACAAAGATAAAAAACGGATGATCTTGTTCAGATTTTGTGAATCCAATTAAGTACATTTCCACTAAGAATCTATAAAATTCACTCAAAACGGGCACAATCAGTAAAGTATCCATGCTAAATAAACTCTGCTCTACTGTGAAGAGGATCATAGCCAATGTATATGGCGGGGGGGGGGGGGGGGGGCAGCTGCTGGACCCATGTACTTATAGTTTCCAACAATTTAACAACCTAACAACTGCACAAATATAGATAGAAATAATGACTATTCTTAACTTGTGCTTTTTCTACAACTAGTATCTGGCCAAAATCTATAGAGAATAATCACTTTTCATGACTTATGTGGTATTTCTTTTATATTAAGATCGTGGAAGTCCAATCGACTTATGTGTTTTTCCACACTATAGCCCATAATTTTCTTTAACAGAATATGTTGTAAAAGAAAAATCACAATTTTTGACTTATGTGCTTTTTCCCATCGCCTCTAGATATATGGGTTGAAATCGGTTAAAGGAAACTTCAAGGGGAAATAAATTGCATTAAAGCATGCATAGTTCACATGGTCTTTCATTTTATACATTGATTTTAAGGGTCTTAAATGTGACTAATTTTGTAAGGAGTCCTTAAGAACGTAATTTTCAGGATGTTTATTTTTTATTTTTAAAAACAAAATAAAATGAGCCATGTCTATTTAGTAAAAGCCAGATTTAATTTTGGCTCTGGACAACAAATTTTATCAAGATACGCCTAGTCTTCTCTTGTCAGATTCGGTATATTTTCACCCAAAAAATAATTAGCTTATTGGATAAATCTATTGAAAAAACTAAAAAAAAACTTTTTCCCCCCTGCATGACAAAGCTTGGCACATAGCTCAAGATATGCCTATTTAATAAAAAATATTCCTAATATACTTCCACATGCCAGTTTTGAAGACAAGACCCTACTTGGATGAGTGAGGTTTCTTGCTTGACCTGAAGAAAGCTGTTTTTTGCCTTTGAATCCTGTTTATTCCCTTGACTTTTGCTGTCTGCTGTAGTTACATAAAGACTTTCTTATAATGTGTTCATTTTAACAGTGTATTTTGATACTAATGTCCGTCTATAGACTAGTAATTGAGGAGCACTTTTTTATAATATGTAATTACAGTGTTGCTTAATACTTGGAAAATGTCAAAAAAGTAAAAATAGGTTTAAACCTGGGAAAATCGGTCAGGGTTCTTAGTGATATAACACTAATTGTAGTTCAGAAATTATGGTAAAAGTAGGAAAAGTTACTAATCTTCCAATAAAAAAATAACCTTTCTTCTGATTTTAATTCACTAGTGAAAAATCCTAAATGTCTGGAAAATCTACACTTTTCCTTACTTGTGATCATTCCCATAAAACATCATCAAAATTATGTTAAACATTTTTACATTGATGAGGAAAATGAATAAATTTATACTTGCACTTAAAATTGTTTTCGACAATGGCTATAGTTGAGCTTTATTTGCTTCACAAATACTCAACAGCGATTGCATGATTGTCATATATACCATTCTACAAATTCAAGAGCATCTGTTCACATTCAATTATATTTCTTTTGAAGGACACTAAGAGCATTTTCATATTAAAAAAAATGTTGATATTTTTAATTTTATAATTACCTTTTGATGAATTTTCTTGCGAAATTTGAAGTAATTTATATATTTTTACTGTGCTTAAGTGTTTATTGCAGTACATTTTATAAGCATTTCTTGAAAATTTTTGGTATAGACTTGATTGATTTCAAGCTTACACCAGTATATAATGTTTCTTGTAAATTTGGTAACATTATTCAACATTATAGAAAACTTTCTCTCATTTCAATAGCATAACATTTATTTAGTGAATTTGTTCCTGATACTTGGGTTGGAACAAATTCAACTCATAAAAGAATTGTTGTGGATTGTAAAATGGAGCTCATCAATGCTAAATATCTATAAACTGGGTTACGTTTTAAAATTTTGGATTTTAATAGGAAAAAGTTGGGAACTTCTGCTTTAGTATGCATGATGATGTAATTTTTATCCTTATATTGTCAACTATTTACAAGCAAATTCATCTTTAAAAGTATTTTTAATCATTCTTTCATATTCATATATATATATATTGTGTTATGACTTATGCTTACAAATCTAATGTTTCAGAATTGATGGATGTGGAACCAGAGTTAGATATCATACCATTGTCACCAGTGACAACCACAGTCGATGATGATGAAAATGGCATGGAGCCTCCCACCAAGAAAATTAAAACTGGACATTAGATTTTTTTTTCTACATTTTAGATTATGTACATTTTTTCATTATCATTTGATGTGTATTGGGATGTGTCTTTTTACAATGTAATAAAGACTTTCAGTCATTTGTAATTAAACTTCTTGAAGTAGTCTTTTGATGAGAAGGGCTTCTTAGTAACTACTTTGATTTAAAATATTGCAATACATCAATTTATTGATGTTAAAAATGACTTCTACCTCAGACTAATATTCTAAGCTTAATTTGTTCATGTATGTTTTTTTTAATGTAATTTACATTGTTTGTAAGTATCAGTCGGGCTTGGTCCTAGTTTATGATGTTAAATTTTGGTTTGTCTAAAAACATGTTAATTTTAATATAATTGAATTTTGACTGATATATTTTGATTAAAATTAATAAAAACAAGTTGTAAAACAATAGTCGGTTTAATATGTCCCAACTAGTTTAGGAGTTACATGTATCTCTACCAAGAAAAGTTTTTACTAGATGGTAACAAAATCTTTAAATTTTCATTTTTTGTAATTTTAATTTGACATATTAAATTTTTAAAAAAATCCATTTTTTATGTGCTTTTTGGAGTATTAGCTTATTTTAATTATTTAAAGTTTTGGAATAATATCTAAACAAGTAGATAATTACTTACAGCATTTGTAACTTGTAGTTTGTTTATAAAAAGCTTTGTTCAATGTGTAATTTTATTTTAAAATTGTATAGTATTTATTGATCAGAAACTTGAACTCATGGTAAAAAACAATGTAGTTTTGGAATTTTTTCCCAATGAGCTACTCCTCCCAATCAGCATTCTATCTGCTTCCAAAAGGTGTTTCAAATCTGTATATAGTAACTAACATCCTTGCAACTGATGTGTAATCATAAAGTAAGTGAAACTCCCCATACTTGAAGAGGTTTAGTGGCTTTGTATTTTGAACCTAAAATATAAATTGCATACATAAGAATAAAAGTTCAAGACTGATGATTTTAACATTATAGTAGTATAGCTGCCAATGATTCCGATTTACCTGGAAAGTTTCCGATCGTAAACCGATTTATCACTCGCAAGATAAAAATTCCTACTTTTCCCCAATTCCGCTACAAAGATTCCCTAAATACAAACGGGATCTGCATATTTTATTCAGAGCTACAAATGTGATGGGATATCGCTAACTTGGCAACTTTTCTTTCTTGCCAAATTAATGGAAATGTCACCAAATTGTTAAAAATGACTCAAATCAATGAAATTTTTTTTGTTTTGTTAGAGTACTAAAATGATGTTTCGTTAGCATTTGTCTATCAGTCCAACCGTCCTACTTAGTAACACATTTAACAAATTTTTAAAATGTCACCAAATTGATAAAAATGTTTTCAAATCAATAAAAATATCTTGAAATTGATAAAATTGCACTAAATGAATGAAATGAATTATGTTTTGTTAGGAAATAGTATTGTGATGATGTTTCTTCATTTTGTCGCCAAGTGGAACTGTCAGTTTGACAGTCCCACATCCAGTCAGTGGGACTGTCAGTTTAACAGTCCCACTTGACGATACATTTAACAATTTTTTTTAAATGTAGCTAAACCTTCCATAGAGATAGCATTATTTAGACGATAAATTTTCCACCAATTTATTTGAAGGAAATAATATCATGTCACTTAGCAATGGATTTAAGTCCAATCTTTTTATGCCGCAGATTTTATTAAATCTTTTCCGATATAAATAATGAAAATACGTATATAAAATAAATTTCGTTTCCATTGCATTTTTGTCTGGCTAATATTAATTACATTCTTCAGGTTTAAACATTATTATTATTATTGATATTTTCTAGGATTATTGATTCAGAGATTATCGATATTTTCAAGTTATTATGCCATTGTTTTATTGCGGCAAAAATTGTTGAAACTCATATATTGTACATCACCACACTGCATTGTAGTTGACCTGTGAGGAGTACCTATTTTCAGGTCTAGCTTTATGAGATAAGCTCAAATATGGAACTGTCTCGGTATCAATGTGGAGTACAGATGCATTAAATCTGTGGGTCTAAATGTCCTTCCGAGAGATTGGTGGCATGGCAGGGTTGCCACTCAACCTGGAAACCGGGAAATGTCAGGGAATTTGAAAACAGTCAGGGAAAACCAGGAAAAGTCAGGGAATTTCGCGGGAAACCTGGAATTTTTTTTTAAATTTAAATAATGCAAATAAAATTCACGATGTATACTAAGAACGATTGTTCGAAAGATCAAGGATCGGAAAAACCAGTTATTAGCTCGACGAACGCAAACATTTCTGGCCCCCCGCCGCCGTCTAGGCTACGCGTAACGCGTATTTCATCCCAATAAACCAACCATCCAACTTTTGACGGCGCGACGCCGGCGCTGCGTAGTACCGTGCATTTTGCTAGCTTCAGAGTATTGTAGACGTGCCAACTCTCCGGGGCCGGAGACTCCGGATTTTTCATTACTTCTCCGGCCTCCGGATTACTAACGAAATTCTCCGGCTTTTTTTTGTTTGAAATTTATCAATTAACCAGACATACTATAATTCCTCCGATTTTCCACTTTTTTAGCACTGATTTCTACCATTCCCGGGATCGTAGTAAATCCATAATAAAATGCAGGGTAAAGCCAATCAAATTAACGGAGATTTACGGCCGCGTGTAATGTAAATCTCGATAAAAAATCTCGGTCGCTTATTTTATGAAAGTAATAAATATACTTCTTCAAAGGTTGTCTAATTCAGCATAAATCGCTAACATGTTATTTTGTTCATTAATTTCTCATAAACACTGCGATTGCGCAATTCAGTTTGTTCTCATGAATCGGCAAGAGTACAATGATATCTTTTTCCATCCGTTTCAATCTTCTAAATATTGCATTTTTGATTGACTAAACTAGCTTATTTTCATATTCAGATTAATTATTATGGTTGATTTCTTAATTATTTTCGCATAAACAGAGCGATTGCGCAATTCAGTTGCTTCGCGTGAATTGCCGAGAGTACGTTGTTAGTATCTTTTCCCATCCATCTCAATCTTCTAAATATTGCATTTTTTATTAACTTAACTAGCTTATTTTCATATTCTGATTAATTATTATGGTTAATTTCTTAATTATTTTCACATAAACAGTGCGATTGCGCAATTCAGTTACATCGCGTGAATTGCCGAGAGTACGTTAGTATCTTTTTCCATCCATCTCCATCATTTAAATGTTGCATATTAGATCGACTAAACTAGTTTATTTTCTTATTATGGCTAATTATTAAGGTTAGTTTTTTATTTATATTTGCATAATACAAATTTTTCTATTTGGAAAAATGGGTAGCATGAACTCACTCTCTGAAGGGATATTTCCCAAAAAGTGGTATTAAAGCAATAATTTAGGCAAATAAAAAGGAAACCATTTTAGCAGGAATATAATTATATATATATATATATATATATATTTATTAAAGATCAATATTTATTACTTTCTTTAGTGAAAACCTGTGTTTTACCAAACATAAATATTTGTTTTCATTGTAAAGTAATTTTCATGGGATAAAACCTTTATATATTTTTTGTTTTATAATTTATTGTCCTGAAATTTGATGAACCACTTGCACCATTTCTTTATGAATCTGTGACAACTATAGCACAGTCAATTTTGCAGAGATTTGTAAAGCCTTGTGTTTTAGACAAAAATGCTTCATATCTTTACAAAATTGATGTTCTAGAAAAAGATAACTTGATCCCAGCCTCTGAAGTGACACTTAGTTTTCCTTTAAAAGATGAATTGAGAAAGATAAAGAATAAAAAGAATATAGACATTTTGAAAATGCGACAATTCATGTCTTAAAGCATATCAAAGATTTGTGCATAAACTTTTTGAGCGTTCACCTGTACGATTTCCATTGACTAAAGCAATATCGTTTCTTAATCCTGCAGTTTTTCTTCAAACTGATTTGGCGATTGAGCGTTTGTCAGCATGTCTAGAAATATTGGTTTCTAAAATATGGATATCAGGATTAAAAGCTGACAAAATTCATCAAGAGTTTCAAAAATTATTCAATGAGCCTTCAGTAGTAAACATGATGAAATCTTACAAAAGAAGTGATACTAGGCTTGACGATCATTGGATTAGTATACTGCATCTAAAACAAGTTTCTAATGATTTGACCTTTTTTATAAAATTGCTTTCCATTTTATCACATGGTAATTCATTTCTTGAAAGGGGATTTTCCATTAATGCAGAATGCATTATTGATAACCAAACAGAAGAAAGCCTTAAAAGCATTAAGACAAGTTTATGGGGCAATAAACAATGCTGGGGGAGTTGAAGCAATTGATATAACAAAGGCCATGATTCAGTCAGTAAAATGTGCACATTCCAGGTACATTGATACTATGCAAAGAAAGAAAGAAGCAGAAAGTAATAAAAAACAATTGGAAGACAGTCGAAAATGTGTTGCTTTAGAACTGAAAAGTTTAGAATGGAAGAAAAGCAAAATAATGGTAGATGCTCAAAAAGAAGCTGCACTAATTGAAGACAAAATAAGAAATCTCCAAAAATAATATTTTTTCTACATACTATATTCACTCACTATCACATAACTTGTATATTAACATTTTTGGTGTTAATTTATTTTACCACATTTATTATGACAAGTGTACATGATTTGTCTAATTTACCAAAGCAATTGATTTTTTTTATTTGTATATGTATGTCAAATATTATTTATTTGTCCAAATTTGTAACAAATTTTTAATTGAAGTGTAAATATTTTAATATTTACACTCCAATTAATATATTCCCAATTATAATATTATATTCTCTATGTTAAAACACAGAGAAAAGGTATATGTGTAAGCCTAGATTAACTGAATAGTTTATCGCGCTGTTTTTTATAAACCTGGAATTTATCTGGAAAAGTCAGGGAATTTCATATTCTCTGGAGAGTGGCAACCCTGCATGGGAAGGAGGATACATCTGCTGTGGATCCCCCCCCATTGGGTTCCAGTCTAAATTATTGGGTGGTACTACTCCAACCGTCTGAACAGATATCTTACAACTTTGGGTATGTCGGCAGGTCTGGGTCAAAAGAAAAGAGTTGAAGTGTGGATGGGAATTTATTCTGTGAAAGATGTTAGAGGCTTAAAAACTAATCAATAATTTAACTTTTTCATTTTTTACTGAAAGAAAATATTTCGAGATATTCTAAATAGAGAAAAGAGAACTAGTTCCACTGTCCATGATTGAAATACACTATGCGACAGTGAAAATGAGAACCAATAGGGATCGGAATGCTCCTATTTTTCCTAATTTTTTTTTTGACGATCTCAGAAAAGAAGTTATAAATCGGTGATCTATGGAATTTATCTCCTGCTTAAGGAATAAACAGATGACCCTCAAAATACTTTTCTTTTTTTTTTCTATTGCCTCCAAATCAGTGTTTCATTAGTGAAATCGAAAGTAAAATAGAAACAAGAAAGATCAATCATGCATAAAGCGTTGATTATGAAACACTTTCCAACTTCAATGTAATTTTATATAAGCATCTCTAAGACATGATACATTCCTCGGTAATAGTTTTAAAATTCTCACAATACTACATTAATTTATTATATTTGAAAACTTCATCGAAAACAAATGAACTTTATTCAAATGACGTCATCGAAATTTAAATCGCCTGGCTCTCTCTATAAAAGCAGCATTTCATTCATAAACTTTTTCCATTCCTTTCATTCATCACAATACTATAATAATTTATTTTATTTAAAACTTAAAACCATGGAGGTTCAAGTAATTTAACTCTATGCTTTAAACTTCATCGAAAAAATCGTCTGGTTCTCTGTGTAAAATCAATGAATGTTTCATTCATATCAGCTATATTGCAGACACCATGAGCTAAATAATTTTGCGTTAAAGAAATACAGCAATTGTTATACAACTCATTCTACATCTTTTGGTATTTACGTTCTCCATAAGTGAAAATTAGACTTCGTTGTAGAAATAATCAAAGTTTGATGATCATTTAAACTCAAATATATTGTAATTACGTTGTTTCAGTATGTAGATGCAAAGAATTTAAGCAAAAATAAAGCGGTTTTAGGACGCATACAACACTAAATATGAATTAAAAAGAACTTCTTTTTAAATCACAATTTTGGCACAAGATGGATGCCATATTTTATTTTGAAATGGGTCACGTGATCTTTTCATATAATGGTCATGTGATCTCTTTATAAAGAGTGTAATTATTATTTTAATTTTTATTTAATAAACTACTGAATATATTTTGCTGAAATATTTTTTATATATTTTATGGGATAATTTGAATATTTCCTAAATTGTTCGAAGGAATTTGTGAATTTTAAATTCGCTTAAAAAATGTTTTAAAAATTAGGTCCCATAGGGTTCATTGTATTTCATTTTTTCAACCCGAGTTCAATCCAAAACTGATTGGGTGATATTATTCATTTATATTCCCATAGGTCCCAAAGACTATCTGAACAACATATTAAAATTTCATTTTGATAAAGTCATTTCTTCGGCAGTTGTCATGCTAAATGACAGACAGAATGAACAAAGTCATAAACACTTTTCAACTATGTTGTAAAGTGTTAAAAAGCAAAACATCCCCTTTCACCTCTCTCCTGAAGTAAACAAAGGTGTAGGCATGCATTTGAGTAAATATTTATATTTTCAGGAATTAATCAAGTGTCTGGCTATTAATATATATATATATATATACATATATTATTATTATTATTATTCCCCCCCCCCCCCCCCCACGAAGTGCTTAAGTCAAGTTATTTATTCATCAAAGCACTGGAGGGGAGTATAAGAGATTGTGGTTTGTGATGTGGGAAAGGAATTAATGGATTAGATTGCATCATGATGAGATTGAAATATTGGGTTTTTACTTATGCCAATATATCCATTAATTACCCTAACAGAGATGCCAACAATGACGGAGTTTCCATAATTCTTACGGATTTCAGAAAAAGAAATTACGGTCTATGGAAAATACCTTTAAAATTACAGGAAATGCCTATATATATTTTTTCCCCCAAATTTCTTTCTTTTTCCATCCATCTTCAACCTATAATTATTATACATTGAATTGCCAAAACTTGCATATTTTCATGTTTTAGTTTATTATTCATGTTAATTTTTTAATTATTTTGACACATTTAGTCTGATTGCGCAATTCGGGAATTCTTGCAGAGTTCTGGGATTTCACAAGTATCCTTTTATTTCCATCCTCTAAATATTAGTCATTAGATGGACTATTTTCACATTTTGGTTAATTATTAAGGGTATTTCTTTAATTATTTTCTCATAAATAGTGGGATTGCATAATGCAAGTGGTATCGTGTACATTGCCGAGCGTAGACTAGTATCTTTTTCCATCTGTCTCCATCTTGTAATTATTACACATTAAGTTGACAAAACTTAATTATCTTTATATTTTGATTTATTATTCTTGGTTAATTTTTTAACTGTTTTGACACATTCAGTACGATTGCGCAATTCAGGGAATAATAGTGCGATTGCACAATTCAATTTGCCCAGAGGAATTTAACGGTTTAGAAGAATTTAATATTATTTGGTGATGAAAGCAATATTATTTGTTCATAATAATTCTGTGCCAGAATGTATATTCTGTATTGTTAGAAATACGGGGCTGATATTAGACTAAATTTGAGTGCAGACACATTGCATTTAAAAAAAAATAAATAAACATGTCACATGTTAAATAAAATTAAGGACATAACATCGTTAGATGAAAAGTCATTTATTAAAACATCTTATAAGACGTACAAAGTATTTAAAATTGCCGGAATGCTTTCGAGCATTAATACACTGTTCATCCGTGGCTACATCAGTGGACGTTATGTCCTTAATTTTATTTAGTTCAATTCAGACGTGATACCAATTTTTGATTATGTCACATGTTCTTATTTTTCATGTTTTAAGAAGAAATTATCAAGGTCTGAGCTACAGTAGGCTTAAAAAAAAAAAAAAACTAAATTTATTTTAAAGCATATTCTGTTTTCTAAAGGATTTTGAAATTTTTTTTTTTGTTCAGTAATGAAGACTAATGTATTCATATTATGTTTGGTTTATTATAATGTTAATTAAAATTTGAACATTTCATATAAAAAATATTTAATTTTTATAATTTTTTAAATAAATTTAAAAAAATTATAAATTATAAAAATATAAAATTTCATTATTAATCAGAATAATAATGAAATGTTATTCTGATTATCATTGCGAATGATTTTTTATCGTAAATCAAACCATGTGCGTCATTACTGAAAGGTTACTGAAAATTTCCTGTCTAGATTACTGAAACTATAACTGAGAAGATAGAATCTCTGCTCCAATATTTTTAAAGAAACTCATTTTAAGTATCATCATCCGGTTATTTTTTATAATTTTTTATAATTTTATAGTGTTCTAGTATAAGAGTGTAAATCAATAAATAATTTTCTAAACTAGATAATTTTTCACATAAATAGTGTGATTGCACAATTCATTTGTATGTATTACTGTGGGTCCGTAAACATCATTTTCCATCTGTCTGCATCTTTTAATTATTAATCAATAGGCAATCTAAACTTGCTTATTTTCATATGTTGGTTCATTTTAAAGAAATATTTTGCATAATCTATATAAATAAAATTGAAAATCTGTCTGTGTGTCCCATCATCACGGGAGAATGGCTGAACCAAATATGATGAAATTTTGTGGGTAGCTTGGAAATAGCCCCACTTAAAATTTAGTCCATGATTTGAGTTTCTACGACCAGTGGTTTTCGAGATATTAGTAAAAAACGAAACTTTCGTTTGTCTCATCATCACAAGAGAACGGCTGAACTGAATTTAATGAAATTTTGTGGGTAGCCTTGAAATGGACCAAATTTATGGGGGCACTTAGTTTCGGGTTTATAAGACCAGGGGTTGTCGAGATATTAATGAAAAACGGAACTTTTTCCTATGAATTCTACTCTCTAACTCCGTAATTTATCCAAATGGAAAGGATGAAAATAGTTTGTTTAAAACTTTTGTCAATGTGAATTAAAACTATTTCTGAGTTTGATGGAGGATTTTTGCACAAATTAGTCGCTATCTGAAAGCATGAATTGTTTGAAACATGAATTTAAATGTAAAATCTATCTCCATGGTTTATTTTTCATAAACACTTATTCAACAATGAAAAGTATAAAGAAATCAAAATGGTTATCTAATTTCGCATTTTATGAGGAAGATTCTATCTTATATCATGCTGCTCAGCAATGCAATTAAATTAAATATGTTTGTTAATATTTTTTTTTTCTATTTGAATATTAAATAAATGGATGTAAAAATATATTTTATAAATGAACGGTTTGATTTTTCGTTTAATAATATTAATTGCGGACTGCGTACATCACTTTCATTTATTTTGGCAAAGAGTTTTCAAGCTTATATATTGTGTTTAGCTAATAAACTCATATATTGTGTTTATCCAATAAATTCATTTAGCTGATTGTTGAAAGAGAAAAAAAGTAGAATTGGTATATCTTCTAATACAATTTAAGTGTTTTCATTTAATATATACAAACTGGATCAGAATGTTTTATTCTTCAAATCTGCAAATTCAAAGCTACGAATTTTGCGGAATATCGCTAATTTAGCAACTTGTCTTAAACGTTGCTAAATTGACGGAAATGTCGACAAATTGATAAAAACGACTAAAATCAATTAAATTAAATTTGTTTTTTAGAAGAGACTACTGAAATGATGTTTAGGTAGCATTTGTCGGCCAGCCAATCCATCCTACTTAGTAACACATTTAGCAAATTTTTAAAATCTCACTAAATTAATAAAAATGTTTGTAAATCCATAAAAATATCATGAAATTGATAAAATTGAACTTAATAAATAAAATAAATTGTGTTTTGTTAGGGGATAGTATTGTGATGATGTTTCATCAATTTGAATATCAGTTTTACAGTCTACTTGGCGATAAATTTAGCAATTTTTTAAATTATCGCTAGATTGACGAAAATGCCGCCAAACCTTCCATGCAGATATCTTTTCCGATTTGAATAATAAAGATATGTATCTAAAATAAATTTCATTGACATTGCATTTTTGACTGGATAATATCAGTTACGGTCTTCAGGTTACACATTATTATTGATATTTTCAAGTTGTTATGTTATTGTTTTATTATGACAAAAATAATTTAAACTCATATATTGTACCTTGTAGGAGTAATCTTCTACAAATGCACGGGTATATCTTCTAATCTACGAGAATATAAGTAGTACAGGTATATTGGCATATATTTTGATATATGTTGGCATATATTGGAATCAATTATGACCTTCTGGTATAAAGATTACGGAGATTATTGATATTTTCAATTTAAAATGTCATCTGTTTTATTTTGGCAAAAATTTTTGAGACTCATATTGTGATACGGGTAATCTTCCATTAACACACTGGCATATTTTCTAATCTGCAACAATATGAGTAGTACGGGGATATATATATTCCCATATAATTTTAGTGCTTTCATTCTTGCATATATTGGAGTCAATTATGGGTTTATTGATATTTTCAATTTACATGTAATGTAATAATAGAGGTTATATCTTCTAATATTTGCGTATATAAGTAGTACGGGTGCTATACAATTATAATGCTTTTATTTTGCATATATTGATTCAATTCCCTTTTTTTTTATATGTGAATTTGCTTACAAAAGGGCCCAGGATGTTTATTCTTCACATCTGCCTATGAAGATAATTTTGTATAGCGAAAACAGAGATTCTTAAACTTCTTTTTAGGAGCATTGTATTAAATATATTAATAGAATATTTTGATTAAAAATGTCATTTCGTATACTTTAAGAATTTGCACATAATTGTGAATTCTATGTTTATATATATATTATAAAATCCATACGAGGAATGGGTATGCTGCTAGTCTATATACATAAAATTGAAAATCTGTCTGTCTGTCCCATCATCACGGGAGAACGGCTAAACCGAATTTGATGAAATTTTGTGGGTAGTCTGGAAATAGCCCCATTTAAAATTTAGTCCATGTTTTAAGTTTCTATGATCAGTGGTTCTCGCGATATTAGTAAAAAACAAAACTTTCATTTGTCTAATCATGGCGAGAGAACAGCTGAACTGAATTTAATGAAATTTTGTGAGTAGCCTTGAAATATCCCCCCCATAAATGTCCAAGTTTCAGGTTTCTAAGACCAGGGGTTGTTAAGATGTTAATGAAAAACGGAAATTTTCTTAGGAGTTCTACTTTAACTCCATGGTTTATCCAAACGGTAAGGATGAAAATTGTTTGTTTAAAACGTCAAAGTTAATTAAAACTCTTCCTTTAAGTTTGGTGGAGGATTTTTGAGTTAGTCACTATCTGAAAGCATGAATTGTTTGGAACATGAATTTAAATGGAAAATCTATCTCCATGGTTTATTTTTCACAAGCTTTTACTCAACAGTGAAAAGTATAAAGAAATCAAAATGGTTATTTCATTTCACATTTTATGAGGAAGATTCTATCTTATATCATGTTGCTCAGCAACGCAATTAAATTAAATGTGTTTGTTAATATTTATTATATTTTTCCATTTGAATAATAAATAAATGTATGTAAAAATATATTTTATAAATGAACGGTTTGATTTTTCTTTTAATTATATTAATTGTGGACTGCGTACATCACTTTCATTTATTTTGGCAAAGAGTTTTCAAGCTTATATATTGTGTTTAGTTAATAAACTCATATATTGTGTTTACCCAATAAATTCATTTAGCTGATTGTTGAAACAGAAAAGAGTAGAATGGGTATATCTTCTAATACAATTTTAGTTTTTTCATTTAGTATATACAAACGGCATCAGGATGTTTTATACTTCAGATCTGAAAATTCAGAGCTACGAATTTCGTGGAATATCGCTAACTTAGCAACTTTTCTTAAACTTTGCCAAATTGACAGAAATGTCGACAAATTAATAAAAACGACTAAAATCAATGAAATTAAATTTGTTTTTTTAGAAGAGAGTACTGAAACGATGTTTAGGTAGCATTTGTCGGCTAGTCAATCCATCCTACTTATTAACACATTTAGCTAATTTTTAAAATGTCACCATATTGATAAAAATGTTTGTAAATCCATAAAAATATCACGAAATTGATAAAATTGCGCTTAATCAATGAAATTAATTGTGTTTTATTAGGGGATAGTATTGTGATGATGTTTCGCCAGTTTGTTGCAAATCGGGACTGTCAGTTCTGCAGTCCCACTTGGCGATAAATTTTTTCGATTTTTTAAAATGTTGCTAAATTGACGAAAATTTCGCTAAACCTTCCATAGAGATAGCATTATTCAGACGATATTTTTTCCAGCAATTAATTTGAAGCAAATGATATCATGTCACTTAACAACGTATTTAAATCCAATGTGTTTATGCGGTAGACGATTTTTATTAAATCTTTTCGATTTGAATAATGAAGATATGTATATAAAATAAATTTCATTGACATTGCATTTTTGACTGGATAATATCAGTTACGATCTCCAGGTTTAAACATTATTATTATTGATATTTTCGGGAATTATTGATTCAAAAATTATTGATATATTCAAGTTATTATGTCATTGTTTTATTGCGGCAAAAATTCTTGAAACTCATATAATGTACATTGGACGAGAAATCTTCTACAAATGCATGGGTATATCTTCTAATCTACAAGAATATAAGTAGTACAGGTTTATTAGCATATATTGCCATATATTGGAATCAAGTACTGCCTTCTGTTTTATCATCTGTTTTATTTTGGCAAAGATTTTTGAGACTCATATTGTAATACGGGTAATCTTCTAATCTATGACATTATCAGTAGTACGGCTATATCTTCCCATGTAATTTTAGCACTTTCATTTTTGCATATATTGGAATCAATTTCTGCCTTCAGGTTTAAAGATTACGGGTTTATTGATATTTTAAATTTATACATGTAATCTACTAATACAGGTTATATCTTCTAATATTCGTGTATATAAGTAGTACGGGTCCCATATAATTTTAACGTTTGTATTTTGCATATATTGATTCAATTCCATATTTTTTGTAAATTTACTTACAAAAGGGGCCAGGATATTTTGTTCTTCAGATTTGCCCGTAAAGATAATTTTGTATAGCGAGAACAGAGATTCTTAAACTTCTTTTTAGGAGCATTCAATTAAATATCTTAACAGAATATTTTGATTAAAAATGTCATTTAGTATACTATAGGAATTTGCATATGATTGTGAATTTTAAGTTTCTTTACATTATATACTCTGTACGAAGAATGGGTATGCTGCTAGTCTATATAAATAAAATTGAAAATCTGTCTGTTTGTCGCATCAATCACGGGAGAGCGGCTGAACCGAATTTGATGAGATTTTGTGGATAGCCTGGAAATAGCCCCACTTAAAATTTAGTCCATGTTTTGAGTTTCTACTACCAGTGGTTCTCGAGATATTAGTAAAAAACGAAACTTTCGTTTGTCTCATCATCACAGGAGAACGGCTAAACCGAATTTAATGAAATTTGGTAGATAGCCTTGAAATAGTCCCCCATAAATTTAGACCATTCTAAGACCAGGGGTTTTCGAGATATTAATAAATAACAAAACTTTTTCCGTAGGAGTTCTACTCTCTAACTCCGTGGTTTATCCAAACAAAAATGTTGAAAGTCATTTGAAAGTGAATTAAAACTTTATGTCTGAGTTTGGTGGGAGATTTTTTGCGCTAATTAGTCACTTTTTGAAAACATGAATTGTTTGAAACAAGAACTTAAATGGAAAATAGCTTTTACTCAACAATGAAAAGCATAAAGAAATCAAAATGGTTATTTAATTTCGCAGTTTATGAGGAAGATTCTATCCTATATCATGTTGCTCAGAAATGCAATTAAGTTAAATCTGTCTGTTAATTTTAATTATTTTTTTGATTTGAATAATAAATACATGGATATAAAAATATATTTTAGAAAACAACAGTTTGATTTTTCTTTTAATTATATTAATTACGGACTGCATACATCACTTTCATTTATTTTGGCTTATATAAGAGTTTTTAAGCTTATATATTGTGTCGCCAAATTGATAAAAATTGACGCAAATCAATGAAATTAAATTTGTTTTTTTAGAAGAGAGTACTGTAATGATGTTTCGGTAGCATTTGTCGGTCAGTCAATCCATCCTACTTAGTAACACATTTAGCTAATTTTTAAAATATCACCAAATTAATAAAAATGCTTGTAAATCCATAAAAATGTCATCAAATTGATAAAATTGCGCTTAATAAATTAAATTAATTGTGTTTTGGTAGGGGATAGTATTGTGATGATGTTTCATCAGTTTTTTTGTTTCATCAGTTTGTTTGATGTTTCACTCAATGTGCACGGGACAGCTGCAAATTATTCATCATTTACATAACTGTGAACTGCGTCTACCCTGCAATTTGCATATTTTTCTGCCCACTCCTTGGTATCTCATTTTCACTGTCACATAGTGTATATCTATGATGCAATTAAAATATAAAAGATAGGCAGACCTAGCCATAAATTTTATGAATAATCCATAAGAATTGGTAAGTATGATATAGTATTAATATTAAAGAATTTTCTAGATAGAGAGTCAGTGCTATAGGAATTTTTTGGATGCAAATTCAAAGTCATTCATTCCTCCAAACGCTATATAACACATTAGTGAAATATTTTTGTGGCACTGAAGTTTTTATATATAGAAGGCATTATCTTTAGAACAGAGAGTTTGCAAAAAACATTAAAGTTGTAATGTAACTAATGGTATTTGCTTGCATTACTAATAATAACTTTCAAACTATGCCTCTAAAAGAGCAGTCCTCTACCTATGGCAAATTCTATTTTGATCGACTCAACTGATCAGCGTGAAAATCAATACTAACCAAGATTTTCTATAAATAATAATTTAATCTGCAATGTTTGTTAATTGAAGTATGTGTTCAATTAACACCACACAACAGTTGAGCTGAATAGTGATACTTGCATGCTCATAATTAAAAGTGCAATTTAAGTCTCATTTCTCATCTTTTTACAAATTTGTAGATTCAGAAAAATTATAATTAAGCAGTGTTCTCTTTTTTAATTTCAATGGATATTTTCATTCGTGACAAGAAAATAAGGGTAATAGAGTTTAACTTGCAAATATGTCCCAATTTAAGTGTATCTGTATGGTGCTTGACTTTGATATCCTTAGGTAGTATTAAAACAAAACTGATAGCGAGAGAAACAGAAAAATGGACTCAATTTCTGTATGTGTATTTCCATAATAAGCATAATGTATGTAGTGCTATTTACAGAATTCTTTGGGTATTGAAATATGTTAAATATAATTGCTTTAAATTTTCCAGGGTAAAAAATCTATCAAATCTAAATGCTCAAACAATTCTGTAGGTGGCACTGCATACCTATTGTATATAATGGATAACAGTGTTCACTTTAGATTTAAAAAAAAAGAAAAAAAGCAAGGTGCTTCTAAAAAAGGGCACTATTTTAAAGAAAAATGGACATGTATTTTCATTTTACAGCATCAGTATTTTACATTTTATTGCTTTAAATTTTCCAGGGTAAAAAATCTATCAAATCTAAATAGCAAAAAAGCTAAGAGTCATATGACCATGAAATTTGGTACACAAGTGGCCCAGGACAATGCACTTCGGTGAGATTTTCTCAAAATTTTAATTAGTTTTTTAGTTATCTTATGTTTTAGCATGATCAATTTTTACACAAATTGTTTCCTAACTGCAAATATTATCTCAAGTTTTTCCCTCTTAAAAATCAAGAAATTCTCTTTCAAACAAATTTTGAACGGTAGCCATAATATTAATAGATGAGTTTTTAAAATATATACTTTTTGTGTGGTAAACAATTTATCTTTTATAATTTGTTTTACAATTCTAATTAGTATTTTAGTTACCTTATGTTTCAGTACTATCGAGTGATTTTTACAGAAATCAGTTTATTAGCGGTTCAAAATATTATCACAGCGTTTCTATCTTAACACTATCAGAAGGGTTGATAAATTCTCGAACATTGTTCAGGGTCTATATGTTATGAATTTCCGACTTGGTCAATAATACATGCAAATTTCTAAACTGTTAGTTAAAACTTTTTATCTGTTTAGATTTCATGTTTTTACAGTATGCAGCTTATAATTTAATGTATTTTTAAATTAAATTCTCTTAAGATTTTACAATAATTGGATAATATTTGTACAAGATGTTCCACAGCCATTAGATGAATTTCCAAATAATCTGTGACCAAATTTTTGCAGTAGTGTCCAAATTGTTATTTGCCAAATATTTTCATTTAAATCAATATTTTGTTACCAATGTTTTTTATTTTATTACATCTTGAAGTGGCAAAAGGGCTAGCCTTAACATGAATCTCCTACTAGGATAAACACTATATTCTGAACCTATGTGAGCTGATGCCAATATGCATATCCTGCTTAGTAACTTGTTAGGACTTAAAATTTTTTAATAAAATTGTAAAAAAAAAAAAAATTTTAAATATGGAATGCCAAAAAAGAAATAATAACAGACTGTATAGAATGTCAAAAAGAATGTAAAAAAATCTGATGTGGGCAACACATGACTTTCCTTATATAATGTAATGAATTTACTACTTTTACAGTAAAAAAATAGGTTTTTCTTATAGTAGATACTAATATTCTTTCCAAGATATTGAATTTTCGACAATTAGTCGTCATTTTCATTGGTTTAGCATCATTTTTATCCATTTGGCGAGATTTTCATTAATTTGGCAACATTTCGAAAAAAGTCGCCAAGTTGGCGATATTCCGCCAAAATAAATCTCGCCAAGCGTTATGCACTAAGAAAAAAGTTATTCTTACAGCAGATAAATGACTATTAGCGTTCAAATACAAAAGTATTATTCAAAGTATATTTTTTCATGAATGGAACGAGCTAGATCCACTAGAATGATGTCACTCAATTTATCGCATGGTATTACATATGAAAAGTGAACATGTTTCTCAATAGGAATTTTTTTTTTTTATGTGACTTTTTCATAATTTTTTTGAAAAATGTACAATATCTCGAGAACGGTTCATGTTAGCGTTCTAAAATTTATGCCAATCGTTTTCTAATGAAAAATTACATAAGAAATGTCTATTTGCGTAACTTTATTAGCGGTTTTGATTTTTTCAAAATTTCATTCGAAAATTTAGGGGGGTTCTAAACATTCGATTACGTATAAAAACAATAGGCTTCCAGTGTTTACGGATTGTGATTTTTGTACCAAATTTGGTTTGAATCGGTCCATTCGTTCGTCAGTTATCGTCTCCACAGACTCACTGACACACACACATACATCACTTCAAAAATGTTTGATTCGTGATCAGGGATGCTTGAAACGTGCTCTCCCGTCGAAAACTCGAATTCGAATTTTCGACCCCGTCACAATACTTTCCTTATACATTATGTATATAAGGAAAGTAATAAATGATCATTGTGCTTATGTATTAGTTCATAACAAAGTGAACAGAGAATGAAGATTATAACATTTTTAAAGCATACCAATTATTTAACCTTTGACTGTCATATGCTAAAACACTGGCTGAATCTAAATAAAATATTTAGAGCAAAAATAGTGATAAAAAATCATCATTAAATGTGAATGTAAGTACTTTCTATTGACATGAAAATTGAAAAATTAAAAAAAAATATCAAACTGATTATATGAGCCCTAAATGGACTCAAACTTTATAATTGTGTAAGATATGAGAAGCAGTCTACCTGATTGTTTTACTTATGACAAAATTGTTTTTACTCAAAATTAAAAACTAAGGCAAGTAATTTTTACTCTTGAAGATGGTTTGACATTTATTTTTATGCTGCATAGCATTTTATATCAAATGTACAACAAAATGCATTTGTCTTTATTGTAGTACATGAGACAAGTACAATTCAAACAAATTGCACAGATATTGTTTCAAATCAAGATACAATGGCTACCTAAAAGCCACTATAGATCTTGATTGTATTAAAATGGCAAATTTAAATTCTCTATTGCATATAAATATATGTGAAATGCAAGATTTTAAATTATGTATACCAAAATATTAACATCTATAATGTTTTGTTTAAAGTAACTTAAAATTATTAAAACTTCAAAAATTTAATTGTATATATTTCAAGCAAGGTAAGATAAAGGATACACATTAACATTCATTAAGATTTAAGCAACAGTGCAGACACATAAGAGATCTAATTAAAAAAAATTTAGATGAATCTAAAAATAACAATTATCAACACTTAAATACAAGAATAATACTGAAATTTAAAAACCAATTCATATTTTATAAAATGAAAAAAGTGAAATTCAACTAAGCATATGTATTTTATTTAGCAACATGTATACAATAACATTAAACCATATTAACTTTAAATAAAGGGAAAAAAGCATATTTTATAAGAAATTTTATCACACATAATACATAAACAATATATTTTAATTTTTTTTTTTAATTAAAGCTATTTCAGTAACCAATTATTTTACAATATATGTTTGGAATTATCCAGAAATGCAATTTCAAAACACACAGATATTTGATGTGAACTTATTGGGTTGAAGACAAAATATTGGTTTTTTAAGCTTCCAAGCGAATTTCAGCCTGCAACTACAGTATAAATGCAACTATTTTAAAGTGCATTCTAGACATTCATTAACAATATTACATTAATCTTTTTTCAAATATTTTGGCAAAACAGTTAACTTACACAATAAATTAGCTTTAGCATAAAGCATTATAAATTTAAGTTATAACAGAAAACAAACTATTTCAGTTTACTTACATAAATGACAAAATGAAAATGATATTTTAATTTGTCACAACAAAATAGAAGATTCTTTTAAAAAGCACAATAAATTATTTTGGTTAAATTTCAGTTGAAACACTACTCTAAATTTACTCTCAAATGCAGAGAATAAAAATCAATAACTCAAGTAAAAAATTTGTCCAATAAACTCACTAAAAGAATTTTGAACATTTCTCATCAGATACGTTCCTTTGCATGTTCTTTTATGTGAAACTACAGAAATCAAAATTGCGAAACTGGCAATTGGTAAAAATCAACAACTCTTCCAACAAGACAGCTTAGAAGTTTACGTAACACGATCCTTACAGTCGTAAAAGAATATGTAAAAATTTTACTACTGATTTAGGATAACTCTGTGGCCAGTTTGCTTTGAACTATGGAAGTTTTCCTTGTTGGCAAATCTTCAGGAGTTGGTATAGCATCGCCAGTGGGCAGCTGTGCTACAACGGGCAAAGCAGCTCTGGCTTTTTGACCCTTGGCTTTAGCCATGTTGTAATCACCAGAGTCAAAATACTTCTGTCCTTTCTGCAGCCGTTTCTGCAAAAACACAGATCCCCCAGGTCGTAGTACCTGTGGATACTTCGCTCGCAATTTGGCCTCTTCACTTTTCTCTGCTTCTTTCATTTGATTTTCAGATGGCATTTCTTCACTAGCTGGATTTACAGCTTCAGTTACATCTATGTTTCCGGACATTATGATAAAAATTGACAGTTTAACCGGTAGCTGCTATTTTATAATTTAGTTTACTTCTTCATAGGGGCTTTTAACAGCCTCTGTTTCCCAAAAGTTCTTTACCCAGATACTACACTAAGGTTTCTATAAAGATAAAATATAAGATGATAACTTAAATAAAGCAAAAAACTAAATTCAAAACTTTAAACACTATTCAACCGTCGTAAAACATCCACTCTGCAATATTAAAAGAATGACGTCATATAAAGTAATGACTTGTTGCCAAATTTTTAAACACGAAATTTCATAATATTTGAAAGTTTTTAAAGTAAAAGTAAATATTCCTTATTATTCAATTCGGTTTAAAACATTTTCAAATGTTTTGAATTTCCATTTAATAGTTTTCAAAACTTGTTAAAATTACCAAAGGCATCGTTATAATTTGCGGTTGCGAGGAATCAAAATTGAGCAATATACCGTCACCTTCATGAACTAAAGAACTTTAGATCTCGAAGGTGACGCATATACTGTCACATATTTGCTTTTCCTCTTCAATTTTGGGTGCTCTAAGCATATATTGATACAGGGTATCTAAAGTAAGTATGGGCGGTACCGGAAGTCACTTCACTTTCCCTAGAGCGTATTCGGAACACATATATTGATTCGGTGTATCCAAATTACTACTTACTACGGCCCCCCCGCCTTCGACCTCGCCCGAGAAGCACGGACGAAGAGACAATATGACGTAACACGTTAACTTAACGAGATATGTCAATCAAGAAGAAGAGAATAACGCCACGCCATTATTTAGCAAGATATGATTTTTTAAACAATTTAAAGTTATCTGATGTATTTCAGAAAGAGGATTTTTATAAATTCCTATTTATGTATTCTAAAACACGGAGATTTAATTTTTTTTGTCTTCGTCGTATTACGGATGGATATCTTTTTCTATTTACGTATGTATAATTACCGAAACTCATTCAAGCTACGATTCGTATTAATTTGAGCACATAATGTAATTTTTGAAATATGTCAGCGAGCTGGGTATTTCTCTTTGAATTAGGTGGATTTTAAAACATATGATTCATTATACATTTATCTTGCTCGCAGTTCTAAAATCATTTTAATCATCAGTATTATTTTATGTTGAATTCGAGTTCCTCTTAATTTCAAGTTTTCTACAACATATTTAAAGCTTGCAAACATGAATATCAAATAGTTTTATTCTGCTTTAAATGTTTTCTTGCCACAATTGCAAATGATAATTAGTAAATAGTATTGCATGATTCACGTATGTAGTTACAATATCACACCTAATATTTGACCCACTGCATTTTATAAACAAGTGTGTGTGTGTAGGGAGGGGGGTCATACTGGGGGCCATTAATGGTCCCCACTATGACCCCTTAATCTGTTGCTTGTAGTACACTCCAAAATATTTAGTATAATATATCATTAAAACATTGATAAATATACCATTTAAAGCATTGATAATCTAAAGTATTTCATAGGAATTATGTTGTGAATCTGAGATTTGATTTAAACTTGTATGTTAGCTTTATATGTTCATGGCTGCAGCTATCTTATTTATCTGCAATGAGAGCAAGATGCAAAATAAGTGGTATCGCATCGCAAATTGTGATAGAAAATTTGTGTTTTGCAATATAAAAATAAATTTGAATCATATTTTAAGACTTTATTTTAAAAATCACAACAAATGATTCATGCTGAACAAGCCCCCTCTGGGAAGTTTCAAGATTCTTTTTTCTAACTTCATATTTTACTAAATACCAAAAAATGAAATTTTTTAAACATAAAAATAATTGAAAGAAAATCCTATCAACGTAAATGTCACATTTCAGTTCAATCTTCTTCACATCTTCCTTACCATAGCTCCCTAAACTATCTCGCACACAAACCAAGCTCATCTTTACTCCGAGGAAACATGTTTACTACTCTAATGATAAAAACACCTGGTTACCAGAACTTCTTCGACTGACCACCTAATTCAAAGAGAAATGAAATATTTACAGCCATATTATTGGCATTTCCAAAAAATAGCTGTTTCCCTCCAGTAATAACTATAAATGATTACCACGAAGTAGAGATGACTTATTTTGTCTATCTAAAGAGATCTTATCTGTAATTACTCCTGGATTCTATATACCAGTTCTATCTTTACAGGTGGCATTCATTCTGTTTGAAGCTGCAAGCCCCGCGGGTGGTATCCATTCCATTTGAAGTTGCAAACTCCGCGGGTAGTTTTATTCCTGGTGAGCACCGGACGTTTGGCAGAGCACCGTAGTCAGGCAAGGGCCAGAGGGAGCTAAGCCCCCCACACACACACTAGATATACTCAGCCCACCCCCCTTATAAAATTATTAAAGTTTTAGTTGTGATAAGAAATATCAACCAACATGTCATCCAAATGTTGTATAAAAATATAATTTATGAGATTTTTTTTTATAAATTGCTTTGCTTTAAAAAATTTTTAATTTAGCTGAATGTGTGGTTATAGTGATGATTAATTTATTTACATATTTAATTTAAAAATATTTAAATATAGACAATAGTATTTGGATACTTTTGTAGTATTACTGGGTTCATTGTTTTAATTTATTGTGTCAAATTCAACTGATAGGTAGTTAAGAGTTGATATTGAGCATTAACGTGTATTAACTTTCAGATTTTTTTTATTAATTAACAGCTTTGCTGCTAGTTAATTCTTATATTAAAATCCATTGTAATTATTATATATTATAATATTGATGCATAGTAACTATATGGATTTTCCTAATCAACTCTTAGCTTACAAATATAAATAGGCCTAAAAAGATTAAAAATATTTATCGTACAATAAATAAAACTGCTCATATCTTTCTTTTGACCCAGCCCGTCCGATCTACCCGAAGATGTAAGATATCTGTTTAGACTGCCGAAACAATGACATTTAATTTAGACTGGTACCCAGTGGGGGGCGACATCCAGTGTCCGACCCTCCTTCCTTTGCTACCAACCGCTCGGAAGGACTTTCAAACCCACAAATTTAACGTGCTCGTACGCGAGAACAGTTTAAGCAAAGCCGAAAGTCGATCTCGGGTCCTCCGAGTACAATCCCCGTAACTTAACCACTCGGTTATCTCACTCTAAAACTGCTGCTTGTTAGACAATAACTTACAAAACTTCCTTGAGGAAAGCATATATATGTCAGTTAGGTGACTACAGTTGCTTCGATGGCATTATTAGTCCCCTTTTTCATTCCAAAATAACAGTAACAACCACAGTCCTTAACAACCACACAACCACTACTGCCGTTCGTTCTTGGCGGTTGCTAAGGGCGTATACTGTTCTTTTGGCCTGAAGAAGGGGCTTAAATTGACCTCGAACCAATTGTAGTCATCTAACTGACATATGCTTGCTTTCTTCAAGGCGGCCTTGTAAGTTGTTATATCTTTATCGACTTTGTGAATCTTTTATATAACTTTATCAGATTGTGCCCCCCCCCCCCCCCTGAGATTTTGAAAACTTGGCGCCTATGTTCATGGTTTTTTCTTTTATATTTCAAACTCGGCGTCTCAATATGTTTATAGGTACATTTTTAAAAACTTGTGAAATAATAGTTGTAAACTGCTAGTCAAAATATCGAAACTACTATAGAAATGAAATTTTGATTAGCAGTTTGCTAATGAAAAACATTCCCTTATTTTTCACCCTTCTTCCTCTTCGACCCAAACCATCCGACCTACCAGAAAGGTATAAGATATCTATTTGGACAGCCGGAAAGTGTCACCCAATTTAGACCGGAACCCAGTGGGGGAGGCATCCACAGGGACGTACCCTCCTTCCTCTACCACCAACCTCTGAACTTACAGACCCGCATGTTTAACATGATCATACTCTGCATGAACATGGCAGCAGAGGGTGCGGTCGTCTTCTGGTTAGTGCGAGAGAATTGCACTCGGTAGACCCGGATTCGATTCCCTCCGCTGCCAAAAACTGCCGCCGTGTTCATGCGGAGTACGATGACGTTAAATATGTGGGTCCGCAAGTCCTCAGGGGGTGCGGAACTAAACCTGTAAAGCGAGAGATAGGCCAGGTCCGCACTGCTGTCCCCGAACATGGCAGTGATGGGAATAGAACCCAGGCCATCCGAGTGCAATTACCGCGAGTTATCCACTGGGTTGTCGCGCCTCTTATTTTGCAATTGAATGAGAGATTGATTCAAACTTTGGGAATATTTTTACAGGCAAAGTTCTCTCAAGAGTTTAATTTTCAAGTTAAATCAGAAGCCGGCTGTATGGTAGCACTTAATATATCAATTCCCATAGAAATTCATATTATAGTGGCATATAGTAAAGCAAGTTTTCTTACTGCCATCGCAGGTATTAATTACTCCATGTTGATAACATGGTTCTTTAAAATAAAATATAAATATCCCTTACTTCATATTAATTTAAACAAATGAGTACTTAGAATGTTAACGATATTGTACAAAAATATTTGTTCAGAAATTATTTTAAAATTGTGCTTTGTGTACAGGGATAACTAAAATGTGTAAATCGATGAAAGTAAGAAAGTCAAAAAAAATTTTTTTTAACTACACTAAAAATTTACATGCACAATGATTTAATAAAAATTATATGCATCCTGAGATTGTTATTTAAAAACATCATATCAATTTCATACCAAATCTTTTTCAGACATAGTTAGATATGTGTATCGGTAAATTTTCTATTTTTATTTCATTTTAATAGATTTGAAAATTAATTCTCTTTACACTGCTTTTTAAAAAGCAAGTAACTTTACAAGTCTTTGATTATTTAGTTTTTTTAATTTTGAGGAGGATGGTCCAGTCACGAAAACAATCATAATCAGTCATGTAAAAATAGTTTGCGGAGACTGAAACACGGAGTCCAAAACTTGCAAATATGAAGTTTCATGATATGTATTTAAGACTTAAAGTGGTGCCGGATTATCAGCTGTCGAAATGAGGTAAGAAATAAAAAAATTAATTTAAAACAAAATATTGGGCAATAAATATATTTTTTCCAAAAGCATTAAACAAAATGGTCACTGTACAGTACGTGAAAAACATTTAAATTAATTTATATATTATAAAGTAAACTTCGATAAACAGAAATATGCATATAAAAGCATTTAGTCTATTACAATAAATATACCTTAGTACAGCTGAACATAGCCGCCGTCAAATATTTTGGACCTATACAACAAATGTATTTTATAAGTTATTGATCTATTTTTACAAACGGTTTAGGCAAAAAGGGTTTATGGAATAGTCCAGTTGTTAGAACACGGGGATTGCACTCGATCCCCCAAGTTTGATTCCCAGCTCTGCCCAAACTGTCTATGTGTTCATGCGAAGTACGGGAATGTTAAATATGTAGGCCTGCGAGTTTTTCCGAAAGATACAGTCCCTGTGGATGCTGCCCCCACTGATTTTTGGTCTAAATTGGATGACACTTCCCGGTCATTTAAACAGATTCTTTACACTTTCGGGTAGGTCAGATGGTGTGGGTAAAAAAAAAATGAAGCCTCCCGAGCTCCTATGCAAAGTATTTTTTGCCGTACCTATCAGTGCCTCTGTACTAGGCTGCGATTTGAGAGGTATGCAATACTGTTTAAAGTAATTTTTCGGTAATAACTGAATTACAATTAAAATAAATTAATAACATTAACAAATTTATTGAAGTGAAACCTCGGTTTTGTAATACAAACGTTATATGCAGGAAAACAAAATACAAGGAAAAGTCCATTTTAATTAGAATATAAAAATCAAGGAAAATATGTTAGAAAATAAATAGACCACTTATCAAGCTTTACTTTTCATTTGATAAAAATTTAATCAAGAACAATTCCAAATATATATTCGTATATTTCATTCAAGATTGATTTGGTTTCCATAAGAATTTTTTACCTTGACCTTAATACATAGACTTGTAAATTTATTTATTATAAACAACTATGCTACTTCTAATTTATACAAAAAAATTGAAGCAAATCTTAAATAATAAAAGGCAATGTCTGTGTGTGTGTGTGTGTGTGTGTGTCTGTCTGTCTTATACACTATACGTTTCGCGACCGCGCGTCGGAGAGCTACGAAATTTGGAAATCGGAGACCTGGGGGGGAGGGAAGGGGACACGTGAAAACCGATTTTCAAAATTCTAATTATTTTTTTATTTATTTAATGTTTTATGCGATTTCGACCTTTTTTTGCCCTTTTTGCCCTTTTTTCTCCACGATCCAGACGTCGTAGAAAAAAACAACTCACACCATCGGAAAGAGCAGACAATTGCGAGTAAAAATATATCAATTTCAAATCTCCATTTCGATTTCTAATATTTTTTAAAGATTTTAAAACAAAAGTCACTTTTGGCTCAAAAAAACGATTTTTGGTTTTTAAATTCTCGCATAGTAAAAAGTACTCATAATTTCGACTAATAATTTACATTTTTAGAAAGCTGAAATATCTGGCATTCTTACAAGTCTAATCTGGTCCAGAAATAATGAAAATTGCCTTCAGGATCGCAATTTTAAAGACGTCATGATTTTAAATTTCTCGGCGTTCCGCTCGGCGTACCGTTTCGTTTCTCCCCCGCTGAAGCAGGGAAGGTGGTGGGTGGGGACGTCAAGGTGGAGGTGACGTCACGGTTCTGTATATGCATAGCGATGGGTGGGACAATAAGAAACCGAATTAGTTTTTACTTTCCGTTTCCCGCGCTTCCGATTTTAAATGAAATAAGAGCTTAACATATGCACTGTAGAAATTATTATATTTATATTTTAAATGATGGAACGATATGGATTTTTTAAATGGATATTTTAATTTTATGGATATTTTAAATGATGGAACGATGAATATTTTAATTTTATGGATATTTTAAATGATGGAACGATGGATATTTAAATTTTATGGATATTTTAAATGATGGAACAATGGAATGAGGATGATGGAATTAAGAGCTTAGAGAGCATATGGTCATTTTAAATTGTAAATTAGCGCGCGGGAAGTTAGCGGTAGGCCCGGGTACGATTCCCGCCACTGCCAAAACTGCCGAAGTGTTCACGCGGAATACGATCACGTTAAACATGTGGGCCCGTAAGTATCCTTCCGAGAGGTTGGTGGTAGGGGAAGGAGGGTACGGTCCCTGTGGATGCCTCCTTCACGGGGTTCCCGTCTAAATTGGGTGAATATAAAGAAAGTTGCGGAGGGCGAGGCAGCCCAGTGGTTAGCGCTCAGGAATTGCACTCGGTAGGCCCGGGTTCGATTCCCGCCACTTCCAAAACTGCCGCCGTGTTCACGCGGAGTACGATGACGATAAACATGTGGGTCCGGAAGTCCTTCCGAGAGGTTGGTGGTAGGGGAAGGAGGGTACGGTCCCTGTGGATGCCTCCCTCACAGGGTTCCCGTCTAAATTGGGTGAATATAAAGAAAGTTGCGGAGGGCGAGGCAGCCCAGTGGTTAGCGCTCAGGAATTGCACTCGGTAGGCCCGGGTTCGATTCCCGCCACTTCCAAAACTGCCGCCGTGTTCACGCGGAGTACGATGACGATAAACATGTGGGTCCGGAAGTCCTTCCGAGAGGTTGGTGGTAGGGGAAGGAGGGTACGGTCCCTGTGGATGCCTCCCTCACAGGGTTCCCGTCTAAATTGGGTGAATATAAAGAAAGTTGCGGAGGGCGAGGCAGCCCAGTGGTTAGCGCTCAGGAATTGCACTCGGTAGGCCCGGGTTCGATTCCCGCCACTTCCAAAACTGCCGCCGTGTTCACGCGGAGTACGATCACGATAAACATGTGGGTCCGGATGTCCTTCCGAGAGGTTGGTGGTAGGGGAAGGAGGGTACGGTCCCTGTGGATGTCTCTCCCACTGGGTTCCGTTCTAAATTGGGTAAATAAAAAGAATGTTATGGAGATAGTCGCTGGGGGCGAAGAAGCCCAGTGGTTAGCGCGCGGGAATTGCACTCAGTAGGCCCGGGTTCGATTCCCAAAATTGCCGCCGTGTTTACGCGGAGTACGAGCACGTTAAACATGTGGGTCCGTGAGTCCTTCCGAGAAGTTGGTGGTAGGGGAAGGAGGGTACGGTCTAAATTGGATGAATAAAAAGAAAGTTATGGAGATTGTCGCGTAGGGCAAAGTAGCCCAATGGTTAGCGCGCGGAAATTGCACTCGGTAGGCCCGGGTTCGATTCCCAAAATTGCCGCCGTGTTTACGCGGAGTACGATCACGTTAAACATGTGGGTCTGTAAGTCCTTCCGAGAGGTTGGTGGTAGGGGAAGAAGGGTACGGTCCCTGTGGATGCTTCTCCCACTTGGTTCCGGTCTAAATTGGGTGAATAAAAAGAAAGTTATGAAGAATATCGCGGAGGGTGAAGTACCCCAGTGGTTAGTGCGCGGGATTTGCACTTGGTAGGCCCGGGTTCGATTCCCAAAATTGCCGAATAAAAATAAAGTTATGGAGATTGTCGCGGATGGCACGGTAGCCCAGTGGTTAGCGCGCGGGAATTTCACTCGGTAGGCCCGGGTTCGATTCCCGCCATTGCCAAAACTGCAGCCGTGTTCACGCGGAGTACGATCACGTTAAACGTGTGGGACTGCAAGTCCTTCCGAGAGGTTTGTGGTAGGGGAAGGAGGGTACGGTCTCTTTGGATGCCTCCCCCATTGGGTTCCGGTCTAAATTGTGTGGCACTTCCTGGCCTTCCAAGCAGTTACCTTACACCTTTCTGGTAGGTCGCGCCAACGAGTTTGCCACGGTCAGAATTTTCAAGGGTAGCGAACAGGCTGGTCGCCAAAGGCGGCTAGTAATAAATAAACATCAAAGAATGTAAGATGAAATTTAATAAATTAAAACATCAGGATATTTGAAGTCAAATTTCCTATTAACTATTAAGAAAACTACCACTTCCTTTTAAACATGTCTATCAAAGATTTGCTGTAGCTCGAGTATAAATTGTGTGCATATTTAAGTTCCATTTGCAATGGAATATCGGGTAGACAGAGAGAGATTCGCCACTCCTGAAAATCCTGCTTGACGCTTACCTTTACTAAACAAAGTAAACATACTTTGTTTATTTACAAATTATTTGGATCTCCCTTGTCAGCCATAAAACCGAAATAAATAAAATATTTCTACAAAATCAACTCTTTATAAAAACTTAAAACAAAATTGTGACATGTTATATATATAAACGTACAAGGTTACCGAATTGATTTTTAAATGAAATGATAAAATCAGTGGTGTGCAACGATATTTTGCTTCAGGCAAGCACAACATTTAATTCTGGTATATAAAAATAACAGAAAAAATATATTACAGTCAACCCTTCTATATCGTGATACTCTCATAATGTGGATTCTATATAATGTGGAGCAAAAATTGCGACAGCCCTGTCATAAGGCAATATTCATAAAACGCGGTAGTCTTATAAAGCGGTTTCTCTATAATACCACTCAGTTTAAGCAGTCTCCCTATAGCATGATTTTTTCTATTACACTTTTACGATTCGAAATTAATGGGGAATTTCCCTGTTTTTTCATCCACGTACATCACCATATTTCAATTTCTGTTATCAGGGAAATCCTCTGTAAAATAAATTAATAGTCTAGAATCGTGCAGAATAACCTTGCTGTTTTCCCTATGGTGAGTGACTCGATAACTGATAAACAATTGTTAACGTAGATGACAATTCAGTTAATTTTTCAAACACACCCTCGTCATGTGCAAAAGTTATACAATAAAATCAATGCACAACTCATTGATTCTTTCAAAGCTGGATCAAGTCTTGCTTAACAAAAATGATAACAGAAACTGCATATCGCAACAAAATTACTTACTTCTACAAAAGAAATCTTGTTGAATGAAAGTTTGTCCAAAAGTACATACAAAATTAATTAAAATATATTTATACATGTGTGTATGCCTGCATTCTGTAACTATTTATAACCAGGCATGGGGTGGTTTGTGCAAAAAGATGCTAGTATGAATTGTTATAAAGATTGGCAAATAATTGATCAGTTACACATGCAATATAAATTTTACATATAGATATCTCTACAAATTCTTAGCGAGAAAAACACTAGACAGCTTGCTGATATTTTATAAACAGCAGAAACTTCATTGTCTTCATCTAGCCTTAGGATTGATAAGAATTTGATATTTTTGTAAATAATACTTGAATTTCATATGAAACAATCTTAATGATGTTAGATTATTGTTAAAAGAAAATCTGAGTTGTTAAACATATTAAAATATAACACTTACTTGATTGATACTTCGTTAAAATATTATATCCAGCAAAATAACCATTATAGCGATAGCCTAAAGAAAATAGGGTATACGGGAAGAGAAGTGATGTTCGGATCTACGTCACAATGGCCAGTCCCCAGTATGGGCGGGACGGAGGTGGAGCCATATCGTAGTAGAAATAAGTGAAAAAACACCTTGAGGTGAAATTAATTGCATCAAAAATTATTCTATTTGTAAAGGGTAGAAATAAGTGAAAAAACACCTTGAGGTGGAATTAATTGCATCAAAAATTATTCTATTTGTAAATGGTAGAAATAAGTGAAAAAACACCTTGAGGTGGAATTAATTGCATCAAAAATTATTCTATTTCTAAATGGTAGAAATAAGTGAAAAAACACCTTGAGGTGGAATTAATTGCATCAAAAATTATTCTATTTCTAAATGGTAGAAATAAGTGAAAAAACACCTTGAGGTGGAATTAATTGCATCAAAAATTATTCTATTTGTAAATGGTAGAAATAAGTGAAAAAACTCCTTGAGGTGGAATTAATTGCATCAAAAATTATTCTATTTGTAAATGGTAGAAATAAGTGAAAAAACACCTTGAGGTGGAATTAATTGCATCAAAAATTATTCTATTTGTAAATGGTAGGTAACACGCTCCTATATGGAGGTAACATCGACACAAGCAACCTAAAGGTGCTTCGTTATGAACAATACATTAGAAAAATACCTTCAGCTAAAAAATAATTTGATATAGCTCGTTTGCCTCCAACACAAAATGCAGCGAAGTACCATCTACTTCGAGCGCATTTGCAGTGTTTTATTTGGAAAAATCTTAATATGCCAAACCCTGATCCTACGCTATGGAATTGGCAGTAGGTTGATGGAGAATTTCAGCCGATATTAACAGACTTGAGCCCAGCACCAGACAAACTCTTAAATATGATTAAATGTGCCTGCCAAACTACAGTTGAAGAACCATGTAATACTATGAAATATACATGTTGCCGATATGGACTTCCATGTTCAGTAGTTTGTAAAAACTGTTGTGGAAAGGACTGTACAAACACAGGAGACAGTTTTGATTTAGATGAAGATGAGATTTGATTTTGATGAAATAAATATGATTTTATATTATAAAAATCCCTTTTATTGTATAACTTTTTCAAATTTTAGATTTTGTTTAATGTGAAATTTTAACCTTAAATAATAAAAATTTTAATTATTTTTTTAATTTAACATTTTTTTAAAAATTGCGAGCGAAGTTAAAGCTACTTAGGATTTTTAAGTCGCTTAGATTAATAAAAAGATGTTTTTCAACACTGCCAAAGCTTTTAGTGTTTCGGCCACCATTTTGTTATTTTCGTTGCTTTTTTTAAATCACTATCATATTCTTTATCAGCATAAAATTTCCTGTAATTTGATACCGCACATGATTTTTTTAAGTTTTTTGTGATTTTTTCATGTTTTTTCAAGATGGCAGCAAAAATACGCATTTTGCGCAACAGTACGGATGTATACTTTTAGTATGTTGATTAGGAACGTGTTACCTACCATTTACAACAAGAATCATTTTTATTGCAATTAGTTCCACCTCTAACACTATTTCTACCACACTACCGTAGTAAGTAGTAATTTGGATACACCGAATCAATATATGCATTCGGAACGTCACCTTTAGTTTCAGAAGGTGACACATGCAGGGTTAGGAGAAGATTTATAGTATCCTGTGTTTGCAAATATCTGCCCGGATGATTAGCTCTACTTCGGGGGTCCCACTAGTGTTCTCGGGCATGCTACTCAGGGCGACCGTGGAAAAATAAAAATGTGAATGCATCATGAGATTTTTGAGAATGCGTCATCATGATTAGGAGCCATTTACACACACACACACACACACAAAATATATTTAACCAATTTTGCAAGGCTGGGAAGGAAATATATGTTTTACATAATACAAAATACTTTCGAAATCAAATGTAGGGGAAAAAATACAAAATACCTTCAGTAGAAAAAAAAATACAAAATACATATAATATATTTATTGGAAGTTTTACAGGGTCATAAAATCACAATGATTGTAAGACACTGACTTAAACTTTCTTGAAGAAAGCAGACATGTTAATTAGGTGACGATAATTGTTTAGAAGGTATTAAAATCCCTCCAAGCTAAAAGCACAGGAAGAACCGTATACACCTTTAACAACCACTAAGAACGAACTGTTTGTTTGCTGAACGAACAGGTCTTTCTTATTCTTAACTGCGTTTATTTAGGGCGCATCAAATGAATTTATCTAGGGCACATCAAAGACGTTTCTGTATTATTTAAGTAGAGGACGCTTATTTAGGATTCTGGCAAGGCAGGATTTGTTTTAGTATTTAATAATTTTAGGTAGTCCAATCTATTATTGCATGGCATATTTACAATGCAGTACATAAGACAGTACATTTATAACTTTTATATAGTTATACAAGTATTAAAACTTGTTAAAACAGAGAAACTAACAAAAAATTAATTTGCAACTGTTTTATTAAAAGGTTTTAACTTTGTTTAACAATGGCGCTTTGTATCTAAATAGTCGTTTTATCCGAAAATTGGTTCACTTTGGTTATGCCCCATGGTCGACTCCATAAGTGTATAAAGTTTCAACCTTCTAGATCACTGGGAGAGGTGATGAAGGATTTGGAAAGAATTTTCGACCCCTCAATTTTTTTTGTTCGCTCCCGCAGGAGAAACCAAAAATCCAACTCTGCTAGGTTCTGTCCCATTCTCGATACTATAAAGGTGCAAAAGACGAATTTTTGGAGGAAAAGCGGGTCACAGTTGGGAATAATTGTAATCGATTATTACACTGTTGTTGTTGTTGAGACCCAGACCGTCCGACCTACCAGAAAGGTGTAAGGTAACTGTAGGAATTTGGAAACAACTAGCATAAATTATCTCTTCTACGTGCATTTCTGACTATTATTTTTCCGTATGTCAAAATCAAATATGGAATATATTGTTACGAACGTATTCTCAGGATTCATGGGCACAAGAGTACACACAGGATACAATAGTTTCTGGATTACTTACGTTACAAGAACAAAGTGAACAGGAACAATATACAATCAAACACTTAAATGTTCCACTCATTTCACAGAATAATTGTAATCGATTATTACTCTGTGAAATTTGGAAACAACCAGCATAAATTATCTCTTCTATGTGCATTTCTGACTATTATTTTTCCGTATGTCAAAATCAAAGATGGAATATATTGTTACGAACGTATTCTCAGTATTCATGGGCATAAGAGTACACACAGGATACAATAGTTTCTGGATTACTTATGTTACAAGAACAAAGTGAACAGGAACAATATACAATCAAACAACACTTAAATGTTCCACTCATTTCACAGAATAATTGTAATCGATTATTACTCTGTGAAATTTGGAAACAACCAGCATAAATTATCTCTTCTATGTGCATTTCTGACTATTATTTTTCCGTATGTCAAAATCTAAGATGGAATATATTGTTACGAACGTATTCTCAGGATTCATGGGCACAAGAGTACACACAGGATACAATAGTTTCTGGATTACTTACGTTACAAGAACAAAGTGAACAGGAACAATATACAATCAAACAACACTTAAATGTTCCACTCATTTCACAGAATAATTGTAATCGATTATTACTCTGTGGAATTTGGAAACAACCAGCTTATATTATCTCTTCTACGTGCTTTTCAGACTATTATTTTTCCGTATGTCAAAATCTAAGATGGAATATATTGTTACGAACGTATTCTCAGGATTCATGGGCACAAGAGTACACACAGGATACAATAGTTTCTGGATTACTTACGTTACAAGAACAAAGTGAACAGGAACAATATACAATCAAACAACACTTAAATGTTCCACTCATTTCACAGAATAATTGTAATCGATTATTACTCTGTAATAATTCCGCGGCTCCCGTCATTGGAGAATTGACGCATAAGTTTGGTTATATTCGGAAAGTTCCGATAATTATAATTGTTTCTTCAGTCCCAAACTTCCGGATAGTGATAAGTATTGTATCGCTCCAATGTGCCCGACTGCTAGTTTTACATCCTCAGATAAAATATTTATATATGTGCCAAAAAATGTTTTTAGTGAAAAATTATGTGAAGCGCACGCAGGAAGCCAGATTGTAAATAAAATTCACCACTGTCATTAAAGAGTGTTCGTTACGTATGCTATTAAGTTTGTATTGTTTTAGTAAAATACTTTTTTAGTTAATACTATGAATGCAGAACATGAGAAAGGAGAGAGTAAATAACAATAAAATAACTCACTGACTTTGGTTTAAACAGTCATAACTATTAAACAACTAATTCTTATGCTTCAGTTAAGTCTGAGTATACGAATTTTGCTATCTATCAGAATCAGAACAATAGTAATTTGAAGATACAAAGTATATTAATTACTATATAATATAAATATTAAAAAAAAAGTATAGCTCATATTAAATTGATTTTAATTATGATAAGAATTACACATAAAATAATTAAATTTCATCAAATTCAATTTCCTACATCAGAGCACATATTTTGTTTTTTCAACATTGCATAAATAATTGTAATAAACAAGTTTTGAAACACTATCTATTCCCAACCTGTTTTGAATCTTTGAATGCACAAATGAAAAATTAGAGAATATTCCCTCTATTGCAGCACTGCTTGAAGGGTTTGTTTAGAGATGTGCAAGTAACTTGCAAAACTCTAGAAATATCATATGCTCTTGCTATACTTCTCCACCATTTATTAGCATCAACAGTCTTAATCACTTTATCTGGTACATATATATATATATTTTTTAATATATATATATATTTGGAAAAAAAAATTGTCGGAATTTTAAAAGATTACTTCTATAAATTACTCATAAAAGTTATACCTAGAGGTTCAAATAAAGATAAAATGAAGATTGATGTCACAACTTCTTATTAATCAATTAATGTTTCATTATGTTTTATCATTTTAATTAAACAAATTAATATTAATGAAATAACTAATTAATATTCTGATTTAAATATCAATTATATTATGTACAAAATTATATTGTTTTTTGTGCATTTTTTTAAATCCAGCCATTTTTTCCAGTTTTTTGCCACTGTCCTGGCAAAAATAACATTTTGCTGGCAAAATGACCAACCCTAGGAGTAAGTAAGGACACTGAGCTGCAGCAATTGTGATATTTTAAATACTGCAACTTTCCGAGCTATTGGAAAATCCAGGTTAAAAACTAAGCTATCGAAATCAGAATCACGCGATCCAAAACCCAATTATATACACTTGCAAGACTTTAGAAGAGCTACAAATTCTTGTTCATTGTTCATAGATAGCACTTTTAGTTTTTGAGATATAAGCATTACAAACTTGTAAAATGAAAAATTTTCAATCTTCTTCAACATGTCAAGACGATTACTCGAAAACTAAGTCAGTAAGGTTCAATATATTAGCTTTTTTTTTTCAAAAAGTAGATTCAGAAACTAAATTTACTAATATATATTTTTGTCGCTTACTATCTATATCTATCATTTGAAGTTTGAGTGAAAGTAGGAAAAATTAAAAAATCACTTGCTTGGATAGACGCTTTAAGTGTTTGCTAAAAAAGTTCCAAAGTATTAAAATTATTTCATATATTCATAATCTGGACCAACGAAACAAGAAAAAAATAGGTACATTTTTATCTATCACGTTCGGAGAAATTGGCTTCCAAAGTGTTTGCATATTTCGTAATGCTCCGATTTCCACCACAGATACCTTAAACGTAAATGTAATTCACATAATAATAATAATTATTATTATCATTATTATTATAAGCATTCAAGAAAAAGGTATCAAGTTTACATCTCGCGTTTCAGCTGTTACAAAATATTTATTATTTCTGAAAGAGAGCGCCATCACAGTAAAATCGATCTTAGGCAAATTGTCTGATTGCCCTTTCACAAAACCAGAATCCATGTTTACAATAAAATAAAATAAGGAACAAATTCAAGCAGATGTTCGGTAGTTTTAAGCATTTTATGATATACTAAAACATTCTAAATATTTCAAAACATTCTAAATTCCTGAAAGTTCTTACTCAAGGTTCTTAAAACCTAAATGTCATCTAAAATAAATCTGAAAGTGTTTCTAAAATATCTGAAATACATCTGAAAATATACTGAAAGTGGACCTATTGACCAGTTTCCCTACGTGTACAAATATGTACTCTTGTAAAATATAAGAATTGACACTTTCCTAAAATATAAAACATTTAAAGTAAAAGAAAGAGAGAACACAGATTTTAGGTTTTCAAAATCTAACGTTTATTAAAATTTAAACTTCATTTTTAAAATAATTTTTAAAACATTTTACATCTCATTAACTAAAAATCAAACATCTTAAATAATAAAAATAAATGGAATGGCCGGTCGTATAGTGGTAGAAAAACGTTAGAATATTAAATTTTAAAGTTAACAATATTAAACTTATTCAATTATTTGTCGAAACTAGAATTTTACATAAAAAAAACATAAGTTAGCCAAAAGGGAATTTAGAACAAAATTTAAAAGATAACCACAGGTTCAGATGACCTAAAGTATATAAGTCTAAAGGGGTCTTATTCTACTAACACAATTAAACTGAAAACAATTGGAATATAAACATATTTTAACTATTGAGAGATACAATTAGCAAAGGTTTCACCAAATGCTCCAAGGAACTGCAAGGATCAGCAGGAAGGAACTTCACAGGGAAAAGTCACCAAAGATCCCAAGGAACACCTCTTGAAACGCAGAACACAGCAAAGGAGAATTATGTCCATCTCTAGAGAGGAAAATCCTTAACCGGATCCTTTTTCCAAGGGGATATTCCCAAACAGGATGTTTAGTAACGATGGAATTAAGCGATTTCTTCCAAACAGTGGTAGCTGACTTTTGGCATCAGAACAGAATACAGACCATATGTCCGTCTTACTTTTCGGAAATGTGCATTCCATCCATCATAAGCAGAGCTACACTGCTTGACAAGATAAATAAACTCTTAATTGGCCGGTAAGGATTCCTCGGCCGACATCGTAAACAGCTGGGAACACGGTGGATTACTAATTAAATGACTGAAGAGGCAAGAAATCAAAACATCCAGTCTGTATAGACACAACAATTCTCAGCCATCAGACGCAACATTTTCAACAGCTCTTGAATGTTTAGATTAAAATTCGAATAATAAATAAACAGAGCACAATTAATGGGCCGGGAATAAAAAAAAGAACTTTCGTTCCTCAGAACGCTCGCCGGATTCGAACTACGGCTCGCGCCGAAGCGCTGAAAACAACAACTTTAACAGATCACATCTTAGGTTCTAATCAATAAACAGAAGAGAAAAAAAAGCGAAAAAGTGCGCGATTTTTCTTATATACTGCGAAACATCGCTGCCACAGATTGTAAACAAAATTATCGATGAACGATAAAATAATTAATGACAAACGATTTTAATATTACGGTCAACCAATTAAAAACTCGAAATTTTAAAGAAGAGAAATGGAATTTCAGAGCAGACGAAAATTAAAAGGAAATGAAGTGAAACGATTTGGAAATATACGAATTCGGCAATAATTTAAATATGGACGATTCTGAAATATTTAAAAAGCTGAAAATAGAATAAAACTGTAAAATTGCGATGAATTAACCAATTTTTAACAGAGGGCAATAAATTTGGAATCAAATTAAAGGGGATAAAAAGGGCAAAAAAATGGAATCACAAATTAGCCAATTTAAATAAATTTAAATTGCTAAAACCTAAAAGAACGAACTTTCGCCGTTTTTAACACAAAACCTATTGAAAAGAACCTATTTGAACAAAGAATATCAAAAACCTAAACAATTGGAAAATGGATAACTAAAAGAGAATGACTATGTAAATAAGACCCCTGAACACATTTAAACAAAAAGCAAAACTCCTAAAATAAATAAATATCCAAAGGTATAACCCAACAACTCCTTCGAACGTCCCAAAAAAATTTTTCATTTGAAAAATGAAAAATTTTAGCTAACACATGACAAAATTTCGCGAAACGAAGGAGAAAAAAAAAATCAAAATCTCAACTACAGCTGTAACATGAGCCATAAAAATCACATAAAAATCAAATTCCTTATAAATAAATCAAAATTCAAATATTCACTTCACTAAATACTTTCATAATATTAGATCATAAATTTCTCAACTCAAAAACAAACATGTAGATTCAAAATTTTAACATTAAACTCTCTAACTTCATTATAACTCCATATTATGAAAAGTTCATCAATTCATTTTTAAAATGCTCCAACAAATACGCCATCAAAGAGAAGAAACAGAAAAATAATAAACAGATCTCCATATCATTAGCTGTCATGAATAAACATAAATTTTAACGAAAACTTTGGACCAGCCAAAGAATTCCAATAATCTAAACAATAAATTTTGAAATGGTACCTTCAACATAACAACCAATAAATATAAATCAACAAATTCATCACCAATCTTCTCCTCTACAAAGAAAACAATCATTCGAAGCATATTACTCTATTTAAATAATAATATCAAAATTGGCTCAAGTTACAAACAAAAAAAATTTGTGGAATATTTACCCCAAAATAACAAATTCAATTCCCTAACAATTTGGAACTGAACTCAAATTTAACTGACTTGTTTACAAATTATATTATAAACTGATTACTTGGCAAATTAGGTCGTTTAAACGACAAATATACACTAAAATGACCTTATGCATCATTTTACACTAATAACAATAAACGCGATTCCACTAGATTTTGTGCAACCTCTTGCACTCTCAACAACAATAAACTCAAATATCATATCTGTATATCTCTGGTAATCTCAAACAATTCTCATAAAAATAAAAAAAAATTAAGACAAGGGGCCGAGGGTTGTGAGTCCTCTCAAAGGTTGTGAATCTTTTTTGAACCCCCAAAAAATAGCACAAAAATATCCATCAAGTATAAGTAGTACATTTAAATTCACTAACTGCCAAGTGTATCACATTACTTTAACCAAAATTCCAAAGAAAAAATCAAATTACAAATCCCCATTTAAATTTCAAAACCAAACAGAACTCAAATTGCATTGCACAATTTTAAATATTCCACTTAAAAAAAATTTAATTCTCCTATAAATAAAATAAATTTTCCACTTTAACGACCAAAAATTTTTAAAGACAGTATTAAAAATATCAGATTCAGAATTAAGAACAAACAAACTGATTTTATCACCACTCTATTTGAGTGTGAAAACCAAACACATGATCAATGTGAAGAACAAGATAACTCAAGTTGATATTTATGTCACACTCATATTGGAGTGTAAAAAACACCTGCATTACCCAATTTTTCAATAAATCACCAGCATTTCATAAGCTACATTCACACATCAGTGAGCATTTAAATCTCAATTTCAAATCAGAACAAAAAAAAATTAAGTCAAAAAAACTACTGCTTTAGTTCTATACAATTTAACTTAAAAAAAAAAATATTCTCATTAAATTTACTCAATTAATTTCATTCTATTTCATCAAAACAATTCTAAGTTGCAGGGAGCGTGGGTTACAAGAACAACAAAATAAAAAAAAAATTGTTAATGAGATGGGATTAGAACAAAAAATGTAAATACTATAAAGTGCGTTCTTCAAATACTTAAAACTTCCTAAACTTATGAATTAAATTTAATTTCAAACTACTTCAAATAATAAAATTCAAATCAAATTAACTTACATTAAGGAATGCTTAAATAAAAATTCTAAATGAAAAAGTCAAATTCAAAAATTCCTAAGTTTCCTCAAAAAAATTCTAAATGAAAACATTTAAATTAATCCTAAAATTTTAATCAAAATATTAAAATAAATTCCTTTAATTTAGTTTAAGAACATTCTAAAACATCATGCCTCAGTTTAAGAACATATTAACATTTCAACAGTAATCACTTTTAGAATAAACAGGTGTGGAATCAATTTACTGAAATTTCATTTTTAAGAACAAAAATTATTAATAACATCTATTACAGTTAGCATGAATAAGCCCCTAGACTGGTCAAACGGCGCCAATTGTTCGGTAGTTTTTAATGCATTTGTGATATACTAAAACACATTCTATCATTCAAAATATTCTAAGTTCTTAAAGCTCTTAAAACCTAAAAATCATTCTTCTGAAAACACTGAAAAATATCTGAAATTTGTAAAGTTCATCTAACCTGAATCTGAAAACACTTCTAAAATAAACTGAATTCTTAAATAAACAGAAAGTGGACCTATTGACCAGTTTCCCTACGTGTACAAATATGTACTCTTGTAAAATATAAGAATTGACACTTTCCTAAAATATAAAACATAGTAAAAGAAAGAGAGAGCACAGATTTTAGGTTTTCAAAATCTAACGTTTATTAAAATTTAAACTTCATTTTTAAAATAATTTTTAAAACATTTTACATCTCATTAACTAAAAATCAAACATCTTAAATAATAAAAATAAATGGAATGGCCGGTCGTATAGTGGTAGAAAAACGTTAGAATATTAAATTTTAAAGTTAACAATATTAAACTTATTCAATTATTTGTCGAAACTAGAATTTTAGATAAAAAAAACATAAGTTAGCCAAAAGGGAATTTAGAACAAAATTTAAAAGATAACCACAGGTTCAGATGACCTAAAGTATATAAGTCTAAAGGGGTCTTATTCTACTAACACAATTAAACTGAAAACAATTGGAATATAAACATATTTTAACTATTGAGAGATACAATTAGCAAAGGTTTCACCAAATGCTCCAAGGAACTGCAAGGATCAGCAGGAAGGAACTTCACAGGGAAAAGTCACCAAAGATCCCAAGGAACACCTCTTGAAACGCAGAACACAGCAAAGGAGAATTATGTCCATCTCTAGAGAGGAAAATCCTTAACCGGATCCTTTTTCCAAGGGGATATTCCCAAACAGGATGTTTAGTAACGATGGAATTAAGCGATTTCTTCCAAACAGTGGTAGCTGACTTTTGGCATCAGAACAGAATACAGACCATATGTCCGTCTTACTTTTCGGAAATGTGCATTCCATCCATCATAAGCAGAGCTACACTGCTTGACAAGATAAATAAACTCTTAATTGGCCGGTAAGGATTCCTCGGCCGACATCGTAAACAGCTGGGAACACGGTGGATTACTAATTAAATGACTGAAGAGGCAAGAAATCAAAACATCCAGTCTGTATAGACACAACAATTCTCAGCCATCAGACGCAACATTTTCAACAGCTCTTGAATGTTTAGATTAAAATTCGAATAATAAATAAACAGAGCACAATTAATGGGCCGGGAATAAAAAAAAGAACTTTCGTTCCTCAGAACGCTCGCCGGATTCGAACTACGGCTCGCGCCGAAGCGCTGAAAACAACAACTTTAACAGATCACATCTTAGGTTCTAATCAATAAACAGAAGAGAAAAAAAAGCGAAAAAGTGCGCGATTTTTCTTATATACTGCGAAACATCGCTGCCACAGATTGTAAACAAAATTATCGATGAACGATAAAATAATTAATGACAGACGATTTTAATATTACGGTCAACCAATTAAAAACTCGAAATTTTAAAGAAGAGAAATGGAATTTCAGAGCAGACGAAAATTAAAAGGAAATGAAGTGAAACGATTTGGAAATATACGAATTCGGCAATAATTTAAATATGGACGATTCTGAAATATTTAAAAAGCTGAAAATAGAATAAAACTGTAAAATTGCGATGAATTAACCAATTTTTAACAGAGGGCAATAAATTTGGAATCAAATTAAAGGGGATAAAAAGGGCAAAAAAATGGAATCACAAATTAGCCAATTTAAATAAATTTAAATTGTTAAAACCTAAAAGAACGAACTTTCGCCGTTTTTAACACAAAACCTATTGAAAAGAACCTATTTGAACAAAGAATATCAAAAACCTAAACAATTGGAAAATGGATAACTAAAAGAGAATGACTATGTAAATAAGACCCCTGAACACATTTAAACAAAAAGCAAAACTCTTAAAATAATTAAATATCCAAAGGTATAACCCAACACAGACCAAGAACAAATGGGTAAAATAATTATAAACAAATTGTAAACAAAATTAAACGCCAATTACTTTACAAATATCTCAGTAGAAACAGCACATCGTAGAATGTTGCATCACAGGTCGAACAGGCATTGTGACGTCACAGCCAATCACGGGCCGTTTTGTGTTTGAGTAGATTTTGCGCTTTTTCGTTTCTTGATATTTAAATAAATAATTATTTTTAGAGATTTTCACTTGGATATTTGGAATCAGAAAATTCTCTATAAATATCAACTGGTTTTAAGATCTTTAAAAAAAAATCGGAATTGTCCACTAGCTTTAGAGTTCGAGTGGATACATAGATTGTCCAGACAGGCACAAAGACGTTACGCTAAAAACAATGTTTTCGTGTTCTAGGGTGCTCGAAATGTATAGATCCCCAACCCAAGGTCCGTAGATGTTAATAATGTCGGCAAAGTATTTTATTTTTTAGATAACTATATTTTATTCGAAATGAAACAAAATCGTCATATAAATTCTAAACCTTTTTTACAAATTTATGAAACATAGCATATCTTGGTTAAATAAAATGCAAAACTATAAAGTTTATTTTAGATTTCTTGTGAGTAGGGTATTTAGGGGAATACTAGACCACATTGAGCTATACTTTAACATGGGGCTCCAATTGAAGCTTTTCCCCCATGTTATAACATAAGACTGGGGAGGGGCGGAGCTTATACATGTATCGTGATTTTTCTATGAATGGAGGAATTTGTCAGTCAGATGAGTAAGAAGGGTGTTTTAATCAGTGGTTAGATATGAAGTATTTTTTTAGAGGGTTGTTTTAGGAATAGTAATGAAAGATATATTCCATTTTCGTTTTATATAACTTGAGCATTCAATGCGTATATTCTCCATTAATCATTTCAATTTTTTATAATCCAGAGGCATCTTCTTCATCTTGGAATCTTATTAATAAATTAGGTGCTGTTAGAAAAATATATTTTTTTTAATTGTGGTCGCACCTCCACCCGGTGTATACAATACACCGCCACAATCCAATTTAGAATGGTTTAGTCATTTAAATTTGCTTTTTATTTTAATCATTTCAGGTTTTTTTTCCATCCATAGACATTTTTTCCATCTTGATATTTTTTTAATAAATTAGGTGTTAGAAAAATATTTTTTTTTAAATTGTGTTCCCACCAGGGGCGGTTATTCAGGGGCGCCGCGCGGACCCCCTTGATCAAGCACTTCAAATTCCTTTAGTTATATAGGTTAATTACAATTTTTAAGGAAATTATCTGAAATTTCTTTCAACTAAAAGTCGAATTATTGGAAATAAATGATAAAATTTGTCACTAGATGGCAGCACTAAAGCTTTGACTTTCAAAAAAATCTCTCATCCCCTCTTCATACTATATTAAATTTATAGGGAAAAATACTGCATTATAGGGAAAAACGAGGGATTTTAATAAGAGCGATTAGTCCCGTTAGCGACTCTCTGATAATAGAAAGAATGATATGTGAATACAACGGCAATAGAAATTTCAGCTAAAAAAACAGACATTGCAATATTCCAATCTGATCTGAGCCGCGGCTTATATCGCGGCTCTCTTCTAAAGAAGCCAAGAAGACTCGAATACCGTGAACGACTGACTCGAATTGGCTGAGTTTCGCTAATTTGGCCTCGAATTTTTCTTGATAAATGAGTGTTCTCGCTCTCGCTTCTTTTTAAAATAATAAATTTGGATGTTTAAATAAATATTTGAAAATAAATTACTGTATTTATCTAATTCTGATTTATTTTATTGATCCTATTGACCCCTAGCTTTTTCAGTTTTGGTTCATGAAGAAATAGTTTAGTAGTATTAGATATAGAAAATAGAAATTCAAAAAAGTTTCGATATATATTTTGTGCTTTTTACTTCATTGAATAAGTGGGGGTTATTGATGGTATTTTGCGGGTTCCGTTCTTCGTTTTTGGTAGAAAAATGCATTGTTTGGAGCACTCAGTTTAATTTCGCTGCGTAAGCGCCCGGACGGGGGGGGGGGGGGGGGGGCATTTCTGATGTAGGGTGGTTCTGTCTGTCCTTCGGAAAGGGGATTATTTCTGGGGGTAGTTCCATGCTTTGTTTGTGATGAATTTCAATGCGTTTGATTTCTTAATTGCTTAAAAGTCACGAGAATTGTATTTGTGGCATGCCCGTGGATATTTTTAGTGACACTTTCAGAAATGTGTTGTCTGAGGGGGTGGGTCTCTTGATTTACTCAGCTGTCTTACTTTTTCAGCTATTTAACATTAAAGATTGAAAAAAAAATATAAATATTTGTTAAAGAAGTTAAAAATTAATTTTCAACCTGATACTTGATTCTTTGATCTGACGTTGTTTTCCTTAAAATCTCCCCCCCCCCCCCCCTCTTCACCGGCGACTATTCAATCCCCCTGGTTTTGCTTCTAATTTCATTGAAGTCCAATATTGATCCGATACTCCCTAGGCGTAAATTTCACTTGAGGTAGTCCTAAAATTTCTCATCTCGTTTCCTAATTAAGCGATTTTGAATCTACTGGCAGCTATAGTCTCTGCACTATCTATACGCGTATCGCCTGGACATGCATATTGTTTTATTCAAACCTTCTGAGCGTCACTTTTAGTTTAACTAGCCCGCACGGTTTTACTTCTCGGTTCCTAAATTGAGAGATTTTGAATCTTCTGGTAGCTACACTCTTTGTACCATTTGAATATACATATCTTTCATATCAATCACCTGGGCGCAATTTTTACTTTAAGTAGTCCTCCTCTAATTTCACATCTCGGCTCCTAATTGAGCCATTTTGATTCCGTTGGTGGCTATAGTCCCGGCACCATTTGTACATGTGAACTGGATATACATATTTATTGTGTCAGCTCCCTGGGCGCAACTTTCAGTTCGGTTAGGCCCCCTCCCCCCGCCAAATTTCTTATTTCACCTTCTAATTGAGCGATTTAGATTTTGCTGGTGGCAATCACTTAGATATACAACCTTATTATGTCAACCCTCTGGGCGTAACTTTTACTTTAAGTAGCGTCAATTTCATATTTCGGTTTTACAAAAATGCATCGCCTTGGTTCCTGAAATATCCGTGCACGATATTTCAAGACCGTACGATGTTTACATTTTCCGCTACAGACCTTACACACACACGTCGACACACAAACATCGTCTGTTATTATGTAATATGAAACAACCGTGGTGGAAGAGGGGAGACCCTCCTCTTTTTTATATTTACATTTTTATCTATCTTAGTGACACTTGCTCCGATTTTGATGCAATTTTCACACTGTATTTTCTACTCTACAATGGACCCACTCGATCTGCTCACTCTAAACTTTGATCCACTTTTGTTGAATCCGTGCAGCGAGCTAACTGCTTATTGCTATAGAAACCGATTGCTATATATAATGATTACTAGCAGGCAGAACTCGCTCCTATCATTTTAAAGACGAATAGAGAAAACCATAATGCATAAGAACTTTCTGTAAATTCCAAAATCATTCTTAAACTTGTATGAAAATAGTTATTCCGTTTCTACATATAAACGGCCGTAGATTTAGTTGATTTTCGCTCTCTAATTATGTTACTGTTTGGGTTACAAGGATGATCAGGTACAAAACTATTAGCCATATTGTGTACCTGAGAGAAATTGTGTGCATTTTGGGTGTACAAACAATTGCGCTAATCATAATAAAATACTGCACATGCATACGACTGAGAGTATTTAATTTTTACAAATTTGATATAAATTTATTTAGAAATACATTCAAATAATTTCCATGGTTACAATAGGCTCTTATTTATTTTAAGGAAACTTGCAAATGCATATCAGCGCAAGTAAAATAATAATTTGGTATACAGTTATTTCGAGGTAACGCCGGAACTAATTTATCAGTGCCGGACAAACGACGAACTCGAAGTCTAAAAGACGTAGTTGGCACAAACTGAGGAGGGATACTATAATATACATAAATACATATTATAGTATGCCTCTATACTTAAATATCCCCATCTATACATAAATACATATATGAGCGCCTCCCTCTACACCTCGCTCACGAGCCGCCACTGGTTCCCACCTCCATCAGGTGCATACAATTTACCGCCACAATTCAATTTAGCATACTTTAGTCATTTAAATTTGACAATGGCCATATGCTAAGTTCTTGATACCATCATTTAAAATATAATGTTTATCATCATAGGTAGATAATCCCATTTAAATTTACTCACAGTATAAATCTTTCGGTCTTTACTTGTAATTTTAAATTGCTCAACTCTATTGTATTTTTGTCTTGTTAGGCAGTTATAATAATCTTCATGATGGATGAATTTTTTACGACATTCCTATTAGCACCTTTCGCAGTTTTCTTCTCCATGAAGGGTGTTTTTAAAGTATTCATCTTTGATTGAAGACCTACAAACTCCGGGCAAGAGTACCATCTAACTCGTCTTGCATTTTTCCAATTATTTTTTAATTTTGTTGGAATGACGTGGATGATCCGAAAAGTCTAAATAATCTTCATAACTTCCGAAATCTTAGTAAATATCTTCTGTTTCAATTTCTTAACACAGTGAATCTGCGTCTGTGAAAAGTAGTTCAGCTCGACTTCCATACATCTTAATAAAATCATAATGGAACTCATACATAAGTGTTTGACTCAAATACAGTACTGAAAAACCTGCATAGATGGGTCTATTCAATTTCAAATTAGTCTTATGCATATGAACTGCTACAAGACCTCCATTAAATATTGTTACGAAATGTATCCTTTGCAATCGTGGGTGTAGGCGCAGGATACAAGAACGAGTCCAAGTTTCTGGATAACTTACGTTTATTTACAAGCACAAAGTAAACAGGAACAATATACAATCAAACAGAACTTACATGCTTCACTCATTACACAGAATAATTAAAATTATTCACAGAATGTTGATGAAAGTAATTTCACAAAACAGCGGCTACTATTCTCAAAACACTGACAAAAGTCACAGTCCAATGTAACTCGCGTCACATCCATTCGTCAACTCCCATGCAACAGAGGGTTGAGTCCATTTTATATATCCTATTTAGAGGGTTGAGTCCTTTTTTTTTCTCCATAGAAACTTCAGGAAATATTTATATCTCAAAGAATAATCGTTCTATCGAGAAGTTTTTGGAACATTCTGGAAGTCGCCAAATTGGCGATAAATCAACAAATCTGGTAACCCTGGCCTCACGTTATGCACTTTATTTTCTTCGCCTGGCCTTCGAGACAGACGAAAGAGGAGGCGTCAAACAGAACGTTGTGATTTCGCAACAATGCCACCTCCTTAAAACTGCACGTCCCTGGCTGTATTAATCTACCGTGGTCAAAAAATGGTGTCAATCTGTCGATATACATGACTTTTGGCCTGGTTGAAAACGATTTCTGGATTTGATAAACGACACTGTTTATTCTTTTCATGATGACATAGGGTCCTTCCCCGTTGTTTAAAGTTTTACCCCGTTATTGTTACTTTTGGAGAAAATCCTGGTCATCGCCGAGGGTTAAACAGCCACACTTTATCGCCTTGGAATCGTACCGGGTCTTCAATTTATCGGTAGTAATATCGATCTTCTCATGAGCGAAACGATGAACCTCCTCCAACCGTGCCTGCAGATTTTGAAGAAATTCATCAGGCGATGAAGGAGCCTCACAGGGTCTTCCAAACATTAGGTCACATGGTAGTCGTAGATCCCGGCCAAAGAGCATTTTTGATGAAGAATGACCGGTCGATTCGTGGACAACGTTTCGGTAGGCTAGCAGGAACAACGGTAGGTGACGGTCCTAGTCTTGCTGGTTTCTGGATACGAACATAGAGAGATGATTAGGTACCGTTATGTTAAATCTCTCTACCTTGCCATCCAATTGATGATAAAAAGAAATAGTTCGAGTTTTCTCCACAGCGAGTAGCCTGCACAATCCTGTGAATATACCAGAGCTAAAGTTCGTTCTCTGGTCAGAATGGATGAGAGAAGGAACCCCGTCACGACATATTCACTTCCGAGTCAGAACTTCACTGGTTGTTGTAAACTCTTGATCAGGGACTGGGTAAGCTTCTGGCTACTTTGTTAAGTAGTCTATTACAACTAGGATGCATTTGTTATTGTCTGCAGTTCGTGGTAGTGGTCCCAAAACGTCGAATGCAATTCTCTCGAAAAGAGCTTCGACATTGTAACACTGAAGAGACCCACGTGTTTTCTCTTTCGGCCTCTTCTGAGCGTCGCATTCGTGCATTCTTTGCACCAGAGCTCAACATCGGATCTCGCATCGCACCAGAAGGAGAGTTCACGAACTTTGTTCAGCGTCTTGCTGAAGCCAAAATGTCCTCCATTGGGGCTGTCATGCATCTCGTCTTGTATACAACTTTCATAGCCTCTTCCATCTTGTTTTGTCCGATTTTCATCTCGTCTTATCCGGCTTTCATAGCGTCTCGTCCGACTTTCATCTTTTCTTCTATAGCTTCTTGTCCGACTTTCATAGCGTCTCGTTCGGCTAGCATAGCATCTTGTTTGGCTTTCATCTAATCTTGTCTGGATAACATAGTCTTGTCCAGCTTTAATCAAAGCCATCGTCTCGTTCATCTGTTTCTCCATCGCTTTTCTAGTCACTACCATATAAGCTTGTTAAGTTTATAGAACACAATAAACCATTACTCAAATAATGTAAATATGTAATGAAAATAAATAATGTAAGTATCTAAATCCATGTTTCAAACATGTGTTGTAACAATATTTACTCAAAACGTGACGTTATCAACCGTAAATATAAACATTAATAAACAACACAACAAATAATAACCCTTCTGAAGCTAAGCGATCTATTTTCTCTCGAGTTTCCGTAGATAGCCTTCCCTATCTACGTTGTTTCCTGAGAAGGGGTGGGGGTTCGTGCATTCTTTGCACCAGAGCTCAACATCGGATCTCGCATCGCACCAGAAGGAGAGTTCACGAACTTTGTTCAGCGTCTTGCTGAAGCCAAAATGTCCTCCATTGGGGCTGTCATGCATCTCGTCTTGATACAACTTTCATAGCCTCTTCCATCTTGTTTTGTCCGATTTTCATCTCGTCTTATCCGGCTTTCATAGCGTCTCGTCCGACTTTCATCTTTTCTTCTATAGCTTCTTGTCCGACTTTCATAGCGTCTCGTTCGGCTAGCATAGCATCTTGTTTGGCTTTCATCTAATCTTGTCTGGATAACATAGTCTTGTCCAGCTTTAATCAAAGCCATCGTCTCGTTCATCTGTTTCTCCATCGCTTTTCTAGTCACTACCATATAAGCTTGTTAAGTTTATAGAACACAATAAACCATTACTCAAATAATGTAAATATGTAATGAAAATAAATAATGTAAGTATCTAAATCCATGTTTCAAACATGTGTTGTAACAATATTTACTCAAAACGTGACGTTATCAACCGTAAATATAAACATTAATAAACAACACAACAAATAATAACCCTTCTGAAGCTAAGCGATCTATTTTCTCTCGAGTTTCCGTAGATAGCCTTCCCTATCTACGTTGTTTCCTGAGAAGGGGTGGGGGTTCGTGCATTCTTTGCACCAGAGCTCAACATCGGATCTCGCATCGCACCAGAAGGAGAGTTCACGAACTTTGTTCAGCGTCTTGCTGAAGCCAAAATGTCCTCCATTGGGGCTGTCATGCATCTCGTCTTGTATACAACTTTCATAGCCTCTTCCATCTTGTTTTGTCCGATTTTCATCTCGTCTTATCCGGCTTTCATAGCGTCTCGTCCGACTTTCATCTTTTCTTCTATAGCTTCTTGTCCGACTTTCATAGCGTCTCGTTCGGCTAGCATAGCATCTTGTTTGGCTTTCATCTAATCTTGTCTGGATAACATAGTCTTGTCCAGCTTTAATCAAAGCCATCGTCTCTTTCATCTGTTTCTCCATCGCTTTTCTAGTCACTACCATATAAGCTTGTTAAGTTTATAGAACACAATAAACCATTACTCAAATAATGTAAATATGTAATGAAAATAAATAATGTAAGTATCTAAATCCATGTTTCAAACATGTGTTGTAACAATATTTACTCAAAACGTGACGTTATCAACCGTAAATATAAACATTAATAAACAACACAACAAATAATAACCCTTCTGAAGCTAAGCGATCTATTTTCTCTCGAGTTTCCGTAGATAGCCTTCCCTATCTACGTTGTTTCCTGAGAAGGGGTGGGGGTGATTAATGAGGTTTCCCGTGGCACGGGTTTATTTTATAATCACTTTCTGGGACAACGTAAAGCCTTTCGAAATTCTGCGGTGATGGGATTTCATGTAGTGGAAGACGCACGGTGAAATTTAAAAATTAGTAAAACAGTAATATTGAGGGATTTTTTTTTTAAATAGTCTCCAGTAGACCAAAAAAGTAGCTGTTTTCTAAGAATAGTCGTTTTGGGGTGTATTTTGATTAAAAAAGTATCCTTTCCTTCAAAATAGTCGCCAGTGACAGCTCTACGTTATGAATCCATCCTTGCAGACCACGTACACCCATACATGCTGATTGTCTTCCCTCGGACGAATGGGATCTACCAGCACGACAATGCGATGAGTCACACAGCGCAAACTGTCCGAGAGTGGTTGGAGGAGCACGATGAAGACTTCGAAGTACTTCCCTGGTCCCCTATTTCCCCAGATTTAAACCCAATTGAGCATCTGTGGGATTACCTCGATCGGGTTGTTCGCTCTATGGGTTCTCCACCACGCACCTTCCAGCAGCTGTCAGATACACTGCAGTCAGTATGGCTCCACATATCTGTGAACACCTTCCAGCACATTATTAAGTCACTTCCAGTAAGTCTAGCTGTTGTCCGCGATTCACACGGCGGTTACTCCGAATATTAGCTGGTTGTCACAATAATGTGGCTCGACTGTGTATATTCGAAAACGAAATGCAGCACGTTAACCCGTACATACACGCACAAATGTCACTCTAATTAATTGGAGTGTGGCTTAACTTGACTTTCTCATACCAGAATCCATTTTTAAGTAGCTTGTGATTTTTTTTTTTTTTTGCAAATTTTACAAAACAAAATTTAAAAAATATATATTGTATCCCTTGCGCGCGGGGGCTAATGACGTCAAGAATACAAAAATTGCATCGCGGCTATTTTCACTACAGTGATTGAAACTACATAATTCAGTGATCACTGAGCCATAAATAACCGCTTTTGTGCATAATTATGTCAAATTTTGTCCAATGCTACCATGTTAAGGAAATATTTTGAATAAATCTAGAAGTTTTCGCTCGAATTTTAGAAAATGCTATCTAATTCCAGATTATTGGGGGGGGGGGGGGGGGGGGGGAGATATAAAGTTTTATGAAAATCCATTAATATTTGTTATAGCTATCGTGTACACACAAAAAATCGACCACAAACTGACATCACTCTAAAAGTAGTCAAAACGTGTTCAGGTTCTAAAAAATACATTGGCACCAAAATCTCGAAATTGAAAATTTTCGTGAAAACACACTTTCTCTATACTATAGTATGAGAAAGTATAAATAGTTAATTCTACGTATTCTAAGATGCACAAAACATGTAAATCCATCAAAAACTCGAGTTCGGATTTTCGACCAAATTCAAATAGTTTCGTATGCGTAGCAGCGAAAATAAAAGTTCATTTGTGTTTTAGGGTGCGGAAAACGTGCAAATCTAATGGAAACTTGAATTCGAATTTTCTTCCAATACTTTTCCTATACAATATACTATATAAGGCAGGTTAAAGTGAAACGCGCGCTTTTCAGCAAGTGAATGTGGTATACAATAAATAAATTATTTTGATTATATTTCCCTTAGTTCAAGCATGGTTTTCGTCGTTTGGGTTTGGTGTGTCTTTATCGGTATTCAATTAATTTTTAATATTACATTGTTCAGGCCGTCATATGACAGGGTGCATAAAAAATTGTGGCAGATAATAATACTTGTTTTAGGTGATTTCAACGAGTACGGGCTGTACAGAGTTATATAAAGATTCTCTCCCATTTGCCCGTCCGAGAGCTTAAAATATCAAAACACATGCTAACAACGCACCACTCCCGACTAATATTATGCTGAATTAAATTAAGACACCACTAATAAAAGGCAAATTCTATACAACTACCGAAGAAACCGTAACTGTCATTTTGAATCAAGAATAAGAAATTAATAATTCCAATAAAGCCACAGAAATTATCAGACATTTAACTTTTATAGATCTGAATTATCGTTAACCTAGTGAAATTTCTCCAAAGTTGTCAAATTTGTCGCCAAGCGTGACAGACAGAAGATATTAACATTTTTTTGTTTTACATATATTTAAATACGAATGTTTGAATATTTAAAAAGTTCTAAACGTAAACAAAGTATTTAAATTTAAATATTCATTAAAAGAGAATAACCAAAACATTACGTACACGAATGAAACACTCGACCAGTAAATTTAAAGTTAACGAACTTTAATGAACACAAAATGATCAAATTTTGAATGAGAATTTTAGAAACATCCACGTTTACAAATATAATCTATTAATCAAAACAAAACAATGTCCACAAAAAGGAGATGTTTCAAAATATGTGAGCAGCATCTCCAACTTAATGCTTAAGAACTGCTGTTAATTACATGCATCACTCTCGTACAGTTTGATGAAGCATTAAGCCCAATAAACCACCACGAGAAGCCAGTTCACTTCGTAATTGCATTTCTTCTCTTTTTAATTCGTTAAATTTCATAAGTAGATTCAATTTTTCCAAATCTAATTCAGCCCTTCGTATCTCTTCCCAATTAACATGACTGCAGCTTCTACCAATATTTCCACAGTACTTTATGACACCTTCATTACTAATCAACGGATAACCGCAAATTTCGGTGTCCTTTCTGAAATCCTTGTAATGCAATGGGCAGAGAACTCGCATTTTCTTACAGAACACATTTTTGGAAATTTTCTGATTGCAAAACACATTCCATCGCAAATCATCCGGTTTTACCGTATATTCAGTTATAAAAATTTTTCTCTCTAGTCGCCGGTAACATTGTTCCAAATGTTTTTCAATTGTTCTATTCGGTACTTCCGTTCCACATAGCACGCAGTCTATGAGCATAACGTCCTCGGAATGAGCGTCTTCGAAAGTATTGCCAAGACATTTAGCCATTCTAATTTCATCTATCAGTTTAATTATATTGACATCTATATTTTCTAATTGTCGTTGAATATCTTGCTGCTGTGCACGGACTTTCGTCAGTTTCTTTTTGGTGAGTTCATCAGCAGCAGATGAATGACTCGTCCATTGATGAATTCTTTGTGGAAGGATTTCTAAAATGCGATGATTAGCAAGCGCTAGGCCACATTCATCACCACAATATTTAGATCCAACACGGCTTGCTTTTGTGCAGCCAGGACCATAACACTGTTTCAGTTTTCTAACTTCCTTTTTCGGTTTAGATTTCTGATCTTTATCACTAAAATTAAAAGTATTGCTTGATAAAGATTTGAATTTACTATAAGCTTCAGTTTTAGCTTTTCGTATGGTCGTATCGTCAAACTCTAAACCAGAAGTAATTATAGATGAACTTGTGATTCTTTGGGAACTATCTATGGAATCCTCTGCTAGAGCCACAAGTTCCACGGAATCTTTAGATGATTTGACTGCTCTTCGTTTCCTTTTTACAGATTTCTTCTTTTGTTTCATTTTACTGTTACGATAAATGGTTTTCAAGGTAGGATATTTTCTTTCGCACGCAACACAATAGTACCAATCAATTTCATTTGCATCTTCCTGGGTAATTCCTATACATGGCCCGTGATACCATTCTTTACAGTTGTCACAGAGAATCATAAAACCACTACTCACCGTAGTGCGACAAACGCAATAAAGCTGTTCTTCTGTATCAACAACAATATTGGACACACCAATTTTTTTTTCCATCGTTTCTATTTTGAAACAAATATGCATAAGAAAAAGGTTCACTAATGTTCGCTCGTTCTAATCTAAGAATACAATAGATTGAAAACGAAAACATCCACGGTTATTTTTATTTCTTTAAGGATTTAATTGACTGATGCCAATTTATCTGCAATAATCTATTTTCATTTTATAAATATTTAATACAGAATCGTCTGCTGAAGTCGATTAGCGCTGACTAACGGATTTCCAAAACATTGAGAACATTTTGAAAATAAAAGGTTGTGAGAAAGTATGAAAATTGTAGAGAGAAATTTAATTTTTAAATCTATTGATAACTTGAAAATGGAATAATGTTTTCGCTGCAACAACTAGCTCCGATAAACCGGTTTCACGCGTATTAGCTCCCATATCATCGGCGGCTGATGAGCGTTAAGAATAAATCCGGTTTAGACTAGTTGCTATAATGGAAGCATGATTCCAAATTATTGGAAACGTCTCCCATTGACGGGTTTTGCAGCAAAACTATTGGAAATACACCTTTGTACTTTCCCTTCAATTAGTATATGCAAGGAAAGTATTGTAATGGAATCCAAAATCCAAGTTCGCGTTTTTGATGTATTTACATGTTTCGGGCACCCTAGATGGCGAATGAACTAATTTTAATTTGCGTACATTTGCGTATCCAGGGTTGCCACTTCCCAGAAGATATGAAATTTCAGATTTATTACAAAACAGTGCAATAAATTATTGAATTAACATGTGCCTATTTTCCATGTTATTTTTTACTCACCAAATTGAAAAGTTGTTATTTGACATGCATATGCAACTAAAAAAATTAAATTGTTTCACTAAATTAGGCAAATTATATACACTTGTTATAATTAATGCGGCAAAATATAGTAAATTAACACTTACAAAAAAGTTAGCTTTCATGGCTAACTAACATAGTTAACTTTTATTAACTTTGCTAAATACATTAACATTTGATTAACTTTGCTAAATATTTCTTATAAATTAATCCAAATATGAAATTAAGCAAGTTTAGTTTGTCTATTATGCAATATTTGGAAGATGGAGATGGATGGAAAAAGATGGATGGATTCTCTGCAATTGGTCCGATTCTCTGCAATGCCCGACAATACAAAATGAATTGCGCAATTGCACTCTTTGGGTGAAAAATTATTTCGCGAATAAATTTCAGTTTGTAGAGAAAGCCCTGAATTGGCCACATTAGATCTTGTGTGAAACAAATACTTATTCAAAGTTAAAATTTATTTTTTGAATCCAGTTTTTATTGGCTCCAACATGCATAGGAAAAGAAGGCACAGTCAAAATTAATTCACACCAGGTGCCAAATAGGGTTGTTACAGTAGTGTCTAACACATAGGGAAAAGATAGGAATTTTTCAGATTAAACATATTTTATTGCATCAATCAATAAGATGCATTGAAAATAGGAAGTTGCGTGTTTCTGCAATAGAATTTTTTACATCAGTTGGCTATAAAAGTTTAGAAACTGGTTGATATGTTTAATTAACTTTGTATGCTGTTACAAATGGAGTATTTAGCCATTAATTATTCATAGAAACTTAAAAAACTTGCTATATGCCATGAATTTACAAATCTCTGTGGTAACTAAGAGTTAGTTATGATTAGGATAACTTTCCCATTGCAGATAACAGCATCCATGGACTGGTTTTGGCTTATTATGCATTCATTAGTATGGAATGGTTTTCAAAATTGAAAAAGTATGAACTTGAAAGGTAACTTAATGTATAATGGGCGACTATGAATAACCATAAAACTAAGTTACATTTATTATTAGTAGAACACACAAAAACAATTCAAAGATACAAGAGATTAATCTTTCAGAACAACATCACAGTTGCAACATTCCAAAGAGAAGTAAATCTGAGCTGCAGTTTCCTAATCCTGATCTAATAAAATAAACAATGATGCCAAAATATAATACTTAAATTTCACTGATTTTCAGCAAATAGTTTATTTCACTGGGAATAAGTGTTAAACAGTTCCATGGATGTCGTTATCTGTAATGAAAGTAATATTGAAACAATCCCATGGATGCTGTTATCTGCAATGCAAATAATAATGAAACCAGTTAGTGGATGCTGTTATCTGCAATAACAATGAAACCATTCCATGGATGCTATTATTTGCAATGAAAATAATAATGAAACCAGTTAATGAATGCCGTTATCTGCAATGTGAGCATGTTCATAACTTTGGAGATGTCTCCTATAGGTAGATTCTGTAAGTAAGAAATTAGTTGTACTACTTAACTGGCATGAAAAATACTGAGTTCAGATTCAGGGAAAAATATAACCATATCATTTTAAGGAGCAACTTTGCTCCTTAAATTTTAAATTAAGAAGTAATTAGATGATTTTGTGGAACAGATTTATAAAAAAACAAATTATAAGATATATAAATATTTTAAATGTATTTCACAGCCTTTCATTTTCTTACAATAAAAATTTGTATAAAATAAAGAATTCACTCATCCTCATTATCGCCAGAAAGTTTTTTTAACATAAAGTTTCACATTCATATGGCACAGTTTCTTTTCAAAGATTATATCAGATGCTCTGTTTAGTTAGAAGTTTAAAAGCTCAGGACTATCTATATTAGTTATCCTTAGAAGATAATTGTGTTTCTTCTGTTTTTCTTGAAGATGATTCAAACTAATTATATTTTTAAAATCAGTTTTAATTATTTTCATGACTGAAAAGGCTCTTTAATTAATTCTTTAATTAATCTTTAGTAAATTCTGCAGAGTAATTTACTTTTAGACATTTTTACAGCTCTTGGCAGGTGGAGAGATAAGGGATGTATGAGAACTGGGTTCTAGTCTAAATTGGGTGGCACTTCCTGCCCATCTAAACAGATACCTTACACCTTCGAGTAGGTTGGATGGTCTGGATCGCAGAAGAAGGGATGCAGGGGAAGGGACAAAATGGGGAGAAGAAATGCTGCTATATTCCATATCAGGATGCATGGGGGACGGGGTTTGTTAAACAGGGTTACCACTCTTTTTTCAAAATAAAAAATAAGGAGTTTCTAAGGACTTTCTAAGGACCCAATTAATATTTTATAAGGACTAATTGAGATAGGCCGTAAACTATATTGAGGTTGCACTACGGAAATGCACTGGGGTGTGATGTATATGTATATTTGCAGAGCTAGAAGTTGTCCTATACTTCCTATATATTTTTTAAAATAGGAAAAACCCCAAAAGCAGAATTTTTTCCATGTGTTGCATGCAGAACAAAAAAGTCTTGTCGCAAAACATAGCAAAAATTCTGCTTCTGGGATTTTTCCTATTTAAAAAAAATATATAGGAAATATAGGACAATTTATAATCCTGTATTTGGGAAGAAACTAAACCCTTTTTAAAAATTCTGCTAGTTCCACGGTTTTCCTGTTCAATTGGACTAGATTTTTCAAAGAGTTACGGTAGAGCATGACGGAAATTTTTCTGGTTGCAGATTTTTGGGCTACTTTCAGAAAAGTTCGATGATTTATTTTGGGGGCAAATTTTGATGAACCAGTAAAGGCCAGTAAATTTTATCTTGAAATTTCGGTAAATGTATGAATTTTAGTAATGTTTTTGGCAACATTGTGCGAAATCTTACAACACTTCTTATAACATTGGGAAATCATTGGCCTAACATTGGGAAATCTTACAAATCTTATAACATTGGGCTAATTTTTGTCAATTTTTGGGCGTGATTTTTGGAAAAGACCCGGTAACACTGGGATATCGGGCAGTGAAGCTCAAAAATAGATAGAAAATGGAAAAGTGACTCAGGGGATTTGATCATCAGGGTTCTCCCTAGGAAAAAAAATTAGGTGGGATTATCCTACCCTAACTTCAAAATTAAGTGGGATTTTAAAAATTAACACAAGTAATTTTTTTTTCTGAGTGGGATTTAGAAGCAAATTGCAGGAATTGCACTCTGTGATACCCGTTATTCCACTTTGCTCAAATTACATGAGGCTGCAAGGCCAGGTTCATAGTCATAAATTCTGCCAATAGAAGTATTCCAAAGCTTGGAAACATGTTATGTTCCAATCAGATTCTGTTGTTGATTGCTGTACTGGGAGCAACCAGTAATGGAAGTGATTTCAAAGAAGTAATACTTCTAAGAAAAGAAATGTTTAATTTCACTGGCATCTACTATTGAACCTATTATGAACCTACTATTGAACCTATTATAAACAGAGAATTTACAATATGAATGAAATTTGCATCCAAATAATGTACAAAATTATTATTTTTTATTTGTATTTTTATAAAAATATATATTATACATCTGTACATGAAGTTCAGTGAATTAACTTCAGAATTCTTAAAGTTCTATACAAATGAAACAAATTGAGACTTAAAATCTTCATAACCAATAACTATAAATAAGGATTTATCACTAGAAGAATGGATGGAGGTCATTTTGACCTTTAGTCATTATCATTTCCTTGTCATTTTCTTATTTATGATTTGATTACAAATTACTTTCATGACTTACTAATATTAATAAGTATTTGAAAAAAAAATATATGCATATTAATTGAGATCTGAATATATATACATCTAGAACAAGGGGATATTTTGAATTTACAAACAGAATAGAGAATCTGAAATGCTAAAACTGCATTTCTTTTTCAGAACAAATATCCATATAAATGAATGAAAGTGTAATGAGAACATTATACAGTAAGCCCTTGATGTAGTGTCACTCTGTGTGATTAATTTTTTAATGTAATAAGAATAGTTACCTTTGCAAAATGTTTAGTACTACCATAAATAAATTATCGGCTGTTATTATCAGTAATGTAATCTTTTGATAGAGAGGGGATGTACATACAAATTATCATGTTTTAAATATTACTTTGTATGAACCTTGAAAAATATAAATTTCTCAAGTCTTCATTAAATTAAATCTAAATGAATTGATATCAATAAATTTACAAAAGAAATAATTAAAAATTATACTAAACAGATTTAAAAACACTAAGGCATTAAAAGTTTCATTTTTACATTATGAACGTAAAATACACAAGATGAAAGCCTTTAATACCTTCAGGCACCAAACTCCCATCAAGGAAAAGCATAATTATGTAAGATATGTATATTAAGCCAAGCACAAAACAAAAATTTGCATATTACAGTGGCCAACAGTGAGAGTCAAAAACAGATCAAAATGAATTATATAAATGAGCAGATAAAAATATTGAGGAAAAAAAAGATAATAACAAAAAAAATGTACAGACATATGGGAAGAAAACATTTTTAAATGGCTAGGTACATAGATAGTGGTTTAACCTTTATGGAATCAAGTATTTAATGCTAAGTGAAACTTAGATTTTAAACTGGGACATAATTACAAATAGAATAGAGATGGAGAAAAATAACAATAGATTTATAGAGAATAATGTAACAGAGTTATTACAGTAGATTAAAAGCATTGTCAAACAGGAGGGAAGGGGCTTAAGGTCTTTCTTGAGAACAATTTGAGATAAAGCAGTAGAAGGTGTTTTGTTTTGAATGTTATGAGAATGTTCAGATAACCTGATATTAACAATCTCTTTTGTCGTAACTATATAAAATGTATAAATTTATGTTAAACAAGAAATACCGCATCTGAATAAAAGGAATACTTTTCAGCTTATTGGTATGGATACAACTGAAAACAGATATAACATTGGAATGGGCAGTTTTAAATTTAAATTCATGACAGAAAAGAACTAAAAGTGAAATATTATAGATCTAAAAGATAATTGAATAGAAAAATGGAGCAAGTGTGAATTAGGGAAAAGAAGCAGGTAAATAATGTGAAAAGAAAATTTTTGTTTATTTCGCAGATATGTAGTTGGACTTACTTTATTTATGTATTATATGTACTAAACTTCATAAAATACCATTAAATTTAAATTAATTGATACCAATATCAAAACAAAGAATTAAACATTATACTAAACTTTACATATTTATTGTTGTCAAAATAAAACAAGTAATTCACATATAATGCTATTGAACAAACTGTTATAAGTGTTTGCATTTGATTTGATTTTTTTAATGTTACAATATTTTTTGAAATGAATTATTTTTCTAATATCACTCATTAGTTACTTTTGTGGTTAATCTATATAAATAAAATTGAAAACCTCTCTTTATTTGTGTGTTTGTCTCACCATCACAAGGAAATGGTTGCACCGAATTCCATGCAATTTTATGGGTGGTCATGAAATAGCCCACTTAAAATTGAGTCGTTGTTTTGAGTTTCTAAGGTTAGGGGTTGTCGAGATATTAATGAAAAATGAACCTTTCATAAGAGTTTTATCTCCACTCTAACTCCATGGTTTCTTCAAACAAAAAAGTTTTAAATCCCTGGTTTAAAACATGAAGGTAAATAGAAATTCTGTCTCCATGGTTTATTTTCCACAGGCTCTTACTCAACAATAAAAAATATGATATCAAAATTTAATTATGAGCACTTTATGAGGAAGATTCTTTCTTATATCATGATGCTCAGCAACGCAATTAAATCAAATGTATTTATATGGCAGATGATTTTTATTAATTTTTTTCTGATTCATAAAAAAAAAAGAAACAAATATAAAAATATATATTATAAATAAACGGTATTGATTTTTGACGAAATTATAATTATAGATTTTGTGTTTCAAGATTATGGAAATTGTTGATATTTTCATAATTTTGCATCATCTGTTTTATTTTGGCAAAGAGTTTTCAAACTCATATATTGTGTTTCACCAATTAACTTATATATTGCGTTTTGCCAATAAACTCATATATAGAGTTTAACCAATTGCTGAAACAGAATAACAGTAGTAAGGGTATATCTAATACTTTAGCATTTTCATTTTGGCATATACGAATGGGATCAGGATGCTTTATTTTCTAGATCTGCAAATCCAGATTTATTAATTTGGCATGATATTGCCATTTTGGAGATTTCTTAAATGTTGTCAAATTGACGAAAATGTCACCAAATTGATAAAAATCACACTAAGTCAATGAAATTACTTGTGTTTTATTAGGAGATAGTACTGTAATGATGTTTCGTTAGCATTTGTCTGTCAGTCCCACCATCTCCCTTTGGAGACTTTTTAAAATGTGGCCAAATTGATTAAATGATGCTAAATTAATGAAAATGACACCTAATAGATGAAAATTCAATATTTTTCAAAATGAAGTTCAATTTCTTTGATAATCTCTGTTGTTTTGTGAAAATTAAAAACATTTTTTGTATATTTGTTTACAAATGAGACCAGGATGCTTTCTGTCAGTGAAGATAATTTTATATAGTGAGAGCAGAAATTCTTATACTTGTTTTTAGGATAATAAAAAAAAATATTATTGTAGAATGTTTTGAATAACAATGTCATTTATAATACTATAGGAATTTATATATAATTGTGAATTTTAAGTTTATTTATATATTCTGTACAGTATACTGCTAGTAAATACTAAAATCTTCCTCATGAGACTAGTACCCTTAGGGCATTGTTTTGCCCAATGTGTACAAATCATTTATTCTCCATGATATTGTTACAAATCTCTGATATGAGTGAATATCTGATAATTGTCAATTTTCTTACTTTAAATTTATAGTTTCTAGAAACTTTTGTTTGGAACAAGTTCTTGGAAATACTTTTGAAGCTTCTAATGGATAACAAAAATGTTGTTTAACATGCTTAATGGAATTTTAATGTATATTCGTTATGCTTCCATGTCAGAAATGACTGTGACAGAAATAATACATGGGTTTGTTTTTATTCCAGACGGAAATTGAAATTAACTGGAGACACAGTATTTTTAAATTTTCATCCATATTAATAATAATTAAATGCATGTCAGAAATGGCAGGTAATATACTCATAAGAAATGAGTAATAAAATTGTGCTTTTTACTTGTCTGTTAATAGTCAAGTTCCAAAACTTCAAACAGATGTGGAACAAAACTCTAAATAGTGTTTTTCAACTGATTTAAAATCAACTGCTGTTGTTATCTGGTGGATGAAAAGGATGATTTTTTGGACAACATTGTAATATCACCGATTTTTTGGGACAAACATGTATCAGAAATTATGTAAAATAATATCGTTATAAGTTTGATAAATAAGGTTTTTTTTTTATTACAAAATAAAATCAGAATGTTTTAACCCTTTCGGGATGGTTGACACACCCGCACGTCGGCTGTGAACTTGCATTCAAGGACGACTGTCATGTATCCGCGTCGAGGAAAAACTTACCCTAAAAGACGAGGATCACGTCAGTGCGTTTTCATATGGAACGTTTTTATTTGAATTTATTTGTCTACTAGATGGTGTTAAATGTCCGTGGGAACAACTCCAATGTATTTTGCAGATACTTGACCTTGGCATAGGGAGGATCCAATGAATTATTTCTCCATTTGGAGCAGTGAAACATGACTTTGTAATATAAACAAACAGAGCACTTCTCGCAGCATCAATAATTTTATAATTGAGTTTCGGGTCTCGTTTTGATTTTAGCTTAATGATTTTGTTGGTGAATTATAGGAATATGAGAGAGTATTTTTTTTTCGGGGGGGGGGGGGGGGGGGGGGGGGGGGTGTTAGAGGAATGTGCGGCAGTGAAATGATTAGGTTATTTCGGATAAAAGAATGGCTGGGGCTGAGACGTTTTCTTTCTGTGGAAGAATATACTCGTATGGTAAACGAATCAGACAGTAATGAAAGTGATGCAGATAGTGAAAATTCGTGGACTACAAAAGGCAAAAGAAAGCGCATAAACAGTTATTACGAATGCAAAGATTGCAATGTTGGTCTGTGCGTGGATTCTTGCTTTGAAATATACCATATGCAAAAGGTGTATTAATTAATGAAAATAGCTAAGCTATTTTCTTGTATATATATGTACATAATTTCTATTAGCTATATAAATATTTCATTACAATCATTTCAATAATATTTTTTCTGATTAACTGATAACTATTTTAATCAAGGTAAGTAATCATTTTTAATACACTAAAATTTTTAATATTTTGATAAAAAAAAATTTGTATGAAAAATATACAGCAAATAGAAAATAAGTATTTCCTTTATTCTTGAAAAAAGTAGAATGCTGTGTTGAACGGGTGATTTTTAGTGAATTTTTTTTTAGAGTTAGGACGAATCGCTCCGTCCTTTGGGCCATGGCAGTTTCGGAATGCCGCCGTCCCGAAAGGGTTAAGCTTCACCAATTTTCATTATTTACGCTTTTTACTGATGAAATTAAGATCTGGCAATTCAAATTACTGGAGGACCATGATAGATATGGCAAATTAGCATTTTTATCAAAATTAAATTCAATATTATTGAAAAATATGTAAGATAGATTGTATTCTAAAAAAAAAAAAAAAAAAATCTAATTTATTAATAATTATTTTTCTAAAGTTCAAAAGGACATAAAACTGAAATTTTTGATAAAAATATATAGGACAAATTGTATTCTAAAAACAATACTGCCAAAATTATCTACCTTATTGTCATTTTTCTAATGCTCAGTGACACAAAACTGACAATTATCAGATATTCAGACATATCTATTTCCTTGTATATCTATTTCCTTGTCTTAAAGGTTATCTAGTTATAAAATCACATTTCTAGTTACTAATGTTATTATAGAAAGGTTCGGTTCACCTAACTGTGATGAAATATCTGTCAAGTTTGGGAAAATTTAAGTATAAGAATCAGTGGTCAAGAATTTCAAGAATAACTCTAGTTTCCATCTTTCCTGAAAAATTTACATAACTCCATTAAACTTCAAAAATATTCTTAGAAAATATTTCAAAATTTAATGCTGTGATAATATTTTCCATCATTAAGAGATTGATTTATGTAAAAATCACTCAAAATTGCATTTCAAAAAAGAACAACTAGAAAACTAATTTGATTAAAAGAAAAATAAAACATGATGAATTCTGTCATTGGGGGAATTCAGCTAACTCTACTGCATTTTGTGTCTGTTCAAAGCTTGAATTTCCTGCTACAAAAGTCACACACAGACAGACATCTTCTTTTATTATGCAAGATTAGCATAAAATATTAAAATCCATCGAATTCCCATTCTGAATCAGCAAATAACTTGTTTCATATCTTCACAACTATAACAATGCTTGACAACCACTACAAATTCATATTTATTGTTTCCTTACTGTGCAAAAGCATCTTGAATGAATGAATGATATGAAGGTGGGTGGCTCCAGAAGAGCCCAGCACATCGACCAGAGGTCTATTGTACTACCCCAAAAAAGAAGATCTCTAAGAAAAGAGACCAGTAGCCAATGCAAAAATAAGCAGGCACTTGACAGGTATGTCATGCAGCTCCCAGGGTTCAATCACATGTCGACCAATGTGTTCGAATCTGTGAGCAGAGTAAACCTCACATTCACAGAGAATGTGAGCAGCAGTTTCTTCACTGTAATTCCAGCCTCTGCAAAGCGAATCTTTAGTGACACCCATAATGTTGAGGTGTCTCTTGAGGGTGCAGTGCCCAGTAAGGAGCCTAACAGCCCTCTTGATGCCAGTTCTGCTGAGCTTGAAAAGTTCTTTTTGACGTGTACTAAGGCAATTGCAGTTGAGAATTTTTGCTTGCCTTTGACCCTTAGTATTACGCCAGTTCTTACATTGAAGCTTCCTAAAGATGTCGTAGACAGTTCTAACAAGGTCATTGGGGATACCCCAGGCTGGCTCAGGGTCAACAAAAGGACTACTTGAGCCTTTCCTAGCAAGTTCATCTGCCAACTCATTGCCAGGAATGCCCGAATGACCAGGCACCCAGCAAAGAATGACATTGTTATTGCTAGCAATTTCACAGAGTGTATTATAGCACTCCCAAACAAGGGAAGAAGTCATAGTGAACGTCCCAAGAGCCATAAGAGTAGCCTGACTGTACAAAAGCATCTTAATAACTAACATGCAAATAAGTCAAATTTTCTATTTTGATTTTTAATTCTTACCTAAATCTTTTTGGCATATACATGTATACATAAAAAAATATCTTGGCTTTCACAAAACTGGGAAGCTGTTTTTGATAGATCCCTGACTGTATACCAATGCTTTATGTCAAGAGAGATACAGAATTAGTGATAGGTAGAAATAATATGGTTTTATACAAGTAAAAACTACAGCTATTGTTATTAGATATATTTAATTAAAATCTCAATTTAGTAAAGAAATAATAAATTGAAAATCTTAGAAAATTGAAAATCACACACACACACAAAAAAAAAAAATACTTCTTCCATCATTCTAGGAAGGTAGTTCACTTCCGGTATTATAGCATTAAGCTGCATTTAGAGTTATGAGCCAATAGTTACCTGATGGAAAAACAATGACATAAATTAGTTTATCATCTGAACTAAAATGCTGAAATCCATTGGCAACAATGAATGAGTCCTGGAATCCACTGAGACAAAGAACAATGAAAGGCAACGTAGAATCCATTTGAAATATTTTTCTATTAATAATAAAAAAAAAAAAAATGTTCACACTAAGTATATTAGATAATTAATATAATCAGTAGTTTTAGACAAAATTCAAATGAACATTTTTTTTTTCAAATGAACATTTTTAGTTTTAATACTTTACAATAAAAATCATAAGTAAAGCAATGTTTTAAATATTAGTAACAACATTAATTGGCATTATTAAATGCCAATGCATTTTTATACTTTTTTTTCTCTTTTGAGAAATCCACAAATGAAAATTAGGTTAAGTCCAAATAACTATGGTGTACATAAGAATTTATAAAACTGAAGGGACACCTAATTAGAAAATTCTGTACTTTTTACAACTATTCTCATTAGAAAAAAAACAAATAAACAGAACATCCCAATTTAAACATTCCATATATTTAGGGGTTTCTTCATCTGACATGAGCCAGTACTCATACTGATTAACATAAACTGTGTTCCAGTAAACAACTCTATCAACCTATACCAAGTATGCGAAAATTTACAGCCTCATCATTGAGCAGCACTGCAGCTGCATTGATGTTCATTAAACTAGTTGGAGGACCTCTGCGATCATTTAAGCCTAAAATATATGTAAATTCTTCATTTCTTTGGGGTTACCATCTTGCGACCGATACGAAAAGCAAAGAAAGAAATCAGTTGGCCTAGAGGGAAATGAACTTGCTATTCACTATGCAAAACTTGTCTCACCAGGAGAACCAATTAATGTTCCACTTTCTTACTCCTATTTATCAAAATTTTGTAAAAATATCTTAATTGACAATTGGCAACATCTATTGAATATTTTTGTTTCTTCCTGCAAGAATAAGCCAGTTACAATTCATTATTTCCTTCCCATTGTTAGCTTAATATCTTCAAATTTTTTATAAATATCTTATTTACCTTTCAAACAATCATGGCCTATTTTTAAAATATCTCTATAGATTTAATATTAAATCTACAAAAAAAAAATGTGTCTGTAATGCTACTGGTAATGTTGAGCATGACACTTTTCACTTTCTAAAAAAGTACACCCTACCAAGCTAACCACTGCAAATCAACCTATTTTATAAACTCTATGGAGTGATTTAAAAACTGTATTATAATTAGCAAAGAAATTTTAGAGCAAGTCAAGTAGTTTTCTGCATATGAGTGGCATTACTTCTGCTTTTAAAATTTTTCTGGTCAATATTTTTCACTTTTTATACTACTTCAACTGTTCAGTTTTGTCTTTTATTTATATACTTTTCTTTTCGTTTGTTTTCTTTAATGATTTTTCAGAAATTTAATATTTTATTACTTGGTTCTAAATTGTTAGTTATTTCCTTATTGAAATTGGAGGTACCTGTTCATTCACTACATTTTTTTTTTACTTTTACTCCAAATTTTATTTTGATGTACTTGTGACACTTTATGCTTATGTATATTGTCTATGCATGCTTATGTGTATTGTTATTTCTCGCAGTCCCTTGAAATTGCTCTATACCCTTTGGGTGAGCTGGATGGCCTGGGAAATAATAATAATAATAATAAAAACAATAATAAAAATCGGTCCCAGGTTTGATCCCTGATGCTTTCCAAAACTATCTGTGTCAACATGGAGCATGTGCAAGTTTAATCTGCAGGTTTAAAAGTCAATCCAAGAGGTGATGAGTTACGGGAAGTATGGTACGGTCCCTGTGGGTTGCCCTCTCCATTGGATTTCAGTCTAAATTCGATGGCACTGTCCCGGCTATCTAAACAGTTATCTTACTCTTTCAGAAAGGTCGGATATCTGGGTAGAAAAAAGAAAGAAAATGAAAGACAGGTATGCAAAGAAGAGTTCAGCAGCATGTCTAAAATTTGAAATGTTCTTAAAAATGTGTAGGATAAATATCTTTTTTTAATTTAAAATGGCACAATTAACTGTTACTCTGTATTTAAAAGTATAAATAGAGTAAAAATTAGACAGGATAATTATGTCCCCTTCTTTTTCTACTTATACATTTAATACTTCCACATATATGAATCTAGTATAATATTTTAATAGGGTACTGGCTAACTTAAAAAAAAAAAAAAAAGAAAGTCCTGCATATACCAATAGAATATTGAGATAAGGAAATATAGTAAAGGCATAACTGCTAACAGTTCAGTAGCAGTTTAGAGTAAAAACTGAATAGGAGTTAAAACTGAGTAAAAGCTTAAATTTGAGTAAAAACTGATGTAACTTTCCAAATAAAGGTTTCTAGTCACTGGTGAAAACAATTGGGAAAAACAGACAAGTTCGGTGGTTAAAATATGTCACTCATTTAGGGGAGTTAGGATTTCATTCTCACAAGTTATTTTTAATTGCTACTTGTTAACTTTTTGACAATTCTATACTCTTTTATTAAAATTTAGATGATTTTCCTTGCTATAACAGAAACAAAATTCCACTTGTAAGGCGGGGGGGGGGGGGGGGGGGGGAGAATGGCTTAAAGGTTTAATAAGGTTTAAGGCAAAATTAATATTAATTTTTCCTTTTAATTTGGAAGAAAATTTGCTCTTTTTGCTGCAACTATAGTTTTCTATTTGTGATATAATTTTACATTGATTTTATAAAGAGAATAGTTTAAAAAAGCTCCAGAAAGTGGAGGAAATACTGGTCTATTCATACAGAATAAAGTTGTCAAGATCTTAAATTTCAAATAAAATTTGTTCTAACAATGCATATTACAAAGAAAAATAAATAAATAAAAACTGTCTACTTCCAGTTTTTACAAAATCTTTTTTATTAAAAAATGTTATGGTGTTTGACGTTGGGCATATTCATTGTGCCCAAAGACAATGAGAAGAAATTATGAACATTTCAGGATGACTATTTCTTCAGGAATTACAGTATTATCTCCATTACTTTAAGCAATGGGATGACATTAACATATTGCATATAATGAAGTTTATAACGTTTTTGTTTGATATTTTTTTCTGCATTTTTCACCACCAAACAGCTAAAAATTTGTGGATTTTCTTTGAAGAGTGGCTATTTATCTAAAATCAGATTACTTCTTATTGGAATCTCAACACCAAATATTCATTCACATGGTGTGGCATAAGTATCTAAAGGTAGTTTACACTACAATTCACTACAATTTAACAATTTGATTTTGAAATTTCATTAAATTAAACTACGAAAGTTTAAAATCATGTGCAAATGTTATAAATATCAGAAAAATGTTTTTGTTTTAATATACACATTAAAATCATAAGGACTTTATTTAATCTCTTTACAAATTTAAAACTATACAAATAGATATAACTAGAACTAGAAATAAAATTTAACATACTTTATTGAACTGGTAAAAAAGTAGTAGAAGGAAAATGTCAAAATTGTAATACTTTTTAAAATAATGGCAGTAAAACTATTTTTAAAAATACCTGATTTCTTTCATAAGAGGAAGAATTTCTCTTTTAGAATAAAAACCTTCAAAAGAACACGTGTGTAGCTTATTTAAAGTTTCAGAAGATTCTGGAACAAATAACTTGCTAGCATACTCATTCTCTTCATTAGAACTAAAATTTAAATACACATTTATTTAATAAAAATAAAATTATGGTAAAACAGAGATAAATAGTTATAACATATGTTGTGAGATGATTTATTTTATGACATAGAAAAATCTTCTCTTTAAAAATATTGATGAAAAGACAAAGTCCATTAACAAAATTCCAGAACTATCTTAGAAAAAAAAAAATCAAGGACTTTATGCTGTCTTAACAAATTTCAAGTACTTTTAGAGTACTTTAAAACAAACTAGCAAATATAAGTTCAACTATAAGTAATTCAAGGGCTTTCAATAACCTGTAAAATTTACTATCCAAATTTGAAAGTTAGAAATCAGCTGCTAGTGGCTACCATATAATTTACGCTATAGCCATGAATAAAAGATACATATCACAATATATCAATTACAATTTTACAGAAGATACTTTTCAAATATACAAGAAATTCTTCCAATTGCTTACTATTCAATTCCACAAATTTGCATTCCAACCCATTCCATGACATCTTGAAGCACAGGTGCATCATGTAGTTCGAAACGAATTATTGGTGCAGGAACAGAAAATTTGGAAGAATATTTGAGATTAGGTTTGCAAGTGATGCATTCATAACCTTGACTCACAAAGTATGATTTTATGGACTGAGGACAGACATTACCTAAAACAAAAGTAGTTATTAACCAAAAGTTATTATAATATACATGCAACAAGCAGAAATAGTTGTACAAAATTTGAAATATTTTTGCAATAAATGTGCTAACTATTAAGTTTAACAAACTACTGAAAAAATTATGTAAATTGGTTGAGTTCCTTTAAATTTTAAGCAGTCATTACAGACATGCAAACACAGTCATTTTAATTCTTGTTGATCAATGGAGAGGTGTAGGAGGATAAAACTTATAATAAAACAATCCTTGGATCCAGCCTCATTGCTTGAAAAATTGTTATCGATATCGATCCAGCAGCATTGATGGTAGTATATAATATATTGAGGGAGTGATAATTTGAACTGTGGTACAGATGTAAATGGCATCAAAATAATTCATAATATGACATATAAGTCAAATGCATCTTATTTATCTTCATCACTAAGCTGTTTCCAACTTAAAAAATCTGATGTGGGCAGCGCTTGTAGTTTTAATTCACATTTCGTTTTCATTTGCAACTGGCTATATTTTAAAATGTGAAATTTTGTGGTGTTGCAAAAATGCTAAAAAAATGAAATACCTTGAAAACAGTCCATTTTATAGTAATCGTCTGATCTTATTCTATACATAAAAAAATTAAGTATAAAGCAACCATTTAATCAATACATTTAAGCATATATAATTTTTTCTATTTCAGATTTTTGAGAGGTATTTCACGGAAAAAAAAAAGGGCAGGTTAAATTTTTCTAAATTGTTCCAAAATCTACTTAACATGAAGATAACCCACAAGAGACTTACCTATCACATTTTGTGATACTCCATTGAACAGTTTTTGAGCTAGGGTGGAGTTATTTTTAGATGTAGATCCGCCAAAAATTCGAGTTCCAATTTTTGACATGATTTCAATTACTATCTCTATAGATTACCATGTATTACAAGGAAAGTGAAAAAGAGACTTTTAAAAAACATCATGATATATTTTTTAAAAAATAGGTACCTTCCCTACAATACATGGCAATGTATAGAGAAAATATTGAAATAGTGTTGAAAATCGGAACTCAAGTTTTCACCAGACATACATGTTTTAAACACTCTAGAATATGAAAAAAAACCATTTTCAGTGTGGCATCTGTCTGTATCTGTGCAATATGTGTATCTACTCAAGTTAAAAATTTGTGATGAAATTTTACAAAAATTGGTATGTATCTCACTAAGTTAGTTTGGTGCTGATTAGATTTTGGTATGATTTGGAAAATAATAACATACCTTTTTTTGTGAAATGGCTCGCAGAAATCGTCAAAATCTACAATACAAAATTAAATATGTTTAAATGTATTCATTAAATGGTTGTTTTGTATGAAATTTTTTATGGCAAAAAGAATAAGATCAATTCCATTTCTCTAGGATCAACCATTCTTGAGATATATATATTTTTGGTAATTTTTGCAAGCTGGCCACATTTTATAATATAATAAGTCGCCTGATGAAAAGAAAATATGTTTCAAAACTGTATATATATAATTGAATGTAATTTCAAATAAATATGTCATTTTGTGCAATTAAACTCAATTCAATGGATTATGAAAAAAAGTGTATTTTTAACATGACGCATGTGTGCATTTGTCGCCACTCCAACTAAAAAATTATTCGACGAAATTTCACAAAATTCAGCAGGTAAGCTTTTTGTGGGTTACCCTGGTGCCGATTAGATTTTGCTATGATTTAGAAAAATAAAACCTGCTTTTTTTTTTAACAGAATAGTCCCTAATTTCATCAAAATATGAAATAAAAAAATGAATATGCTTAAATCTATTGATTAAATGCTTGTTTTAAAAGTAATGTTTTACTAAGCAATGAGACCAGCCCTAGCCCTTTTTAAATTAATAGTTCTCAGGATATTTCAGTTTTTTTGCATTTTTACAATGCTGCCATTTGAAAATATGGCCAGTTGTCAAATGAAAACAAAAATCGAATTAAAACTACAAATTCGGTGTAATTTTAAATAAGCATCCATATAATTTTGTGCAACTAAACTCATTGCATTCTGAAAGAAAGAAAGAAATGAAAATGAGTCTGCAGGAAAAGTCATTTGCTATTCACATCAGACTTTTTCTTTTCATTCTAGGAATAATTGTGATTCAAGTGGAACCAAATGAAATATGAATATATATAAAAAGTTGAGTGGAGACTTCAGATATTTTCTATTTAGATAAATATTTTGAACTTAAAAAGTATTAGTAATCTAGTACTTTATTTTTACTGAAAAATATTTTAAAAACTAAAATCACACATGGTCAGTGCTTGAACTTTAAATGTGCAACTGCTTTTATCCCAGGAGAAAAAGGAAATACTTTTTCATTAATAGTCACAGCAATATAAAATGAAAAATCATTTGGATATGCAATCACCAAAATAAAAGTATATGCAAAAAAATAAGCATGTTACTCTTGCAAATGCAGCAAAGAAAAGGGATAATTAATATTTTGTCTGAAAGTTGATTAGCCACAAATTTAGCTACAATTTCTCCAACATTACATACGACTTAGAAAGTATATATGTATGGATTACACATGTAAATTTACATTCCATACTTCTGCTTATAGTTAATTATATAATATTTGTTTTCTACAAATAAAAGATATGCATTACTGATCAGGTAGATCTAGGTTTTATCCAGATTTTTGTTTGGATCTAATATAGGATAAACAGAAATGATAATGATAAACAGGACTCCTATTTTTAGTATAATCTCCACCTACAGCTAAGTGAGACTGACTGACTGATGTATAAATTACATAACCCAAATTACTGAAGGTAGAAAGTTGAAATTTTACATACACATGAAACTTGACTCATAAATAATGAGAAAAATCTAAAATTTTGTTCTAAAAAATTATAAATTATGGATCATTTTATTTTTTCTATGTATTGCAAAATTATTGAGTGACATTAAAGGCTGAGGTATGAATTACACAGCCAAAACTGTTGAAGGTAGAAACTTAAAACTTTACATATATAATGGACCTGGACTATAAGTTATGAAAAAAATCTAAAATCTTGGAATTTTGCTTGAAAAATGTAAAAATTGCACAATTTTTTTTGTTTTAACATTCTTTCAGCTATCATTCGCAAATGGTTAGATACACAAAATTCATTTTTATTCTATCACTAGAAAATGTACCTAGTGTCGCCTGGGAGTTAAAGCAGGGTAGTTATATAAAATAATAAAAAAATAAATAAATTTTATTTGTACAAATAACAGTGAAACCATTGAGAGTAATACCCCCCCCCTCTCCCCCTAAAAATACACAAAACTGAAATACTTAACTTGCAGACTCTTTGTTCTAATTAATTTCAAACATTTGGCATTTTTACAAGCCTAATCTGGTCAAGAAATATGAAAAAGTAGCTGCAGGATCCCAATTTCAATTTCTCGGCGGCAAGCCGGCAAAACAAATTTTTCTCCCATGCCCGCACAGGCGCACTGCATTTCCATGGAGATTGTGCATCGGGTTAGAAAATTATGTGATATTTTAAATGATGGAATTAAGAGCTTAGCATATGGCCATTATAAAATTTACATGATTGAATTATGGTGGATTGAATTGTGGTGATGTATTGCATACATCGGGTGGTGGTAACAGTATACAGAGTGAAATTATTATATTTATATGAAATTATTATATTTATATTTTAAATGATGGAACGATATGGATTTTTTAAATGTATATTTTAATTTATGGATATTTTAAATGGATATTTTAAATGATGGAACAATGGAATGAGGATATTTTAAATATTACGCTATATTTTAAATGATGGAATTAAGAGCTTAGCATATGGTCATTATAAAATTTAAATGATTGAATTATGGTTTGTACGATTTTTGACCTAGGGACAATTAAAAACCGAATTAGTGTTTGCTTTTTATAAGGTTTTTGGCTCATTATGCTGGATTGAATTGTGGCGATGTATTGTTTACATCGAGTGGTGGTTGGGACTACAATGAAAAAAACTTAAACACTGACGAAATAAAAAAATAAATAAAAGGAAAGTTATGGAGATTGTCGCGGTGCCTTAAAATTTCATTAGTTTTAATGTCATTAAATTAAACCAAACTTTGTTAACTCCATGGGGTTGAGGAGGGTGTGGTAGCCCAGTGGTTAGTGCACGGGAATTGCACTCGGTAGGCCCGGGTTCGATTCCTACCACTGCCCAAACTGTCACAGTGTTCAAAACTGTCGCAGTGTTCAGTATGATCACATTAAATATGTGGGTTCATAAGTCCTTCCGAGAGGTTGGTGGTAGGGGAAGGAGCCTGCCTGTGGATGCCTCCCCCACTGGGTTCCCGTCTAAATTGGGTGGCACTTCCTGGCCGCCCAAATAGTTACCTTACACCTTTCTGGTAGGTTGCACCAGCAAGTTTGCCACGATCAGAAATTTCAAGGGTAACAAACAGGCTGATTGCCGAAGGCGCTAGTAATAATTAAATATTCAACCATAGTAATTAACCATATAACTGATATATAGTTAAGCGTAATAAACCATAGTAATTTAAATAATACCTTCGGGTTTCCATTTCAGAAGCAAAGTAAATTTAATATGTTCAATCTTAGATAGCTCAAATGAAACAAACTCATAAATTTTCTTTCCAGGAGAAAACTCTGGACATCTAATATCAATTATAATACCTAAAAAGCAATTAAAATAATTAATATATCTTTATTGCAATAAGTTTGTATTTTTCACATTTTAATAAAATAGGAATAAGAAAGAAAAACCAAATACATTTACAGTGGAATCCCTCTTAACCAGCCTCTGTTTAATTGGCTCGCCGCTTAAACGGACTTCAATTTGATCCACAAAAGTAAAAAATTACCCTCTACCAATGAGAGTATTCTTTTTTGTGTGGTGTGATTTGCAGATATTTGTGGGTAGGCTGTAGTGATATATTACAAAAGTGGATGTGGAAAAGTGTCTTAAATTTGACAATGACTTGGACTTCGAAATGCAATCTGATAAAATTGCTGTTATCTGGATTATTACTAATGCACCCAGGGCCAAGTTAACAGAGTCTAGGGTTCTAGGCATAAAGATGAATTCAGGCTCTTCCTCTGTATACACAATAACTATTCATAACTAAATATCAGGTGCAGTAGTAGCACACAATCAATTTTAGTTTATTATTTTTTTTTAATTAAATTTGAAAACTATACATGTACAAAACAATAGTCTAAGCATCTCAGAATCAGATCAGAAAATGCATTTTCAAAATTTTCCATGGGCAAAGTCTATTGCTTCATCAAAAGAAACATTTTGATTAATTTCGCTTTGATAGACAATACTGCAATTACATTTAAGCAAGTCTGTTCCATTTTGCTGTGTAAGCAGTGCTCCACCCCCTTTAACAGTTGAAAATGACCTTGTATTTAAAGTGTGCATAATGGCCACCAACTTCTTACCCTTTAAAATACACTTTTAGTAAAATTTTGTAAAAAAGTAGATATATATTTATTTTAACATCTTTCCATGTTCCCCCTGTTTTCTGGGTTCTAAATATGTATACCCAATGGTTAAAACAGTTCTGTATGACACTCAAGATTCGAATGACACAGATTCACCAAAACACTTGAAAAAACTTTAATATCTTGAGAACGATTAGTCCTAGAATTATGGGTTGCTTTTATTCTTTTCGTCCTAAAAAATTATGTATAAAACAAATATTTAATTGACACATTTGAGTGATCATATAGCCTCTTATTTTAGATTAAGAAAATATATGCAATCCATTTTACAAAAAAAAAAAAAAGGCAGGTTCCTGTTTCCGAATTGTACCAAAGTCTAATCAGCACCAGAGTAACATGCAAGTGACTTATCTACCAAATTTTATTTTTAATTTGATCAATTAGAGAGGATACATACATTGCACAGACAGACAGACATACACTCACAGATGTCATGTTAAAAATAGTTTTTTGGGGTTCTAAAGTACTCAAAACTTGTAGATCAACCAGAAACTTGAGTTCCAATTTTCGACATGATTCCAATACTTTCAGTATACATTACAGTGTACAGTAAAAAAAGTAAAAAATTAACTGAATTCTTTAAGGAAAAGTAATGAAATTATAACATTTTAATATAAACTGCTATATATGTATTTTTCATTTTTAATTTTCTTGTAAATTTGCTAAATATAATGTTTTAATGATAATTTATTTTTGCTTAGTAATTTGTTCAACTATTTTCATAATGTACAATTTTTATTATAGAGTATCTAACAAAGGTAAGAAATGTAATGGATTTAACATTTTTTTAATCACCCCGTTTAACTGGAATTTTTCTCAATCGGTTTACCCTAGATCCCAATTAAATCATTTAAGAAGAGTTCTACTGTACAATATAAAAAACATATGCATTTAATAACAAAAAACGAACTGAGGTCTCTTTTCAGAGTACAAATTTCAAGCATTTTGCATTATCAATAATTTGATAAAGAATCTTATTTATATAAGCCTGTGATGAAATATGGTAACTCAGTAGCTAACATTGGTGAACTGGCTTTACACTTGTCAGATCTTATGCATACCTAATAGTTGTTACCTGCAATAATAACATGAAAAGTTGCAAGTTTTCTTGCAATCCTTAGTTATCGAAAAGATAGTGATTTTTGGTTCTTGGTTAATAAAATATCTTATTTCAATTATCTTCAGTTAACTGAAGTAATATATTTAGAATCACACTAAAAATCTGCAACTCATACAGAAGTCAAATTTGAGTGTTTTCCATCTAAGCTATTTCATACTACTATTATACTATATAATTATATTATATTATACTATTATACTATATAAGCTATTTCATACATCTATACTACTTCATGTGAGTTCCCTAATTCGGAATAGGAACCTCTTAAGTATGTGAAATGCAAATCATATCTTATTTATGAAGAAAAGATCAAAAATTAAAACAGCTTACAACCCTTTGTGCATGATTACAGAAAATTTGTAATTAAAATGTTAAATCTAACAAAAATATAATGAGTTAAAATAATTTACAAATGCAATAATTCTTGCAGATAATTACTTACATATACATTAATAGTATTGCAAACAATTATAATATTTCATAAAGAGAGAGGGAATTATTAATGAAAATCATAATATAATTCTAAAAAAAATATTCCAATATTTCAATTATCTTTCTACACTGACCTTAACGGAACACATCTCTCCTCCACTCCCACCCACCTCCTGCTTCTGCATGAGACTCAACAAACATTTTTTAATTTTTAACAGTTATGGTGATTTTATTTTTTTCTCAATATCATGGATCCTATAGACCTATCAATTAAATTATCTATAATTAACAAAACTTTATAAATTAAATTGAATAAATATACCCCTTTAAGTCCGAACCCGCACGATCATACGAAAAAGAAAGGGAGGTGAAAATATTTCCAGTCTTAAAGGGATATAGTAAATTTTGTCTGAGCCTTCTAAATACAAATACATACTTTAAAACATATGTATTTGTATCTATACTATAAATTCATCCAAAAACAAACTTTTGCTTACATTAAAAAGAGAAGCCCAGATACCTGGGTTGGGACACACTCTATACCAGTTAAAAGTTTACTAATGCATGTTTATCAAGAATGTAGTATGAAACAATTGCAACCACACTTGACTTCAATTTTATAGGGAACAAGCTTGACTTAACAAATCACAACATCATATAGAATACAATAACTTGCATCTTGGAAATAGTACAGACCACTATTGTCATTTCCAATACATATTGCTGAAGTCATGATATAACTATCCAAATTTAAATTTTCACAATAAAGAAAGCAGTATGAAGATATAGAAGTTGAGAATAGAACGTGTTTAATTCTTATAACCATGTTTATGTAAATTACAGTATTCTAACGACCAATGTCAAGCAATGAGAAAAGTTATTGAAAAACATTGATTAAAGAAAATAATTAAAAAATAATTGCTCCATTTTGAACAAAATTAAGCAAGTATTTATTTACTGTGCTTGATGCATGTGACATTAATATTCACTGAACCCACCTATAAGAGTGTTTAAAAGTTAGGATTGTTCTCCCATTGCAGAAAATGCTTTCATGAACTGGTTTCACACTTATCATGTACTTGTCACCATAGAATAGGTGAAATCCATAATGGCAATAAGAAAATTTGCTATAAGCCATAATTTAGGGAAATTCTATGGAGACCAAATTCAGTCTTACCATGCAGATGGCTTTAAATATCTTTATAAAAGATTGAGCCCAGACTGTCATAACCAAGTTAATATTAATAAGAATCTACCTATAGGGAAGTTATCTAAGTTAGGAATGCACTTTCATTGCAAATAACAGCATCCATGGACGAGTTTTTCAAACCACTATAACAGGGTTTTATGAGAATGAACTTGGTCGTTGCAATCTAGTTAATTCTTTCTTTCTTTTTTTTTTTTTTTTTTTTTATTTATTTAAATGTGAAGCCAGCTGAATGACATGACTGATTTTAGTAATCTTCATAGAGGTTTGCAAAACTGTGGCACACAGCAAATTTTCTTGTTGCCATTACAAATGTAAAAATTGATTATTCTATGCTAATGACTGCATAATCACAAAACCAGTTTATGAATGCTGTTATCTGCAATGGGAGTAAGATGCAAGCATATAAAATTATTAAAAGTTAAAATAAAGAAATATTTTTTATTGTATAATAAAAAGTTACATACTATTAAAATGTTTCTTTTTCTTTTTCTTGTTAGGATTTTCTTTTTGTAGAGCTAAGCACTGAGCAATGCTTTTTTCTAGAGATAAGACTAGTTTACCTTCAAAATAGAAAAAAGAAAACCTTCTTCAGCATATAATAATAAATATAAGGTACAAAATTTATACTCACCAATGGTAAGTAGATTTTCTCACATGACAAGCAAAAATATCTGCATTTTTTTTTAAATGCTTTTTCCATCTTAGAAAATACTACAACATTTGTGAAAATCAAAATCTTTAATGAATCACTCAATTCTGACTGTATATATAAATTGCACTTGTAAAAAATAACCCTCAGTAACATATTAATTAAATTAAAATCAACTATACTTTTACAATTCTGAACAAAATTTAACATGTTAACAGAGCATTTAAAATCAGAAAATGTTATTTATAAGTTGATAAAAGTTAGTAAATAAAAAATTCCTTTACATTAAATCAGTACTCTTACCTGGAGATATAATAGTCAGAAAATTTTCAACTTCTACTCTTGCATTTTGGGAAAGTGCTAAAAGTGAACCTAAAATTTAAACAAAAGCTTAAAACTTTTTAAAACTAAAATATACAGAAGAAAAGCATGTTGTTGTAATAGATAGAGAAACATTTTCAACATAAATACTAACCAAAAGAATCCATTAAATGCCAAGTAGAGAAATTATTGATTATTTCACTAAATAATAGTAGTTAGCTAAATGTCTAGGCTTTTAGCTTAAAACAGATTTTCTTAAATGGTTGTGACATATATTCCAAAAACTAAATACAAGCCAGCTACTCATATTTGAAATAGATGAAAATTCAGTAAAACACATGACCCTCGGATAAAGTCAGAGTTCGGCAGTATCAAAAATACATCTATTCAAAATACACATTGAACATACATTTGTATTTCATATTTTAAACTGAAAAAATTAAAGTATTTTAGTAACGTATTGAAAATGCATTTTCAGACTATTCCGTATTTTCAAAATACTCAAAATACATTTCTACAGATTTTAAACTAGTATGTTTAAACTGTAGATGAACGATTTGCAAAAGAGAAAATGTCTGTATTTTGTCTAACCTTTGAATGAGTTTCTAGGAGTTAATATAAATATCCTTTTCCAATTGGTGCTGATAAGGATGCTAATAAATGAGATGTTTAGTGTCTACAGTGGCCCCTGAGAAAAACTGTTTCCATTATAAACTATTGGAATTATATAATGATGCTGTTTGGTATATGGCTCTTTCCCATATCTATGTATGTAAAAGAGAAAGAAGGGTGGTTGAAGTTATATTCTTTGTGAACACTGAAATTTAGGCAAACCAGAAATCTTCTATGCATTGCAGTTTTTCTTTAAGTAAATTGAAAAGATGCAATGCAATTAGTTATTGCTAAAACATGAGAAAAGATGGTTGATACTCCTGGTCATGATGAAAATGCATCAAGGGAATTAATGGATTATGACAAAGTGTGGTTTCTTATATTAGATGGAACATATTTTAGTTAAGATGAAATGCAATTATGCAAATCAAAATGTTCCGTTATAAGTGGGGCTTTTGAAGCCACAGCAAAATTTAAAATGCTAATGGTAAAATTATAATTTTATACAGTAATAACTCGATTTAACAAATTCATAAATTTAATGAATATTTTAGCTAGACTCTTGGCATTCTATTACATTTATAAATATTGGTGCAAAATCCAAGATGGTTGCCATTTGGTAAAAATGACCATTTTTCAAATACTGGTATTTTGGTCATTATCAGGATATATATATTACATATTCAGATTTGGGGATTCTATTATCATGTGTGTACATGGTAAAAATTAAAAAATAAAAATCCATGACTATGGAGTAACAAGTTTTTCTTAAAATGGATGTTTTCACATGGAATGACCCTTTATGAACCTTTTACATCAGTCTTATGGCCCAGAGGTTGTACATATAAATGTATTATTGATGATCAAGATTGGTATCACGCCTGCATTCAATAGATGAAATCAAGGACAAAGCGTTTTAAAAAACGAAATGTCTTTTATTTAACACATCCTAAAAGATGTACAAAACATATATTAAAAACTGCCAGAGTGCTTTCGGACATATATAAGCCCTTCATCAGGGACTACATGAATAGTAAAACATGGAATGTTTATATATAGAGAGACCAGTTTAAAGCAAATTTGCATAAAATATAAAATGGTAAATAAACTTACTAAAAATAATACAAGAAATATACACAGAAATTACAAAATAAGTTTAAACGCCTATGAATTTTAAAATATTACAAGAAAAGAACTAATACAAATTTTAGAAAAATGTCAAGCATGATATTCCTGAGAATGAAGTCACAAATAACTTTTAAGAGGTTTGAATTGCATAGAGTCGAGAATGAGTCACCAAGCATAACTTAAAATTTGAACAGGATCAAAATTACAAATTGATTCATGGGAAATATAAACAGGGATTTATAAAGAAGAATACTATGTGGATTGTTACAACGAACCAAAAGGAAAGTTTTTTCAAAAACGGGAAGAAATTTATCATTAACCACATATTGAGCAAGAGCCGTAGAAAGTTTACCAGATTTGACACCGCGAGCATGTTCTGCTAAACGGATGCAAACAGCACGTTTTGTACTACTAATGTAAAATTTATAGTCACCAGCAGGGGATAACAGGGGAACAACATACACCCCAGCAAAGCTTTTAAAATCATCAAAATTCCCAAGTTTATCGGATCGAATATGATTAAATAAAGTGGTAATATTAGAGTAAGTGGGTTTGAAACCAAATTCATAACAGAAATTAATAAAAGGATGGAAAATCTTAGGATGGTAAGGAACATTAGATTTATGGACTAAACGATCTTTAATAGAAACAAGTTTAGTATCAAACTGAGTAAATTTAAGGCGAACGTGGGCGAAGATCTTATAGATAAATTCAAAAGAATAAGCAGCCTCATGGCCAAGTTTAATTTTACTTTTAAGATAGACCAGCACGTTCCAGGATCCGGCTTGGTATTATTGATGAATACACTTCAAATAGATCTAAAAGGTGTGGTTCAAACAGTGTGAAAATTTTTAAGGTTATCCTGGCAAAATAAGAGGAACAGTTAGGAAGAGCAGTCAAGAGAACTGTAGCTGATATTTTATTTACTGAAAACACAGAATGTATTACGCTTAAATTAAAGCAGTGAATCTTGTTGAGTCTTCAAAAACTGCTAGATTGCAGGCAACAGTCTTCCCTAGTGCTGTTAAAAGTGATCTTTATAAACAACGGAGAATGTTTCATTCTTAATCTGTATGGATTAAACCAAATATGAAACTATAAATGAAGCACAGTATTTCCTCTTTAAAAAACTGACTGTCAAAATTTGACTAAAATCAACCTTTAATTTAATTAGATTTCCACCCACACAAAATGCTGCTGAATAACATCTAAGAATATATTATCAAATTCAAAGGAATTTGGTAATATACTAAGATTCAATATTATTCAATACGAAAGTAGATTCCAGTAACGATAAGACTTTAAAGTGGAAAATGCTATAGTAGATAGTTTAAAATAATCAAAAATATTTTAAAATTACAGCTTGGTTACAAGGTAATGATGTGATAAGTCTAAATAATAATTTTTATTAAATTCATTTGGTAAATATTCATAGCTATTGAAGTAAAACCAAAAATCCCTATATATAGAATAGTATGGTTCAAACATCAGCTTGAACTCAGCAATCTGAGTTTTTCATAAATTACAGAAATAAGAGAAGATTAATTACATGTGATGGTTTACAAGAAAATCATCCAATCATCGGAAATTTTCGAAATTGAGTTAGAGCCTTATTAAGTATATCTTTTCAAGCTGATTCTAATGAGTAACCACATTGCTTTATGATAATTGCAACTCATTTTACAAATTTTGCATCATCACTCAAGCAAGAATATTAAAATAGACAAAAGCAGCTTGAAAATTTGGGGCTGGTAGAAAAAATTTAATTTCTTGGAATTGGTAACATGCAAAGCATAATGAAAATGTTTCTCATATTTGAAAAGCATGCAGCTACTTTAATTCACTGAAAACTAAAAATGTATAATTTGTATAATTGCTATATATTATGTTATCTCAGAAGTAAAATTATTAACAAATGGACCTTTTACTTGTAAATCAGCAATTACAAGGAAATGTATAATATGAAATTTAAAGCACAGATGAAATCCTGCCTCAATTATGACACTCAGGACAGCATCTAACAATTACGTCATGAAATACTCAAATTTACATACTACAAGTAAGATCTATTATATATCAATTTAAACCTTGTAAAATTTACTTTAATGTAATATAAATTTAATTGAAATATTTTTAGATTTTAAAAGTCTACTCATTGCTTAAACACAAAAAATTAAATAAATCCAATACAAAATAGGTATATTTATGAAATTTACAAGAAATAAACAGAATATATATACAAAATATATTGAAAAACATATTTGTCATTATATATGAAGTAATTTAAAACCAACTGCATCATTGTATGAGGTTCCAATTCACGAGGAATAAAATAAATCTTTAAAAGCTGCAAACGTCAAACGGGGGGGGGGGGGGGGGGGGGGGGGGGGGGGAGCAAGTCTCAGATTTTAGATTTTAGGGGACTTTGGGGGGAAGATATATGTTTTAGTAAGTACTATTCATGTGCCAAAATTCAGCTTTCCCTGAATTTTTTGTGGGTCCATGTCTTTATTGACTGGGCTATATATTATAAAGGGCTGAAAATATTTTTATGTTGTAAGAATAAATAGATTTATAATGCAAGTTCAGAACTTTTGTATGACATCATTTGGCTTACTGAAGCATATTAGTGTTGGTGCTTTTATTTATTTAGTTTGGTTTCCGTGTAGCAGGCTTATGACCAGTAAATGAAAATATATTTAGAAATGATGAATATTATAGTTCTTATGCAACATAGACCCAATTCTAGATTCATAGACCTACATTTCAAGCAGAAAAAGTAAATTTGTGTGAATTGATTAAAGAGAGACAGTTCAGTTCTGAAGGAATATGCATTAGAAAATGATTATAGTGATGAGACATCTAAGGAATTACTAGATATGATGGAATCTTCATAATCTGCAGTAGCTGATGGAATGGATCAAATCGAAAAAGGAAACTATTAAACTATTACTTAAAAAAATTAGTTGGGAAGAAAACGAAACATTTTTATGTTGCAGACGATCAGTATACAATAAAATACCCAAAACAAATCAGTAAAGAGTCAGAAAAATTTCTACATCACAATTATACAACTTATGTGATTAGCTGAGATGATATTGTATTTAAGTTACCTAAACCCAAAATTATTGGAAGCTCAGAAATAATGTTTACTATTTACTTTTGCTTATTATCAGTTTTGCAAATTACAATGTGGAATAATACAAATATTTTCTTTTATTATTATTATTGTTGTTATTAATTGCAATTTGAGTAATCAAATTTTGTTTTGTTTATATTTTATCATTATTCCCTGTTAAAATTTCATAAAAGTTAAATTCAAGTGGTTAAATTTTCTGCAGAATTCAATTAATGCTGGATTTTTTCAATAGCATTCTTTTTTTTTGTATTTTATTCATTTTATATTATATGTAGATAATAATATTAAACAGATGGCCCTAGTTACAACACTGTCATTGTACCTATAGCCATTTGCAATTCTTTTTTAAAATTTAATACCTTTTAGAAGAAAAAAAAATCAACAATTAAACTGATTTCAGTGCAAAGGGAATAAAAGACCTAACTAGTAAAAACTGTTTTGGTTAATGAAGGTTTATTTTAAGTGGTATTATTGCAGTTTGAAAATTGCTGGCAATAGGTACAAGAGTTTCCACTTCAATTGGGTTTTTGTTTTAATTTGTTCTGTGTACTTTAAATTAAATAAACAAATAAAACATTATCAATTTTGGTCTAATTACCTTTAAAATCAGCATTTATACTTTAAAATACAGTATTGTGCCCAATTTGATATGCATTTAAATGTGCAGAAAATACTATATTATTTTGAAAAGAGTTTGGTCTTAACGAGGTTGGAGCAAGACGTGCTTGCATTGAGCTCTACTTGTTCAAGCATGCCTTTGAATCATGTCCCTCGACCTTTGCATTCTTTCAGAAAGACTTTTGGTATGGAAAATTCCTTATGGATTATTGAAAACAGAAGGAGCAATTTATGTAAAAACCTGAGATGAATTTTGTGTCATTCAGGAAAAATTTATTAATGACAAACTTGCATTCAGGACCTTTCTGTTAAATGAAGAAAAGCCGCTAAAAATTGTCAGCGGACTTCTGGTCCCTACTGACACAAGCTTGATTAAGAATAAATTAGATAAGGCAGGTTTTAAAATTACTAGTATCATCAAGCTCTACAAGAAGCCGAAAATGAAAAGAGTTTTGATGCCACTTTTTTATATACAAATGCCTAAAACTAATGAAAATATGAAAATCTATCAATTAATAAGTATGTTAGATGTCAGGATTGACATGGAAAGATACAAGGGGCACAAGGGTGTTTTCCAGTGCTTTTCATACCAAACTTTCTTTCACAGTTCTTTCACAGTTGTTTCCTCTCCCCCAAATGCACACTACTCCTTAGAATGTACCAAAAAGTATGAAACCATGAGTACTTATACTAACTGACGGTGCACACTCCATTAGCTACTGCGGATGCCTGAAATTCCTGAAACCAAACTCAAAAGTACCCCAAAACCTTCAGTAATAAAAGCACCCATATTCGTGTACGTATGGTAATGTGTTCATGCATAAAAAAGATTTCCCGATCTGCCCGCTAGACTGTTAGCACAGAAAACTCTGCAAGTCAAAGCAAACAACAATGAAAATTTAAAAGATGAAGATGACTGGCTTGAGTTCCAAAGGCTAATGCTAAGCTATGAAAAGAATTATGAGAGACTTTTCATTCTGAAAGCACTGAAAAATGCACTCCCCGAGCTTAGAATAGTGAAAACCTCCTTAGATAGAATCCACATGTTTTACAATACATGTTGTGTTTCTGGTAGCAAATAGCACCACTCCTGTTGACCCTCCCTTGCTACACTTGAACTCAAGGCTATGCTTTGAGGAGCGCAATTCTATACCCTTACACTTCCCTTTTATTTCATCAGGAAAAATTTTACTCCTCTATTCAAAATTAAGCAACTCGGGGGAACTTGAATTGGGATTCGTCCTAATTTAAACTCAAGGGCATTGCTACAACTCTCTTATTTATACTTATGCTAAAATCTTTCACTCTGATTTCCCAACCCTTTTAAGATTGGAGTTTAAAGGAAGCCCCCTTGCTGTCCTGGGCACTACTTAATGATTTCCTTGAGATCCTTAAGAGGACATGTTACATATGTCATACAGTCTACACATTTTAAATGAAATTTATATATTGAAATATTTATTGCAGAATTAGTAAAAAAAAAATAACACACATATTTGATCAAATTAAATAATTACAGGATTTTTCATGAGAAATAAAATTTTTACCTGCTTTCACAAAGTTTTCCAAAAATGACTTTTCAATTAAACATTTGGCTGTTACATCTTTTATTGTGAAATATATGTTTTCATCTGACACGAGCATATCTTCATACTTTTCCTTGTAAGCATTAGAACTGGGGATAAGAAGATGAATCTAAAATACAAAAATATAGTTTCAATTCCACTGATAAATTAACTAACATTTTACAAAATCAATTAGCACCAACAGATTTAAAAGATTATCCAATACATAATTTCGCTGTATAAAATATTTTTGAAAATGCTTCTTTAAAGGAAAATATCAATGCTTTTTATTATGTTAAGTACTATAATTATTGGTTTGAAGAAAATTTCTTCCTAATGTTCTTATTATAAAATAAATACTTAAAAATCTGCTGCATTAATAACATGATTAAATAAACTTAAGTAAGTAAATATAGCACATGCTGTATACAGCATTGAAGTATTTAAAAGTCAATTTTAATCAGATGCAGCATTTACACTGCCATGATGTATATGCGGAGATGTCAGGTTTCTTTAGTATTTTTGTATCCTAGTAGAGCAATATGAAATGAAAGTTCCTTTAAATATGACTGAATAACTTTTAGATACCAATCTAACATTCTGATGTTATGATTCAAAATAATGACTTTGCTTCGCAACCAAAAAATTTGTTTTAGCTGAGATGAAGAGGATTTAGTATTCTTTAAAAGTTTCATATGAAATGGTATAGCAGTGTTTTGTTTTTGCTGTACAAATGCCTGGTGAACAGAAGTTTATGAATGAAAAAAAAATCACCACAGAAAGAACAAAAAATCAACATTAGCAGATATGCTCTATGAATGAATTTCTGATAATTGTGAATTTTTAGCCCCCCCCCCCCCCCTTTTTATTTTTTTAAACTTATAGTTTCCAGAAATGTTTACTTGGAATAAGTTTTTGAAAATGTCATTTAAGATTTCTAATAAATGACAGAACTGTTTAACATGATAAATGGCACTGTAATGTATTAGGTTTTAGTGTCAGGAACAACCATGACAGGATTAATATACAGGATTGTTTTCGTTCCACATAGAAATTAAAACTAACATTTGGAAACAAAGTATGCACTATACATAACTCATTTTTATGCACTAAGAGGAGATATCTTGTTTTAAAATGTTTATTCATTATTAATAACAACTAAATGCATGTCTAAAATGACAGGTAATAAATATACTCATCAAAAGTGATTGAAAAATTAGGTTTGCTATTAACATGCTTGTTAATAGCAAACATCCAAAATTTCAAACAGATTCCAAGTAAAACTCTAAATAGTGTTGACTGAAATAAAATCACTGTTGTCATTATCTGCAAGATAAAAAGCATGATTTTTCGGACGACACCAGGGTTCCAACTATGCTAGCTTTTTTAGCATCTTGCAAAAAGAAATCACTTTTAGCTATAATATTTTGGGCAATTTTAGCTAAAAAGCAAAAGCCATTATGAATCTTTAGTCAATCACTGTTACATCAATCACTAGAATTTCTGACAGTGTATGCATTTCAAGCAAAAGTAATTTAAATTAGCTATAAAAAAAACTAAAATTCACCCCTATTGCATTCAACTTGCAATTTCTCTTAATTGACAACCCAAAAATAGTGAGAGCAAATGTTATTGAAATAAATTTACCACAGTTATATGATTATTATAATTAAAATTTTACTACAAATTGCATTCAAAAGAACATTCGAAAAGAAAAGTGGTTAATTTATTGATAATAAATGGAAAATGAATAAATGAAAATCTTTGCGCTTACAGGAATTGTAGACAAGTTCATTTTAATTAAAGAGCATTAAACACTGTTAACTAAGATTGTTTTATATTCTAGTGTAAAATATTTTGATACAATGGGATTTTTTAAATTTATTACTATTATTATTTTTGTGGTTTTCATACAAGCATTTTATATTTATATTTTATATTAAAAATAAAGTTAAGGCTGGCATTTTAGCTAAAGAAAATCTGAAAAAGCTAAAATAGTTTTAGAGATTTTAACTAAAATGCGAAAGATATATATTTTGCAGTTTAAATATTTGACAACACTATAATGTCACAGATTCTTGTGTCGTGCTCCACCATATATCAGCAATTTCACAAAATATCATTAAAATGTTTAAAAATAAGGGGTTTTTACAAGTTAAAATCAAATTCTTAAATGTCACAAATTAATTTTTATTATTTATGTTTTTTACTGATGAAAACTCACTCATTACTGGGGGGACAGTGACAGAAATGACAAATTTGTATTTTTATGAAGTCAAAACATCAGCCTTTATATTTACTTAAGCTGAAACTACTCTTCACATTTAATAGGAAATATATTGCTTAAATGGATTTTTTAACTACCCAAAAGTCAAAAATTCTCACACAGGGGCTGACTTAAAAATTACTATTTGTACACATAAACAATTTTCCTTTCATTATTAAATTCAAAGAGTCGATAAAAAGATGCCTTTTTCTGCCATTTCAGCAACACTGGCCTTTTACCCTTTTTAAGGTCCATTGTAACTGATTAGATAAAAGAAAGTATAACTTCATATTTGAAATGCATGTGCCATCCCTTTAGGTAAGTCCGGGTAATATGTCAGCTCGGAGAATATGGCAGTTAGCATAATTTCCAAATCCGTAAGAGGAAATTACATAATCCAGAGGAACTTTGGATTATGTAGTTGTCGCAAATTGCAAAAAAAGGGTAAAAAATTTAAGGACTTTTCAAGACCTATCCAAATTTTTTCAAAGACTGCAATAATACACAGAACAGCTGGGGAAGGGGGAGATAGATGTATGTATGTGTGTATATATATGTGTGTGTGTTGTCACAATCTTTCATTTCTTGTATAACATATTTATTTCAATAAAAACGCTTTGTTCCAAAAAAGAATTTAAATAAGCTATGACACAAAGTTCTTCAAATGAAAGCATCCAATATCTCAGTGCATGAGAGAAGGAAAGAAATTATGTAGCATGTTTTTTTTTTTTTTTTTTGAAAACGCGGGATTAAGAAACCGAAATACATGTGCACGTGGTGATGGTTTCCCCAGGAATCAATCCAACAGAATCTTCAAACATGAAAACTCAAGGCAAACGGAAGTAGGCAGGGAGAAAAGCCAGCTTCGTCTGTTTCAGATTCTTTGCTCAAATATTCCTGGCCTTTTTCAAGTACTTATCGGAGGAGGGGGGGGGGGTAGGCTTGAAAACAAAAACTAAAATCAAGTACTTCTTAAAGAACTTTCAAGGCTCGTGGAAGCCCTGTAATAGTCTACCCTTATCAAAACTCCAGTCTTTTTTATAGCGATATATTTCAAAATTGATCGCAATAATAAAACTATTATAGAAGACAAGTAATTCAACAAACCGAATGGAAAAAGAAACTGTCAAATAAATTCTTCGATCGAAATAAGGCATCCTCATTCATTCGATCGAACTTTAGGTTCGGTGAAGGAGTTGGGAAATGTTGCATTCTTGGTAAACACGATTCAATATTTAAAGCAGAAAAATTAATATTTTTAAGCCTTCTATTATAACATTAATTATAACTATTAATATTAATTAAAAATAGAAAAACTCAATGATGATGTTCCGTTTAACTCCACGATAATCTCAATATTTGTTTACAAATATTAGCGCTGTTTCCACTGGAATAAGTTGAGTTGCAAGTAGCTTACTGCTCATACATACGTAACGTGATTCACGTTTCAACTGCAACAATTTACGCAAACTGTAAATGAAGTTCTCTTTAGCAATATGCTTATCTAGGAGCCAATCTAGGCCAACACTTTCCAGGAAGAAAGCCAAATTTCAGGCCGAGATTTGCTAAGTAGTTATTTGTACCACTGTTTTGTAACTGGTAATAGAAATGTTAGAGTCTACAGCGAAATTTTGCGATTTGTCCCACGACAACCTTACTAATTTTGCTTTCTTTTCCGGTGATAAAACTATTGATCTAACGGTTACTTCCTTATATACTCGATCACAGTGTTTCTTTTGGGACTTTTTATTTGGGAGGGGGAAACTTTAAGGGGTTCTATTTGCCCTATATAAATATATAATTATTTATATGCAATTTTAAACTACTATATTTACATATATAGAAGTAATTACTATATATATATATAAATATAAAATTGTAAATCCAGTGGTAGAATGTAAGTAGTAACTCATAATACACTATCTTAAAATTTGCCTACAAAGTACAATGAAATAAAGGAAATTCAACCATAAAGAGGAAATTATAAAACGTAATGCAGGTCATAAAGACAAAGATAATCAACAAATTTCAAAGGTGAGGAATGAAAATAGGAAAACAAAAAAAATCAAGCAAAAAAGCTTGCACGTGGAAAAGCTCTAGACTTAAGAATAGTTCATTTCGAAATTTTTTTTTTCAAGTCCATATATCCCTTCGAAATGAACACAAAAATGCTTGTTTCTGAAACACAAGATAGATTTTATCTCTAAACTTGTGTTATATGGTACTTGTGTTATATATATATATTTACATATATAAATAAAAATTGAAGGATTTTAATCGAAAATTATGCATAAACTACTGTATGTACAAAAAAACCCATCTCTAGCATATCTGTTACAAATATATATATATATATATATATATATATTTACATATATATATATATATATATATTTATATATATATATATATATAATAAAAAGCTTGAAGCTCCAATGAAAGAAAAGCGAGAAGCTGTAACTCTAAAAACTTAACTTTTTAATAGGCTTACAAAATAAATGTATAATATATATATATATATGTATGTATATAATTAAAAGATTCCCCGGATTTTTCTTTTCTGTTGTAATTGCTAAATAATAAGTATATCAATTTAATATTGTTTGTTACTTTGTTATATGTTTAATATTTGGTCTTCTCTATGTGTTACAATGTATCTTTATTTTTCTTTTGGATTATCATAAACTATTTTTATTATATATATATATATATATATATATATATAAATAAAAATTGAAAAATTTTAATCGAAAATTATGCAAGGCTTACAAATTAAATGTATAATATATATATATATAATAAATAAATAAGATAAAATTAAAAAAAAATTAAAATAGTTATACTAATTTAAAACATGATCAGTGTCATACCCTGGTTCAAATACAATACGGTGGAAAATTAATTAATTATGATATGATAGGAAATATCAGACAAAAGGAAAACAATGCTACCATAACAGACAAAAAGATCTAAATTTTAAATATGAATAATACACATGAATTTATCAACATTCAAGAGCGAAGCATACTAATCAAGTTCAAACAACAAAGCATTATCAAAATCTGGAGGCTCAAAATATTAAAATGACAAAATAAGAGAAATGATACAATCCGAAAATATGAATTAGGATAGAAGCTCTGTGAATCCAGCTTATCAAGGATCTTTGCATCCACAGAGGTTCCAAATGTGTTTCGCTTAACGATACAGCCACATGGCTGAAATAACGTCAAAAGATCCGACACATTTCCAGACTATAACATAAACGAAAATGACAAAAAATAAGCAAAAGGAAATTGGAAGGAATATAATGAAAGTGCATTAAGCAAACATATAAGCAATCTAACCAACAATCCACAATGATTCGGATAGAATTAAAGTCATACCTTTCTTCACCATTATACAAGACACATTTTCGTTACACTAAACAAAGTATTAGGAAAAAGTACAAGAGAGCGCCATCTGATGTGAATTATAGGAAATACTTCTGCATGTTTAACTATACATATTTATAAGTTTCAAACCCAAAAAATAGAGATATAAAGATAAAATAAATAAATTTAAAATAATAAAATAAAAAAATACGCAATAAACTCAGTAATAATTAACAATTATATATTATGTATCCAAAATTTATTACTAAGACATTAAAATCTCAAAGAATATTTTAATGTTCAAAGTATACAATAGCAATTTCAAATTAGACTAAAACAATAAATAATATATTATAAATAGTATTCAAAATTTCTAAAGTGATATTTAACAAAATTAACTGGATATGATTCGGTCTTACAGTATCGAAATAAATCTGCAAGATGGTTACTGTATTGTGTATTTTCACATAACCTAAAAATCCTATGAAATTGATTTATTAAAATATTTTTATATACCTGTTTACTCATACATGAGTTAAAATTGATTATCTTGTGAATTTTAAAAGGAAAACTTTTTCTTTTATCATAAATGTTTGACAAAAATGAATATTCATTATCAAGAGATAGAGTTACATCTAAGAAATTAACGCTAGACGAGAAGTTGCTTTCGTTTGGTAAAAGGGATAAATTTGGAGGATAAAAATCAAAATCTATATCATTAGATGAGGGAGCTATTTTAATGAGAATAACATCGTCAATATATCTGTAGAATGTATATGCAGAGTTTATAAAATTTGACTCGTAAAAGTGTAGATAAAGATTTGCGAGAGCTGAACTGGCAGAGCCACCCTGTGGAACACCCTTAATTTGCATGTAAATTTTATTGCCTTGCATCAAGTAATTATTAAAAATTACACACTTGAGAAGGTGGTGCACGAAAGAATGATCTATATCTAAATTTTGTCTATTATAGAAAGATTTAATAATATCCCAAGTTACTTTATATAGATCTTTTATGTCAATATTGTTGAAAAGGTCCTTAAAGTCATACGTTTTAAAACCCAAAATATTAATCGTATCCAACTTTTGAATTAATTGATAACTGTTATTAATAATATGAGAAGTTGAATTATCATTTATATTAGAGATGATTTTATTAAGAATAACCAAAAGAGATTTACTAGCGACAGTTGCATAAGATTTATGTCCTATAGTTACAGATCTAAAAGAGATAGGATTTTTATGAAATTTTGGGATCATGACAATATAAGGGAATCTAAGATTGTTGCAAGGTAATTTCAATAATTTATGAAAAGCAATAATTTTCTTAGATATGGATGTTGCTGAAGAATCAATTTTTTTAAAAATATCATTGTGATTTAAGAAATCGTTTAAGATTTGTACATAATATTTTTTACATATGATGGCGTAATTGTTGGCAGCTTTATCCACATATGTGATGACAAATTGTGATTTTAATTCATTAATTTCCTGCTTCAAGTTTGTATAGTTAAATGTAGGTTTAGTTATAGGCAAGTTACTTAAAAGATGTTTGATGTTTGTCAGAATGCTAACCTTCCACATTTCGAAAGCTTCAATAGGATAGTTTTTACTGCAAGCAATTTTGTATATGAATTTTTCTAGATCAATATTTAGTTGTTTAATTAAAAGAGAGTGATTTAATGTATTTTGGATTCGGAATTTGGTACCATAAAGCATAAGATTTTTAAGTGCTACATTTTGAACAATATTGAGATCACCAGTAATTATGTGTTTATGATTGCTGTCTATATATTTAGAATAGTTTGGCTGGTTACAGACACATATTAAATTGGGAGAGGAATTTTGATTTATAATAGATTTAGATATATCATTGTAATTGAAAATTTGCCTACCTAAAGGGGTATTATATTTAAATGTTTTGAAGATTTGAGTATTAGGAACAGGAAAGCAGTGTTTATATTGCTTAAATAAATAATTAAAATTTATATTATTGTAAAGGGAATTTTTGTAATTAATTACACAATAAGTATTATATGTTTTATTTGGATGATAATTAGAGGTAGAAAAGGGTTGAATGTACAGATGGAGGTTTATAAAATAAGCTCTTGTTATAATTAGATCATATAAAAGGTGTGAAAAATGCTCATCCTGATTAAATGACTTTAAGAATATATTATAAACTTGATTTAATATTTGTTTTTTAATATTGAATACCCAGGTTTTTAAAGAATTTATGTTACATGAAGATTTAAAGTTTTTTCTTAACTCAGTAATTTTAGCTTTTATGTTCAGATTTTGACACTTTTTGTTGTTGTAATTTCCTCGCTTAGATCTTTTTGATGAGGCACTAAACGAATTATAATTAAGGATGTTAAATATAGAGATATCAAAATTTGGATTTTTATAGGTAGTTTTTACTACATTTTTATTATTATACATTTGATTTAATCCATATGGAAAAATAGTTTTATGCTGTTTGATTAGTGAATTTTCAAAATATAATCTATCAGCCGGATTCTTTACCATATCTAGAATCGAAATTGAAATATTATCAATACCATGATGGTCAAAGTGGGCATATTCAAAATTATTGCCAGTGTGATGATATGCAGGAGGAGGAAGTTGTGTATTGAGTGATGCGCGAGAACTAAATTTCTTAATATGGTTACGATGAACATTAAAACGAAGGTGAAGAGGGGTGCTTGTTTGTCCAATATATGAGATATTACAAGATACACAAGTTAATTTGTATATGCAGTTATACACTTTACAAAAAGTTAAATATTTAGGGTTATTATTATTAATCTGAGAGGGTAAAGCTAAAGGACAGGTCTTACATCGTTTATCCCGGCAAGAACGAAAATACATGAGTTTTGGTGAGTAATGATGGCTTGACATCGAAGAGTGTCTACAAAACATGAAAGAGAAATAATTGGTTGCTTGATATCGATCCCCTATATCCCAATATATATATATATATAATTAAAAGATTCCCCGGATTTTTCTTTTCTGTTGTAATTGCTAATTAATAAGTATATCAATCTAATATTATTTGCTACTTTGTTATATGTTTAATATTTGATCTTCTCTATGTGTTACAATGTATCTTTATTTTTCTTTTGGATTATCATAAACTATTTTTATTATATATATATATATATATATATATATATATATATATATATATATATATATATATATATATATATATATATATAAATATAAAATTGTAAATCCAATGTTAGAATGTAAGTAGTAACACATAATACACTATTCCAAAATTTTCTACAAAATACAAAGAAATAAAAGAAATTCAAACATAAAGAGGAAATTATAAAGCGTAATGCAGGTCATAAAGACAAAGACAATCAACAAATTTCAAAGGTGAGGAATGAAAATAGGAATACAAAAAATCAAGCAAAAAAGCTTGCACGTGGAAGAGCTTTAGGCTTAAGATAAGTTCATTTCGAAATAATTCTTGTCAAGTCCATATATCCCCTCGAAATGAGCACAAAAATGCTTGTTTCTGAAACACAAGATAGATTTTATCTATAAACTTGTGTTATATATATATATATATATATATATATATATATACGACCACAGACAGACGGAGAGCATTCTAAAAATAGTCAAAACGTGTTCCGGATGTCCTAAAACATATATTGGCATCAAAATCTCAAAATCTTTTTGTGAAATCAATACTTTCTCCATACTATATTCTACAATATGAGAAAGTAAAAATGCATCATTTTATGAATTGTTCGCAAATTAATTTTTTTAAGGTTTTCTTGAAATTTTGCTTGAAAATTTTCTAAAAGTCTAAATTTTCTTTAGTTGACGACAGTTTGAGGACGTCAATGAATTGAATGCATTTGACTGATTTGTGTTAATATATATATTTTTTATACTCTTTACACATATATCGTAGATTAAAGTATTCCTAGCCCCTCCCCTAGAATATTTACTACCGTCATATTGTTGGGGAAATTGTTCCGTTTATTCATAAAAAATGATGCTTTGAACATATTAAACTTTATAGTGCGAATTCAAATTATGCGAATTGTTATAACTTTCATCTAGCTCTAGTTTTGACATATTGCATCTGCACAAAAAAATTCATATTTCACATATTTTTGAGTTACCTTCGTTTCTCCTTCGACACAGACCGTTCGATCGATTTGAAGGTGTAAGGTGAAACAAAGCCACCCAATGTAGATAAGAACCCCGTGGAGGCGACATCCACAGGGACCATACTTCCCCTTCCTCTGTCAAGTCAAGTTACTGCTGATGATATGAATTACATATTCTAGAAATATTTTGTTTACTATGGTGAATATTGGCGAAATATGTTTTGTGTCGTAAACATTAAGTTGGAACACTGGAGCGTTTTCCTTTATTTTAGTCTTCATTAAAAGCATTTCATTTAGTAGTTCATAGGTTTCAGACTGGAATAAGCACATACTCTAAATATAATTTCGCATATTTTTTCCCGGAAAGATGTTTTTAGATGAATGCCTTGATTTTTTTTGTGCCTTTGAGGGTTCTTACGGATGACTGATTGTAAATATAATTCTCTTTTTGTATTTTTAGACATGTAACATTTTAGAATTTTTAAAAATAAAATGCTAAATTAAAAAAAATATGATATAAATAGAGGATAATAGGATTAATAGGGAATATGTATACGATTAAACATTCTACAAAATGTATCGAAACATGTAAAAGAAATCGTAAAGTTCTAATACACTTAAAATAGAAGGTATTTCCAATATAACTACATTTTAATACCTTTATATATGAACAAATAATATACTTGCATTAAAAAAAAATACTGCATGTATAAATTGTATTTAAAATTTTAATTGAACCTTTTATAAAGCATGTAAAATATTGTTTAAACCATAGAATAATTCTAAATCACACTTCTAAATTAAGCATTAAGCATTCTATATACACTAATAGATTAATGTGTATACACTAATAGACAACCACGATGACTGAAGAAGTATCCCATTCTCAACCAGTGTTTCTTTCAGGACATATTAGCCGGGGGGGGGGGGGGGGGGGGCGATTGAAATTTTAGGGGTGGGGGCAAGTTTTCTATTTGTCCTATATAAATATATCTAAATGCTGTGTCACATAGAAACTAGGTTAATATAAAATGTCTCCGGGGGAGGGGGGGGGGGGCTTCGTCTCCCGGAGATATGCCTGAAAGAAACAATGCTCACAACCGAAAGAAAACAGGCTTTTCACGCTCTGATTACAATAATACCTAACTACAGCCAGAATGCATGTGAAATCGGATCATTTTGGGATGGTATCTATTTTTAGTGAACTTAAAATAAGTGAATATTTCACTGATTACCTTACGAAATGAGAAAATATTCGTATAATACTATAAAAATAGAAGGGTTGCAATTCAGTTATGGTGTTGTGCACATCAGACATTGTATTGTTGCGAAGTATCCTCTGGAATCGTGGGTGTACTCTCAGGATACAAGAATGCGTCCAGATTTCTGGATAACTAACACGCTTATTTACAAGCACAGCGTAAACAGGAACAATATACAGCTTGATAACTATCTCACAAGATGACTAAAGGACTATCAGGTACAGCAAAACAGCAATTAAATGCTTCACTAATTTCACAGAACAGCAGATACTATTCTCAAAACATTGACGTACTTACAATTCAATGTAAGCTCATATCATGTCAACTGCATCCCAACTGAGCGATGTCTCCTTTTATATTTCCTTTTATTTCCTCTTCGTAGAAACTTCTTGAAGGGGCTCGTATCTCGAAAAATATTCGTTATTTTGAGAAGGTTCGAGTACATTTGTGAAGTCTCCAAATTGGTAATAAATCGTCAAATCTGGTAATCCTGCTTGGATAGTCCAGATATGGAAACCCTCTATTTACGTCATAGGAATGGCTGTTGTTGTTGAAACCCAGACCGTCCGACCTACCAGAAAGGTGTAAGGTAACTGTTTGGACGGTCGGGAAGTGCCATCCAATTTAGACCGGAACCCAGTGGGGGAGGCATCCACAGGGACCGTACCCTCCTTCCCCTACCACCAACCTCTCGGAAGGACTTTCGGACCCACATGTTTAACGTGATTGTACTCCGCATGAACACGGCGGCAGTTTTGGCAGTGGCTGGAATCGAACCCGGGCCTACCGAGTGCAACTCCAGCGCGCTAACCAATGGGCTACCGCGCCCTCATAGGAATGGCTGTAAAGTTGTTTTTTTCCTTCTGGTTCTCAAAAGAGCCTCCAGTGCAGGTATTTTACATGTTCGTAGCAGTATCTTTAGAATTAGAATACTTCTATTTATAATAGTGTTAATTTCATACATAAAGTGTTGGTTTCACAAATTTAATCTTAATGATTTATTTATCGATATAAGAAAGTATAAAATAATATTCTTTCGTTCTCAAGATTACTCTTAATTTATTTAATTCATTAATTACCCTAAGTATCATAAAATCTGATAATTTAAAATTATATTTCACGAATAATCATATAAATTACATATGTCTTCATGAGTTAGTACTTTTCTCTACTCTAAATTTATATTTCAATTTCCCTTTGCAATACACTATTTCTTAAACCTGAATGAGGTTTGGGGAGATTACAGTGTTAGCCTTATAAATCGTAGTTCCCTATTTAAATACTATGTGGCGCTGTTTAAATAAAAAAAAAATTTGGATCTTTAAAATATTTGACATTCCAAAAATCCTTGTTTTCTATTTCACCGCTATGTGGCGCTCTTTAAATTAAAAGTAATGAGGTGGCATTTTACCGCCTCTGCCGTAGAATCGATGTTGCCACCCTTAGAAAGTTTACTTGGATCTTTGAAAAAATCCTAGTTCTTCATTTCATCGCTATGTGGCGTTGTCTAAGTTGAAAGTAGTGAGGCGGTATATAACTCTTCTTTCGTAGAATCGATATTGTCACTCTCCAAAAGTTTCTTTGGATCTTTGAAACAATCCAAAGTAAAAAAATCCTAGTTCTCCATTCCACCGCTATGTGTCGCTGCCAACTATGGAGGCGGCATGTACCGTCTCTGTAGCAGAATCGATGTTGCCACTCTCCAGTTTCTACACATTTCATTTAAATAAAAAATGCAATTAGATAAAAAACAATTATCTGAAAAAATTTCAAAGTTCATAAAATAATGCTCATAGTCTTTAACGAAAACAATAGCGTTGCCACCTTAAACAAGTTTCTGAAAAATTAGAGTTCAAAAATGTTTTTTTTTATTCCTAAAAATACCCTCTGGTCTTCTACGTGAACAATATCGTTGCCATCTGAAAAAAGTTTTTGAAAGATTAAAATTAAAAAAAAAAATTCTAAATCCCCCAAATGCCTCCTTCTGGTTTTCTACGAAAATCCAAGAAGAGAACATGCGGTGGTGGTACGGAGGCTTCAAATACAGTCTCTGCCGTAGAACCAGCACTTCTAATAACAAATAAATTGCGTAAATATTTCATTTCTACAAACCTTGATTGAAGTTGATTTATGAAGAGTTGATGTTTAAAGTGTTATAAAAGACGATTATTTGAACACGCTTTTTTACATTTTTGCTGCATGGGAAAATGTCCTCCACTTTTAATTTCATATATTAGCCTCGTATAGCTTCCGAAACAGATTTTTGGTTAATTATTTAATTAGTTTCTTCTCAATTCCAATATTATGCAATGGTGGTTTGAAGTTGTTTGGTAGTTTGTTACTTGAATTTAGTTAATAAGGTTAACTCATTTAATTAACAGCTAAATAAGAACTGTCCACACAGTTCTTACATAGCTGTTAAGAAAATATACTGTTTTGACCTGATGAAGAGGGAACAAAACTCCCTCGAAACAAATGTTGTTACTTAATTTTCATATTCTTACACATATTCTTTCTTTAAGGAAGTATTGCATGCGTTATTTTCACAAACAGTAGTTTAATTTTTATGACTTTTTAAGTAGTTTGTTCGTTGGTTATTTGAATATAGTTGATGAAGTTACTATTGTAGCTCTCCAAAACCGATTATTACTCCACGTAACCTCTGTAAAGTTTTTATTTATTGGAACTTAGAATCTTGTATTTGATAAATATGGAATTCCTTACATTTCGTATGACCAGAGACTTCGTACGACCCCCCCCCCCCCCCCCCCTTGTCCCATTCGTTATACACATTTTTTGGTTTTAAAAGTTAGCTCATATAACATCCTAAACGGGTTGTTTTTCTTTCAATTTGGTTATAATCTTTTTAATTCCAGTCTCATTCACTGATATTTTTGAGTAGACTAATCGATTGACATTTTCTTTTAGTTGGCGAAGTAAGCTAATATAGCTTTTAAAATTGTTTTTATCTTTCTTTCTGCGTTATATTCTTTTATTCTTTTTTGACCCAGCCTTAACTACTGTTAATTTTATAGTAGTTTGATTGACGAAATTAACTTTCGAAATCGGTTATTTCCTTCTATTATTTTCTGTTTCATTCCTGTCGAAAGACCCAAACCGTCCGACTCACCCAAGGGTATGAGCAGCAAAAAGGACGGCCGGGGTCTCATTCCTGTTGTTGTTGAGACCCAGACCGTCCGACCTACCAGAAAGGTGTAAGGTAACTGTTTGGACGGTCGGGAAGTGCCACCCAATTTAGACCGGAACCCAGTGGGGGAGGCATCCACAGGGACCGTACCCTCCTTCCCCTACCACCAACCTCTCGGAAGGATTTACGGACCCACATGTTTAACGTGATCGTACTCCGCATGAACACGGCGGCAGTTTTGGCAGAGGCTGGAATCGAACCCGGGCCTACCGAGTGCAACTCCAGCGCGCTAACCAATGGGCTACCGCGCCCTCAGGGACCGTATGTTGTTGAAACCCAGACCGTCCGACCTACCAGAAAGGTGTAAGGTAACTGTTTGGACGGTCGGGAAGTGCCACCCAATTTAGACCGGAACCCAGTGGGGGAGGCATCCACAGGGACCGTACCCTCCTTCCCCCACCACCAACCTCTCGGAAGGACTTTCGGACCCACATGTTTAACGTGATCGTACTCCGCATGAACACGGCGGCAGTTTTGACAGTGGCTGGAATCGAACCCGGGCCTACCGAGTGCAACTCCAGCGCGCTAACCAATGGGCTACCGCGCCCCTCAGGGACCGTATGTTGTTGTTGAAACCCAGACCGTCCGACCTACCAGAAAGGTGTAAGGTAACCTTTCAGGGACCGTATGTCGAAAGCCCAGACCAACCGACTCGTCCGAAGACTTAGAGTAACAGATTGGGTGGCCGGCAGGAACCGTATGTGAAATAGGGACCGTATGTCGAAAGCCCAGACCAACCGACTCGTCCGAAGACTTAGAGTAACAGATTGGGAAATTTTTTATCTTATTTCCTTTACACGGTGTTAACTATTGCCTCCCCCCCCCCTCCTCTCATATTTTCTAAAAATTCAACGATTCATATATATTTTTTCTCTTTGTTATATTTTAAATCTCATATCAATACTTAACATATCATTTTCAGAACCTGATTCCTTCGTATTCTTGGGAGGGGGAGGGACCTTTTATCGACTTATAATATGCTCATGGGTTTTGTTTCTCTAATGGTTGATACCAGCCGATAGTTACTTTTTCGCTGTGTGTATTCGAATTGAGCTCTATTTCAAGTGCTTATCGTATGTTTCATCGCAATACGTTCTTAGCAGTTGTTAAGGGTGCATACTGTTTTAACCTGTTCTTTTGGCCTGAAGAAGGGGACTTATAATGCTCTCGAAATAATTGTCCACTTACTGACACATGCCTGCTTTCTTCAAGCAAGTTTAGAAGAAATCAGGTTAAATAAGTTTTTAGCTGAATTATTATATATTAAATTTTAATCAAAGCAACAGATTGATAAGGATGTCTATCAATAAGAATCCCACTCATAAACAATATTCTACACAATACTAACCTACATTCGTCATCCGCATGGCTTGTGAGTCATTAACATGTCCCTAATTGAGGCATGAGGATAACATGAAAAATTGGGCATGTGCTTGACAAAATAGAGGTTTAGTGGTCCTAAAGGAAAAAAGAAGAAGAAGAAAAAAAAAAAAGAACGCATTCCTGAAATTTTTTTAGGCTTAACTTCAGCCAAGTGGAAGGTCTATAAATAAAAGTGCCAAAATTTATTTATATTGACATTTTACTTGTTTTCTTTTAGTATTTTAATTATAAGGTATAGAAACAAATATGTCGTAAATGAAGTAAAATCCGTAGCTAATCACAAAATCTTTGAAAAATAGCAAAATGCAACTTAATTCTATAACAAGCTATCATGCTTGGTTTCTAGCACTCAGGGCCGCCCATAAGGGAGAGGGACGAGCACCACTCGAGTTGGAGGGACCCGGGTCTCCAATAATTTTTACGAAGCTGAAAAAGTCATAATAAATTCACAAAGAGGGGGAAATCAAATATGGTGTGTGTGTGTGTGTGTGTGTGGGGGGGGGGGCGTGATAAATATTTGTAGGAAAACCGAAGACCCCAATGCCTCCCTCCATTGGGTGGCACTAAATTGGGTAGCACTTCCCGGCCTTCAAAATAGATGCTTTACACCTTCGGGTAGGTCGGACGGTCTGGGTCGAAATGTAAAATGAGCTAATATCCGAGCTTGAAAGTAGCCATGAATTTTTCCTTTATACCAGAACCTTTCATAAATTAATGATGTAAATGTCCAAAAATTAGTTTTAGAATTAACAGGTTTAGAAATTTTAAAATAAGATATTTATTTATTTTAATTAAGTATTTATAAGTTCATCATTCGGAAACTGAAGCACGACGAATGACATTCGGAGAATTAAGAAGTCTGATACTTTTAGTTGATAGGCTCCCCTCGCCCCCACACACCCTAAAATAATTTTTGGCGATGCCATTGGGCATTCTGCTTTATTAATTTTTCAATACTTTATTACAACCATGAAGCAAAATAAAATAAGCTATATTAGCAATCATGATTACAACGGATCCTTTTCACCACTTTTAGCATTTTTAGACTCATACACATAAAAAAAAATCAGTTTTGTTTAATGTAGCAATAAATGCATTTCAAATGATTTTATGAAAATTATGAACAATTTGAAAAAGAAAGTCGACGAATGAGTAAGTGATAGGAAAAAGTAGCCACCAGTGAGGATCGAACTCACGACCCCTGGTTTACAAGACCAGTGCTCTAACCACTGAGCTATGGTGGCTTGCCAACCTTGCCGGTAAAAGTTAATTTAAGTAAAACTTCAAAAATAAAAGAAAAATGTCGACATAAAATTAATAGAAAGTAAAAATTATTTCAAATTTTTACTCGATGGTTATTTTTATAATACAAAGTTACATTATTTTATAGAAAATGTAAATGGAAAGTTTCCACTTGAGTCTCGTATCAAACTAACCGAGCATCAACGTGTACATTTATCTTTACAATTTAAATACAAACATTTTAAACTCAATTTTGTTCGAATTTGTTAATTTTGTGAGATTAATAATATTTTATCAGATGCATTAGCATTGTTTAATTTCGTATAATATATCAGTTCAATGATGTTCAACTTCTTCATTTTTTTCAATTTTTCATCTTTCAGAAACTCAAAACTGTAGTTAGACTATGAAATAACAAATTTACCCATATTTAATAAAATAATTTTTCCATTCAGAAACAGAATATTCAATTCAGCGGATTTATTTTTCAATGGAAAGTAATAATTACTTTAAATTAATTTTATTTATCTGGGATAGATGGCGACACATTCGACTCCTTTTTATATATTTTATGGAACTTTTACTTTAGAATACATTCTACTTAAATATGTAAAAATAGTCATACCAATTACATTTTATACATAAAAATAATGTAAAATTCGAGTACTAATGATATCATAAATCGTTTCCTGTGTTTATACGAAATGTGCTGAGTTTGAATGCAGATCATTTAAAATTAGGTAACATTAAAAGTGAAATTTTCGATTTATGAAGTTTTTATAAGGAAAATATTGTTTTGCTGAATTTATTTTGAAAGTAAGCTTGGTTGAAAAATTGCATAATTAAAATAAAAAAAAAAAAGATTATTAAAAATATGAATGTCACATGACTATTAGTCATTAATATTATATTTCAACACCAGGAGACGTCGCCACCATAGCTCAGTGGTTAGAGCACTGGTCTCGTAAACCAGGGGTCGTGAGTTCGAACCTCACTGGTGGCTGTGTTGGCAATTGCAATGATTTTTTCCCCTCCTGTAACCTATTTAGTAACCAGGTTTTTAACATTTTGAAAACGTTAGAGGAGATTGAAATAGACAAAGCTCCTGAGAAAAATACTATGATAAATGAGTTGAGGAATTGTACTTTTTTTTCCCCACTAATTCTCAACCGCTACCGATAGAGTTTTTTTAACAGAACAATTATTTTGTTAACCGATTGTTTATTTGATTAACCGGATGCAGAAAAAAATGTCATGTAAACCGAAAATGCAATAAATATTACAGTACGTAAGTACTTTAATATTTATTTTTATATTGATAATATTAAAACTTTAATATTATCAATATAAAAATAAATATTAAATTACTTACGTACTTTAATATTTATTGCATTTTCGGTTTACATGACATTTTTTTTCTGCATCCGGTTAATCAAATAAACAATCGGTTAACAGAGAGAGAGAATAATTGTTCTGTTAGAAAAACTCTACCGGTAGCGGCTCAGAATCAGTGAAAAAAAAAACTACAATTCCTCAACTCATTCAGCATAGTATTTTTCCCAGGAGTTTTCTCTTTTTCAATCTCCTCTAACGTTTTCAAAATGTAAAGAACCTGGTTACTAAATAGGTTACAGGAGGGGAAAAAATCATTGCAATTGCCAACACAGCCACCAGTGAGGTTCGAACTCACGAAAATAATTGGTATTTCTAACTATCCAAAGTAAAGAAAATATTTTAAAAAAAATTTTGAGTATCTAGTTAAACAAGCGAAAACAGTCCTCATAAAGGGCAAATATAAGTTTTGGAATGTTATACATATGCATGATAATAGGAGATTAAGAATTAATGGTAAAAATACAAATAGAAAAGAAAAAGCTTAAAAAAATAATAGAAATGCATCAATATAGTTTTCCAGGATATTTCAGATGCTTTTCATAATATCTGGGAATTTCTTCAGCAAGGAATTATTTTGTGTAATGTCAAATGACGTTTTATGTTGTAAATATTATAATTAATTATCAAAATCGCTTCTTAACTAATGTGTTAACCACCTTCTCACTACTACAAAGAAACCATACCTCGCCTGATTCATTTGATAGTAACTTTAAACGAGTTGTAGTTTCATATCTCCAAAAAAAAAAAAAAAAAAAGTATGAAAAAGTTGGCAAAAAAAAAAAAAAAAACTCGCCAACATTTTACTTTTTTTAAAATGTAAAAAACATTAAAAAAAAAATAAAAGTTGTCAAAAATATTGTGACATTAAATTGCCAAACTTTTACTTTTTGTTTTACCCATCTACATAGTATTATGTATAGAGAAAATATTGTTACGACCACAAAAACTACCTTCACTGGAAGCTTTTTTGAGAGTCAGAAAGGAAAAACACTGTACGGCAGTCATTCCTATGACGTGAATCTAGGGTTGCCATGTCAAGACTGTCAGTTAAGGGTTTCCAAATTTAGCAATTTACCGCCAATTTGGCGACTTTTCGAAGGTTCGAGAACCGTCTCGAAATAACAAATTGTCTTCGAGATACGAGTCCCTTCTGGAAATTACTACGGAGCGTATATAAAAGGAGACATCGCCCAGTTGGTGCAGCAGTTGATGTGATACATTGAATTGTGACGTATGTCAATGTTATGAGAATAGTATCCGCTGTTTTGTGAAATTAGTGGTACATTTAATTGTTGTTCTACTGTACCTGATAGTTATTTTGCGATTTTATGAGATAGTTATTTGTTTCGAGTTATTTGCTATGTATTGTTCTTGTTTACGCTGTGCTTGTAAATAAATGTGTTAGTTGTCCAGAAATTTGGACTTATTCTTGTATTGTATCATGAGAATACATTCACGATTCCAGAGGAAACGTCATAACACTATTGAGATACTAATTGTTTTTTTGAGTTTCATATGCTGTTTTTATTAAGGCAGTAAATCTAAATAAAATAATAAAAAATAATAAAAATAATAATAAAACTATGACAACTAAAAAAAATCTGATGTGGGCAACACATGACTTTCCTTATATAATGCAGTGAATTTATTAATTATACAGTTAAAAAAATCTGATGTGGGCAACACATGACTTTCCTTATATAATGTAATTAATTTACTACTTTTACAGTAAAAAAAAGTAGGTTTTTCTTATAGTAGATACTAATATTCTTTCCAAGATATTAAATTTTCGACAATTAGTCGTCATTTTTATCCATTTGGCGAGATTTTCGTTAATTTGGCAACATTTCAAAAAGTCGCCAAGTTGGCGACATTCCGCCAAATTCGTCGCCAAAATCTCGCCAAGCGTTATGCACTAAGAAATAAGTTATTCTTACAGCAGATAAATGACTATTGGCGTTCAAACACAAAAGTATTACTAAAAGTATATTTTTTCATAAATGGAATGAGCTAGTTCCACGAGAATGATGTCACCCAATTTATCGCATGGTATTACATATGAAAAGTGAACATGTTTCTCAATAGGAATTTTTTTTTTATATGTCTTTTTGATAATTTTTTTTTTAAATGAACAATATCTCGAGAACGGTTCATGTTAGCGTTCTAAAATTTATGTCAATCGTTTTCTAATGAAAAATTACATAAGAAATGTCTATTTGCGTAACTTTATTAGTGGTTTTGATTTTTTGACGATTTTTTCAAAATTTCATTCGAAAATTTAGGGGGGTTCTTAACATTCGATTGCATATAAAAGCAATAGGCTTCCAGTGTTTACGGATTGTGATTTTTGTACCAAATTTGGTTCGAATCGGTCCATTAGTTCGTCAGTTATCGTCTCCACAGACTCACTGACACACACACACACACTTTCACACACACACACAGACATCACTTCAAAAATGTTTGATTCGTGATCAGGGATACTTGAAACGTGCTCTCCCGTCGAAAACTCGAATTCGAATTTTCGACCCCGTCACAATACTTTCCTTATACATTATGTATATAAGGAAAGTAAAAAGAATGTTATTCTTATAGTAGATACTTGCATTCTTTCCAAGATATTGAATTTTCTTCAAATAGTCGTCATTTCCATTGATTTAGCGTCATTTTTATCAATTTGGCGAGATTTTTATAAATTTGGCAACAATTAAATTCTTCGACATTCCGCTAAAGTCGTCGCCAAAATATCGCCAAGCGTTATGGACGGAGAAATAAGTTATTCTTACAGCAGATAAATGAGTATTGGCGTTCAAATACAAAAGTATTACTCAAAGTATCTTTTTGATGAATGGAACGAGCTAGATCCACGGGAATGATGTCACCCAATTTATAGCATGGTATTACATATGAAAAGTGAACATGTTTCTCAATAGGAAATATTTTTTTTTAATTTTATATAACTTTTTGATAATATTTTTGAAAAATGTGCAATATCTCGAGAACGGTTTATGGTAGCGTTCTAAAATTTATGTCAATCGTTTTCTAATGAAATATTACATAAGAAATGTCTATTTACGTAACTTTATTAGCGGTTTTAATTTTTTGACGATTTTTTCAAAATTTCACTCGAAAATTTAGGGTGGTTCTGAACATTCGATTGCGTATAAAAACAATAGGCTTCCAGTGTTTACGGATTGTGATTTTTGTACCAAATTTCGTTTGAATCGGTCCGTTGGTTCGTTAGTAATCGTCTCCACAGACTCACTGACACACACACACACACACACACACATCACTTCAAAAGTGTTTGATTCGTGATCAGGGATGCTTGAAACGTGCTCTCCCGTCGAAAACTCGAATTCGAATTTTCGACCCCGTCACAATACTTTCCTTATACATTATGTTTATAAGGAAAGTTTATAAGAATTATGTTTATAAGAATTATGAGATATTCAAGGCTTGCGGGCCACATCAAACACACGGGTTATGGATTGCGCAAGTAAGTCGCAAACGGTTTTTCTGAAACCACAACCGATATATCAATTTTTGCTAAGAATCAAGATAAAACTTTTTTTAAGAGTAATTAAATGACTGATGGCTTGTTCTTAATTGACGGCTTATTGCCTTGAAAGTAATTTTCTTGTTTAGAATTTCCCAAGTGATTCTTAGAAATGACGTGCAGCTTAAAACTTCGTAAGATGAATGCACGTGCGAACTGACGTATAGATTCACAATTAAGGTCAAGCTTCTCTACTTTATTTCTTCCCATACCCTTTTTTCATATACACAGTTCGTTTTTGTAAAAAAAAAAAAAAAAAAGTTGCCGGTACTCGGGACCCGATTAAGCTTTTCTTGAGCCGTGAGGCCAAGTAAGTATACGGGGGCCCCCGACATTAGGGAATTGAGATTTGGCGACACTTTCCCTAACTGAAATAAAACTCTTACATTGGGGTATTATCATAATTTTCCATTTTATATCTCAGTGCATTTGAATTAATAAAAATAACAATTTTAATACTTCTGTTGTCAAATACATATACATTTTGCACACTGTATAAATTCTGAATTTCTCACCAGTTAAATACTATTTAAATTACACACAAAACAGTTACCTTACACCTTTCTGGTAGGTCGGACGGTCTGGGTTTCAACAACAACACAAGTGTTTCATCTTCCATACTTATAAACAGAGTTCTCGATCAAAATCTACCCATTTACAGAAAATCTACGCCCAAATTCGATGCTCATGTGCTTTATAAAAATTGATACAGTGATACTTGGTTAAAGTATATATATATATATATATATATATATATATACTGAAAAAATACTTTATGGAATAATTTTGTCAGAAACATGATATTTACGTCTAATGTAGTTTATGTTTAGTACTTTTCTTTTATAAAAACAAGTAGAGTTTAGTTTGTTCTTTTGTATATAACGTGGTTTTGTTTATAAAGGCCCTTGCCTTACTTAATCTGGCTCTTCCGACACAGTTGGTAGTGTTTTTATTTATTTATTTATTTATTTTATCTTGCGTTTTTCGAAAGCGATTGCTCGAACATTGGAGAATTGTCCCTTCTTCCCTCTTCTCATTTTATAGATACGCCTCTATTTTAAGTCAAGTTAATAGGTCGTAAACAAAATAAAGCGCTAATAAAAGAAGAAAAATAAAGAAAAAACCCATCATAAATACGATAAAAAATCTCTGGTTAAATGCTTAATTGTTACCTAACCTAAGGTATATATGATAATAATGTTTGATAAAATTAAAAGTGTAAATAAAGGAAGCAGTTGTAAAAAATAAATTATGGAAAATAATATTGGAATATTTTGCTGTCTCGTACAAAAGTGTTGGTACTGCGTTCCGGTGTAGGTATCCTAGTCGACGTGTTTTCCCAAATAAAAATCACTGCATATATACCATGAAGCGTATGTATTGTATACATACCACCAAAGAATCTTTAACCTCTCTGTACATACTGGAGTATTCATTCAGGCCCAATTGCGGGGGAAAGCACGCCTATCCGGACCTCCAATGAGCGTCAATATTTTAAGTGACGTCAGTTAGTTGATTATTCTGTTTGCTAGACAGTAAGATTTATCGCAATTTTGGCTTTCAAGTGTTTCCTACGTTTATTGAGAGAGATTTTTTAGTGAAACTATATTTTAATTAATATATTATTTTGAAACAAATTTTGACTTACCTTACAATGCATAGTGAATATAAAGGGAAATTATTGTGATGTGGTTAAAGCTCCGAGTTTTTGCTGAATGTACTGTACACGTTTTGAGCATCTCTGAATGCGAAACAAATGTTACAACAAATTGAGCGATTCGAATAAGGTTTGGTACGAATATTTATATCGATAAAGGTCAAAGGCCTACTGATTTCCTAGAAGATCGGACCAGAGGAAGCCTATTTCAAATTTTCAAACATGTTTGTTAAATCGAAGAAATATTATGAAAAAATAATTATATAAAAAAAAATTACAGAAATAACTATTTTATATGTAAAATAATAATATAATTTGTTTGAAAATAAAATACTTCACTTGAATAAAGCATACAAAAGTTAAAACAAGATATAAACCGGCTTCAAAGGTAATAAACGTCCACTTTAGTCAGGAATAACAAACATTTTTACAAGCTGATTGATTTGAATGTAGTTTACTACGGCTATTTAAATTGACAAATGTTAAAACTTTGATATCGAAAATTCTAGTACTAAATAGGTTTTTTTTAAAATTTCAGCGAAAACTTCGAAATTTTATATTTTTTTTTTAACATGGCAGCATAGGACAAAATTTAACATAATCATGTATAAAAGGGGTTATTTACGGCTGAATGATCACGAAACTCCATAGTTGGAATCGTTGTTGTGAAAAACAGCCGAAATACAAATTTTGTGTTCTTGACGTTATTAGCCGCAGTGGGGGGGGGGGGGGGGCATTGTTAAGTATGGTATCAATCGAAAGATTTTTTAAAGCTCTTTAAAGTCGAAGACAACACTCTATAATTGAAATTATTTAGACCAACAATACCAATTTTTTAAAATTTTTCTTGTAAAAAAATTTTTTTAGGGGGGGGGGGGGGGGAAGAGAGAGAGAAAGAGACTGCCTACAAGTTACTTAAAAAAGAATTCTGGTATGAGACAGTCGCGCGAAGAATACCCACACTCTAGTTAAATGAGGGTATATTAGTAGCACATGCAGAGTTTCAATTTCTTAGTACATTATATGATTTTAAAATTTCAAGTGCAAGCTTTTTTGATCACCTGGTTTTACAGTATGGGCATCTCTATGAGAAAGTATTGTTACATAGAAACGAATTTCAGATTTTATCGGATAAGCACTTTTTAAGACCTCCTATTTAGAACATTTTGGAAAAATTTCCGTTTGCGTGTGTGTTTGCGAAATGTGGGCAAGATAACTCAAGATCCTTCCGAGATCAAACATTTTACGTTTTGATATATTATGTGACAAACTAGAACTAGATAGAATTTGTAGTCATTCTTATGATTAGAATCAGAAATATTCCAATTTTAAGATTCTCATAGCATCATTTCCTATGGGAAAACAACGACAATCCCCCGCACAATGATAATTGTATAGAATATATAGGGGAACTTGATAATTAAAACTACGTTATGGATGAAAACAGAGACGCAACTACTTACTATACCGCGAAAAGCCGCAATGGAACAGGGGTGTAAGAGGGCCTAAGAGAAAAGAAAAAATTATGAAAGAAAAAATAAAGCTTTTATAAAAATAATTTTTCTTATCATAAAAGTTCGTAATATATTTTTAAATTATTTATATTACGTAGTTTTTTGATTTTTTTTAAATACATATTTTCATTAGCATATGCAGCTCAATTGACCAGAATTAGAAGTGGATATGAATCCACAGCCCCTTTCCATTCAAAATATATTTTGAAAGGGAAAGGGCACATTTAACGGCCTTTTTCTGCCCCTTTTTACTCTAATTTAAAGGTCCTTAACAAACAATTTTAATTAGAGATATTTTTATATATAAAAGGGAGGGCGGGGAGTAATTCTGTTGACAGTTAAGGGCGTTCCAGAAATATTGGAACCCACCGTCAAACAATCAATAAAATTGTCCTGGTTTGTCGATTAACCACATACACATAATTTAGAATATTATTAAAAATTTAAATATACAAATTGGAAGCGACTGAGTGGGAGACGATCATAGTTTTTATGGGGCAAATATATATTCTACAGAAATTGTAAATAGTGGGAAGATCCATCTTAGAGTTTGACGGCGGGTGTGTGTGTGTGTGGGGGGGGGGGGGGGGGAGTAGATAAGTCAAATGCAAGGTATTTAGAAAGAGTCAAATGCAACCATCAGCGTTACTTAGCTGTTGCACGCTTGAGAAGAATAGAAACTTCTAAAAAAAAATACGAAATATTTTAAAAGAGTAACTTGGGTATAAAGTCTTGCTTCACTTGAAAATTTTCGAACATCGTAATGAACAACATCTTACATCGTCCTACAATAAGTAAAACTACTGCTTGTAAGACAGTAAATTTACAAAACTTCTTTGAAGAAAGCAGGAATATGTCAGTTAAGTTATAAGCCCCTTCTTCAGGTCACAAGAACAGGTAGAACAGTATGGTCCCTTAATAAGAATAACCGATAAGCACGAACTAAGCAGTTCATCCTTAGTGGTTGTTTACGGCGCATACAAGTTTTTAGGGCCGGGCCTAAAGAAGGGCGATCCTCAAATAATTGTCGTCAACCTAACTGACATTGACATATGCTTGCTTTCTTCGAGGAAGTGTTGTAATTTATTATCGTAACGAAAGCTAAATTTATTCAAATATTGATATTTAGCATAACACTTTTAATAAATACTTCCTTAAAGAAAACAGATGCAAATTTAACATGAAAGCAGACATTTATTTGCTTTCGCTAAGGAAGTTTTAAAAGTGTCATTCTTACAAGCAGTTGTTTTATATTTGTGTGACTGATATTTAGATTATTTCTTATTTCTTGCCCAGATTATTAAAGGTTATCCAAAATTTCGATTTCATACTGTAAATATTTACTAAAGCATTCCAGACAATACTGCAAATATTCCGAGATAAATAGACAAAAGAAAATCAATATCAGAGGCTTGGCGACAATCGTAAAAGAAAAAATCTGCTTTTCTCGCGCGGTCCCTCTACTCTAAGAACTGGCAACCCTGTACGCTGTGTTTGCGGATGTAGTCACGTAGTAGAATGGAGCTGTTGTGTTTATAATTTCAGATTCTCTAGTACCCACATACTTTCATTGTGCTACCTCTATAGTCAAGATGAGATTAGCTTCAACAATCATATGTTGCATCTTTATTTTCTTAACAGGTGCTCAGTTATTTAAGGTAAGTGGAAGCTGATTTTGCGTTTATCTAGTTGCTTACAAATAGAAATGTCAACAAACGTTCGTTCCTCCCGAATTGCTCCACACAGACTGTGGGAGAAATGTTCTATTTTAGGGTGCAGAATCATATTTGATTCAGATTGACGTAATTTTCACTTTTCCCACAATACAAGATGCATGTAAATTAAAAGTATTGTGTGGGGTGAAAAATATGATTCTAGCATTTTTTGTCGATTTACATGTTTTTGAGTATTCCTGAATGCAAATTAACAAATTTAATTTTCCTCGCAATGCATATTATATGTAAAGTATTGTAGGAAGGATGTGAAGAGTAAAGGACTTGAAGTTGACCCACAGGTCTACGCGGGATCGGGAAATATTTATCTTGGAAAGTTTTGAACCTTGGAAAGTTTTAAAATGTCTTGAGTAACGACCCTAGTCTCAAAATGTATCGTGGATTTTGTATTGAGATACTTTTTCAATTGTATCCAGTTTTTTTTTTTCTTTTTTTACTTTCCAACTCGAACTCTTAACATGTTGATAAAATCAAAAGAATAATAATTATTTTAATTTTATTTAGTTATTTATTAAAAACCAAAAATTGTGCTCCAAAGCATATGATTCTCAGCTCAAGAAAGAAAAATTAATTAAGATTCTTGCATTTTGAAATCAAATTATCTCAAAGAACTTTCCATAGAGATACTTTTTCATTGATTACTCATTGAATACATTGATTCATTGATTACATTGATACTTGTCATTGATTTCTCTAATGATTTTTTTAAAGCTTTTTAGCTTTGGAAAATTTCTAAAATCCGAATGTAAATAAAATGTAAATAACATTTTTTTTGTCTACAAACGTTTTTTTTTTTTTCTAAAAGAAACCGAAAACGGTTATTTTTGTAATAATCCCCATCCCTATCCATATGTTTTTTCAGAGGAAGAGTGACCAAAGAATAATAATCTGAGGCCATCGACCAAGCATTCCATCTATGCCAAGCTGCAGAGGGGTTATATATGTATATATAAATTTAAAAAAAAGAGCGTCCCCTTACAAAATAAAAAGTGGGGGTACGCTTGAGATCAGGAGAAAAGGTGGGGGGACTGCGTCCGCCCGTGTCCCCCTTCGACTACACCCCTGCCCGCAGGACTTTCAAGGTGGTATCCAAGCTAGTAGATGCTGTACGTCTTATCCTTGAGCTTGCTTCACTGATGTGAGTGGTTTGTCCCATTTCCCCCTGGAAAAAGTTCTTTGTGCACTCATGATGCTAACACTCGCAGTTCTCGAAGAGATTGCGTATTTATTCAGTTTTTTTTCTGAAATGCTATTATATGATCACAGTTATCAAATGAATGAATCCTTTACAAGTAATTTTAACCAAGAATGAAAGAATACTTGTTTAAGAATTATCGCGAACTGTGTTCTCTACATTTTAGAAGTATTGCTTTCCGCGATAACGATATCTCTCGGTAAAATTAAACGATTTGCACAAAATTTGGCATGTTTATTGTTATGGGCAACTAAAATAAACTTATTAGTCTCTTTAGAGAGATAAAGTAAGTTCTAACTTGTGCGTTACTGTTTTCCTTGCCATACCAAAATGTGTTAATCTGTAGAGAAAGGTATGTGTTATGCACATCAGATATTTGTATTCACATCCATTTAATTAAAACATTAAACTTTTTTGATTAAATGGTTTTAATTTAATGTTTGTGGATATCACAAAAGGATCATGAAAATGCTTTAGTCTTGTCTGAAATATGCGGAAATATAAAGGGGAAAAAAAAAAAAACTGGTGTTGACAGCACACCACCTTCTCGACAGATTCACTCTTTATTTCACTCTATATACATTGATTTCAGTTTTATAGCACAAAATAACGCAGAAAATGGATGCTTTTTTTAAATTACATCGAATTTATAGTTTTTAAAACTTTTTCTGTTTTATTTGGGAACTTGGTGCATTTAAATGGCGCCAAGCCATCGAAATTCTGGAAAATTGAAATATCTCGGCTTTTCCAAGACCTAGAGTAATGGGATTGGTTTTATTACTTTCCCTACATGCATAGTATAATGTATAGGGAAAGTGTTGTGACGGGGTCGAATTTCTAATTTTTGACTGAAGTGCATGGTTCAAGTATCCCTCAACCCGAACCAAACTTTTCTAAGGCAATGTCGGTGTGTGTGGGTGTGGAGATGATATCTCAGAGAAAGCTCAGCCATAGCACGGCATTAACATCTGTTCTTTATCATGAATTTCCCTTTGTCTCTCTAGCTCATCAGAGAATTTAGTGAAAGAAACTCAAATTGTCAAACATTAGCCACTGTATATGATTTAAATTCGCCGCTCTATCCTGTTTATGGCAACGTGTTTACTAACAAGTCTTTTCGCTATGTTTACGCCGAAATCGTTGACTGTTATCAACCGTGTGCGGAATCGCTTCGATCTTTTTCTTGTGATCTCCATTTCTTTTTCTTCTTAAGGGTCAAGAAAAACATTTTCTTTTTGGTAATTTCATTTTTGTTCTGGAGAAGAAAAACAAGTCGTGCTAGTTGGTTGCAAAACTCGTCTTTTCCTTTCCCCCCTATTATATATATATATATATTCTTTTTTCCTAAAGGTGAATTAAAAGATTTTTTTTTTTTTTTTGCCGAGAAATCTCAACCAAGAGTTTTAATAAAAAGAACACAGTTGAATTCTAAATAATTCCAAAAAAGGTTAATTTATTTTATTTCGAGATATACGGTGTAAAAGGAAGGTATACTATATTGAAGGTTAACATTTTAGACCTTAGATGTGCAAGCTTTTTTTAGTCGCTCCTCGTTTGGATTAGTTATGTTAAATATTCAAGCTTCGGACAGCTGCTCTGAACGTAAAATGTCTGATGTGGGCAAAACATGGTTTGCCATGCTCAATGCAATGACTTTTACTTCTTTCACGGAGGGGAGAATTGAGGGGAAACTAACAGATTTTCCATTTATTCATAACTTATTACAACTATACCATTTTTTTCACAGAAAAGTATAATTTTGTCTTTTGTTTATATATAAACTTTTTACCAGTAGCAGCTCGTCAGGTGATGCAGGTAAAACACTGCTTCACTAAATGTTATCGGTTGAATGGGTTTTTTTATTATTCTTTGGCGAATTTTTTAGACTTCTTTGTGTATTTTTAGATAACATTTGACAACACTTGTGCCAGTAACGCAATATGTTTGTTGTCATTTTTGCAGTGTCCGTGGTTTGCAGTGTTGTTTGTCATGAACAATTACGATTTATTGTTGAAAATGCTGTTGCCATTTCAAAAGAAGTAATATTTAAACGAAACTCTGAATAACTAATGTATTTCTAATTGTTAAAATCAATAATTTAAATATCACTGTTTAGATAATGGCAATAGCGTTTGCCATAATGAAAGATTAGATTTTGAAGATACAACAAAGAAAAGAAAATTTTCATACAAAAGTAGCGTACAAAAATTTTAACTTCAAAATTATATAAAAATAGAAATTTTTATTTGATTATAACCAAAATAGGAGGCGGTACATGGCAAGATATCCTAAATCATCATGCCCAATTGCAAATCATTTGATGCTATAGGTCCGGCGCCAGCCTTGATTGAAAATATCTCTTTAAAATGGTTTGTTGAGCGGCTGCACCAAGCTTTTTAGTATAGAGAGATATTTTATTAAACTGTTTAAAAGTTTATTTTTTCAAATTGGCAACAGCGTAGTGACGTGGATGGATGTATGCATTTGGGTTATCTGTGTTAATAAAAATTATTTTGATATCCATAGCGAAGTTTAAATTATAAATAAAATATAAAAAAATAAAATATAGAAATATAAAAAAAGAAATAGAAATATATATAAAATATAATAAAATATATAGAAATATAATAAAATATAGAAATATAAGAAAATAAAATATATAAAAAATAAAATATAGTTTAAAATATAAAATTTCATGTGTAAACATATCATAAATACAAATTTTATAGCGACAAAATCATTATTATTCTTGAGTTGTCATGACCACACCTTTCAGGCATACACACAAACGGACATCTTTCCAAAATGTGTTCGAAATGGGTTAAAGGAGGTCCTAAAGTGGGTTCTTTCGTCAAAATATCGAATTCGAATTTAGGATAACAATACTTTATCCATACGGTTGTATGAGAAACTATTATAGTTACATAAAGTTAAATAACCATTATTAGCCCTATTATTTTCAGGGAATTGCCTTCAATAGACAGAAGAATAAACAAAAATCAAAACAAGAAAATATGGCCTGCAGACGAATTTCGACGGAAAATTTAGTTGTAGAAATTGAGAAGCACTCACTGTTCCAATGATTAATATTAAAAGAAAGGAAATCTCTAATATCATTTCCTTTTCTTCTTTTAGTTGAAAATGCCCGTGTATCACCTGTTATATTTCAAGGACAGCTTCTTTTTTACACGAGCAGGTGCACAAGTTAATTTTTTTCTTCTGTTAGCTTTTTTTGTTTCCAAAAGTTTTCAAAATGTAGAATTTTTATGTTGAAATGCTGCGCGGAATGGTTGAAGTTTTATTCCAAAACTTCTTTTTATAAACGTCGCGGTTTTAATATTAAAGTTAGAATTAGAATTAATTACGTACGCATAAAGTCTGCTTCAATTTCATTTAGTAAGATTTTTTTTTTGTTGTTGTTATTTTTCCATTTTAGAACCTTTTAAAAAAAGATTTAATACAATTACATTCAAACCTTCTGAACAATAAAATACACAGTTTGACTGTAAAGTGAAAACTTTGTCAAAATCACAGAATTAAACATATTGGTATCGTTGTCAATTGATTTCGAAGACAAAATACATTTTTTTTTTCTTTTTTTTTTTTTAAATAAAAAGCCAGATCAAGTACACGAGCAAAAGCTTCATGCTTTTGCTCGTGTAGTTGTTATGTCCTTCTATCTTTAAAAAATGTATTTTGTCTCCGAAATCAATTGACAACTATACCAATGTGTTTTATTCCGTGTTTTTAATAAAGTTTTTACTTTACAATGAAGTTCTGCATTTTATTGTCTCTTTTTTTAAGATAGAAAGACATAGCAACTACACGAGCAAAAGCATGAATGCGTCTTCCAATAAGTACTTGCATCTCGTGAACCAGTGAGGAAATCATTGCCAAATGAAAACTAGAAAAATTGAAAAAAAAAAAAAAAAAACTTAGGAGAAAGGAGGTAGAACAGCGAAAGAATTTAAAACACTTCCTCCGTGAATAAGACTATAAACTTAAGTGCCATATGATAAATAATTAAGGAAAAACTTGTTTCGGAAGCTACATGAGCAATAAAAACTAACTTCAGAAAACAGGTTAAAAAAATGTAAAAATACTTGTGAATAAGACCATAAAATTATGTAAAATGAAACAGAAATGATGAAAACAAATTGTTTCGTAATCTTGCTGGGTCACGTGATGCAACATTTATTGGCAGACTCCTTCATGTCATTACTACTGTGGTTGCTCTGTCTGAAGAAAGAGTCTGCCTCCGAAACATATTGATACTTTTAAGAAACTGTTTATGCGTAGTATTTTAACTAACGTAGTATTTTAATTTCTGATTATTTAGACAGAATTTTGAGTATTTTTTTATACTCTTTCTTCTTCCATATTTTAAATGGACCCCACATTCTTTTCTTTCAGATTAAATTATAGTTTAATTTGAAGCTGGTCACGTGGTAGGACTGAATGTGTCGGCCCCCATAGAGATGCGACGTAGCAGATTTCTTGCAACCATAGCAATCGGCTGTTCCATGTTGACAAAATATGACCAACTTGGCGACTTTTGGAAAAAAACGCCAAATTAACAAAATACTTTCTTTGAAAATTTCGTTTATTTATTTATTTTTGAAAATCCCTTTCTCTTTATGGGAATTATTAATTTAATATATATATATATATATATATATTTTAATCAAATGGCCAGGCACTTGACTCTCATCATTCGCCTATACATCGGCCAGAACGTGAACCATTTAGCCGTCCTAGGACGTTGCCCCAGGCCCACCAGAAGGGGGTGGAACACACTGCGCCCAACAACACAACATCCATGCCTTACGTGGGACTCGAACCCACAACTCGACGGTCGAACGATTGCTCGGAAACGCTCGCCTTGACCGCTCGACCACCGCGTCGGCATTAATATTAATAACATAAGCATCTAGAGTTGAGAAATACAAGTTGAACCGATGAACATGAGTGCCCATAGAACTTTTTCCGGAGAGCGGGGGGGGGGGGGGGTAAACCACTAATGTCAGCAGGACAAACTCAGAGATAAGATGTACAACATTAATGAACTTGACGTTCACCTTTGTGATCTTGAAAGTCCAGGATGGGGCCTTTTACTCTCCCTTATGGACCTCCATGCCGATGAAAGCTAAAATTGTTGTGCTCGTTTAAATATGAGGAATAACTGGTACAGAGGATAGACTTATAAGAAAAACATGAACCAAAAAATGAAGGGTGCATGAGGTTGTCTAAAAATTAAAGCAAATTGAGAGTTAATACAGAAGGCTTTGCGGATAAACATTAAATAACTAGATCACAACGTAAATTACTGCACACATAACAAATAGAAAGTAAGCGATTTTTTTTTGGAAATATTTGGATTTCTTTCTTTAGTGCGAAGAAGTCTAGAGCTGAACTTGAAATGTAAGCTTAACCATGTCGTGCTGGAAACAACATGAACGCGTAGTGCGGCCCAGAAAAAGAATGAGAGAGAGGAAAAATAATGAACCGTGATCCTTCCATAATTCCGAGAAGTATGGTGCCATAAATAAATCATTAACCAGATTATTAAATTGTTTACCGATATGAAAAGATTCAACGAAGTCCAAATCAAAGACTAAAGAGCACTTTTAAGTAATAGAGGTCAAGAATTTTAAACCAATGACTAGACATCCAACAGTGATTAGCGAGTGAAGATTTATTAACACTGCCAAGGAATTTGATAAATAGAATAAAAATTAAAATAACTTCATTAAAAGCAACATATAATATAAAAATTAATAGTATCGATCTGTTTCGAAGGGAAAAAACAAACAAAAAAAAACAGTATTCTTCGTTAGGACACACAAAAAGCGCAACCTTCACTCGTTAGAGAAAGATCGGTGACTAATGCATGAATAGTAAACGTGGCAAAAGCAAGAAAAGAGTGTTGCCATCGGCAAAAGAAGAAAAATGAGTTAAAGAAAGGAGGAAGGAACAAGAGGTGGGACAATTAATGAACTGTAAAATACCAAAGAAGGAAATGACCGTTCAACAAAGGATTCAAATCACTTGTTCATAAAATTCAAATTAAATTTAAAAAATCAAGACAAGGATGAACAGTTTTGAAAAATGAAAAGGAAGCAAACGAAATAGAAGAATTAAACCCGATATTTTCAAGCAGAATAGATAATTCTAATAATACACCGACCAACCCGAAGGTATACGAAGAAGCAGAACAGATAAAGGATAATTATAAATAAGGGATTTTGATTGAGAAATAATCGAGGAACTTTTCCAGTAAGTCCACTTCAAAAATGGAATCAGGTAGTCAAAACGATCTTAACTTCGAAAAAATTAAAAATATGATTAGAGTCCCAAAAATGTTTAGCAATTGCAGACATAAACTTCTTAAAAACAACTTTTCTCTAACGAGTGAAGGCTGCGCCCTGACGAAGAAGGCTGTGTTTTGCTTTTGAAACCGGTTGATACTATTATTTATTATATGTTGCTTTCACCGAAGTTATTTTTATTTTATGCTGTAGCAGCAGTTTGAGCTGTACGTAATTCGATAAATGCTCCCATTAAAGGTTATGAAATTGAGTTTTCAAGGTGTAATAGGGTGACCTATAAGATTCGATGCTTAAATTTTGTACCTGGCTCCTAGATACAAATAGAATTTGTCTAGCTCTGTATTACTCTATTGAGCCCGTATTCTTATTATTTTAGCCCTGTCATATTCTTATTTCATATTCTCTCTTAGTTCATTCTCTATTGTTTTCAGAGTGATGAAGATGGCGAACTCACCTTCTGCTCCAAATCAACCCCCTGCGGATGGCAAATTTATACGCCGTTGGACAGAACACCCGAGTACTTTGTCTCAAGTCCGTAAGTATAGCGATCAGTCTAATGGCTTGTACATGCCAGGGTCAGGTCCCCCCCCCCCCCCCGGAAAGGCCTGGCCTACTCTCAATTTATCTCAAGGGGCCCTAAATTACTTTTTTAAGACACCCCAACCCAAATTATAAAAGCTTTTGAAAGAATTTATTTATTTATTTGAAGTAATTTATTTTAGTTACTACTATAAAGCTTGAAGGAAATTATACTGAAGTCTGGCTGAACTCGAATGTCTCATATCAGAATCCATTTTTTAGTAACTTGTCATTCCCCCCAATTTTGCAAGAGAAAATGTGAAAAATCTGTATTGTGGGTCCACGTGATCCCAATTTCACCGCATCTTATCCTTCATTTTAAAGGGTTTGAAAGGAAAAAAAAATCTTTTGATTGATACCATGTTTGACAATGTACCCCCCCCCCCCCCTCCGGAAGAAAACCTGCTCCCTCCGAGGGGGGGCTAATGACGTCAAGAACGCAAAAATTGTGTCGCGACTATTTTTTATTACAATGATTGAAACTGTTAGTTATGTGATCACTGAGCCATAAATAACCCCTTTTGTGCATGATTATGTCAAGTTTTGTCCTATGCTGTCGTGTTAAGAAAATATAAAATTTCGAATCTATTTCAGAGTTTTCGCCCGAATCACAGAAAATTATCCAGATGTTTCGTTAACAAATCTAAAGTTTCTCGGAAATCCATTAATATGTGTGGCAGCTATCGTGTGCAGAAGAAATGGACCACAGACAAACAGACGGTCATCACTCTAAAAATAGTCAAAACGTGTTCAAGAGGTCCTAAAACATTGGCATCAAAATCGAAAATTTTCACGAGAACAATACTTTCGCTATACTATATTCTGTAGTATGAGAAAGTAAACATCATATTGGAAGTAATATTTTAGAAGAACTTGTATCAATTGCATTACTAAAGTCATTATAAGTTTACACTTGATATAAGAAAGCAGTTAATTTTGAAAATTACTTTTTACTGCAAAAACATTTATACTTACGGTTAGAGAAACTTTTATATTTTTATACTTAAAATGCTCCAAATTTTACATAGAATGTATATACAGTTCTTAAGCACATCAATGACTTTTTAAAGAAAGTTTAATGAATGCACACGTTAGGTCTATTGATAGTAATGCGACCATTCTCGATCGAATTAAATCGATTGCCGTGGTCCCTGCGAAGAATTTTTAATGCTACGATTATGAAAAGGGAAAAAAGCCAATAAGAAAGTTGTAGAACATTGTTTCACTAGTAGGAATCGACAATAAAACTATTGTAGAAGACATTTATTTGACACAATAGAGTTATTGGCGAATGATCTATTTAGGGATGCTAAAACAAACAATACTTTTATGCACAAGAATCTAGTGTAGAATATACTTTTTGTTTCCCAGGATATGAGTACTGCATGACTGGCATTATTTTCATACGCTCGTAAATCATTCAGCAATGTTTAATAGTATTATGGCGTGACTGCAACGATTAATCGGTATTTTTTGCCATTCGTATACGCGTTGCGTTCGTTCAAGGTGTCGATTCTTGCTAATTAGACAATGTTCTACAATTTTTTAATTTTTTTTAAGTTGCCGAACGCTCCAAATTTTAATTTATATAGTGGTAGTTTAATGCCAAAAATATTGTGCCATGGGTCTTGTACACTATTATTTTGCCGTGAAAGAAGCAAAGTTATTGCATTATGTAGGTAAAGATCATGTGCTGCACACATCAGATATTATTTTATGTTTATACGTTGTTGAACTTATAAATACAAGCAACCCTTGAATAACACGGTTAATAGGTTCCGTGTTATTCAAAATCGTGTTATAATACAATTGTTATGATTGTGTTCCGCGTTATTGAAAGTCGTGTTATTCAATACTCCGTGTAATTATTGTACGTCGAGGAAAGGAGATTTTATTAAAGGATTTTTAAACCTATATTTGGTTGTCTTTGATTTTAAAATTTATACTTTTATTTTATTTTACTGTTTTCAGAAGTGTGTAAAAGCGTAAAGATTGGTAAGTTGATCAGTAAATTTGGGAATCAGCAAATTTTACTTATTCAAAATAAGTATGTTAAATGACTACAGTATACCCATATCTTCAACTTTTTGTGAAAATTGAAGTTGCGGCAAAATTCGTTTTATAAAAGTAGTTATGTAGTGACTACATTTTAAAAGTAGTTTGTATTTACTACTTTTTAAAAAAAGTAGTTGTAGTTAACTGCATTTGTCATAATGCAGTTGTAGATTACTACAATAATAAAGTAGTTTTTCCAACCACTGATTAAAATCTTTAACTATTTTTCTTTTACAGGTGCGAATGCCCCGAAGGTACAAAATGTAAGGAAGCAGGAGATGATCTTTCCATCTCAGCCTATGTGTATAAATGCTCCTAGTTGTGGAATACTCTGCTTCAAGCAACAAGCCACCAGTGCCACAAATCAGACACTCTTTTCAAGAGTGGCTCCATGCAGTGACATCAGCTGAACTATTTATTCTCTTTTAGATGCTCTTATTTTACTAATTATGTATCATTAACACTATGCACTGATCACGCATCATTAACACTATGCACTAATCATATATCATTAAAGTATTTTTTTTATCTTACTTGTTTTCCCCGTCTGTCTATTTATTCTTACAGGTTAGTTGCCTGAATCAACCGAATTTTTGAGGGAATTCCCAGGACATCACTTACTTTCAACGGTAGATAATGTTTAAAATAAATAGAAAATGCTATAAAACTCTGGATATGATAATCGTAGGAATATAATATAAAATCATGGTAAAATATTTTGTATTATAAAATCATCAGTATCGCAGTAAAATATCATAGCAAAATATTTCAATCATCAGTATGGTGGTAAAATATTTATACCATAGTAATATTATAACAAATCATAGTAAACTGTTTAAATTATAATAATCCAAATAGATTAATTTTTCTGGGAATTATTTCTATATATTGTTGATGTTGTTACTTTTCAGAAACTTTTTACGTACGTTAAGTACGTAAGTTCGTAACGTAAGTAAGTTTTGTACGTTAAGTTCTGAAGTTCCTAGTAAAATTTCAACTTACTCCCCCCCCCCTTCCCAATCCTTAATTAGGATTCCGTGTGTAAGCCAGACCCTGGAAATTCCTAAACCCGTGTTTCGATAGCCCGCATTTTCTGTTTTCTTTACAATACACAGTATATGTAAAAAGGGGATCAAAAGGGTTTCCAACTTTTACTTACAGGTTTTGAACATCCTTGAATAACAATTAAACATTTTTTCAATGATGTCTGTTTGTTCGCCTTAAATATGTGGGCACGATATATCTCGAACAAATTTTGTCAATCGATGACTATACGTATATATATATATATATATATATATATATATATATATAGAGAGAGAGAGAGAGAGAGGTCTGTAATGATCATCTGACATATTATTAAAAGCAGCAAACGATATTTCTGAACAATTTTTAAGGCTATATTAGTATCACTTACCAAGAAATTGAAATAGAATTTTATTCAGTTAAGTTATATGATTTTAAAATTTCGAAAAGTCTTTCCAGACCCCCTCCCCCCAAATTCTAAAATAAATGCTTCTCGGTGACCTTGAAGCAGAGCCTAACGGAGTCGGATTTTCGATTTCTCCCTAAAGGCAGACAAAATTGGTGGTGGTGGGAGGGGGGGGGGGGGGGGTATTTTCAGGCCGTCAGATGCCTCTCTTTGACCTAGGAGGCTGAAACTTCGCACACTTATTAGAACCTAATTGAGCCAATTTTCGATTATGATAACTATTTTTGACGTGTTATTTATTCATTGTTTGATAAATAAAACTTATTTAAAAAAAGTTACTACTTAATTTCTTAATGACGACAGTTTTTCTGTTTTTAATAGGCTTAACTGCTAGTTTTACAGTAAGATTCAGATGGTTGTCATTATAAATAAAACTGCTGCTTGTAAGAATAAAACTTGAATAGTTCTTTGAAGAAAACAGGCGTATGTCATTTAAGTGACTACAATTGTTTTGAGGACGTTATAAGACTCCTTCTTCAAGTCAAAATAACAGTATGCGACCTTAATAATAGTTAAGAACGAACGGAGTCCAGATAGGCAAAATAAATTCAAATAGAGCTAGAACACCAAAGCAAAAAATCGTTACGAGTGTTATTAGACATTGAAAAAACGAACATATGTTAATGGTTTTTTTCAATGGATGATACCACTCGTTAGCGATGTTTTTTTTTTTTTGGGGGGGGGGGGGGGGTGTTCTAGCTCTGTTTGAATTTCTTTTCTCTTACCTTGTCGCAGTTTGTTCTTTGCGTTTGTTAAAGGTGCATACTGTTTTTTGGCCTGAAGAAGGGTCTTATAACGCCCTCAAAACCAGAGCCCGACTTATAGGCGTCCATAGGGGAGGAAAAGAGGGGGCACTTGCCCCCCCCCCCCCCGAACTTTCAAGGTAGTAAAGGCGGGCATTAGGCTAGTCGATGTTGTAAATCTTATAATTCAGTTTGTCAAACTGACGTCCGTTGTTTACCATCCTAGAAAACGGTCTATGGACGCCCATAGCCCGACTAAGCTATACCATTCCCCCCCCCCCCCTCTCCTCTTAATATGGGGACTAAGAATTAATGACACATCTACCCAACTGAAATAAACTTCTAATATCAGGGAATTGTCAATTTTTTTTTCCATTTATAAGAATAGTGTATTTTAATTAGTAGAAATGACACTTTTAATAATTTGTTGTAATAAATATATATAAATTTGCACTCTGCATAAATTCTGAAAGTCTCGCTTGTTAGATATTGTTCAAATTATACGCAATTGTTTAATCTTCGATAAATTCTTCCATTAACTTTAACAACGTATAAAAGCACAAATAATACAATAATGCAGCATACAGCTGTTTTGAGGATATGCTGTATCCCCTTCGTCAGTGCAAGAGAACCAACAAACCCAAAGTTCAAAAGACGCCCATTCCTCTTTTTGACTTTGGGTTTGCTGTGTACTGACGAAGGGGATCCAGCGTGTCCTCGAAACAGCTGCATGCTATATTATTGTATTATTTGTGCGTTGTTCAAGTTTGTCGTATCCTTCGCCTTTGCACGACGAGTATTGTACTTATTTACTTCGATACTTTAGCTCTTTTTTATATCAGTTTTAGGGACCCGTGGCAGGCAGTCTTTCAGGACTTTTGGTCGGGGGGGGGGGGGGATCAAGTTTTCTATTCTCCCCCCTATTTGCCCCTGAACTAACTTAACTTCCTAACTTAGTTGCGAAGTAAATAAGTACAACCCGAAAGAAACACTTGTCCCTGGCTTAATATTGCCCAACTCAAAACAACTATAGCCACTTAACTAACATATGCCTGCTTTCTTCAAAGAAGTGTTGTCACATGTTTGTCTTCTGTTTTGATTCCAATAACCGGCTGATTTAGCTAGCCAGTGAATTTTATTGAGCTGCTACAACAGCATTCCAATAGATTTCAAAGATCACGCCATCTTGTTTGTTTCATATATGTGTTCCATCTTGTTCGAGAAGTGCCATTTCTTCGACAGATTCCACTAGATAGATTCTTAAGATAAAATTCGATATCGCGTAGGAATGAATTCTGTGATATCTCAAGTACGTGTATGAGGGCATTTTATGTTTACTCAACTCATCGTTACAAGCAAACATCGACTTATTTTCACATCTGGAGCGTCCAAGTATTTATTTGTGTTTCAGATTGCACTTCGTAACAATCTAGTTTTTACATTGTTTTATTTAGGTTGGTTCCCCTGTTTATTTGTTTGGGTCAAATCATGAAATCAATTTTTGACCCACTTCTACTGAGCCGATTTTCTTGAAATTTTAAACACATACGTATTAACGATGACAATATACCATTTCATCAAACATGAGTTGACCGCACCCCACGGATTCTGCCCCCCCCCCCCCCCCCCCCCCAGAATCATGTCCAGTAAAATTCATCTCCATAATGGCCCTTAAAATACCATTGCTGTAAGAAAGTTTTAGAAATTTCTCATATATATATATAAAAGTGAAGCCGCATATTGAACTATTTTTACTTTCCCTGCAATACATGGTAATGTATAGGGAAAGTATTGGAATCATGCCGAAAATTGCAACTCGGGTTTTCGACGGATCTACACCTTTCGAGACCTATAAAACACGAAAAAAATATTTTTAGCGTGACGTCTGTGTGCGTATCTGTCTGTCTGTGCAGATTTGGTATCCACTCTAACTAAAAAACTAAATGACCGAATTTCATAAAATTTGGTAGGTAAGTTACTTGTGAGCGAATCTGGTGCTGATTAGTTTTGGGTACGATTCGGGATAAAAGAATCCGTCTTTTTTTACGAAATGGTCCGCAGAAATTGACTGTATCCACTCTAGCTGAAAAACTAATAGATCAAATTTTATAAAATTCGGTAGATAAGTCACTTGTGGGTCACCCTAGTGTTGATTAGATTTTGGTACGATTCGGAAAAAAATAATCTGCCTTTTTTGCGAAATAGCCCTTAAAAATGTAAAATAAAAAACTACGTATGCTCAAATATATCCATTAAATGCTTGTTTGATACGTAATTTTTAACGAAGAAAATAATAAGACCAACCCTATTACACTAGCACTAGCCGTTCTCGAGATATTTTAGTTTTTTCGTATTTTCTTTATGCCACCTTTGGAATTAAGTCCAGTTACCAAATGAGAACGGAAATTGAATTAAAAGTGAATTAAATTTATTAAAATAAAGATAACGTGGATATAAGTCTGCAGGGAAAGTCATGTGCTGCCCACATCAGATTTTTTAATTATCTTACAACAATGGGATTTTATATATATATATATATATATATATATATATATTTGAAATGTAATAATAAGAATTATGTAAAAATAAAAAAATAGAAATACAATTCAAGTAATATTAACATCACCATAGAAGCAAATTCACGGCAATAATGCCGATAAGAGAAAAGAACAGAACCTTCCCAAATTCGATGATTAATCAGAATTAAATTCATCTTCAGGTCTGAGTATTTAATTCTAATTAACCCATATATATACACAAAGTTAAAAACGATTCGTTAAGAACTATTATGTCCTCTGGTACTAAATTCAGGTTACAATCTTGCAACAACTCTTCTAATGTAAAATCAATTAATCTTGACCTTGATAAATATATTTATAAATTAGCTTGTAAATATGCTTTGCCATTAGAGATATTCAGCATGTGGAAATTATCTTTGTTCAAATTTTTGAAAATACCACATATTAGTAGTATTAAATTGTCTAAATCTTGATAATATAAATAATATAAATAACTATTAATTGATAGCTATTGATAATATAAATAACTCTATCATTGATTCACAAAAATATTTTGTTATTACTTATGTTGATAAAACCTCTAATAATTATGCTATTATCTGTAAAACATTCTATATACTATTTCTGTTAGATTATTTAAAGAATAATAGTCTATTTGAACTTAATTCACACTCTATAATTAGTATCAAACAGAAAACTATCATTATGTATAGTGAATTAAATATTAATTATAAATATTTGAAATTTCCATATATTGTACTTATACATAAATTTCATAAAAATTCTATTAAATTTAGAACTGTTACTATGGTCATAATTCTTATTCTACGACTGCTAGTAAATTACTACTTTATATTTAAAACGTACTAAATGATAGTTTACGCTATTCTAGTAGTAAATACTTTATTCTAGATAACAGTAACGAATTAAAAAATAAATTAACATCTCTTGGTAAACTTAGAGGTCTTCAAACTTTTAATTTTAAAGATATTTTTAGTAATATTAATATTACTGATCTTTAGGATATAATTTTAGCTATTTATAATGCTTTTATTACTAATCATTCCAATCTTATTAAATTAAAAAATTTTCCTAAACTTCTCCACTTTGTACTATTCAATAATTATATTTTTTAAGGTAATAAATTATACTTACAAGTCTCTGGTATTCCGCAAGGTGGCTGTAGCAGCAGTATGTTAGATAATTTATACCTTTATCATTATGAAAATTATTTTACTTCAACTGATTATAAAATTTACAGATATATTGATGATCTGATTTGTTTAGTATTTACTGACAACTATGCCATAGATATAGATTTCTATCCGGATAATTTGGAATTAATACCTAATGAAGCCTCTATCAGCAATAGTGTTAATTTTTTTAATTTAAATCTAATTATTGAACCATCTAATAGGATAGTTACTAATTTATATGACAAAAAAGACAATTTTCATTTTAATATTAATAAAATATTACCATTTAAGTCCTGTAACTCTATTCAATTGTTTAGAAATATTATAGTTAATCAAATTTTCAGAATTTTTAGATTATCATATAAAAAATTTCATGCTTTGCACATTAATAACCTAAAAAATACCAGTAAATATCCAGTATATTTAGTTAATGGTATAGTTAAAATGTCTAAATTAGTTGAATATTCTTAAATATCCTCCTTAGTATCTTTTATTAGCTTATTATCATCATCTCTTGTATTTGCATTACAATGTATCCACTTCCACTTAGACATTTGACTTCGTGCATTCACTATATTTCACACCCTTATCACTTAGCTTTTTACAGGTGAATTTATAACATTTTATACTTATTGACATTACTGTTAAATAAGCAATAACTTTTAGCTATCGCAGCATCCTTGGTCATATGTGACTGAAAATAAAACCGTGAGGGGCGCCTATAAAAGAATTGTATTTGGACATTAACATAATTGTAAGGAACAATATAAGTGATGACATAGAAATGACATAAGAGTGATTACATTCATTGAAGTGTTTCTTTGACAATTTTGATTTAACAATCTGTTATTCTTATATTTACCATTTCTATGCCATCACTTCTATTGCTTCTTAAAATTCTCTTAATGTCCAAATACAATTATTTTATGGGCTCCCCACGGTTTTATATTTAGTCGCCATATGGCCAAGAATGTTGCGATAGCGATTTTTTACTAGTGCATTTTATTAAAACAATGTAACATAAAAGATCTTTTTATAATATTTTATTAGAAAATCACTTTCCCAAATTAACAGTATATACGTCTTTACAATCATTTTTTATGCTTTCTGTGTCTGTAATCACGCTAGAAGTTTGCATGGGTCAAAATTTCACATTTTCACCTGGCCCGGCTTGACATTACCAGTGTTTAAACCCGGATCGAGCCCATAGCAATTTACAAATATATAGAACCCGGTTACAAATATATAGGTCCGGTCCGAAGACCATTGAATCTCGATTAGGACCGGCCCAAAATGATTGTATTAAAATGTGTTAAAGTAAAATTTTCGTACGAAGAATTGAGATAAATGTTTGTCATTTTTAATATTTATTTTTACATAGCTAAAACAAACACAATAATGTACTCCATTTAAATTCACTTCAAAATTTAATGTTTGTCCTGGCTTTTTCTACAGGCTTAAATTCATTGCCTCTTCCTTTCTTTCATAATTCATTCAATTGGGTTTCATGAAATAACACAGATAATTTTTTGAAATGACACCTAATTTGAAGTTTTAATTTAATTTTTATTTTAATTCGGCGACTGGACGTATTTTCAAAGGCGGCATTGCAAAAATGCAAAAATGTTCTAGAGCAATGGGGTTGATCTTATTCTTTTCGTAGTCAAGAAGTACGTATAAAACAAGCATTCAATTGAAACATCAGAGGAGTATATATAGGCTTTTATTTTTGATTTTGACAATGTTTGTAGCCATTTAGCAAAAAAAAAAAATGTCCGAATCGTACCAAAATCAAATCAACACTATGGTGACCCACAGGTGACTAATCTACCACATTTTGTAAAATTGGGTCAATTCGTTTTCGAGCCGGAGTGGATACATACATACTTTGCACAGATAGACACACATACAGACGTCACGTTAAAATGCGTTTTTCGAGTTCTAAAGTGCTCGAAACGTATAGATCCGCCGTAAACTCGAGTTGCGAATTTCGACGCGATTCCAATACTTTCCAATACATTACCATGTAGGGAAAGTAACAACACATTAAATCGATTTCTTTTTACTCCAGCAGGGAGAAACGACAAGTCTATATATACCCTAACACATACAATCTTTTATTGATTAATAATATTTGTAATATCAAAGAAATGACCCATTGTTGTTGCAGATACCTTTTATAATTTTGCAATTTCAGCTTGTGTAAATTATTTGTTCCTCCATCCATTAGAATTTTTATATATTCAAACGAATGCTTTCATTTTTCAACAATAGATAGCAGCACCAACAGTTTCTAAGAGGAATTTCAATGGAATTTTTATCTCCTTCAAAGTGTTTTACTTTCCATAAAATAAAACTAAATTTGCATGTACCGAAATTAGTACGACTTCCAAATTATTAAAGTTCACAATTTTTCATTTACCGCTTTTAAGGATTTGGGTTTTCATTTTAGATGAGAGATATGTAAAACAGTGTAGGGAAGGATCACCCCAACGCTGTACTAAATTCTTTTAGGACATTACCATAGAAATCACATTTTCAAATCGTACGATAATGTACTTCTTCTTCTTCGACCCAGACCGTCCGACCTACCCGAAGGTGTAAGGTATCTGTTTGGACGGCCGGGAAGTGCCACCCAATTTAGACCTGAACACATTGGAGCGGCAATCACAGAGATCGTATCCTCCCTCTCTTACCTTAAACATCTAGGAAGGACTTATGGACCCACATATTTAACGTGCCCGTACTCCGCTACAGTTCGGGTAGAGCTGGGAATCGAATTCGTGTCGTCCGAGTGCAACCCCCGCGCGTTAACCGCTGGGCTGTCCCACCCCTTAGAATGTGTTTCGTTGCATAGAATAACCAGTCACCAAATGACCAATGTTTGACACACACTCATCAGCTTCACGTTGAAAATTAGCGGGCTTTATCGGTTGGCCCACGCTATTTTTACAGGTTTGATTGTGCAAGTATCCAACCGAGAGAGGGAAACAATCCAACCAAGAGAGGGGTGTCGAAAGCCCAGACCGTCCGGCTCATCCTTAGACATAGAGCAGCAAAGTGGGCGGTCGGGAACGGAGGGAGTGTGTTCCGGTAACCGTCTTCGGCGTCATTCTAAGCTATTATGTGCAGCATATTCCTAATTATACGTTTGACCCTAAATATTTTTGTCTAATTTTATAGTATCAAGCTACTACACTTAAGTGCATGGCCGTCGAAAGCGGGTTTGGGTTTCAGGAAACAATAATTTCGAGACCATTGACAGAAATAACTCTATGTAGATCGACCCCCCTGCAGGCTGCACGAACCCCGGATATTTGTCCCATCTCCCCCCCCCCCCCCCGCCCCACTACAATTATCCATTTTTCCAACTCACAACTTTTCCACCTCTCTCAAAGGAGTCAAGTGGTAAAAATGACGCATCATTTACTATTGCTACACTTCATTTACTCTTGAGACATCGGCGGTAGGCTAGCCGGTCCTACAGAAGTATGGCACCTGTCCTGCATTGTGCTCTATAACAGATAACTAATATTTGGAACTTGGATCCGATCAACTGGGCTAGGACTTCAAATGATCTTTGGTCATAGCACTCTGGATTCTGAATTTCTTTTTGAAGAGTTTACGAAAGGGGAAAATTGTGATAAACAAAATCTCAAAACCGCAAGAATTTCAAAACAAAATTATATCCTGCAAGACTAATGAAAATTTGGGTGACAAACTTGTTACGAGCTCTATCTTGTTAGCAAACCCCTTACTTTAAATATATAGCTGAAAATGCGTAGTTCAAAGGTTGGAATTCCGGTCGACTTCCGAAAATGGTTTTGCAACATATTATAACCTATGTGAAACGTGCACGTGACAGAGTCGTACGCAATCAAAACAATCTTGTAAACTGACTTCTATTTCCGTTGCATACATAAACGTTGCTCAATATGTCTTAATCCAAGGGATCAGACATGGTTTTTTACAAAAGAAATAACGATTTTAAAATGGAATTATTACATCCCAGAATAGGACTTCAGCAATTCACTGGTCCTGGGGAAAAAAGTGTTCTTTTTAAGAGAGGCATGCTATGCAGAATTGGGCAGAAGCAGCTAAAAATAGCCTTGCAGGTGTTCGCCACATCGGAGAGAAACAAAATAGCAAAAAAAAAGTGGAACGGAGAAGGGACACTTGACCAATCGGAAGGTTTACTCGGACCCCCTTGTTTCTAGGCGCGAAAAGTGCGAGAAAGATCGCTCTCTCGATGCTGGACCAGACGGTTAGAAATTCTTTGGCTGGACTTCACGCAAATGATGTAGCGAAAACCTTTGCTCTAAGAGCTTGGCTTCGGCCGGTCACTATGCTCTCCTTTCATATTTGCTGATGATGTAGAATTTTTGCAGTCCAAGAAAAATCTTAAAATGCTGGCCTCGTGCTAGACTGAGCCGATACAGATGATAGGAGCTTGATCTCTACAATACCTACAGACAGGCACCTAAAAAAACAGAATGGGCACGTATTAACTTAATCCGTAATGGATAATCGTGGCCTGGTATATTGAAACTCCAATGTTAACGTCGTTAGAGTATGGGACGACTGATAGTTACGGACAAGGGTCCTACCACAGAATATTAATCTGTGGGTCCTACTATGTCGTACGTATTAATCCGGCATACTTTATCAAGGGCTGGTGTGTTCTTGGAGAAATGCTTCCTAGAACTAAGGTGTCGTATAAGCCGACAACTCATATTCAGTGGAACAAGGAACAATCTGTGCTATAAAAGACCTGTTTACGTAGATGCAGATGTCAAAATAACAATCCATAAAGGAATCCATGACTGCTCCACCACGTAAGTCCTATTCTACATTTGTTCTGAGAAATTGCAATGAAAGACTATAACATTTGGGGTAACAATAAATAGTAAAAAGAGATTTAATTTAAAGATTTTACTTTTGACCATTAATATATAGTTGAAAACTAAATCAACTTATTATTATAATTAAGTCCATTTGTTATGATAGCATTTATTTACAATGCTCATATCTAATACTGATTTAATAAATTTAAATGAACCCCAACTTAGAGACTAGAGGGGAAGGATAATAATAGTTTGATGAATATTAATTTATATTTGTAATTATGAAAGAATATGATAATAGTCGATGAATATTGATTTAAATTTGTAATTATGGAATAATAATAATAGTATGATGAAAATTAAATGTAAATCTGTAATTATGAAAGAATATAAGAATTGTGTAATGAATATAAAAGGTAAATTTGTAATGATGAAACTTACTTGAAGAATATTAAGAAATGCAATATGAGTTAATAATTTCATTAGATAATGGTGTATGTGATTATGCAATTAATGTTTTGTTGGTATAAAACTGTGCAAGAATTTAAATGAATAGATTTAAATGTTATTTTGGATCCACACCTGCCTCTTATTTTGACTCTTAAGTTTTTGAAATTAATTAATAATAATATGATGTGTTTCAGGTATCTTGGAGGGCAAGTATGATTTTAAAATGCTAGCCACTTGTGATCCTATAAATTAAGTAATAGGCCAATATTAATTATATATTTTAATGAAGTATGCAATTCTTAGTAATTAAAGTACAGTTGTACGTGGTCTATATACTTCTTAAAATTGTGTCAGGATAGATACGGCCTTTACATCCTGATACGTTGCTCAACATGGATTTTCACGGAATTAAAAGTTTTATGTTTCTTCACGCAAAAGGAGAAATACTCGTATTGTGTCCCCTAACTCTAAACAGTTATATACGAGTATAATACTGTATTCTAAGGAACCGTTGCTTTTTATTGTTTAAAAACAGATGCTAATATATATATATATATATATATATATATATATATATTTACTTTATAATATATATATATATATATTTCGCTTTCTGTTTACGGCTGATTGAAATGTGCTGCTCCGTTGAAAACTGGAATTCGAATTTCGACCCCGACACAATACCTTACAGTAAAACCTGTAAAGTTGGACACCTGTCTATCTTGGACACAATTCGGTGGAACGGAACGAAGTCCTATGTTTTAACATGTATATAATACTGTCTAACTTGGACACCTGTCTATCTTGGAAGTTGGACGCTGTTTACATTACTAAGTTGGACAAGTTCTTTAAAATTGGCATTTTCATAAAGGAAGTAACCTACCACTTTTGATCTTCCTTATCTATCCCCAGGGATTATCTTTTGTTGTTGATCCCCAGAAGTATTCCAATGTTGTTGTTATCACTTCCAGGAAGCTCTTATCTGCTCACATTTCTTTCTTATTGTTGCTAAGGGACCGTCCCTCCCCACCATTCCACAGACCTTAATTATGAATCACAACCTTCTTGTTATCAGTTTGTTTACACACACACAACAACACAATTGAAGAATGCACATTTGTAGCTTCCCTATCCCATCAGATTTCTGCATCTTCTTCCCTTCCAATTAGATTTCTCCATCTTCTGAATAAAAAGGCTTCTCTACCCTCAAAAGTCACATTTATTTCTCAGTGCATTCTGGAAAGGTAACTGTGATTTTAGTGACGTGTACATTAGTTTTTAATAATGAGGAAACGTAAATTAGTTGAGCTAACTATTGAAAGGAAAATAATAATTCTTGATCGCCCAGACAAATGTGACAGCCACAGAAAGTTGGCAGAGGAGTTCGGCATATCAAAATCTACTGTTTCCAATATAAACAATAAGAGATCCGATATCATACATACATAGGAACTGAACTGCTCTGGAACAAGAAAAAGAATCTATATCATAAGTATTTTGTAACAGTAATTACAATATTTAATTAAAACCATTGGCTTATTAGTATTTTCTATATGTTAAAAATGAAGTCTGTTGATGTGCTTTATTGAAGGGGGAAAATAAAATTTCATCACACTGTATATGTTGGACATCTGTCTAAGTTGGACACTTTTAGGGGGAACCGTGAGTGTCCAACTTAGACAGGTTTAACTGTATATAATAATAGTTATATAATATATGTCGAAAATTCAATATCTAATAGGTTATATATATATATATAACTTATTTCCTCGTCCATAACGCTTGGCGAGATTTTGGCGACGAAATTGGCGGAATGTCGGCGACTTTTTGAAATATTGCCAAATTAACGAAAATCTCGCCAAATGGATAAAAATGACGACTAATTGTCGAAAATTCAATATCTTGGAAAGGATATTATTATATATTATATAACTTATTAGGTATTGAATTTTCTACAATTAGTCGTCATTTTCATTGATTTAGCGTCATTTTTATCCATTTGGCGAGATTTTCGTTAATTTGGCAACATTTCAAAAAGTCTCCAAGTTGGCGACATTCCGCCAGTTTCGTCGCCAAAATCTCGCCAAGCGTTATGGACGAAGAAATAAGTTATTCTTACAGCAGATAAATTGGCGTTCAAATGCAAAAGTATTACTCAAAGTATCTTTTTTCATGAATGGAACGAGCTAGATCCACGAGAATGATGTCACCCAATTTATCGCATGATATTATATATGAAAAGTGAACATGTTTCTCAATAGGAAATATTTTTTTTCCTATTTTATATGACTTTTTGATAATTTTTTTGAAAAATGTGCAATATCTCGAGAACGGTTCATGTTAGCGTTCTAAAATTTATGTCAATCGTTTTCTAATGAAAAATTACATAAGAAATGTCTATTTACGTAAATTTATTATTGGTTTTGATTTTTTGACGATTTTTTCAAAATTTCATTCGAAAATTTAGGGGGGTTCTGAACATTCGATTGCGTATAAAAACAATAGGCTTCTAGTGTTTACAGATTGTGATTTTTGTACCAAATTTGATTCGAATCGGTCCATTCGTTCGTCAGTTATCGTCTCCACAGACCCACTGACACACACACACACACACACATACTTTCACACACACACACACAGACGTCACTTCAAAAATGTTTGATTCGTGATCAGGGATGCTTGAAACGTGCTCTCCCGTCGAAAACTCGAATTCGAATTTTCGACCCCGTCACAATACTTTCCTTATACATTATGTATATAAGGAAAGTAAAAATTAACTGCTGAGAAACATGTTCACTTTTCATATGTAATATCATGTGATAAATTTGGTGACATCATTCTCGTGGATCTAGCTCATTCCATTCATGAGAAAGGATACTTTGAGTAATAATTTTGTATTTAAACGCCAATAGTCATTTACCTGCTATAAGAATAACTTATTTCTCCGTCCATAACGCTTGGCGAGATTTTGGCGACGGATTTGGCGGAATGTCGCCAACTTGGCGATTTTTTTTTAAATGTTGCCAAATTAACGAAAATCTCATCAAATGGATAAAAATGACGCAAAATCAATAAAAATGACAACTAGTTGTCGAAAATTCAATATCTTGTAAAGAATATAAGTATCTACTATAAAAATAACCGATTTTTTTTACTGTAAAAGTAGTAAATTCATCGCATTATATAAGGAAAGTCATGTGTTGCCCATATCAGGTTTTTTTTTTATAGTGTTGTAAGTTTGAAATTTTTATAGATTGCATCTACAATTATATCTGCTTTGCATCTGTGTAGAGTTTACCCTTAGTTATTTGTCTCAATAATATTTATTTCCTCTAGAATTTTACACTTAATTAATTAATAGCCGCATATGTTGTGTTGTTACTCACGTAGAGTTATGCGCATGTTTATGCAACTTAAAGACTTCCTATCACGATATTGAAATGTTATGAACTGTCTTGTATTGTAAGCAGTTATATAATGCTTTTTAAATCTCTTCAATAAAAATATTAGAATATGAATTATGCTCCTGTCTCAACACTTACGTAGATAATGTAGGGTTATGTCCATAAATGTACACTTTAGATATATAGTAAAGTGACTAAGCTCTATCGAAAAAAGTGATCGCAGTGACCCTAGCAGAAAATTAAAAAAATCTGATATGGACCACACATCACTTTCAAAATTTATTATTTCTTTAACAATTCATTAAATGGTGTTTAATTGTCAAAATAACACGCATAAAATTACATTGTATTTGCGCTATTAATTTAATTTTCGCTTTTATTTGGTAACTGGACGTACTTAGGCTGCGTAGCAAAAATGCGAATAAACTTAAATATCTCGAGAACGGCTAAAACAAGCATTAATTCGATACATTTAAGCATATGTAGTCTTTTTTTTTAGATTTTGACGATTTTTGCGGGTCATTTCGTAAAAAAGACAGAGAAATCTTTTTTAATTTATTTACAACAATGGAGAATTCTGGAGCTTTACATTGTGTATGACATCAAACACTGAAAACGAAGCTGGATAATGCACTCTAATTTATTTACAACTAGCCGCCTTTGGCGACCAGCCTGTTCGCTACCCTTGAAAATTCTGACCGTGGCAAATTCTAACCGTGGCACACTCGCTGGCGCGACCTACCAGTAAAGTGTAAGGTAACTGTTTGGAGGGCCAGGAAGTGCCACCCAATTTAGACAGGAACTCAGTGGGGGAGGCATCCACAGGGACCGTATCCTCCTTCCCCTACCACCAACCTCTCGGAAGAACTTACGGTCCCGCATGTTTAACGTGATCGTACTCCGCCTGAACACGGCGGCAGTTTTGGCAATGGCGGGAATCGAACCCGGACCTACCTAGTGCAAATCCCGCGCGCTAACCACTGGGCTACCGCCCCTCCGCGACAATCTCCATAACCTTCTTTTTATTCACCCAATTTAGACCGGAACCCAGTAGGGGAGGCATCCACAGGGTCCGTACCCTCCTTCCTCTACCAACAACCTCTCGGAAGGACTTACGGATCCACATGTTTAACGTGATCGTACTCCGCGTGAAAATGGCAGCAGTTTTGGCAGTGGCGGCAATCGAACCCGAGCCTACCGAGTGCAATTCCCGCGCGCCAACCACTGGGCTACCGCGCCCTCCGCGACAATCTCCATAACCTTCTTTTTATTCACCCAATTTAGACCGGAACCCAGTGGGAAAGTCATCCACAGGGTCCGTACCCTCCTTCCTCTACCACCAACCTCTCGGAAGGACTTACGGACCCACATGTTTAACGTGATCGTACTCCGCGTGAACACGGCAGCAGTTTTGTCAGTGGAGGGAATCGAACCCGGGCCTACCGAGTGAAATTCCCGCACGCTAACCACTGGGCTACCGCGCCCTCCGCGACAATCTCCATAACTTTCTTTTTATTCACCCAATTTGGACCAGGACCCAGTGGGGGAGGCATCCACAGAGACCGTACCCTCCTTTCCCTGCCACCAACCTCTCGGAAGGAATTATCGACCCATATGTTTAAGGTGATCGTACTCCGCATCAGTGGCGGGAATCGAACCCAGGCCTACCGAGTGCAATTCTCGTGCGCTAACTTCCCGCGCGCTAATTTAAATTTATAATGACCATATGCTAGGCTCTTAATTCCACCATCCTCGTTCCATCGTTCTATCATTTAAAATAGCCATAAAATTAAAATATCCATTTAAAATATCTATAAATTAAAATATCCATAAATTAAAATATCCATTTAAAATCAAAAAATCATCCATATCGTTCCACCAATCCATAAATATAATAATTTCAAATACATCACCACAATTCAAACCACCATAATTCAATCATTTAAATTATTTAAAATATCCATTTAAAATATCATATAAATATAATAATTTCGCCCGATGTATATAACACTTATGCTCGTAATTCATTTAAAACCGAAAGCGCGGTCTCCATGGAGACGGGGAAGAAACTAATGCGGATGGGTGGAAAATACCGTTGAAGAACTGAGCCGGTAGCCGACAAATTTAAAATCATGGCGTCTTTAAAATTGCGATCCTGAAGGCAATTTTCATTATTTCTGGACCAGATTAGACTTGTAAGCCGTTTGACTTTGGCCGTTTTTCCCATATCATGGCATTGTGTTAATTTCACTAAAGCTGTTGTGAACAGAACAGCAAATCAATTTTTAACTGAAGAATTGAGTCATGGCATTAATCCCAGCGGGTTCAACAGTGTACGACCGAGGAATAAACCCAACTGATCTATCTCTCAGTACTGCATGATTTTTTACATGGCGTTGGAAAAAGAGATAATTTCTTCTATAGTTCTTAGTGTTCCTGTTGGAAGGCGCATTACAGTAACTAGAAATTACCAAATTAAGATGATGATTTTTGCAATGACAGAGAGAAGCGTTCACAACTTCTCCGTCATATCCTACAGAGTTGCGAAGCATTTGCGGTTCATCTATTACAACAAGTCGCTAAGCCAGAATTCAGATCTAGTTCCAGTTCTTTTATAAATTTAAGAATATTTTCCCCAAGAACAGAACTTTTAATTGTCCAGTCTTCCTCTTATCTCAAATGTCTTCTTGAAGATCCACGAAACGTACAAAACTTTCTTTTAAAATGTCATTTGAGCAATTCCGCACTAATAAACAAAGTTGTAACTGGGGAGATTCATCAGTGATTTTATTAAATATTATATTGTAATATTTTTTCCTGTAACTGTGTCAGAATCGCTTTCAGTATCTCGACACAAATGCAGATTATCAACTCATTGCAAGTCATTTTAATATTGCATTTGTAGAGGATTTTTCTGATTGATTTTATGTAATATTGTCTCCACTGTCAATTCAAAAGCGAAGGACTTTGAGGATTCTTTTGTTCCTGGTAGGTTCGCAATGGGTGGATAAATAGCTCTGATGGCCTCTCTGTGAAATATTTTGGCGGTCAAACGACAAAATCGTTTTTTATTATTGGGCGCAGCCTCGCCATGCTCTCTTCAACTTATTTCTATCAGAAAAGCTCTTCTGGTTCCGGTTATCTACATTTGGTAGAACGAACGTTTTTATAAATATATATGAGCTCGTCCTATTGTGTTATTCAGTGTTATTATTTTATTTTTTCTAAAAAAAAATTATTTTTCATATGAATTTTAAATCTCTATTTTACAATCTATTTTAAGTGGCTGTGTTACTAAACACTTTTCAGGCTGAGCTTTGCATTTCCTAACATAACTTGTGCCCACACGAGCGGATAAATAGCACCGGACCCACTCCGATGTCATGATGTGACGTCACCCAACGTCAATATCGACGACCAATAGTAGCTTCAGAGAACTGCGCCTGTGCACGGAGATGGTAGTTTATAATACGAACTCATCATCACTCAGCTGATTTACTACCGTATACTAGTATTATTAGATAGTTTAGAATATTAAATTCTAAGTTATAGTTGATGCTTAAAATGAACTACGCCTGTGCAAGGAGTATTTTGTTTTAATTACGATCTCGGTATTATTCAAGGAGATTTAAATATATTTAAATTTCCTTCGTATTATTGGATAGCATAGAATAGCACTCTATAATTCTATCAAGGCTAGATGTGATATATAGATATAATTTAGTCATTTTGAGAACCATGTGTTAATAGCACCTAACCAATTTTCCCCATTTGAAAAATTGTTTTACATAGATGCAATTTAAAAATTATTTGCTTTGTTTATATTATGCAATTTAAAAATTATTTGCTTTGTTTATATTATGCAACTCACAAAACCAATCTCCTTTTATTAGTCATGCATTAATTAGATTGTCAAAATGAAACATTGTTCTTTGTAACATTCAAGTTGTCAAGTTCAATTTAAAATTCACAATCATGTGCAAATTCCTATAATATACTAAATGACATTGTTAATCAAAATATTCTATCAAAATATTTAATTTAATGCTCCTAAAAAGAAGTTTAAGAATATCTGTTCTAGCTATACAAAATTATCTTCACAAGCAGATCTGAAGAATAAAATGTCCTGGTCTTGTTTGTAAACAAATTTACAAAATATGTGAAGTTGAATAAATATATGGAAAATAAAAGAGCTAAAACTGTATAGGACCCATACTACAACTTATGAGTTTCTAAAATCTTTACCAAAATAAAACAGACGACGCAATAAATTGAAAATATCAATAATTCCGTAATCTTAAAACCTAAAAGGCCGTAATTGATTCCAATATATGCCAAAATATGTGCTAATATACTTGTACTGCTTATATTCTCATAGAGTAGAAGCAGCAGCGTATGCTTGGGGGGGGGGGCAGGCCCCCCTACTTTTCAAGGCTTTTTATTGTTATGCGTATTTTTCATTTAAAATAACCCTGTCATAAGCACATGCTAAACAGTCCCCCCCCCCCACTTTTTAGAGTCAGGATAAGCCACTGAGTAGAAGACATATCCATGCATTTGTAGGAGATTACTCGGTACTACGTACAATATATGAGTTTCAAAAATTTTTGCAAAAATAAAACAATGACATAATAAACTGAGAATATCAATAATAATAATGTTTAAACCTGAAGACCATAATTGATATAATCCAGTCAAAAATGCAATATCGGTGAAATTTATTTTATATATATATATATCTATCTTTATTATTTAAATCGGAAAGGATTTAATAAAAATCAGCTGCCGTATAAACAAATTGAATTTAAATTTGTTGCTAAACGACATGATAAAATTTTCTTCAAATAAATTGGCAGAAAAAATATCATCTGCTTAATGCTATATGAAAGGTTTAATTGTTCGTTTTTAGTTAATATCTGGGCAACCCCTGGTCTTAGAAACTCAAAACATGGACTAAATTTTAAGTCAGGATATATCAAGGCTATCTACAAAATATCATTTAAATTCGGTTCAGTTGTTCTCCCATGATGATGAGACACACATACAGACAGATTTTCAATTTTATTTATATAGATTTAGAGAAATAGATTGAAAATAAGCAAAATGAGTAAACTTGCATTATATCTATTAAAAGTCTACATTTGGATAATTTTATTCCAGAATCAGTCATTCATAAACGATATGTTTCAGCTGACAAATGTAAATATGTCAATAGCTAGGAAAAAATTGTTATCCACTCAAAAATTTTACTCAATTTTGTATTTTTGTTATTTTCTTACATATTATTATCAGCTTATGTAGGAATGTACTAAAATTTGTATTTACACAATTATGTGCATATTTATGTTATTTTATATTTTTGACATAGCAATTGCATAATCTATATAAAGAAAATTAAAAATCTGTGTGTCTGTCTCGTTATCACGGGAGAATGACTGAACCGAATTTAATGAAATTTTATGGGTGACATTGGAATAACCCCACTTAAAATTTAGTACATGTTTCGAGTTTCTAAGACCAGGGGTTGTTTAAATATTAAGATATTAATTAAAAACGAACAATTAAACCTTCCATAGAGATAGCATTATGCAGACTATATTTCTTCCACCAATTTATTTGAAGAAAATTATGTTATGTCACTTAGCAATGGTTTTAAATCCAATGTGTTTATGCAGCAGAAGAGTTTTATTAAATCTTTTCCGATTTAAATAATAAAGATATGTACATGTATGAAATAAATTTCATTGATATTGCATTTTTGACTGGATTATATCAATTACGGTCATTATTATTATTGATATTTTTGGGGCATATAGATAGTTTCAATTTATTATGTCATTGTTTTATTTTGGCAAAAATTGTTGTAACTTGTAGTACGTAGTACGGAAAATCTTCCTCAAATGCATGGGTATATCTTCTAATCTATGAGAATATGTTATATCTTGTATTCATCTTACATAGGTAACATTTTAAAATCTCATGCATTTCATCCATTCTTTGTATTTTTATGTGAAACTATTTTATTTTATTCACCAATAAATAAAACTTATTGAAATAGAAGTTATGAAAATGCGAACATACCTGAATAATTTTGAAAATCATTATCAAAATTACAATTTTTTTCTTTACAAGCATAATTTGTTTTTTCAGAAACTGGTGAACATTTTTTTTATGTCTGTAAAAAGGTAGATTTACTGGAAAATATCTTTTTGCAATTGCACATTTTAGAAAACTTTTCCGTTTTCTGTGAGTTTTTGGCTTGTGAAGTGTTTGGTCCATCCTTAAGCTTTGGATCAATATTCATGTTTCTCAAAAAGAAAAAATTCACGAAACTTAAATTTGCTGCGAATGCTAAATCAAAACTCCGCTAACCAGAATCAACGTGAATCCTACGTCATCGGCTACGTCAATCGCATCATCGTCAGTAGTGGTTCCTTGTTGGTCGAATCGGAGTGGGTCCGGTGCTATTTATCCGCTCGTGTGCCCACAAACATGCAGAAATAGTCCTGTTTTGACGGCAAAAACACAAGTCAATGTTATTTTTCGAAACGCACCGCTTGAACTTTCCTTTGTTCTTCACGACCAAGTTTTGGTTGATAAATGAAGGATAAGTGTAAGTTGAATCACCATTGCAATGATATTTTAGCAGTTCCTATTTTATCAGCTCACTTGCCAAACTAAAGCTCCTTATGCACATACTGGTAAATGTAAAAAATTGAAACCATTGTTGTTATTTGAATTACTTATTTGAGAAAAAGCACACAAACAGTACATATAAAAGAAAAACAAAATGAATCAATTCTGAATAGTGATTTACATACCTTTCAGAATTTCAAACGACGTGATGTCGAAACAGCATTAAAAGCTAAAAGCACTTTAATTACGGAGAAGATATTCAAAATAATATCTGCTGAACATATAACTTTAAGAATACACCGTTAATTGCGACTATTTAAAAAGTACGAAAAGCCGAAAAGAATTTGATTGTTGAGCTGAGCATAAGAAAGCTCCTTAGGAACCGCCCTAATCTCATCTTTGTCACCGTTTAAAACACAAAATCCACAAAAAAAACACCACATATCATACAATAAAACATTTATATAATAATAATAATAATTCGAATATTTTAAGTTGACTAGAACATGGGGATAGGGGTAATGAATTGTTTGAGTAGAAATTAAAAAAAATCACAATATATATCAAAATGTATATTACAAATTTTAAGATTGTTTACTTAACATTTTACCAAAAAGTGTATTACATTATAATTATAACTAAAAGTGCAATTATGCAAAAATAAAATAATATTTACAGATTCGGGATCAAAGAACGTGCCTTTTTTACGAAAAGGCCCTTAAAAATTGCTGTATCCACTCTAGCTGAAAAACTAATAGATCAAATTTCACAAAATTTTGTATAAAAGTCACCTGTAGGGTACCCTGGTGCTAATTAGTTTTTGGTACGATTTGGAAAAGAGGAACATGCCTTTTTTTGTGAAATGACCCTCAAAAATCGTCAAAATATAAAAAAAAGACTACGTATGCTCAAGTATATCAATTACACTGAACTCCCGATTATCCGGATTATCCGTACAGTTTGAAACACGGCACATAAACAAAATATTACAGACTTTTTTATAAAGAAAAATTGAATTTATATGGACGTTTTCTCTTATTACTTCTACTCTACTCTAATTAAACCGTAGCATTTAAAATATTTTGTTTAGACTCTGTTTTTTTAATTTTATGTTAATTTTTGGTGGATTCTTGTACATTTTTAACTTATTTACGGGTTACAGGGCCATTTTTTTGATTCAGTCGAGAATTTGTAATACATGAAGTGCCTAGCATATTCCATGCTTTTACCTCCGGGCTGTGAGCACTTGTCTGCAACTATTTTATTGTCCTGTTTTCCGTTCAGTTTGAAGAAGTCCCGCCCCCAAGTGGGCGGGGTTTTCAGCAGCCAGTAGAAAATGAGCTGAAGACTTGACGATACAGAAATGCTGAAGGGCAGACTGCCGGTACTATAGGTATCAATTGATGAACGAAGTTGGCCAGCCAAAACAGAGAGAAACTCAGTTTTGGGGGGAAATAGGTTTTTTTAGTTCAGCTAACATGCTGACGATTTGGAACAGTTGATCTATGGGAGCTTCGTCCGATTTGAAAATTTGGAGGATTTGCTTTAAGATATTTTGAACGTTTTTCAGGTCGAAAATTTTGTCCATCTCTTTATAAAATTCGAGGAGTTGTAAGAACAGATTAGAGGACTGGGGGCCATTCTTTCCAGGCTGCTCGTGAGACGAGTAATCTGCGGATTTTCCTTTATCCGTCTTGTCACTCGACCAGGCAGTCGGGGCAGAAGTGGCATTTTTAGTGGGAAGAGCTGGGAAATTATCCTCATCAATATTGATGGGGGGGGGGGGACTTTAGGTTTAGATATGCTATTTATGGGCACCTGGAACTTTTTACGGTTCCAGGGGTTTTGTGGGCAATTTCGGAAGTTAGCGGGGTGGCTACCGTTACAATTGGCACACTTGGCCGGGGTTTCTAAGGACTTTTCGCATTCGCGAGTTGGATGATTTTCGCCACATTTAAGGCAGCGGGGGGGGGGGGGAAGAGAACACTGGTCTGAGTGATGGTTAAAACCCTGACAGTTATAACACATCTTAATTCCGCGTGAAATAAAGCTTTTTACCTGGATTTGCATGCCTAATAAGCTATCGATTTCATAAATTTTCTCCCATTTCTCAGCCGGCACAAGTCCGACCAAGAATATGGGGAGGAGAGCCCTATCGCGCCTTCCGCGGAGCTGAGTAAGCCTGTCAACTTGAAATCCTTTATTTAAAAGGGAAGTTTTGATATTGTCTATATTTGCATTAGCAGGGAGGCCTTTAATAATTACTTTTTTTGGGCGATCTTTTTGATTATCCGTGTTTTCCGTGTAAACCCGAACATTAATTAGCACGGATAATCGGGAGTACAGTGTAAATGCTTATTTCATGCGTAATTTTTGACAATTAAAAGAATAAGACCATTACTTTAAGACTAGCCTTTCTCAAGATATTTTATTTTTTTCGCAGCTTCTCTACGCCACCTTTGAAAATATGTCTAGACAGAAATTTGTATGCATGAGCAAAAGAATGTGTCAGATTCACAGACTGGGTCTATAGAATAAATTTATTAATTTATAAAACAGCTCTAACAATTTAGAAACAACTTTTCCACTTTTATGCAAATATTCTTCAAGGAATATTTTGCTTCGCAAAAATATTTTATACCATTTTTTTTCGTTTTGCAATGAAACTGGAAAAATTACAAAATTAAGATCATTTTACACCATTGCTTAATTATTTGCGTCTGAAAATTCATAAAACAGCTACAAGGCCTTTAGATATTATTTTGGATAAAAACGTGAAAAAATTATTCTTTTATCAGTATTATTCTGGGCTAATGCCATAGACTAAATTCAGCATCAAATTTATTTTATTTGTTAAAACACATTAAAAATCAACAAAAGACATAGTCAATTAAGATATTTTACGAAAATATTTTAAATAATTGAAAAAAAAGTTACCCGAATACTTAAAAGAAGCCATATTTGACGAAGATGAATTTGTGAATCTTGTACAGCAGCATAACACAACACTCTGAATACTAAGAAATAGCTTTTTACTTCTAGTTACTGTGTTATCTGCAACTGCAATGATCTCCTGCTAGGCTCAATGCCTAAATAAGCTAAAATGGTAGATGACCAAAATAATGACCATCTGGACTAATCTCCTCACTCCCGTCCTTTTAGAAGTGCGATCATAGAGACCGCATTCATGTATTTACAATTTGAATTTGGAAGCAGGAACAAATTTTGAGAATCTCCCCTTGGGTTTTTCCAGTATTTGGGGGAAACAAGGCCGTCAGCCTCAGGGATTGCAGACTGCATCCAGCTGCAAGTTGTATAAAATCTAGTAATCTCCTAAGTGTTTGAGCTTAGTACTTTCAAGCAGAACTATACATTGCTTCAAAAAATATATAATTATGGGAGAAAAACGATTTTATCCGCTTACTGTTTTAATACTATCTAAAAGAGTACATTAATTCATTTATATTAAAGTGGCACAAAACTGGTTTAATTTAAAAAAAAAATTTAAATACGACCACAAAAGTCATTCTTGTTGTTGTTTCTGATGACCTCCTGTAATCAAAATAGCCGACACAGGACCAGTGACACAGGAAAGAATGAACAAGACAATACAAGAGAACAAAATTTATTACGGACAAGCATCACTGACGAAGATCAAAGGGGGGTGCAGCTTCACATTGTAGATGAGGACCTAGTAGGCGGAAGACTGACTTTACCTCGATATACAACCATGTCTTACTCGGGATTCGAACCCGAGCCCACCGGACAGCAGCCGACGATGCTACCCACTTCACTGCCTGGGCGGCGAATTCATTCTTACTACACCTAATTTCACTTCCAAATGGCCGCCCCTAATTCGGCCGCCGTGGGCAATTGCCCAGGCCTTAAACCGGGTCTAAGTACAGATGGCAGCACCAGCAATTGATGAACTAATAAAGATGGCGGACCGTAAACGGCTACTTCTCCGAATTAAAATAACGGAGAAACTAATTCGAGTTTTAAAGTATCACCGAAGCGTATCGTGCCAGGTCTTGAAGTACTTGTGTACCAAATTTTATGTCCGTACGAGATGTAGATTTTTCGCTACAGACAGACATCTTCCTTTATTATTATACATGATGAACATTTTGCAATTGTAGCGAATTTCATTGCAAGTGTATTATAAAATTAATTGAGTTATGAGTGACTGATCAATATGAAATATTAGTGGATAAAAGCGCCATTTACGTTAATATTTTCTCTTTTGTAGCTGTGAATGTTCAATTGGAACTCAGTGTTTACGTGCGGAAGATCTTCGATACAGTGCTTACGTGTATAGATGCTCATGAGGGTTACCTCAAGCAGCCTTGATGTTATTCACTCATGAAAAAACCTTTCAAGGGCTGCACTATGTAGAAGTTTTGATCGAATTCTTTTTTATAATTATGCAATTCATTAGTAATAAAAATATTTTTAAGTTTTCACATGTTTATTTCTCTCTACCTATATATTGCTAATTCTAGTATACCTATAGTGAACATTTTGCGAAACATTCGGGGGAACGTGATTTTGTTACCCGATATTTCAAATGTTAAGATTTTGAACACATGAACAACAAGAAATTTATGAAGGAGCCTTTATATGATGGCAAATGGTGTGTTTTGAATGCGTATTTCATACAGTCATACGAATTTTCGGGAAAATAAGAAGTGACATCTCTAGAACCGAAAATGGAAATTCTTATTAAGTTGTCCCACTCTTTCCGGAAATATTTTTGAAACGGGAGTTGTTATTGTTGAGACCCAGACCGTCCGACCTACCAGAAAGGTGAGCTTGAAACGGGAGTGGAAATCTTTAATAGACTTCTCAACCTCCTTCAGAATTTAGTGTTGAATTCATATTAGTCATCATCTAAGCTCTAGCCAATCATAAAAAATAGATGCTTCAAAAGTAAATTTTGAACCGAAAGTCAAAATTCTTAGCTAATCACCTTACCTCCTTTATAATTTTATGTTGCATCTATATTAGTCATTGTCTAAGCTCTATCTATAGCTAACAGCATAAATGTAGAGAATCCTCTAATCTTCATGCTAATAGGGAAAAATAGATATTTCAAGTAAATATTTTGAACTGGAAGTGGAAATCTTTAGTGAATTGAAAAGGTTATTTCTGAAATTTAATGAAAGAGAAAAATTAATTCAACAAAATTAACAGACAACAAATGAATTAGCGTTCATGCCATGAAGAGTAAAAACCGTGGAGGGAAGAAAACTCTACCTTTCATGCTTCAATTTAAAACACTAAACATGGCCGTGGTGTAAATTCGAGTGACATGTTTTACAGCCAATCAAAGTGGACTATTTGAACCTGTACACTTCATAATTCAGCTTTTCAAAATCTCCTAAATGAATTTTTCTATGCTTGAAATTAGGAGACATTTACTTCTTTGATACTTAAAAAGCGATAAATACTAATTGACTTTTATCAGTATGAATTTAATTTAATATTAGTTAATATATTTATTTCACGTGTAAGGAATGATTTGTGTATTAAAATAGAAATATGGCATCAAATCTTAAAATTATTAAAGTAAAAGATGGCGTTTACTTTTGCAGCTTTCTGCTATATAGTAGCACTCATTTTAACAGCGTTTTTAATTTTCTTTGCCGTTTATCACGTAAGTGAGCTTGGCACAGATCATGTCTGTTTTTTATTTTTATCATATAAAGTCTTGTACTGTATTGCGGTGCAATTTAAGTATTTCACTAATCCGAAAATAGACAACATTTTCAGTTATTTTTGCTTACCTAGAGTTTTATATTGATAGAATTTTAGTTGTTACTGTATGTTCTGAGGAATTTAGAAACGTCATATAGTTGCTTTTTTTGTATAAAATATGTTTATCAGTTCAGAACAGTTTGTTAATTTTAAAGTATTACGTACTAATTTAAATTTCAGAGATTCCAATTGCTTTGGAATATGCTGAACGATATATTCCTGTTTGTCGAATGCTGCAGTGGTTAAAATTAAATCAGCGGATGGCATTACATGTGGCGAAAAAAATCAGAGTATACTGCCTAAAAAATTGAAAGGGAGTGTACTTTAAATTAGAATATCCATGAATTACCATATAGCCTAGCGTGATGAATCTGTCCAGGTCTCACAACGAATGCTTTTGTGACACCTTTACTCAAGACTCATCTGTCGACAAGTCTTGATTTTACAAATCAGGATCTTGTATATTCTTTTTTTGTTGTTGTTGTTGTTGAAACTTTTTAATTGATAGTCTGTTGTCATTGATAAACATTAAATTCAACACATTTGATATAAGCAAAGATGCTTGTAAATCACTTATATTATTCATTAAACTAAATCTGCATTTGTATATGACTGTCAAACAAGGTTAAGTTGATATTATTATTAAAAGAGGTTTCAATTTCTCTGGCACACATTCTGCATTTTCGATGACGTGTTTCAAACCTTGAATCTGATCATAGTTACCATCTACATATTTTCTGTACTTCTAATTCTCTAACATATGCCACCTGTGGTAAATTTGGATAATAGTTCACCGCACATATTTTTTCTAAGTGCAAATCGCACCAAGTTGGCGCATTCTCCCGTGTTTTGAAATTGGCCCATCCATCCTAAGTGACGTATTTTTCCGTGTTTAGAAATATGCTCCTCCCACCAAAATGACATTTGCTACTGTGTTCTAAACAAGATTTTCTAATGTAAATGATAGTGTAATTTAATTTGAACAGCAGTGAATAATACTCATAAAAACGTTCTAAAATCAGATTTTTGTGAATTTTAAAATTTTATCTGTGCATGTCGCACATACAAAGATCACTTTCTCCAAACAACTGAGGATCCGTATTGTACAGGGGTAGGGGTTTGACCTGAAGGTCGAAATCTGTGTAACGAAAAATGTACCAGTGGTCCATGTAGGGGCAGGGATTCTACCTAAAGATCGAAATCTGTGTAATGAATGTACCAGTGGTCCATGTAGGGGCAGGGGTTCGACCTAAAAGTCATTTTACACAGAGACGGGGGCCCCATTGATCTCCGGTTTATTAGGAACTGTCACCTGCGTCACCCAGACACAGAATATGCTACAATTTTATCATGTCACACATAGCAAGATCGCTTTCTCCATGCAACCGATGATCCGTACAGGGACAAGGGTTTGACCTAAATGTCGAAATCTGGGGAACTAATGTACCAGTGGTCTGTGTAGGGGCAGGGGTTATACCTGAAGGTCAAAATATGCGTAACGAATGTACCAGTGGTCGGTGTTGGGGCAGGGGCTCGACCTAAAGGTCGTTCTACACTGGGACGAGGGCCCCAGTGATCTCTGGTTTATTAGGAATGGTCGCCTGTGGCTCCCAGACACAGAATATGCTACAATTTTATCTGTGCATGTCGCACATAGCAAGATCACTTTAGCCATGCAACTGATGATCCATATAGGGGCAGAGGTTTGACCTAAATGTCAAAATCTATGGAACGAATGTATCAGTGGTCCGTGTAGGAGCAGGGGTTCAACCTAAAGATTGAAATCTGTGGAACGAATGTATCAGTGGTCCATGTAGGGGCAGAGGTTCGAGCTGAAGGTTGTTCATTTCAAAATTTAGAAAAAAAACAATACTTAGAAAGAAGTTTGTACTCTAACAAAATTTCAAAAAATTGATACTCATAAAAAGTTTCTACTCTAACTGAAAAGATTAAGAACTTTTAAAGTAGGAAGCAATTTTTTAAACACAAAATATAAAGTTTCAAAACATGGGATAAATTAAACAAAAACATGTCAAAAACAATCTTCATGTCTCCTCTTCCGGCTGAAAATGCTCAAATCAATCGCTCGATTTCTTACACGCAACTTTATTTTTCCCGGCCGTCCAATCAGTTACCTTACACCTTTCTGGTAGGTTGGACGGTCTGGGTCTCAACAACAACAACAACATAACTTCATTAACCATAGAAACATGTTCTTATTAGATATACACATTTACTGCCGAAAACATCGATACAGGAGGCTACCAGATTACAACATAAAACTCTTGCAATCGGCTTGGCTTATTCTCAGATTTAACCAAGATGACCTATTCCCCGGTTTAACTGCCACCTGTTTTCGTATTTATCAGATCTAATGCAGAAATATCTTGAAGTTGTATGTTTCCACTATTTAAATCAGAACAAAGTCTTGATTTTATTCTGACAACCATGCTTTGAATAAATTGATTTCTAATAATTTGTATAATTTTGGCATTGTGAATCAAATTAATATTTTTAAGTAATAAGTTTTTGTTTGCTAGCTAGGATTTTCTTATAAAAATACTCTTAATATGGTCCTTTTATTAAAAATGCTCAGCATTTTGTATGTTGTTGTTCTTGATTGCCTACCTCACACTGAGTTGAAGCTATTTGAAACCCACTGCATTCCAAGAATTTTTTTCCATATTACTACTACTTAAATTTTTAATTCTAGTGCATTGTAAGCTCTCTTTAAAGCAGTAGTCTCCAAACTCTTATTATAGTATACCCCAAAGATCTATATTTGCCAGGGCTCGAAATTAGTGGTTGTTGGTCATGTTTTGCACCTATAATTTTAATTCTGATGACTGAGATTTTAGATTCACACCCAATTGTCATTTTTGACGCATATCAACTTTTCCATTTTTTTTTTTTTATTGTAATCAGTAAAAACCATATATTTTTTGCTATGTAGTAAATGGTTCTGAATATTCTAATAGTTGCTTCTTTTGTAATATATAGGGGTATGGGTTTTCCAGAAAATGTTCTCAAATATTACATATAAACTAGAATATGCCCAGTGACTTTAAAAAAAATATTGTGTTTTTATATTATAGCTACAGTCATACATGTATTAAATAACATAGCCAAAAAAAAAAATGCTTTAATTTAGAATAATATAAAAAAAAAATGCTACAAAAGTTTCTTACACCTTTGTATTGCAGTTATAGGAAATTCAGCACTTAACTACTTGGCAGGTAAGGATGAGCCTGACTCAAGATGCAGAATTAGGACCAAATGGGGCAATAATGAGCTACACTCGTTATGGATTTTTAAATTATTGCAATTGTTTTAAATTATCTTCTCTGCAATTAATAGTCTGTGTTGCCATGTGATACAATGCTTTAATTAAAATTCATGGGCAAGTGGTTTACTGAAACGAGTATGAAATGTGCATTAAGTCTTCGTAAACTGCCATAAGACTATTGCAGCCATCATCTTATTGCGAAACTTACGAGTGTAATATAACCTATATATTTTCTTTTCTGTTCTGTCCCATATATTTTTCTTGTTGTTTTCTAAGCTATATTTAATATACTTTGTCTTTTATACACATTTAAACTACATTTTTCAGGTTATATCATTTGATGAGTTGAAATCAGATTATAAGAATCCTATAGATCAATGCAATAGTTTAAATCCTGTAAGTAGGCATTTCTGATATTATATATATCTTGTTTATTTCTTTATTTTTGTTAACATTTTTCTCTTGTTTGTAGCTTGTACTTCCAGAATATTTTCTTCACATCCTGTATACATTGCTTTTTGTTTTTGCTTTTGAATGGTTTACAGTTCTTCTAAATCTTCCTCTTCTGGCTTATCACATTAACAGGTATATTCATTTTGTTTTTTCCACCCAAGTGTATTCTGTTATTATATTTACTGTTAATCATAAAATGAAATTCCTTCTGCAAAATTGCTTCAATTTTGTGTATGAACTAAATTTTGCATGCATGTAGTGTATAGCTGAATATCTTATAATTGTCAATTTCGTGTCCTTTCAGCATTAAACAAATAATAAGACATTTTTTAAAGTATTGTTTAGAATAGGGCTGAGCTCTCAAAAGGGGGCTCTATGGTTCCTAGGGGGTCGGGCAATAAAAATTCAATTCTGCAATATCTTACTGAAATATTAAAAAGAACATAATGTTAAAATAATTTCATTAGAATGCAATGTTCTCATATTTAACAAGTTGCAGCTAAAATTTCGGATAAATGATGGGCGATGTGTCGAAAGCCCAGGCCAGTCGACTCATCCGAAGACATAGAGTAACGACATGGATGGCCGGGATGGGTCACAGATCGATTTTTGACCTCTGCAGATTAATTTTCATTTGACCATTAAAAAGTAATGTTGCCAAAATGCATCTACAAAGCCAATGCTAATCTATTATTGTATCTCTGATGGATCGGCATAACAAAAACTAAACTATTGCACCTTTTATCCAAGTAGTCTGACAGTTTGCAATATGTGACAAGACTCCCTCTTTTTGTGAAAACAGATTCCCCTTTCTCTTTGTAGTAGGCTTTCTATAGCAGCTATAATCTTTAATTTCAGAATTGCTTTTCAACGGAAAAAGTATGTGAGAAACCATCTCGAGAATGAAACAAAAAGTTGATTCCTTCTCTCTTGAGAAAATTTGGATAAAAAGGCTGAAAAGCTTTAAAATTATGAACACTTATGTCCTTAAAAGTATTGATTATAGAAAGTTGTTGATTAACTTGGAAATTTTTCTCAGCAATTTTAAGTTCTTGATACATAGTTTTAAATTGTTTGTACTTTTACACATGTGATTCCTTTTTTTTGTGGGCGCGGTAGCCCATTGGTTAGCGCGCTGGAGTTGCACTCGGTAGGCCCGGGTTCGATTCCAGCCACTGCCAAAAACTGCCGCCGTGTTCACGCGGAGTACGATCACGTTAAACATGTGGGTCCGTAAGTCCTTCCGAGAGGTTGGTGGTAGGGGAAGGAGGGTACGGTCCCTGTGGATGCCTCCCCCACTGGGTTCCGGTCTAAATTGGGTGGCACTTCCCGGCTGTCCAAACTGTTACCTTACACCTTTCTGGTAGGTCGGACGGTCTGGGTCTCAACAACAACAACATGTGATTCCTTTCTAGGGATAATATGGAAAGCCAAATTTATTTTATTGTATTGACTCTGGAAATATAGGTTTCTGTTACATAGGATTTTTGCCAAAAAAGGGAGATTAAACCCAAAAATTTTGACATACATTAAATAGATTTTCATAGATAACCAGGAAGTAAAAGCAACCTTTGTTTGTCTAAATGCTAAGGGGGAAAATAGCAGCTATATATATGTCTTACACCTGATTTCCGTGATTGACTTTTTAAATAAAATACTGCATTACTGTATGATTTACTTCTTGTACCTTACTGTGTTTAATTTGTTGTATCTTACTGTATTATTTATTTTACTGGTAATTCTATATACCCTTGAGTTTGAATGCTTTTGAGTTTCTAACAGTGTTTCATCCTCCTGTCTAGGTATAGGACTCGCCCTGTGATGAGCAGGCCTGGGTTGTACGACCCCACAATCATCATGAATGCAGATCAGTTAAGCAGGGCAATGAAAGAAGGCTGGATTAAGTTGGGCTTCTACATTCTTTCATTTTTCTACTATTTATATGGGTAAGTGCTGATTATTTTATGTCATTAGATACAATTTGTGAAGCAAGAAAGTGTGTAAAGGGTTTGTTTCAATGATGCATAGCATTGTTTTCAGCATTTACTAGTGTACATTGTATTAAAATACCTTTAAAACATACAAAACTTGTGTTTATTTTATAAAGCAGTCTGCTGGCTGAATTAGCAAAAGAATGATTAATCATTTCTTCAGCCATGTATGTATGTCTCAACTTTCCTATAGTACAAACACACATTTTTTTAATAAAGTTTTAACATTTTAACAGAAAGTATTAGATTTTAGAAACTATAAATATTGTATGTAGCAAGGATTTTCATAGCACTCACCATTTTAGCCATTGATGAAAATTTTCACTTTGTCAAGGTGACAAAAGGTTTTTTATAAAAAGCAAAGATTCGGTAATATTTAAAAGAAAAAATTGTTATGTCAATTCTTGAAATGTTCAAAAACTTTGAGCATGTTACAAAAAATCTTTATTAATGTGTTAATAGAAAACCTTTTCATCAGCCATCCAAAAGTGGATGAAAAATACTGCAGTCTACTGCTAAAATAATTCGTCCAGAAACTCCTCCCCTTTTGTGAGCCGTAAATAGTAATAAATATTTCCCTGTGACGGGTATAATGGATGATAATAATCAGCTAATGTGGTTAATCACACCAGCATCTTTTAAGACATCAGTTGGTCAAGCATTTGCCTGAGTGTTCATTCTACAATGCAACAATCTAGTTTATTAAAAAATCTCAAAAGAAATGCATACTCGAGAAGTTCTTGAGAAAAAGTTCCCCCAAATTATTTTAAGTTGTATCATATTTCCTCTATTTAATTGAACATCAATGATGTAAAGAAAGGAAAAATCAATTGCATGTGCAGGCATTTATACGGAATTAAAGTGCAATAGTACCTTGTTGTCTGTGGTTGAGTCCCCTCCACCCCTCACTCACTCACTCTTTATAAGGACAATGAGAAATAATCCACAATCTTTGATAAATCAAAAAATTTTCCATTTTATTATGATAATTAGACAAAACAAGATTTTTTACATATTAAAATAGAAAAGTTGGAAATATTGGGAAAAGAAAAAAAAATGCCTAATCCCTTGAACTATTTAGTATAGTTAAAAAGTAAATGTAATAAACAAATTTCTGAATAAAATTTACCTAAAAAATAATTTTGCATGTATGTTAATTGGCTTGTATTTTGTCTGTATTTACAGCTACTAGTGAGATCCACATGCATTTTGCGTGTAAGTAATTTAAAAACCAATTCATGGGATATAACTACTATAAAAGGCTTAATCGCTGTTTGCATAGCCACAATACAAAAAATGGTATTATAATATCCATTGTTGTAAATAAGTTAGAGTCCAATATCCAGCTTCGCTTTCAGTATCTGATGTCATAAGGTAAAGCTCCAGAATTCTCCTCTATGTAGATATTATCAAAATGGCTTCTTAACGTGTATCCAAGAGTACTAAAACATTTTATAAAACAAAACACTGAAATGCTAAAACCTTATTCTGAAGCTCATTAGGCAGTAGAATACATCTTACTTCAGCTGAAGGTTTATGTTCCTATGAATAATTAACAAAGCTAACAATGTTAGCTTTGACTATCTAGTTTTTATTCTCACAGGTGTCTTCTGTCTTTTGTTCTGCTTTGCTTTAGCTGAAGATAAATTTTATGCCAGAACCTAAAGTGAAAAGACTAATGTGATGAATTCATATTTTATTTTTGAACTTGTAAATGAATTGTCGCACAATTGATTTTTTGGATTATAAATTTTCAGATTTGTGATGCTTTCCTGCATTTATTCCTGCAAGGTATGATTTGTCATGAACGCTCTCTTAGGGCCTTGGAAAACCTACGCTACTGAAGTACTTACTCTGTCAGACAATACTGATATTTTCTTTGACTATCTAGTTTTTATTCTCTAGAATGCCTTCTGCCTTTTGCTCTGCTTTTGTCCTGCTTCAGCTGAAGGTCTATATTTCTGTGAATAATTAACAAAGCTAACGATGTTAGCTTTGACCATCTAATTTTTATCAAGAATGTCGTCTGTCTTTCGTCTTTCTGGAGGTCTGTTCCTATGAATAATTGCAAAGCTAGTGATGTTTGCTAGCTTTGATTTTTATTTTCAAAAATGTCTTTTGCTATGCTAAAAATATTTGCAATATTGCCATCACCTAACAAGTGAATATTCTCAGGGTTGAGAATGTTTACTTGACTTCGTTTGAATGTTTGATAGAATAGCTATCTTCTGAACATCTGCTCCTTCTCATTTCATTTGCCTCATTGCTCACATTTCATGTACCTGCTTACCTCTCATGGTCCTATTTTGACTGAAATACAACAGGTCTTTGTAAAAAAAAACAACAGAACAAAACAAAAAAAAAACTAGCTCAATATCTTGGAAAGATTGCTTTTAAATCAAACAAAATTTCTTTTTTAATGCTGATAGGTAGAAATAATTGTGTTCCTTTGAAAGTAAGGTAGATGACTCAGACATTGGATTGAAGTGTAAAAATTTTAAGCAAAAATGTGAAATTTCAAAATACATTTTAAACATTAGCAGCATGGAAAAATATGCTGTATTTTTTAATTATTTGTAAGAATTGTTTATTAAATATATCGTTTTATTCTGTTCTTAAAGATATTGCGTTGGCACACAAAAAAGTAATTTTACTATTTGTCAGAGTTTGATAGATTTATGTGTTTGGGACAACTCTAAACTAAAGATTCAGATTTTTTAATAGTGGCCAATGGCCACTAAGAACAAAATATTTAGTGACCAACCAAAAAAAGTAAGTGGCCAAAAAATTTTCAACAACGACAGGTGTCTAAAATCAAACTTATATTGATATGTTATACACCTGGCTGTTGCTGTATATTCATGGATTGAAAATGCTTAAAATTATGTAAGTATACTTTACCCTATTTAGAGAAAAAGTAATAACACAAAAGAAAGAGATAAATTTAAATTACAAAATTTGATTTAAATTCATTCAATGCATTTAATTTCATTCCCTAGCTATAAAACAGCAGCTATAAAAACTAGTATGTTTTTAAAATGAAGGCAGAAACCAGAAAATGGCTATTTACACTTTTAAAACATTAAAATAAAATAATGAACAGTTACAGACAACACGAAAATATTAATAACAAATAAAAAGATTCAATAGGGTTGCTATGGTGAGAATTACATAAAACATAACAAAATTCTTAAATTATGAATTGATGAATAAGAGGATTTATAAAAAATTTCTTTGGCACAGTAATCCAAAAAATATTAGAAAAAGTGATTTTTTTTCACTCAAAATTGCTAAAAGATACCGTAATTGTTTAATGAGAGAAAGCTTTAAGATAAGTCACTACTTTCCAGAAAAGTGAGGAAGGAAGTGTGAGTTCACTTCTTTTTCATCTAAATAGCAGTACTCATACCACCTAAATGTGATTACATCTGACCTTTAACCAAAAAACAAAAGACAATAAAGATTATTTTTTTTCTCTCAACTAGGAACTGAAAATTTTGTAATAATCAATACAATTTTGTAATAATCAATAAATCAATCAATCTGAGCATTTTATTTTATATTGCAGATTCAAGATGAAGGAAGGAACTATAATAACTGATACTTTGCTGTATATGAGCTCATAAATAGGCTCAACTGTATTTTATTGATCCTACGCAGGGCTCAAAATACTTTTGTCACCTGCTGTTAATATTTGAACGTGGGGGAGTACAAATATTCCTTCTCTAAATAAAAGTAAGAGAAATTCGGAATAGTGAGCTTATGAATTTCCTAATAAACGTGAACATTTCTCTTGTAATTTTTTATATAAAATAAACTCACTCAGTCACATCATAGTGTTACGAAATTAGATGACAAAAGTAATTACATAGGTGGTGGAACGAAAGAATTTTACAGGGGGCAAGAAATATTTTTTGTTACTCATACTAATGCAAATTTTAGTGGATCCTTACCTGCATTCATTACTCACAGCATGTTATTAGCATATTTAAGAGGTAAAAAAATTGGAAAAGATTTGCAAACAAATTCAGAGCACTGGGAATTTTTTCTTTTTACACTGTTTTATTTAGATTAGTTTCTCTGTTTAGGTCAGATCTTGAAATCAGTTTTTAACTGACTTTTAACAAGCTGATTTTCTTGAACTTTTAAACATATAATTATTTACGATGACAATACAACATTCCATCAAATTAGATTTGATCCCCTCCCCACCCCTGACAATTCCCACTGTTGGCACATTTTCTTTTAATTATCTCACAACAATGGGATTATATTATATATATGTTTGGTATCCCACAAGACGGGTGTGTCTCATCTTTATTAGCTAATCTGTATTTATTCTTCTGTGAAAAGAACATTAATCCAGGATTGCATAATATGCACATGTTTAGATAATTAGATGACATATTATGTGCATCCCATAATAATATCCCTATAGTATTTAACTTTTATCCTAATAATTTACAATTATATGCAAGTAATAATGACTCTAATATTGCAAACTCGTCTCCCTGAAGATGAGTATTCGCCCCTCCTGAGACATTTTATGCTAACCTAGTTTCTATTTATGTGGCAGTATTTAAATATATTTGTATGGGGAAATAGAAAACTTGCTCCCCCTAAAATTTCATTTGCCCTCCCTCCGACCAAAAAGTCCTGAAAGAAACACTGGTTATTCTACGGACGGACAGAGTGATATCAATAGGGTATTTTTATGGGAAAAAATTCCCAAAAAGATGAAAAAAATCTCATACAAATACCATAATTTAATATTTACTATGCCTGTATTTCATTTTAATGTTAAAACTGGCATATATTAAAATAAAAAAGAAAAAAAATGAAAATTAGATTATTAAAAATGACCAAAATAGTTTCGACGGCTGTCATTCCTGAAAATAAATGTTTCAGCAACTTTAATAAGATAGAGTTTATCATTGGCTTCTTTGTGAATTGTAATATTGATCGTAATATTGTGATTTATTATTGAATAATTAATCGTAATATTGTGAATTTCGTAATATTTGCCTTTAAATAGGCTTTCAACCTTTTAAGAGCAGAAAAGGACGACCCTGCTGATTACATTTTTGCATTAATGTATTTTTGGGGTGGCATCCGTACCATCCTTCCCCTAGCCTATCACTTTTTGAAAGGACTTTTGGACCTGAAAATTTTACATGCCCATACTTTACGTAGACACTTACACAGTTTTGGGCAGTGGGGTGGGAATTCAACCAGTGTTCAATGTGCATGAATCTAATGCCTTAACCACTGGAATATCTCGGTCCCCTATATATTTTAAGTTGTATTATAAAATAATTCTGGTAGAAAAGTGTAAAAAAAGTTTTATAACCGTGCCATCTGTGCATAAACATCTGCGATATACGCTAGTATGTACTAATTGCTTGTGCCGACCATGCTCGGTAGAATGACTGTAAAAGTTACATGCAAATATTTCATAGTCTATAACATCATATTTAGTAGCCCAATTCAGACGAAATAAACCACATTCTATTAATCTATTAATACTGTATAATCTTCCAAAATAAATAAAATAAAAGATTTTAAAAAATCAAAGAATATTAGCCTTTTCCTAGGTACCTTGTACTATCGTCACACACAATACACATCAACTTTCTCGCATTCGAAATATGCGATATATCAATTTATAACAAGTAACAGAGTTACTCATTAATTTAAAATATTCTAGAATAGCACAGCTTGTGAAATATTACTTTCCAAAAAAATTTAATGATTTTTTTTTTTTCATCTGATGTTTGACTTAAATTTAAATAATGAAATATTGATATTTCCAGGATTCATGCAGTGTATAATCAAAGAAATATTATTTCAAACTGTAAAGATATTGTTTTGGTTTGCAGGGGCGTCCTGAGGGCCAAGCGACCGATTGAGCCTCGTTTGACATTTCACTGTATTTATTATTCAAATGGGGTCTCTCCAGAAAACTCGCTTGGTGCCTCAAAAGAAAAGAAAAAAAGTCCAAGGACGCCACTGAATGTACTGAGTCTTGAAATATATGTTTATCATACTTATATATCAAGTAAATGTATAAATCTAGAAAATCGGATTAAATAATCACAAATAGAAATGCATTTCTACACTTACCATTTCTATAACTACCTTTAAATCCTTTACCTGCTTCGTTTTGAAAGCTATACAAAATCTAAACATGCATATATTTTTGATTTTATTCTTGTTTTAGTTTTGGAATTTTGGTTTGTATTATGCACTTGGTGTGGCATGGTGCCTGGTCTGGCAGTGCAAGTAATTATTATTGATTACATGTTTAGTCTTGGATAATTAATTTCGCTTCTCGAATGATGCCTTACCACATGAATAATGTGTGCTTAAAAAGTGATACTGGAGAACAACAAGAGAGAGAGAGAGAGAAAAAGATATTTAATCGATGCAAGTGCATGACAGTGCAACATACAATGAGTTATTGTAACTTGCAGTATTTCTATCTTGATGTATGAAAAAAATCTGGAATTTTTGCCTAACATTGCAGGGGCACAATTAGTGCAAATTGAGCCTATCACATTCATGAGTATTTGATGTTTCAAAAAAATTTTTTTGATATGATTGAAAGTAGAAGAAATAAATAATACAACCTAAAAATGTGATTATTTATTCAAAAGAGAAGGTTTTATTACTGCAGAGAAAAATATTTCGCAGTAAATAGGGTTTTCTAGCCTGGTGCATTTTGGTGCAGTCTGAAACAAAGGTAGAGAGGATAGGAGAGGGGATCCCAAAAGTCGATGTAGCGTTCATTAGTTTCTCACAGGCGGTCAGGCATTAGTTTCCGCCGAAAATTTAGAAATTTCTTTAGCACCCCCTGAAAATGCTTTCTCGCACCCCCAGGGGTGCATGCACCCCTGGTTAAAAACCACTGCATCAAGGCGGGACATGTCGCTACAATTGTTAATGAAATGATGTTTTATAGCGGTTCTGGACAAAACCACTGAGGAAATGTTTTGGATAAGTGGAATTTTTTTAGGGAATAAATGCAAAAAGTGAATTCACAGAGCATTTTTATCCGTTTCATGAGAAAAAAATTTCGTATGAGCTGCACAGAGTATAGAACTGCCACCATACAAAAATATATCTTCAATACATTCTTTACGAAATATTTTAAAACAGATTTTTACTCCATGGTAGATTTAGCGAATTTGAAGCCATGATAAGAAAGAAACAGTCTGAAGTTGGTTTTAATGGCAAAGCATATATTTTATTAAAAATTTTACAATAGGATGTCACACATCCATTTCAAAGTATGCATGCTTTAGCACGAGAATTCCGAAAACAATATTGCTATGAAAAATTTATTACAATTACTGTGAATTTGTATAATTTTCTCCCATCTCTCATTATACAAATGAGATTCACAATTTACAATGCAATACTGCTTATATCAAACCTTGGGGTGCTTTATAGTGCTTACTTTTGACAACTTAAAATAAATATGAATCCTGAGTAAGATGACCAGCAAGTTGAAAGTTTCATTGGCAATTAATTCCCTAAACTAAATTTAGGCCCCTGGTTATGCTTATGATATGACACTGTAACTTAAAACTTATGATATAACAGTATAACTTTTGCATTTATTATTTAACTGACTTATTTGTTTTTATTTTAACCTTAATACCTTTATGCTTTTCTTTTAGTATGATATATACCCTTGTATCTAGTGTTTAATTCTTCACAAAAGAAATTGAAGATGATTCATTCTGCCAAGATCCCATCTGATTCTTCCTTAAAGCAATATAAAGGAAAGGAAACTATCTTCATCTTTAAATTATCCTCATTGCTATGTGTAACTGTGAATATAAATCTATTCATTTATGTCCTGTGTTAACATGTCCCTTTTTTAAGAAGGCTGATGTTTCTTTGTATATATTATAGTGGTTGTGATAATTATATAAGATGACGTTATTTATAAGTATTATGTTTGTTAAATTAATATTCAAAATTTTTATGTCCTTTTTTGTAGTTTTAAAGTCTATAACTGTACAAATTTATATCTCCAAAGTTTACCTACTACAGAATTTTTTTAAATAAATGAGATGATTGAATTTTGTTTGTTTACTTTATGATGTGTATTTGCATTACACAGATTAGTTTTAGTATGTTTTTATTTCTTGCAGCATATAATAATTTTACACACTTCACAGTAGTAGTGAAACTTCAAATTTTGACTCCATGTGAAATTAGGACCTTCTACCATTTATAAGTGTTTCAATGCATGCTACTGTTTCTACAGTATTCTATACTTTGCTATTTCTCCAAATCCAATTTTCTTCATATATAGGAATTTGGGAATAGAAATATGATGCATTTTTTTTTTTTTTTAAATTAAAGATTATTATATGTTCTTTCACATAAATCTAGTATCCTCTACAAAAATCATTTAAATAATTTAGGGTTAATCATTTAAGTAATTTTTGTTTAAAACATTTTAAACAAAATTTTATCAGTCAACATTTTTAGTTCAAATATAATTTGTATGTTACTTTTTTTTCTTGTAAATATAAATGTGAAAAATTATATTTAACTTCTTCATAAAATATCACTTTCTGAATTTACTCCAGTAGGTTTTTTTTTCTTGCTTTGACAGAAGACTAACTTTTTTGGGAAGTTCAGCTTAAATTATGTGGTAGCCATAGCCACTTGACTCATAAATTTTAAGTTTGACTAGTAATTTTTTTAAAAAGTAGTCATTGTGACCAATAGCTTCTATGTATTTACTAAATTCTCCCAGCAACCCTAAGAAAGGGCAGAGAATAAAATATTCTAGCAAATCAAATTAAATCTTTGGAGAATAGAACAAATACAGCCTTTACAAAGACAATTGTATCAGTGTCTTTCTATTTGGATATTTTATTTGCTTATTCTATATTTAATTTGTATAATATTTTCAATCCATATATAGTGTTTGAGTCAAATTAATGGTGTTTTTTTCTTTTTGAAACAGCATAAAAATATAACTGGCAATCAGCAAAGATTAGCTAGTAAAAAGTGGAAATCTAGTTGGTAGTGACTAATAAATTACAGAATCATAATTTAATCTGTGCTTATAAGTGGTGTTAAAAATTACAAGATACGCAACAAAGGTTTCTCAAACTTTACAGCTTAAAAGTATTCTTAAATCCCAAATATCTCCATCATTAGATAAATTGACTATTATATTTAAGGTTGCCAATATCGGAAAGCAGGTTAAACTTGACATTGTCAAGGAATTAATATCTTGACAATCTTTTTAAAAAATAGAAGCATTTTAAAATATGAGCTAGCATTTTTGTCACTCATATAATGTTTCTCAGGTGTGTTGCCTTGTCAGACCAGACAAGTACAGTATGAATAGAGGCATTTAGCTATTTGGTTCTACTTTATTTTTTTAATCTGGAAAATTGCAAAGACTATCTGTATACTTTAAAATCAAAGACAGCCAAAAATTAGGTTTAAAAGTCCTTAAATAAAATGAGCTTTCCTCGACATACAAAATTACATGACCAAAGCACTTTAGGACATCACCTATGTCCTTCATCAGTGGCGAAGACTTTACTACTGATGAAGGACATAGTGATGTCCGAAAGTAATTTGGCCATGTAATTTTGTACTTCGAGAAAAGGATATTTTATTAAAGGACTTTTAAACCTATTTTTTGGTTGTCTTTGAATTTAAAGTTTAATTAGTTGACATGTATCCATACTATTTTACTATTTGTAAACCTTTAAAAGTCTTCATTTTATTATGTCGCTTAGACAAGAACTTTCATGTAGGTTAATGGTCAGAATACCTTTCAGCTGGCTAAAAATATTAAAGGACAATCAAAAGCTGAGAGCAGAGTTGACATTCACAGCAATATCTGATTCCTAGTAATGTCTTGCCATGTGGAGAAGATCAACTTATCTGAGGGGTTCTCTAAAAGTGGCTGGTTTGACTTGTATATCAACTTGTACATAAGTTTATGTGGTAAGTGGTTATGCAATAGAAGAATTAAAAATAAAAATTTAAAAAAAATGCTGCATCTTTTAGACAGTGTGTTTTAGACAATTTTATTTTATAAGTTCAGCACCAATTTATAAACGTTTTGACTGCAATTTTGGATATGTGGAAAATTAAAATTTTTACTGGAGAGCCAGATAAAATAATTTTGAGCATGATACACACCAAATACAGTAAAATCTCTTAAAAACCGACGACTGATTGGATTACTCTTTTATGGCTGTTTGAAAGGAACTAGAGATGTCAACTGGTGAGAATTTCCCAAAAGTGTACAGAATAAGTATGTGCATACAGATGTACTACATAATGCTATTTCAACAGAAGAATTATAGCTGCTTATATCTCTCTCGCTCTGTTATAGTTGATTTCCAAACTTTATAATAAACCAGTGAAACCCAAGGGCATTGTCTTATAAGTAATTTCAAAAACTTGTTTGTTTATGTGATGTGTTCCGTAGAATCTTTACAATGGAATCTGATTTTTGTTTTCAGAAAGTGGGAAATTTGGTGATCACTCAAAATAAAAATTAAATGCTAGAATCTGCGACAGTCTTTTAGTAAAAAGTTAAATTGCATTTTAACTTATGCAATAAATATGTGATATAAGAGATCAATCAATAATCATGATTCATGCCAACTTTTGTTTGTGAAAAGTAAAAAAAAAATTAAATGGTAGAATCCATGTCAGTATATTTTATAGTCAACTACTGATTGGCATGTGCACCTTTATATATTCCACGCTCCACTACTCGCTCATTGTCATCACATGTGAACGAGCTCCATCTAGCAGAAGCCATTTTAAAAATGTATTTTGGGCCATTTGGGGGAAATTGCCTTTGATAAACCTGGCAGGTAACTTGCAAATTAACTTGACCCAATATAACATGTGATCTCATTGCATTGATTAATTATAAAATGTTGTTTATTTAATTCTGAAAAACTAATTGAGATTATCTGATCCCTTAGATGAAGTGATTGTCTGTGTGATGGAGAGAAATCAACGATTCCTTCTTATATGTCATACCTTATCACAATACTATATGGAAATAATCTATTCAGCAATTATTTGGAGAAAATCGTTATTGAGAGGTGAACAAATACTCTGAGTTTTTAATATAGTTAATTTTTTCCACTTGGCTGTTAATTTAATCACAATTTCATATAAGAAAAACATGATAGATAAAATGAAATAAAAATAAATCAACATTTGCATAATTGTATGTCTACTTAAAACATTTAAAATATTATCAGCTTGAAAGAGAAAAATTGTTTAATAAAAAATCTAGAACATAGAGTTGTGAAGTTCGCAGCAAAATGACTGGAGCATTCATATTGGCTGCTTTCACAATAGAATTTTGGTATTGGTTACGAAGTATCAGACATTCTAGTGTTGAGTGTTGCAAACAATTTAATAGAAAGAAGGGAAATAGACCATGTCTGACAAAAATTATCAAAATTGCATTCATTAGGAGGAAAGGAACTTAGGAGGAGGAAAGAAACAAGTTTTTGAAAAGAGAATTAGTAATGGATATAAAATGATATTTGTACAGAACAAATTTACAATTTAGACTCATGGAACCAATTTTCAAATTTATTTTTTAATTTTCATTCATGAAATATATATAGTTTTAAGCTTTTATGCTAACATATTGGGATTGTGAAATTAATTATGGATAAAACAGCTCATGCTCATATGTCATCAAAAGTGTATGGCTTAATTTAACATGAATTAAAACATTTAACTATATGAAAAACAATAAAATTTTATTTACAATTAAAATGTAATCTAATGTACATTAAATTTTTGTACATTTTTACGTTACATTTTAAGGATATGTTAATTGTAATGCATCATTTAAAAATTCTAACTGTACATAAAAGTTGAATGTTTTGAAAATATCTAATATTATTTGGACTATAAAAATTTAAGCTTTAAAATGATACACAAGATATATTTTAAAATAACATGCAAAAAGTTATTTGAAAATAAATAAATAAAACATTTTTCTAACCAATTAAAATGCAACATTTCCCTCTATAATTAAAAGTCTAAAATTTTCCATTTTGCTTTTTACACATAAACGCTGTTCAAAATTTGAAATTAATTCAAAACTATTATGAAATCCTTTATTTATTTAATGTAAAATATTAGGTTTTAGTTAATGCAGAAAATGTGTATTCTTATTTTTATGCAAAAGAATTACTTCTAGGAGAAAAGTTAGTCTGACAATTGGCGAAAAGTATTCCAAATCAGTGTAACTCTTAGGACTCATCTCTCAAAAATACAGTCCTATGTATTTCGTGGATCACTAAAAATGTAGAGGTATATAACACCTAAAAACACAGCATAAAACACAAAACTAAGGGTGTCCACCAGTTTTGAAGGCAAGAAACAGCCTTCTTCATCAAGATTAACAAAAAGTGTGACTTAAACTCACTAGAGTAAGATCAGCATTTGCTGGTTGATGTAAAATCATGAAGCTCAGAGCCTTCCAGCTTCATGGGTAAAATAACAAACACTGTTGAAATGGTAAATGATGGCTAACAACATGAGAAGAAAAAAAGGGTAAAAGTCATGGAAGAAAGAAAGAATATCTAAATTCTATGAGTGAATTAGCCAAACACCAAGGAGAAATCTGAATGATCATAAGCATCCATTCATTGAGTAAAGCTATGATAAACAAGAAAGATCAATCATGCATAAAGCATTGATTATGAAACACTTTCCAACTGCAATGCAATTTTATTTAAACATCTCTAAAATGTGATACATTCAGTGGTGATATTTTTAAAATTATCACAATACTACAATAATTATTATACTTGAAAACTTCATCGGAAACAAATAAACTTTATTCAAATAATGTCATCGAAATATACATCGCCTGGCTCTCTATACAAAAGCAATGAATATTTCATTTATAAACTTTTTTCCATTCCTTTCATTCAGTGGCAATATTTTTAAAATTATCACAATACTACAATAATTTATTTTACTTAAAAACTTAAAACCATGGAGGTAAAAATACTTTCTAATTTCATGCTTAAAATTTCGAAAAAGGCAGTACTATAGAATCGTTTGCTTCTCTATGTAAAATCAATGAATGTTTCATTCATATTAGCTATATTGCAAATTCCAGATCTAAATAGTTTTGCATTTAAGAAATTCAGCAAGTCTTATACAACTCATCTTACAGCTTGATGTATTTACATTCTCCATACATGAAAATTAGGCTTCTTTCATTTTATACCAACCCTTAACATAACGCAATTAATTTATGCTCCCCTAGCCTCTAACATACCAATTTATCAAGTTTAATATATCAATTTTTCAATTTCTGGTCAGGGACTCGCTCTCTAACTTTATGGGTCATACAATTCAGCCCTCGACCAATCTATATATAAAAAGTTCCCATTAATTGCATTGTTTAAAACAGAGTTGGAAGATAAAGCAGTAAGCAAGTCTCTCCAACTCCATGATTTAAATATTTATATTCTGAGTTTTTAAATCGGGATGACTCTTCAGTATTAACTTTCCTATTCAGTTGAATACATTTTTCTTATTTTTTCTTCCAGTATTAAAGTCGTATGATCATGCAATTGCATTATGTTGTGGCAGCATATTCGGCCTGAGATCATAAACACAAAATAGCAAAAACTGTCAAACTTTGAGAGACTATTACTTCGGATCCAAGGGTTAATTTGAAAACCTGATTTGGATTCAGCATGATCGAATTAGTATATATGAGTTTTTCTTGAGGTTGCATTTGTTGCTCTAACATACTGGCACTGTGCTTTTAGAGAGGTGTTTTTGACCTATACTGCCATGTTAAGAAAATATAAAATTTCAAAATTTTTGTTTGAATTTCAAAAAATTCTATCTAGTTCTAGATTTTTTCTTAACAAAGTCGAATATAAAGTTTTGTGAAAATCCATTATTATTTGTGGCAGCTATTGTGTACCCAAGAAAATGACAACACCCAGCTAAATATAGTCAAAACATGTTCAGGAGGTTTTAAAACAAATATGAGCATTAAAATCTCTAAATCAAAAATTTTCATAGAAACAATACTTTACTATATTCTGTAGTACAGTGACTTCCAAAAATTAAGCATGCAATGCAAATTTTCATTTTTCAAAAGCGTATTTGAATTTGAGTGTCTGAAAATCGTTTGCTATAATTTGTTAAAATAAAATTAGTTTTGCACTGCGACATAATCAGTTTATCTATATAAAACTGTCTTTAATTATACGCAATTAATATTATCAATAGCAATTAATATTGTCAATTGCATTACGGCAATCGCTTCTAATAAAAGGGTTCGTTTAAACGATATTTAAAAAAAAGTTTCTGATAAACGTGTTGTTAAATACGAGAAGTATTTAAAAATGCCTTAAAATTTCCAAAAAGCACGAATTTTGCTGAAAAAAAAATTGCGAAAATTTCGTAATAAACGAATTTGTCAAAACGAAACTAAACTCATTCGCAGTACGTAATCGGTTTATCTACTTATTTTTTTATTTAGTAGTATATCCATTGAATTTGACAATTATATTGCAGAGATTCGTTATAACTGGAAAAAAAACTTCTAGATATAAATGTATTTTTTAACTTTAAAAAAAATTGAAAAGAATTTAAAATGCTTTAAAAGTTTTTCAAAAAGATATTTTTATTAAAAATGACTTGTATTGCGAAAATTTCGTAATAAAGGAGTTCGTTCAAGCGAAACTATTTATAAACTCGTTCACATTACATAATCGGTTTATCTACACCTATTTTTTATTTAATGGTATATCCATTGAATTCGACAACCATGTTACAGAGGTTCGTTAAAACGGGATTAAAAAAAACTTCTATATATAAATGCGTTTTTTAACTTTATAAAAATTGAAAATACCTTAAAAGTTTCTCAAAACTTGATTTTTATTGAAAATAAATTGTATTGCAAATATTTCTAATAAACGAGCTCGTTAAAACGAAACTATTTATAAACTCGTCCGCAGTTCATATTCGGATTATCTACACCTATTTTTTTTTTTAAATGAATTATATTGCGAAAATTTCGTAATAAACGAGTTCGCTAAAACGAAACTATTTATAAATTTGTTCACGGTACAAAATATTTTATTTACAGTCTATACCTATGACATGTCCATTGAATTCGACAATCATATTACAGAGGTTCGTTAAAACGGGATTAAAAAAAACTTCTATATATAAATGCGTTTTTTAACTTTATAAAAATTGAAAATACCTTAAAAGTTTTCCAAAACTTGATTTTTATTAAAAAAAAATTATATTGCAAATATTTCTAATAAACGAGCTCGTTAAAACGAAACTATTTATAAACTCGTCCGCAGTTCATATTCGGATTATCTACAATGTTTTTTTAAAATGAATTATATTGCGAAAATTTCGTAATAAACGAGTTCGCTAAAACGAAACTATTTATAAATTTGTTCACAGTACAAAATATATTATTTACAGTCTATACCTATGACATGTCCATTGAATTCGACAATCATATTACAGAGGTTCGTTAAAACGGGATTAAAAAACTTCTAGATATAAATGAATGTTTTAACTTTAAAGCATTTTAAATTCTTTTTAATCTTTTTAAAAAAGTTTCTCAAAACGAGATTTTTATTGCAAATGAATTGTATTGCGAAAATTTCGTAATAAATGAATTCATTAAAATGAAATTATTTGTAAATTCGTTTAAGACACATAATGAGTATATCCAGACCCAAAAATTTTTAACTTAATAGAATATCCATTAAATTCGACAATCTGGCAATTGTTTTACAGAGTTTCATTAAAACGGGATTTAAAAAATTTCCAGATAAATGTGTTTTTTACTTAAAGAAAAAAAAACGAAAAGTATTTTAAAATGCTTTAAAAGTTTCCAAAAGTAAAAATTGTATTGAAATGAATTGTATTGCAAAAATTTCGTTATAAAAGAGTTCGTTAGGATGAAATTATTTGTAAACTTGTTCATGATATATAATCCGTTTATCCTCATCTAAAGAGTTCTTTTGTTAGTGCCATAGATCGACAATCGTATTACAGAGGTTTATTAAAACGAGATATAAAAAAACTTCTAGATATAAATGTGCTTTTTAACTTAAAAAAGAAAAAATAATTTGGAAATACTTATAGTGGTGCAAAAAGAGAGAATTTAATTAAAATCGACTGTAACGGAAAAACATATTTGTAAACGGAAGACTAAAAGTAAAAATTGTATTAAAATGAATTGTATTGCAAAAATTGTAAGAACTTTACTGACATGATATTGTATCCCGAAAAGTTCATATTAAACGAGTTCGTCCAAAGGAAATTATTTTAGACTGGAACATAATCAGTTTATAAGTATGTTCACTCAAAATGTTCGTGGCAATCGTTTTTATTACAGGGGTGCGTTAAAACGAAAGGTTAAAGATAAACCTTCTCTAGGTTTACAAAAGAGGAATATTATTGGAAAACGCGTAAGCAGAACTAAAGGGAAAGAATTTTATTGAAACCAACTGTTATAAGAAAAATTGGTTGTATATCTGTAAACGAGATTGTTACAAGAGTATTATTTTGTATTGACACATAATTAGTTCACCAACACACTAAGTTCCTTATTTACGCGTTAAATCCACTGGGGGAAAAGTTCTTGATAAATATATTTTTCAATTTTAAAAAGGCAAAAACTGCATATTCAAATTCTTTTTTTCGGAAAGGGAACTTAACTAAAAATATTTTGCAACAAAGGCTTACCCTGGATTGTCGCAAATGATTCTGGGATAGTCAGCAAGAATATCTTGATTTTGATACTTCCTTCCGCTATTAAAATACATTTTATCTTTTTAAAATTACAGATTTCTTTATATTTCCCTTTAAACGAACCCTTTATTAGTTATTATGCACGATGCTACAATATTACAATACACGTTGTACAAACAAACGTTTTTTTTTCAGATCTAATTCAATAAAATTCTTTGTTTTAGTATTTTTTTTCTGAATTTAAAAAAAAAGATTCATCTTTAAGAAACATGCTTATCAAAAATTTCTTTCAATTTGGTTTAAACGAATCCTTTTATTACGAACGAGATTTTTTTTTTTTTAACTAACTCTTTTATTACGAACTTTTTGCGATTCTCTTTTCAATAAAATTTTTGTTTTGTGCAACTATATAAGTTTTTTAACATACTTTTTGTCATTCGTCATTTTAAATACAGGTTCATTGAAAATGTCTATCAATCTCGTTTGAACGAACCCATTTATTACGAACGATTGCCGTTTACAACAAATATGTATACAGAGGCTGTTCGCACATTTTTTAGACGATTTTGGTAAGCCGTAAATGGTAATAAAAAATCGTTTGCTGCAAAAGAAATAATTCCAATTGTACTATGTTTTTAAAAGTCAAAATTATCGTCTGCGGCTTGAAAGTTTTGTTTTTATTCAAAAATGGCGTTTTTAACAAAACAGTGGTTCGAAGGCTACATTTATGCTCTTCCGAAGAGAAATATGCATACTCTGTTATCCAAAAACGATGTGAGAGTCATGGTTTTCTGATATCTAAAGCGTCGATAGGTAATATCGTCAACAGGAAAGGAAAAAAACGTCAAATTGGAGCCTCAAGTGGGACAAAAATTCCAAACAAGTATCCAAGGAAAAAACGGACATCTTCGAATATTGCAAAGGTACGTTGTTTAATGTTAATAGAAAATCCCCCTAGTCAAAGGACAGTTGCAAAATCATTAAAATGCTCGGTGTCCACTGTAAACAAAACGATAAACGTTGATTTAAATCTTAAGAAAGCGAAAAAACGCAATGTGTATCGTCTTCTTCCAAATCATAACGCTGAACGCAGGACACGCTGCAGAATTCTATATGAGAAACACTTATCCAAAGAAAAATGGAAAACAATTGTCACAATAGATGAATCATGGGTGTATTTAAATGATTGCAACAAAAAAAGAGCCATTTATTATCATAAAAGGGGAGAAAAAAATTTAAGTACATGGTTCAAAGAATCGAAAGAAAGTTTTTCTAAGGGATTCATGATTGTTGCTGGTTTTTCTTATAATGGCAAGTTAAAAATAAAGAGAGTGGGAAAAAATGTCAAGATTACCTCCAAATACTATCAGGAACATATTTTATCGCCAAATTTTCTGAATGAAATACCATCGCTTTACCCACAGTGCCATCAATCTGTGAGACTCCAGGACAAAGCTAGCAGTCACACATCAAAATCCACTGTAAATTTCCTAAAAGAAATGGAACAAAAAACTGGTATCAAGGCCATACCCTTCACTGATATCCCTACTAAATCTCCCGATGTATCACCTATGGATTTTTGTGCTTTCGGACTTTTAAAATCTGCATTATCCAAACGTCGTCCCAAAACTCTTACAGGACTCTGGAAAGCTGTTCAGGAGGAATGAGATAGAATACCTCTTCTGACACTTCAAAAGGCATTATTATCCTGGAAATTGCGGTGTCGAAAGATAGTTCAGAATAAGGGATGTCAAATAGAACATTTAAAACACAAGAATTTTATGTAATTTAGTTTTGTGAATACAATATACATTGTCTAAAAAATGTGTGAACAGCCTCTGTATAAATAAAAAAACATTTCGTCTGGAGGAACTGATTATGTGCTAGTATTAAAATACATTTTTTTTAACGAACTCGCGTACAGCGAATATTTTATGTTACGATTTTTTTCTTTTTTTTTTGGCAAATCACTTTTGATACTTTTGGAAACATTTTAAAATGCTTTTACATCCTTTTAGTTTAAGAATAGGTTTATCAAACCTTATCCCTTCTAATGGACCCTTTTAATACGACCGATTACGGCATTGGATTGAGATATAAAAATCGAATTTTCAGTACAGATAACACGATTATATAAAACTATAAAAATAATTTTGTTTTAACGATCTCATTTACAGCGAACTTCACAATACAGTTTCTTTTTTTTAATTAAAGTCTTTCCTTTTTCTTTTTTACTTTTTTGAAGTATTTAAAAATAATTTCACCGTTTTAAATTTGGAGATCGCATTTTCCAAAAACTCTCTTATCATCGTTTTAACGAATCCCTGTTACACGAACGTCATTATCTTATAAAGTATAAACATATAAGATATAAAAAATTTTTTGGTGTGCATGAACTGATTATGTGCGAGTAAAAAAAAATATTTCAATTTAAAGAAGTCGTTTACGACGAACTTTACGCGATACAACTTATTTTAATAAAATTTTGTTTTGGGTACTTTTTAAGCATTTTAAAGAAGTTTTTGAAGAATTATCACGAACGATTTTTTCTTATTTTTTCTTATTTTTACGTAAGTTTTATCACGAACGATTGTCGTATGCAATAAATATGGATATAAATAAATGTGTGTGGCCAATATAAAAATAATTTAAATTTAACTAACTCGCTCATAAAATTATGTGTTACATTTTAGTTTCAAAATTATTTATTTTTCTTTAGATATTTTTCTAAATATTTTAAAATAATGTCATCTTTTTAAATTTGAAAATTCCGTGTTTCAAAAATGTTCTTTCATTCTCGTTTAGCCAATCCTTATGATACGACACATTGCCGCATTCAATGGATAAAATATATAAACAAAGACTCATTATATACTAGTGTACTAAAATTATATATATATATATATATATATATAAGATTCATATGAAAAAGAGGGGAAATGACCAAATGCAAGGCATAAAATGGTAGAGGGGGATGGCGACCCCTCTTTCCCGTTTAAAAGACTGCTTTTATGCCCGGGCAACACTCACGGTACCAATGCCATGCAGAAGCCATACTTCCGTAAATGTGTCAAATCAAAAACACTCGAAAAAGTGCAAAGAAAACAAATGGGAATCGACCAGGATCGCAAGGGAAAGAATGGAAATGCAGCAAATGCCCCTGTCGGTTAAGATGGAGTGCATCATATATAACAGAAGTCCACGCATGCGCTATTCGTTATTTTCACTTTCATCGTTCTATACCTCTGCCATATCCTTTAAGTAAGCATTTTCTCCCTTTTTTGTATTAAATAGGGAATTATAATAACATTTCAGGAAGCCAATTGGATAATTACGTTTTATTGCCTCCTTCATAATATTCCTATTATGCATGATGCAATCAGACTTGAAAGTATTAATGCGTTGATTTCTTTTGAGGTGACCAATGACGACATTTCTGAAAATGTTTTTGGTCAAATTGGACCTCCAATCAATAATGCGGTTGATTTTTATATTGAAATTGTTTCTCTTGTCATATAAGACGGTATAAGTACCATATCTACTGTCATGTTTTAGTGTGATATCTAGAAAATCAACACTATCTTCCTCCTTACTTATATTCTCAATCAATTCCAGTTCTTTTGGATAAAAAGTAAAATCAAATTGGGGTGTATTCTTATATTGCCCAATAAGGACATCGTCAACGAAACGAAAATATGGCATTTCATGTAATATATGAGTGCCATTTTCAAATTTACACAAGTATAGATCGGCGAGCAGGGATGAACATCCCCTCCCATCGGAATACCCTTAACCTGTTGAAAATAGTTGGTGCCGTCAAATAAGATGTTTTCAAACAACACAATGCGAATCAAGTCCTCGTATTTTCTGAATGTAATATGCTCTTTTAAGTCATATATTTCATGTAGTTCCTTCAAAATTTCATATAGATTTTCCAGATTGATGTTGTTGAATAAATCACGGAAATCGTAACTTTTGAAACGTATATCCCTGCTATAAAATGGAAGTCGGTTGATGACATCGTAACTATTATTTATCATTACTGTTCCTTGTTTCTTGAGTATAATCATAACATTTTTAAGTATAGTTAAAAGTTTTTCATTTGCAATTGTTAAATAGGATCCACATCCCACTGTCACCGGCCGGAACTTGACTGGATTTTTATGAAGTTTTGGTATGAGTACCAAATATGGAAAGTCAATAAATATGAAGATAAATATGTTATAACTTATACGGATAAAGTTGTATCAAATTACGCTTTCACATGCAGAAAATACTACGTTGATACTTTAAAAAATAGTTATCTTGATAAACAAATGTACTCCCTTTTACAACAAAATGGAACATGTCTGGTAAATAAAATTAAAACTCTGTATCAAAGCATTGGTATCGAACTTAAAGCAGTTAACTTTCCATATTTGGTACTCATACCAAAACTTCATAAAAATCCAGTCAAGTTCCGGCCGGTGACAGTGGGATGTGGATCCTATTTAACAATTGCAAATGAAAAACTTTTAACTATACTTAAAAATGTTATGATTATACTCAAGAAACAAGGAACAGTAATGATAAATAATAGTTACGATGTCATCAACCGACTTCCATTTTATAGCAGGGATATACGTTTCAAAAGTTACGATTTCCGTGATTTATTCAACAACATCAATCTGGAAAATCTATATGAAATTTTGAAGGAACTACATGAAATATATGACTTAAAAGAACATATTACATTCAGAAAATACGAGGACTTGATTCGCATTGTGTTGTTTGAAAACATCTTATTTGACGGCACCAACTACGAGTATTTTCAACAGGTTAAGGGTATTCCGATGGGAGGGGGATGTTCATCCCTGCTCGCCGATCTATACTTGTGTAAATTTGAAAATGGCACTCATATATTACATGAAATGCCATATTTTCGTTTCGTTGACGATGTTCTTATTGGGCAATATAAGAATACACCCCAATTTGATTTTACTTTTTATCCAAAAGAACTGGAATTGATTGAGAATATAAGTAAGGAGGAAGATAGTGTTGATTTTCTAGATATCACACTAAAACATGACAGTAGATATGGTACTTATACCGTCTTATATGACAAGAGAAACAATTTCAATATAAAAATCAACCGCATTATTGATTGGAGGTCCAATTTGACCAAAAACATTTTCAGAAATGTCGTCATTGGTCACCTCAAAAGAAATCAACGCATTAATACTTTCAAGTCTGATTGCATCATGCATAATAGGAATATTATGAAGGAGGCAATAAAACGTAATTATCCAATTGGCTTCCTGAAATGTTATTATAATTCCCTATTTAATACAAAAAAGGGAGAAAATGCTTACTTAAAGGATATGGCAGAGGTATAGAACGGTGAAAGTGAAAATAACGAATAGCGCATGCGTGGACTTCTGTTATATATGATGCACTCCATCTTAACCGACAGGGGCATTTGCTGCATTTCCATTCTTTCCCTTGCGATCCTGGTCGATTCCCATTTGTTTTCTTTGCACTTTTTCGAGTGTTTTTGATTTGACACATTTACGGAAGTATGGCTTCTGCATGGCATTGGTACCGTGAGTGTTGCTCGGGCATAAAAGCAGTCTTTTAAACGGGAAAGAGGGGTCGCCATCCCCCTCTACCATTTTATGCCTTGCATTTGGTCATTTCCCCTCTTTTTCATATGAATCTTGTATGTTACTTTAGGAGAATGTGCTGCATTGCGCCAACTTCTGGAGAAAAATTGGATAACTGTGAAATAATTTTATTTTAATATATTTACTATGCTATATATATATATATATATATATATATATATATATATATATATATATATATATATACAAAATCCAAAAAGAATAAATGAGCAGTACCAAAAAGAGGTTGTGACCCCCACTCCCCGGTTGAAGCATGCTTTTAGAGCCGCGACAACACTCCCTGGAAAAACCGGTACTTTTCATCGAAAGTCCACTTGATCAAAGTTATCAAATGTTTTAAAATTTTGTATATATGTGATCTTTGCTCTGTTGGTGGCATGTAGGGGGCATGGGTGACACTTTCAGATGTGGGCTTTTCATTGAGGTACATCTTTACGTAGAGGTTTATGCATTTCTGTTTTTCACTGTATGGCGTTATACATGGATTTGAGACAAATTGTGATTGATATATGTATAATTTGTAATATATTTCTTTTGTACTTTGTTTTGTGTACTGCTCATTTATTCTTTTTGGATTTTGTATAGTGAATAAAAATGTCAGTACTGCTTTGCGCCTACTCATTTATTGCTTTATTGCTTTTCTGGTTTAAATTGCCATTTTTGGTGACTTTTATATTATTCCAAACGTTATGGTTTAAAGATTTATATATATGTATATGTTTTAATTACTAGATATGAGCTGCAATGCGCCATGAGTTATCAAATGTTTTAAAATTTTGTATATATGTGATCTTTGCTCTCTGTTGCTGGCATGTAGGGGACATGGGTGGCACTTTCAGATTTGGGCTTTTCATTGACGTACATCTTCACGTAGAGGTTTATGCATTTCTGTTTTTCATTTCTGTATGGCGTTTATGCATTTCTGTATGGCCTTATGCATGAGTTTGAGAAAAATTGTGATTGATATATGTATAATTTGTAATATATTTCTTTTGTACTTTGTTTCATTTTTGTGTCTTATTTATTCCGCAATTACTTTGGTCAAGTGGACTTTCGATGAAAAGTACCGGTTTTTCCGGGAGTGTTGCCGCGGCTCTAAAAGCATGCTTCAACCGGGGAGTGGGGGTCACAAGCCCTCCACAACCTCTTTTTGGTACTGCTCATTTATTCTTTTTGGATTTTGTATAGTGCATAAAAATGTCAGTGCTGCTTTGCGCCTACTCTTTTATTGCTTTATTGGTTTAAATTGCCATTTTTGGTGACTTTTATATTATTCCAAACATTATGGTTTAAAGATTTATGTATATATATATATATATATATATATATATATATATATATATATATATATATATATATATATATATATCGAACTTTTTGCTTTACCGTTATTTTACAAATAAAATAAGTATTTACTTTTGGAAGCATTTTAAAAATACTTTTCTTCTTAAGTTAAGAAATATGTGCGTATATAAAAATCATTTCATTTTACGAACTCGTTTACAACGAACTTTTGTAGTTTCAGTTCGAATACAGTAAAATTTTTCATTTTAGTGTGGTTTTTTTTTTTAATTGTGAAATTGTTTTCGTCTTCTTGAATTAATTTTTAAAATGTACACATCAAAAATGCCCTTCAATCTGGTTTAAACGAATTTTGAGTATAAAAATAATTCGTTTTTAATGCACTCGTTTACTACTAAATGTTCGTGATCCAGTCTCTTTTCAATGAAATTCTTGTTTCCTGTGATCATTTAAGCTTTTGATGTGAATAGCATCTATGCTTGGGGGTACCTGTGGCGAAATCGGAGCATTATAAAATATGTAAACACTTTGGGCGCTTATATCTCCGAACCTAATAAATGAAAACGTAAGCAATTTTTACTTGTTTTGACGGAATTATGGCACAGATTATGAATGTATGAAAATAATTTTAATATTTTAATTTTTTTTTAATATCTATCCGAGCGAGTGCATTTTTTTTTCATTTTATTTACTTTCACTAGAAATATCTTCGGTATTATAAAAGATAGATATAAATAGTAAGCAACAGAAATGTGTATTAGGAAATCTCCTTTCCAGAGCTATAACTTGATTTTGAAAAGCTCTTTTTTTTTTCAAGTAATCGTCTTGTTAAGTTGAAGAAAATTGAACCTTTTTCGTTTTTCAAGTTTGTAATGCTTATATTTCAAAAATTAAAAGTAAAAAAAGTTGAACAATAAGCAAGAATTCGTAGTTCCTTAAAAACCGTACAAGTGTATATAATTGGAATTTTGGATCAAGCTCTTAGTTTTCGAAGTATAGTGGTGATAATTTCACTATTTTATTATTTTAACCTCGTTTTCCAATGGGTGTGGGAAAGCTGTAATATTTAAAATGTCACGAGTATTGCAGCTCATTGGTGAAATATGGGTGCACAAGCACGGTATAATTTGTTTTATATTAAAAAATTTAGGAGGATTAATGAGCTTGGCGATTCTAAAGATTTTGAATGATTGATGAAGTTTGTACAGAATAGATGGAAATATACTCATTCAATACTTATTTATGTGCGCCATAGGCAAGTTTATAAATTAACTTGAATCTAAAATCTCGTCAGATATATAAGTTTAATTTATATACCGTGAAGCAAGTTAGTAAAACAATTTGATATTTTGACGTGGAGTCTATGGGTATACAGATGAAATATTTTCAGGAATGATAAAAGAATACAAGTGTATAACAGAGATGGATCTAAAGATACTGTTGATAAAAAATTGGCTAATTGAAAAAATAACATAGTTAGGGTTTGATTACTTTTTAAAATGTGCATGACAATTTTTTTTTTACCCAAGATGCCAGATCCAAGCAGAATCGGTCTTAGTTCAACTCATGAAGGTACTCACGACAAAACTTTGTTAACAGCATCATCTGCGATAAAAAATAATGCTTCCATGTGACAAATTTGAATGTTGCGTTAATATAGAAAAATGATTACAAAAAAGTTGGAAGAGGGGGAGATTTTTCTCAAAAGTACTTTTTCTACTTAGAAGGGGTGGGATTTCTGTAAAATAGCAATGCAATAACTTGTATGTAACCTTATAAAAATCACGGGATTTTACGGTTTACTTGGCAACTCTAACTTTCATTTGATAAAACATAAAATGAAACATGTGATTTGTGATCTGTTAATTTTCAAAATGAATAATATGACAATTAAACAAATATGCCTTTATTACATTACCAAGTAAGTATTTCAATTGATCTCTATATCAAAATAAAATATATACACCTTACATAGAAAAAAGTATACATCACTTCTTTCACGTAAATTTAGCTTGCAACATTTTGCATTAAATAATAAAAATCATGAATATAGCTGCGTTGAAACATGCTGTAGATAAAACTTTCTGATAATGCATTGGAAAAAAAAATAGAAACATACTCAGAAATATTTGATTAGTTAAGACTTGTTCTTCTCTATTCAATTTAAAAATCTTTTTGTTGAATTGATAAATGTTCTTAGTACATTTACAATTTTGATTCCTTTTTGGAAAAATGAGATTTTCGGAAATGGCTGAAATTCAATTAGATATCGTTTCTAATTCCTCTCACATGTCTTTTCTCTTCAAATATAGGTGCTACTTGAGTTCTTTGTGTCATTTATAGCAACCAGTGGATCAGTAGATCTATAAATTTATTTAAGTATCAAAATTTAAGTTATTTGAAAAATTCAGCAACGTTTCCATAGAGGTTTACTTATCTATAAAAAATAAATGAAATAGACAGTAAATATGGAAGTCGTAAGTCGTATTCATTGTATAAGGGAATTTTGCTTTGACTTGTCCGGAAACATCGCTAAAATATCGCCAAACAGTCACTAATTGGAACTTCAGCCATAAAACGGATCTATACATATATTGGTGTTACTTATGCTTCTGCCGACCACTCAGTTCATTGTATTCAAGGAGATTGAAATCTTCTTGTAGTCGTCCAGCAGGATGCCATCAACAGTTCGTAGATTGTTAGATCTCTCACTCCAGTGTCACACATAGCTGTTTGATGTCAGACCAGCTACAGCGACATCATATGCTGGTGGGGCAGATTCACTGGTTTTAGGAACTATTGAATCCTTCTTTATTACCGAGGAATAGTCAGGAGGTGGCGTTATAATCGCTGAAATAAGTTCGTGGGTATCACTTCGGCGTTGGTTTCTGCCCGCTCCCTGAAATTGAGAAGATTGAAACGAGTAACTAAACAAATCATTACATTGGATCATAATAACTATAGAATAAATACTAATAGAGTTTTAATAAAAGATGTTTCATGCTATATTGGGGCTAAATATGAAACAAATTTTAATGTATGCTCTGCTTCTGACTTAAGGTGCTTGCTACTTGCTGAAAACTGCTGCTTTAGATCGTTCCTCATCTAAAACAGTTCGGGATTTTTCACTTTTTCTAAACCACCACAAAAAAGAAAATCTGATGTGGACAGCACACGACTTTCCTTATATAATGCAATGAATTTACTACTTTTACAGTAAAAAAATAATGTATAGATCCACGGCACTGTGTTTTTATCGTTGAATTGTACATTGGGCAATTTTCCGGATGACAACATGCAAAACTATTTCGAAGTATCCAATTAACTTATATTTCGCGGAACTCTAAATAAGCAATTATCAATACTGATAGCATCCCCAATAAGCTATATAGTTCATATATTAGAATATTTTAATAATTAATCTATTAATTAGGCGTCATTTTCATTAATTGAGCGTCATTTTTGCAGTTTTGACGATATTTTTGTCTAGCTGGGGCGAGATATCGCCAAGTTGGCGATACTTTGCTAAATTATTCACCAAGTTTGCCAAATGCATCACCAAGTGTTACAGACAAACGGTGAGAAGAGCATTTATTATATACTAGACGGTATGCTCGTCATTTGACGGAAATCAGAATTTGCGAAACATTATCTCCCATATGGCGTTATTTTTATCAATTTGGTGACATTTTTGTCACTTGGCAACATTTAAAATAGTCGTCAAGTTGGCGACGTCCCCCTAAATTTCTCACCAAGCGTTACGGACGGACGGAGAAATGGGTTATTCTTATAGTCTACTCTTATATTCTTTCCAAGATATTGAACTTTCATCAATTAATCGTCACTTTCATTGATTTAGCGTCATTTTTATCAATTTGGCGACAATTTCGTTAATTTGGCAACATTTAAAAAGTCGCCAAGTTGGCTATGTTACTTCAAATTCGCCGCCAAAATCTCGCCAAGCGTTATGGACGGTGAAATAAGTTATTCTTATACCAGATAAATGACTATTGGCATCCAAATACAAAAGTATTATAAAAAGTAATTTTTCTCATGAATAGAATAAACTAGATCCAAGAGAATGATGTCACCAAATCCATCGCATGATATTCCATATGAAAAGTGAACACATTTCACAATTGTTAATATTTTATTTTATTTAATCTGATTTTTTGATACATTTATTTGAAAAATGTGCAATATCTCGAGAACAGTTCATGCTAGCGTTCTAAAGTTTATGTTAATCGTTTTCTAATGAAAAATTATATAAGAAATGACTATTTACGTAACTTTATTAAAGGTTTTGATTCTTTGGTGATTTTTTCAAAATTTTACTCGAAAATTTAGGGGGGGGGGGGGGTCTGAACATACGATTGCGATTAAAAACAATAAGCTTCTAGTATTCACAGATTGTAATTTTTGTACCAAATTTTGTTCGAATCGCTCTATTCGTTCGTGAGACATCGTCTCCACAGACTCACTGACACATACCATCTCAACGTTTGATTCGTGTTCCGGGATGCTTGAAACGTGCTCTCCCGTCAAAAACTTGAATTCGAATTTTCAACCCCCGTCACAATACTTTCGTTATAAACTATACTATGTATACGTATAAGGAAAGTTAAAAGTTGCTCCAATCAAAATATTTGTTACTTTCCTTATATACATAGTATAATGTATAAGGAAAGTAATTCGAATTCAACTTTTCGACGGAAGAGCACGTTTCAAGCATCCCTGATCACGAATCGAACATTTTTGAGGTGATGTGTGTGTCAGTGAGTCTGTGGAGACGATATCTCACGAACGAATGGAGCGATTCGAATGAAATTTGGTACAAAATTACAATCCATGAATACTGGAAGCCTATTGTTTTTAAACACAATCGAATGTTCAGAATCCTCCTAAATTTTCGAGTGAAAATTTGAAAAAGTCATCAAAAAATCAAAACCTTTAATAAAGTTATGCAAATAGACATTTCTTATGCAATTTTTCCTTAGAAAACGATTGACATAAACTTTAGAACGCTAGCATGAACCGTTCTCGAGATATTGCACATTTTTCAAATAAATTTATCAAAAAATCCCATAAATTAAAAAACTATATTAACTGTTGAGAAACATGTTCACTTTTCATGTGTAATATCATGCTATAAATTTGGTGAAATCATTCTCGTGGATCTAGCTCGTTCCATTCATGAGAAAAGATACTTTGAGTAATACATTTGTATTTGAACGCCAATATTCATTTATCTGCTATAAGAATAACTTATTCCTCCGTCCATAACGTTTGGCGAGATTTTGGCGACGAATTTGACGGAATGTCGCCAACTTGGCTACTCTTTTAAATGTTGTCAAATTAACGAAAATCTCGCTAAATGCATAAAAATGACGCTAAATTAATGAAAATGACGTCTCATTGACGAAAATTCATTATCTTGGAAAGAATGTAAGTATCTACTATAAGAAAAACCTATTTTTATTTTACTGTAAAAGTAGTAAATTCATTGCATTATATAAGAAAAATCATGTGCTGCCCACGTCAATTGTTTTAGTAATGCTGTTACGCTTCCTCTCTATCTAAAATTTAATCACAAAATGCTAGAGCTTTAAAAGATTGAAGCATTTTGTACTCTTATGAAGAAATTATTTTTCTCGAGAATTTTAATATCTGGAAACCAGCAGGCCAAGGAAGTGTGGCAACTATAAGTAAGGATCCCATTATAGATAACAATATCTATGGGCCGGTTTCGCGCTTATGTGCTCATCATCATGGGATAACCACTTCTCAGGTATTACCATCGAGATGGAATTAGATTCTATTCGCTCTCGATGGGTCGTACAGTAAAACTAAATATATCATTAGACTCGTAATAATGCCTGTAATGAATAAATGACCCACTCATTTGCACGAGGGATCGTCTTCATATTAAACGCAGCTCTAAGTCAATTTTTTAAAAGTGTTACATCCACTTTTGATAAAAGATTTTAATTCTTCAGGTCAAGGTACCTCAAATACATACAAAATTTATATATTTTACTCAAGTCGTTGGGGAATTATGACTGTTTGAAATTTCGAGCGCCTAATGTTAAACAGGTGCTGCAGTTTTTCTTTTATATTTCAAAAACGTGTGTAAATTTTGACAACAATCAATTGGCGATGTCGGAAACCTTGGTGTGGAAAATCCAGACCACTCGACTCCCCTTAAGACATGAACAGCAATTTTGAGTGGCCGGGAAACCTTGGTATTCAAAATTTTAGTCCATTTATTTCAGTACTTATTGAAATATTAATACACACCTATATTCAAAACTGCATCATTTTAAAGCTTTCGGGGGACCCTCCATCCACTGCCGATAAAGAATACTCAGAAAAATTTCAAAATCGCAGTGCAATGCAAGTTTGGACTCTTGGCATTTGTGCAATGAATGAAAAGACATTATTATTGCATTACATTAGGAAAAAACAAGAAAGATCAATCATGCTTAAAGCATTGATTATGAAACACTTTCCAACTTCAATGCAATTTTATTTAAACATGTCTAAAATGCAATACATTCCTCGGTAATATTTTAAAACTTATCACAATACTACATTAATTTATTATATTTGAAACCTTAAACCTTCATCGAAAAAAATTAACTTCATTCAAATGAAGGCATTAAAGTATAAATTGCCTGGTTTAAGCATCTCTAAAATGTGATACATTCCTCGGTAATAATTTTAGAATTATCATAATACTACGATAATTTATTATATTTGAAAACTTCATCGAAAACAACTGAAATTCATTCAAATGACGTCATAAAAAAATAACACGCCTGGCTCTCTCTATAAAAGAAACATTTCATTCATAAATAATTCCCCCATTCATGTCATTCATCACAATACTATAATAATTTATTTTATTTAAAAATTAAGACCATTGAGCTACAAGTAAGTAAACTCAATGGTCTTAAGCATAAAACTTCATCGAAAAATATCGTCCGTCTCTTTCTAAAATCAATGAATATTTCATTCACATCAGCTAAGCAGACTCCATGGACTAAATGACTTTGAATTAAAGAATTACAGCGATTCTAATACAACTCATTCTACATATTTTGCTGTTTACATTTTACATAGGTGAAAAATAGGCTTAATAGTAGAAATAATCAAATTTGGAAGAGCATTTAAACTGAAATATATTGTCATTGCGTTGTTTCAGTATGTAGATGCACAGAATTTAGGCAAAAATAAAGTAGTTTTAGGACGGATACAACACTCAATATGAATTAAAAAGAACTTTAAAAATCACGATTTTGACCCAAGATGGATGCCATATATCATTTTGAAGTGGGTCATGTGATCGTTTCATATCATGGACACGTGATCGCTTCATATAAGGGGTGTTATTATTATTTTAATTTTTATTTAAAAAACAACTGAATATATTTCGCTGAATTTTTTTTTATATATTTTATGGAACAATTTGAATATTGCCTAAAATTTTCGAAGCAATTTGTGAATTTTAAATCCGCTTAAAAAATGCTTGAAAAACTAGGTCCCATAGGGCTCAATGTATTCCATTTTTTCAACCCGGGTTCAATCCAAAACTAATGGGGTGATATTATTCATTTATATTCCCATAGGTCCTATAGACCGTCTGAACAACATACTAAAATTTCATTTTCATTAAGTCATTTTTACGGCAGTTATCGTGCTAACGGACAGACAGACAGACAGAATGAACAAAGTCATAAACACTTTTCAACTTTGTTGTAAAGTGTTAAAAATCATCATTTGAAGTGCAATGATAAATTTAAATATCAATTCAGCTCATCCATGCACGCTATAGGTCCGTTTCTCTTTATATAATTTTACGTTCATCTTCAAATACATTTTTAATATTGATTATTAATTATGAAATGCATTTTTGAAAAAACAAATAGGAATAGAAACATGTGTAAAGTTTAACGACAATCGATTCAGTACTGTTTCAAATCTTGGTATGCCAAAATTTTAATTCACTCCTTTCAGTACTTAGCTAAATACAGACTATTGCATTCAAAACTAAATCATTTGGAAGTTTGGAATAACCAGAAGCAAAATTTCAAAATTAAATTCAATAAAAAGTTTGGAATGTGCAAAGAGTGATCAGGCATTGTTTTCGCATTTGAAATACGTTTCTGGATGATTGGAATAAAATGTCAATGATTTTCACCCAATTTTGTTGGGGAAATTAATGAGCGACGCAGAGGTCACTGAATTTTGTAGCTTCAATAAGCCTCATTTAATATAAACACATTGATGGTTAGAAATGTCATTTGTGCTGCTCCTAAAATTCATATAGGTTCTGGACCCCACAGGCTTTTTTTTAACACTTTACATAGTTGAAAAGTGTTTATGACTTTGTTCATTCTGTCTGTCCGTTAGCACGATAACTGCCGTAAAAATGACTTTATCAAAATGAAATTTTAGTATGTTGTTCAGACGGTCTGTAGGACCTATGGGAATATAAATAAGTAATATCACCCAAGTAGTTTTTTATTGAACCCGGGTTGAAAAAATGAAATACATTGAACCCTATGGGACCTAATTTTTCAAACATTTTTTAAGCAAATTTAAAATTCACAAATTGCTTCGAAATTTTTAGGAAATATTCACATTATCCCGTAAAATATATAAAAAAAAAATTCAGTAAAATATGTTAGGTAGTTTTTTAATTAAAAATTATTTAATATAGGGAGAAAAACAAATTCAATTAAATTCTGACTTTTGGGATATCCCCCAGAAAGAAAAGAGAGATATATTATATAATAAATATCTTTCCAAGAGTTTAATTATTTTGTATATAAGAGAGGCTTCACATTTTAAAATAAATTTGGTAGATAACAATTTTTTTTATTTTTTATTTTATATAACTCTTCATAATATACTTATTTGATGGCATTTTTAATGCACTTTCCTACGTCCTAGAGAGTTAAAATTTGGTACACAACTTAAATTTGTTGAACATTTTATTCTACAAAAATTTGATGGATCTTTAAATATAGATCCTACATTTTTTTCGAAATGGCCTGCAAATAATCTCCATTCACTTCTATAAATCATTGTTTTAATATTGTTAAAAATTCTGATGTGGGCAGCACATGTCTTTCCCTGCAGACTCATATTCACGTTGTCTTTATTTCTTCAATAATAATTTGAGTTTATCTGCACAAAATAACAGCCATAAGTATTTTAAATGACATTGAATTTGCACGTTAAACTTAAATTTGGTTCCCATTTGATAGCTGAACTTATTGTCAAAGGTGGCGTATCGAAAACGCGAAAAAACTAGAATATCTCAAGAACGGCTAGTCCTAGAGTAATGGGGTTAGTCTTATTCTTTTTGTGGTCAAAAATCAAGTATAAAATAGGAATTTAATTGATATAATTGAGCACACGTAGTCTTTTATTTTTATATTTAACGATTTTTGCGGGCCATTTCGCAAAAATGGCCCGTTCCTTTTTCCCGAATCGTACTAGAATAACCTACAAATGATTTATGTACCAAATTTTGTTAAATTTGGTATATAAATCACTTGTAGGTCATTGAAATATTATACACCAAATTTTGTTAAATTTGTTCCATTAGTTTTTAGCTAGAGTGGATACAGGCAATTTCTGCCGGCCATTTCGCAAAGAAGGCAGATTCTTTTATTACGAATCGTACTATAATCTAATGAACATCAGGGTTTCCTACAGAAAACATACCTACCAAATTTTATGAAATTCGGTCCATTAGTTTTTTAATTAGAGTGGATGTAATATCCTCACACAGAAACATACACAGATATACCCTTACACACACAGACGTCTTCCTAAAAATAGTTTTTTCGTGTTCTAGAAGTCCCAAAACGTGTAAATCCTTCGAAAATTCTAATTCCGATCTTCGGCACGATTCCAATACTTTGAATACACACACACACACACACATATATATTATCTGTGTATTATCTGTGTATCTAAATTCCGTGCCTACGCAATTACAATAATTATGATTAAATGATCCCTAAACTTTTATTATTTCTTCAACGAAGCCTAATTTTAAGTTATGCAGAATGCAAATATCTTAAGCGATTGTAAGGTGAGTTACATAAGAATTGCTGAATTTTTTTCACACAAAATTATTTAGCTTTGGAGTCTGGAATACAAGTTATATGAATGAAATATTCATTGATTTTGCATAGAGAATCAGATGATTTATATTTCGATACAGTTTTAAATATTTAAGTTTAATAAATTACTGTAGTACTGTGATAATGTAAAAGATATCACCACTGAATGTATCACATTTTAGAAATTTTTAAATAAAATTGCATTTCAGTTGGAAAGTGTTTCATAATCAATGCTTATGCATGATTGATCTTTCTTGTTATTAAGATGGTTTTGTATAGAAAAGGTATAACTGTAGCGTATATGTGATCTTCATTTTACTACCTTAAATACGGAGACAGTTTAGACCCGCATAGCATTTTTTCGTGTATCTCCCGTATTTATGGTCGGAATTTCACACACATGTTCTTTTAGCACAATGTTGACATAAGGAATCGTATGATGACATAAAAGCTGGGTGTTGCCGTTTGAATTTTCGAAAAGAATGAGCAACTGAGTATGAAGAATACTCTGTGCAAATAGGATGCATATTTATTTATAGTACACATTATTTCGAGTCTGATGATGCTTCTGGTTTGACTGCATTATCCGAGGAGCCGGAATAATGAGCTGTGTTCGGATTTTTTTTTCTTTTTGCCGACTGTAGTATCTCATCAGGATGCGCATGCGCATTTCGGCGTTCTTTTCAAAAAATTTCTTGGGCATATGTACAAAAAAACAATTATGCGCACCTAAGAACATCAAATAAACCAAAAACCACGTGAATACAAAAACCCAGTTAGTTTCGTTCGTTTTGCCATTAAACACTTCGCATAAAACAAGCATTTAATAAATATATTTAAACATAATCAGTCTTTATATTTTTTTCAGATTTTGTCGAGTTCGGAGGGATATTACATAATAAAAATCAAAATGCCGCGTTACTGTCTTTTTTCAGCTGCATGAATGCGTAGCACAACAATCCGGGAAGAGTTCTTTTACGACACATGGCGTAACATCCTGCAGAGTAAAATTCCAACGGCGTAATTGCAACATGGTATGCAATGAGAGAGGTGTAAGATCAACCTTGTTGTAAGATCAACCTTGGCGGGCTATGTTGTTCCGAACAGAAATGGCTATGCTTCATATCTTTCTTCAATCTTTTATTGAAGGCAATTCTTCATCTCAGATGAAGAATTGTGACAGATAGTTACATTGCCGATGTATTTTCTGAGCACTGAGAAATCTAATACGCAAAAGCTGCTTATTTGCTTTCAGTGCAACACATAAAATATCTAAAGGAAATGTCATCGGAAGAGAAAGTCTATAAGTGTCATGACTACTAATTAATGTTGTCCATATTTATTTCTGCTTAAAAGTGTACTTACAAAGCACTCACTCATGGTGATCATAATTATTGTTTAGGATGTTTCGGATTAAAAATGTGCAATACCTCGAGAATGGCGTATATACATATTATCATTCTGTAAAGTATGCCATTGTCTTATAAATATAAAATTATATACGAAAATAATTTTGCTTAACTTCTTTGTAGAAAGCAGTTAGTTGTGGGTTCGAGTCCGTCCGCTCCACTTGCATTGAATATAGCGAGTTGAGTTGTTTTGGTATCTGTGGTTTTAATGATAAGTCTCTACTTTAAGTTTAAATAGATTAATTATGATCGCTGGGACATGAACGGGTTGGCTAAGTGGTCATGATGTTTGATTTCAATTCCAAAGGCTGTGGGTTCGAGTCTGTCCACTCGCATTAAGGGGACGGTGGACGTTGAAATGAGCAAAAATAGACTAAAAAAAAACGTTTTGTTTTTTAAAAATATATAACATTATTTTACACATTTAACCTTTTGCTTACGGGTGGGACAGCGTCCATCCCAAACGAAGAATCTCCCAAAAAGACAGGTATTTGACATACCCTATCCCAAACAGTTCGACCCCCTTTGCAGGCATTGGCGTCTATGGAAATCGCCGACAGAAATATTGCACCTACTGGGTTAAATGCATTTTTTTTTAAACGGAATTTTCAAAGGTTTTACATTTTTAAAATGTTCCGTGCGTCTTAATTTCTGTTTGAGATGCATGAAATTTGGCAAGAAGACACCTTTCATACTTTTTAATGAAACTGGGTATGCATTTTATAATTGTACTTTATTAAGGTAATTAAAAGTGTATAAGAACCTAATTAAATGATGAAAATTAAGTTTTAATGCAGAAAAATATTTTTTAAAAATTAACTTTTTAAGGGATTTAAAAATGAATACCCAAATTTGTTCATAATGTGTTTTTGAGCGATCATAATGTAAAATGAATCAAAAATGTGAACAAATGGCACGCAAGGAACATTTTCAAATTTTCGTTAAAAAAAATTAAATTTAAAAAAAATATAAAATTATGACAAAATTGAAAAAAAAATTAATGGTATTTCATATAGTAATGTTAAGAGGAATATTTATACAGAATGAGGAATATTCTCTCATGTTTCTAAGTCAATAAATAAATAATAACAATTTCAACGTCCACCGTCCCCTCAAGTATAGCGAGTTGAGTTGTTTTGGTATCTGTGCTTTTAATGATCAGTCTATCCGTTAAGTTTAAATAGATGAATTACGATCGTCGGGATGTAAACTGGCTGGCTCAGTGGTTATGTTGTCTGATTTCAATTCCAAAGGTTCTGAGTTCGGGCCATTCATTTGCAACGAATTGAGTCGTTTTGGTTTCTGTGCTTTTTCTGATCAGTCTCTTCGTTAAGATTAAATAGATAAATTAGGATCATAGGGTTGTGATCTGTCTGGATTAGTGGTTATGTTATCTGATTCTGAAGGCTATGGGTTCGGGCAATCCACACACATTGAGTACACGAAGTTGAGTCGCTTTGGTTTCTTCTGTATTTTTTTTTTTTATGTCTCTCCCGTAAGTTTAAATAGTATATTAATTAGAATCGTCGGTATGTGAGCTGTCTTAGTTGTCATACTGAATTCCAAAGGCTGGGTTCAAATCCAACCACTCTAATTCAATATAGGAAGCTGAGTCATTTGGCTATTTATGCGTTTAATGATCAGCCTATCTAAGTTTAAATATATTAAGTAGCATCGTTGGGATGTGAACGGGTGGTTCAGTGGTCATGTTGTCTGATTGCCAATCCAAAGGTTGTGGGTTTGAGACCATCCACACGTGTTGTGTATAGCGAGTTGGGTCATTTTGGTATCAGTGCCTCTAATGATCAGACTCTCCTTTAAGTTTAAATAGATTAATTATGAACGTCGGAATGTGAACTGGGTGGTTTAGTGATCACGTTGTCTAATTTCAAAGGCTGTGGGTTCGAGGCCATCCAATCGCATTGAGTATAGTGAGCTGTTTTGTTTTCATATATGTGTTTTTAATTAGCTCTCAATTAAGTTTAAATATATTAATTAGGGTCGCTGGTATGTCAACTGGCTGGCGCAGTGGTCATATTTGCTGATTCCAATTTCAAAGGCTGCGGGTTTGAGTCCATCCACTTCAGCTGACTTATTTTAGTATATGGGCTTTTCTGATCTGTCTTTCCGTTACGTTTAAATAAATTAATTAGAAACGCCGGTTTATGAGCTGGCTAGTCCAGTAGTCTTCTTGTCTGATTCCAATTTCAAAGACTGTGGGTTCTAGGCCATCCAATGCCATTGAGTATAGTGAGTTGAGTCATTTTGGAATTTGTGCTTTTTCTGATCAGTCCATCCGTTAAGTTTAATAAATTAATTAGGGTCTTTGGTATGTGAGCTACGTGGCTCAGTGGTCTTGTTATCTGATTCCAAAGGCTGTGGGATCGAGTTTATTTACTTGCATTGGGTATAGCGAATTGAGTCGTTTTGCTATTTGTGCTTTTAATGATCAGTCTATCCGTTAAGTTTAAATATATTAAATAGGATGGTTGGGATGTGAATTGGGTGGTTCAGTGGTCATGTTGTCTGATTTCCAATCCAAAGGTTGTGGGTTCGAGGCTATTCAATCTCATTGAGTATAGTCAGTTGAGTCATTTTGGTAATTGTTCTTTTTCTGATCAGTCTCTTTTCATTAAGTTTAAATAAATTAATTAAGATCGTTGGTATATGAGTTACTTGGCTCAATGGTCATGTTGTCTGATTCCAATTCCAGAGGCTGTGGGTTCGATTCCACCTGCACTTAAACATTCTGGCCTACGGGATTTTCCCAATAGCACATTTTTTCTGAATTTTAATAAAAACTTGACTAGAAGGAAATGACGTACCGGAAATGACATCACAGGAAATGACATCACAGGAAATGACGTACCGGAAGTGACGTATGGTAAATTATGTACGTCCACCAGAGAAAAAAGAGATGTGTAGTTCTCGGAAATACATAAAATTTTAAGATTTCGTTAACAGGTGTCACGTGGTGCAAAACAAGCCCTACACGAACTTTGGACAAGGAAGGGTGGGAGCGCGACACCGAAGCCAGCAGGCCCGAAGAGAAACCCCACCAGCAACGGTGAAGCTCAACCACCGCTCGTCCGCCATCTCGTGCAGATAATTTAGTAAGAAATATAAAGAAAGTTAGGAGAAAGCTAAGACTACAGAATACTTAAGACGACCGATCTAATCAAGAACCCCCAATTCCCCCTCGCTTTCCTTTTTATAAGAAATATAAAGAAAGTTAGGAGAAAGCTAAGACTACAGAATACTTAAGACGACCGATCTAATCAAGAACCCCCAATTCCCCCGCGCTTTCCTTTCAACCACTACTATCTCAACTTTGAGGTTGTACTGTTTCAACACCTCCGGAACGCGCTAACGCAACCGCTAATCTTTAACAATCTTATCCGTTTTACCCAGACGGGAACCGAACTCCGAGCCTAAAGCCCCGCAACTTGACGCCCCAAGCCTCTCGGCCAAGAGGACGACAACCGAAGATTTAATGTTGGTGTATTTAATTTTAACATGCCCCTTTAATTAATCTGAAAAAACTAAGCTAAAATTTGCGGGGACAGAACCCTCGACAAAACGTTTGCTTCACACTGCTACCGCGGCACTATATCACTGCGCTACAAATGGAGTTGTCATTTCATCTTATTTTAACTTTTTAAATCTTTTCTGGATTGGCGATTAGAATATCTGGGGGCAGAACCCACAAAATTTATTACCCTGGCAACAATGTTCATTTATTATTTAAAAAAAAAAACCCGTAATTTAGATAGCATTACGCTTGAAGTGAGGGCCGAACTCGTCATCAACAGACCTGTGAATTAGCTTTCCAACACTTTCACCACTATACTGTTTGAATCACGGGAAAACTTGATACTATGAACTATTTAAGCTTTCAGTATGAATAAAATAAAAAAAAAAGGAGCCAGAAACCCCTTTAGTTTAGCCCTTTAGTGTCCCAAAAAGATTGAAACGCGCTTTAATTCTTTACATGTTGGAGATAAGTGGGCAATCTAAATTGCAAAAATGTTGAAAGTAAGGTAGGAAATAAGACTACGTTAATGAAATAGTCCTCCCATTCATTTTCAAGAAGTTACACTTTTTAAATTTTTATGCGACCCCCTTAGACAAATTGGGTCAACCAGAAAATTTTTATTTTTAATGCAAGAAGATCATTAAAAAAAAAGGCATATCTGTATCTTTAAAATCAACTGAATTATGATAAAGGGAAAAATCTAACTTATGCCACTTCTCCGTACCATGTGAAAGGCTGTTTCATCAGTGAAAATAGGGATTGTAAACAAATTGACGATAGAAATTGTTTAGATCAAAAATACGTTAATATGTCACCTGTGTTATAGGATGCTAGTTACGCAGTAGAAACGCCCGCTATGACCGAAGTTAACATTCATTGGCTTTGCAAATTTAATCATTTGCAGACTTGGTATAAAGGAATTTGCATGCGAAATTTCGAGATAATCGGATTATTTTTTAGGGGTGCTTCCTCTTTTTTTGCAAAAGAGTATATATATATATATATATACCTTTTGAATTGTGCTAGAATTATCTTCAAAAGTCTATGTAATCCTTTAATTATATTATCTGTTTATTATATTTCATATTTTTAATGTTTGACATTACATGTTGAGTTTATTCATAATTTTCTGCATGAAATACTTGTCTATCCTGTGTTCTTATTACCTCTTAGCAATTTGCCTATTTGTAATTTAACTTGCTCTTTTTCTCCCCCCCCCCCTATTTATTTTATTTTATTTTATTATTATTATTATTATTTTTTTTTTTTTTTTTTTACTTATATATATGTTTATATATATATATAAATGGATATGTATTCTTATTTATGTGTGTATATGTATTTATATATAAGTTCATACATCTTAAATTTTAGTTACTTTAATGTTCATATACTGTCTTTTATTTCCTGTAATTAAATTTGATTATTTTATTTTAGTACTGTTCAAATACTGTAGTATCTCATACCCTCTCTTTCCTTACTTGTTGTCCCCCTTTAGGCATATCTTAGTGATAATTTGAATTTCATGTTAGTTTTGGGTAAAAATGCACTTATCAGTGCAGCTCTCTCTCTTTATCTTTTAGTGCTCTTTGCCTCTAAGTAATTTGAGTGTATATATATTATAATAATCAAGTTTATATTTATATTAATATATATTAATATTTATATTTAGTTTTATATATATTCAAGAAATTATATATTCTCATTTATTTATAATTAAATATTGGATTTAACCTTTATACTTTGTACATTTATTAACTCTATGAAAATTTCTACTATGATTAATTTTATTATTTTTTGTTAGCGCCTGGCAAAATAGTGTAATTGTTAATCAATACATTAGTGCCCGGTAACCTATATAAATTGGGATATAGGGGATCGATATCAAGCAACCAATTATTTCTCTTTCATGTTTTGTAGACACTCTTCGATGTCACGCCATCATTACTCACCAAAACTCATGTATTTTCGTTCTTGCCGGGATAAACGATGTAAGACCTGTCCTTTAGCTTTACCCTCTCAGATTAATAATAATAACCCTAAATATTTAACTTTTTGTAAAGTGTATAACTGCATATACAAATTAACTTGTGTATCTTGTAATATCTCATATATTGGACAAACAAGCACCCCTCTTCACCTTCGTTTTAATGTTCATCGTAACCATATTAAGAAATTTAGTTCTCGAGCATCACTCAATACACAACTTCCTCCTCCTGCATATCATCACACTGGTAATAATTTTGAATATGCCCACTTTGACCATCATGGTATTGATAATATTTCAATTTCGATTCTAGATATGGTAAAGAATCCGGCTGATAGATTATATTTTGAAAATTCACTAATCAAACAGCATAAAACTATTTTTCCATATGGATTAAATCAAATGTATAATAATAAAAATGTAGTAAAAACTACCTATAAAAATCCAAATTTTGATATCTCTATATTTAACATCCTTAATTATAATTCGTTTAGTGCCTCATCAAAAAGATCTAAGCGAGGAAATTACAACAACAAAAAGTGTCAAAATCTGAACATAAAAGCTAAAATTACTGAGTTAAGAAAAAACTTTAAATCTTCATGTAACATAAATTCTTTAAAAACCTGGGTATTCAATATTAAAAAACAAATATTAAATCAAGTTTATAATATATTCTTAAAGTCATTTAATCAGGATGAGCATTTTTCACACCTTTTATATGATCTAATTATAACAAGAGCTTATTTTATAAACCTCCATCTGTACATTCAACCCTTTTCTACCTCTAATTATCATCCAAATAAAACATATAATACTTATTGTGTAATTAATTACAAAAATTCCCTTTACAATAATATAAATTTTAATTATTTATTTAAGCAATATAAACACTGCTTTCCTGTTCCTAATACTCAAATTTTCAAAACATTTAAATATAATACCCCTTTAGGTAGGCAAATTTTCAATTACAATGATATATCTAAATCTATTATAAATCAAAATTCCTCTCCCAATTTAATATGTGTCTGTAACCAGCCAAACTATTCTAAATATATAGACAGCAATCATAAACACATAATTACTGGTGATCTCAATATTGTTCAAAATGTAGCACTTAAAAATCTTATGCTTTATGGTACCAAATTCCGAATCCAAAATACATTAAATCACTCTCTTTTAATTAAACAACTAAATATTGATCTAGAAAAATTCATATACAAAATTGCTTGCAGTAAAAACTATCCTATTGAAGCTTTCAATATGTGGAAGGTTAGCATTCTGACAAACATCAAACATCTTTTAAGTAACTTGCCTATAACTAAACCTACATTTAACTATACAAACTTGAAGCAGGAAATTAATGAATTAAAATCACAATTTGTCATCACATATGTGGATAAAGCTGCCAACAATTACGCCATCATATGTAAAAAATATTATGTACAAATCTTAAACGATTTCTTAAATCACAATGATATTTTTAAAAAAATTGATTCTTCAGCAACATCCATATCTAAGAAAATTATTGCTTTTCATAAATTATTAAAATTACCTTGCAACAATCTTAGATTCCCTTATATTGTCATGATCCCAAAATTTCATAAAAATCCTATCTCTTTTAGATCTGTAACTATAGGACATAAATCTTATGCAACTGTCGCTAGTAAATCTCTTTTGGTTATTCTTAATGAAATCATCTCTAATATAAATGATAATTCAACTTCTCATATTATTAATAACAGTTATCAATTAATTCAAAAGTTGGATACGATTAATACTTTGGTTTTTAAAACGTATGACTTTAAGGACCTTTTCAACAATATTGACATAAAAGATCTATATAAAGTAACTTGGGATATTATTAAATCTTTCTATAATAGACAAAATTTAGATATAGATCATTCTTTCGTGCACCACCTTCTCAAGTGTGTAATTTATAATAATTACTTGATGCAAGGCAATAAAATTTATATGCAAATTAAGGGTGTTCCACAGGGTGGTTCTGCCAGTTCAGCTCTCGCAAATCTTTATCTACACTTCTACGAGTCAAATTTTATAAACTCTGCATATACATTCTACAGATATATTGACGATGTTATTCTCATTAAAATAGCTCCCTCATCTAATGATATAGATTTTGATTTTTATCCTCCAAATTTATCCCTTTTACCAAACGAAAGCAACTTCTCGTCTAGCGTTAATTTCTTAGATGTAACTCTATCTCTTGATAATGAATATTCATTTTTGTCAAACATTTATGATAAAAGAAAAAGTTTTCCTTTTAAAATTCACAAGATAATCAATTTTAACTCATGTATGAGTAAACAGGTATATAAAAATATTTTAATAAATCAATTTCATAGGATTTTTAGGTTATGTGAAAATACACAATACAGTAATCATCTTGCAGATTTATTTCGATACTGTAAGACTGAATCATATCCAGTTAATTTTGTTAAATATCACTTTAGAAATTTTGAATACTATTTATAATATATTATTTATTGTTTTAGTCTAATTTGAAATTGCTATTGTATACTTTGAACATTAAAATATTCTTTGAGATTTTAATGTCTTAGTAATAAATTTTGGATACATATTATATAATTGTTAATTATTAATTATTACTGAGTTTATTGCGTATTTTTTTTTATTTTATTATTAATTTTTTTTTTTTTTTTTTATTTATTTATTTTATCTTTATATCTCTATTTTTTGGGTTTGAAACTTATAAATATGTATAGTTAAACATGCAGAAGTATTTCCTATAATTCACATCAGATGGCGCTCTCTTGTACTCTTTCTTAATACTACTTTGTTTAGTGTAACGAAAATGTGTCTTGTATAATGGTGAAGAAAGGTATGACTTTAATTCTATCCGAATCATTGTGGATTGTTGGTTAGATTGCTTATATGTATGCTTAATGCACTTTCATTATATTCCTTCCAATTTCCTTTTGCTTATTTTTTGTCATTTTCGTTTATGTTATAGTCTGGAAATGTGTCGGATCTTTTGACGTTATTTCAGCCATGTGGCTGTATCGTTAAGCGAAACACATTTGGAACCTCTGTGGATGCAAAGATCCTTGATAAGCTGGATTCACAGTGCTTCCATCCTATTTCATATTTTCGGATTGTATCATTTCTCTTATTTTGTCATTTTAATATTTTGAGCCTCCAGATTTTGATAATGCTTTGTTGTTTGAACTTGATTAGTATGCTTCGCTCTTGAATGTTGATAAATTCATGTGTATTATTCATATTTAAAATTTAGATCTTTTTGTCTGTTATGGTAGCATTGTTTTCCTTTTGTCTGATATTTCCTATCATATCATAATTAATTAATTTTCCTCCGTATTGTTTTTGAACCAGGGTATGACACTGATCATGTTTTAAATTAGTATAACTATTTTAATTTTATTTTTAATTATATCTTATTTATTTAATATATATATATATTACAAGTAATCATAAAAATCTTCAATTATATATATATATATATATATATATATATATATATATATATATATATATATAATACTTAATCAACTTTTTAGAATTTATATATTATGAGACAAAAAATTTCATACTATGCATATAAATAATTTAAAAATTACTAGCAAATTATATATATATATCCAGCATATTTAGTAAATGGTATTGTTAAAATGTTTGGATTAGCTGAATATTCTTGAATTCTCTTCTTAGTATCTTATGTTAGCCAGACATCAACATTCTCTTGAATTAACATTACATTGTATTTACATCCCTTTAAACATTAGCCTCACTGTTTTTGATTATATTATACGCTCCACTATTTTGTAGCTCTTAGAATATCACCTTTTATTGCCTTTTCGCATTATTGTTATTTATTTCTCACGATTGGCAACAGCGGATCTCTACTTTTATCCTTTGCGATTGGCAACACTGGTTTCTTCATTCTGGGCTTCAATGCTTAGGACATATGCAGAGTTTTTTTCCATTTATTCTTGTTTCCTTTATAATTTTTCCATCTTTATGTGTGTAGTCCAAGTTATTAGAGTTTATATATATAATCTATTTCTAATATCAGAAACACACATTTTGTGTTCATTTTGATTAAATACTTGGACTTGAAGAAGAGTTTTATCAAAATGAACAATTCATTTATTTAGGCCTAGTGCTTATCCACGTTTTTAGCTTTAATGCTTGGATTTTATTTGTTTTTCAATTATCGATTATATATATATATATATATATATTAAAAATGAAAATCCAATGATAGAATAGAAGTAGTAACTCATAATACACTAACTAACTTATAAGTTGCCTACAAAATCCATAGAAGGAGAAATTCAACCATAATGAGGAAATTTAAATGCATCTTACTGGTCATCAAGCCAAAGATAATCAACAAATATCAATGGTGTGGAATCGAAAATAAGAATATAAAAAATAAAAAAATACCAAGCATTAAAGATTGCACATGGAAAAGCTGTAGGCTTAAGAATTGTTCATTTCGAAAAAATTATTTTTCAAGTTCGAATATTTAATCGAAATGAACACAAAAATGCTTGTTTCTGAAACACGAGATAGATTTTATCTATAAACTCGTGTTATTTGGGCGATAAGCATAAAGATTGAATGAATAGATAAGAAACATAAATACCTGAAAATACACCTTAAATGTACAACCATGACGAGCATTAAATGACAAGACCAATGTTGCCATTCGCTAAAGTTAAAAGTAGAGATTTACTGTTGCCAATTGTGAGTATTAAATAATAGTACTGCGTAAAGGCTGTAAAATGTGATATTCTACAGTAAAAGCTGCAAAGTAAAAGGATGAAAATACATTGTAATGTATATTCAAGAGAATGTAGATGTTTGGCTAAAATAAGATATTAAGGAGAGATTTTTAAGAATTTTAGACTAATCGAAACTTATTAACTATACCATTTACTAAATATGCTGGATATTCATATAATTTACTGGTAATTTTTAGGTTATTAATGTGCAAAGCATAAAATTTTTTATCTTATAATCTATAAATTCTAAAAAGTTGATTAAGTATAATATTTCTAAACAATTGAATCGAGTTGCAGGAATTAAATAGTAATATTTTATTAATATTGAATTTAAAATAGTCTTTTTATCATATAAATTAGTAACTATACCATTAGTAGGTTCTATAATTAGATTTAAATCCAAATAATTAATATTATTACTAATAGTAGTTTCATTAGGTATTAATTCCAAATTATCCGGATAGAAATCTATATCTATGACATAATTATCAGTAAATGCTAAATATATCCGATCATCAACATATCTGTAAATTTTATAATCTGTTGAAGTAAAGGATTTTTCATAATGATATAGGTATAAATTAGCTAACATACTGCTACTACATCTACCTTGTGGATATATATATAGATATATATAATACTATTTATACGTATAATATTAGCAATAAATATACTGATATTGAATAATATGAGTACAATGTGTTTTGAATATGTATTTTAAGAACAGTTACAATTTTTGTTAAAAGTGGTATGCACTGGCGTAGACTTTTCATTTTCGCTGGGGGGGGGGGGGGGCGAGAGCAAGTAGGTCCCCCTCTCCCCCCCTCCGCCAGTAATTTCATTTTTTATTTCACATTTTTTAATTGAAACATGGTTTTATACAATAATTTTTTTAGATAATATACATAGTGCAATAGTTGTATTTATCTATAATGTAAAGAAAAATGTGTATATGGAAAAGGATGTGAGAGAAGAAAATCAACACCTAAAAATTTTTATAAAAGTTTTGACTTTAATATTTGATAACAAAATAGAAGCATTTACATTATTTGAAATAGTAATGCTGTTATAACCCTAAAATAAAATGTAAATATAAGATCTTTAATTTACAATCACAATTTTTAATATCTATAAGAGTCTTAAAGACATTTTCAAGAAAAAAAAAATTAGTAATGATGTTATAACCCTAAAATAAAATGTAAATATAAGATCTTTAATTTACAATCACAATTTTTAATATCTATAAGAGTCTTAAAGACATTTTCAAGAAAAAAAAAATTAGTAATGCTGTTATAACCCTAAAATAAAATGTAAATATAAGATCTTTAATTTACAATCACAATTTTTAATATCTATAAGAGTCTTAAAGACATTTTCAAGAAAAAAATAAAAAATGTTAAAAAATATTTTTTCAAATAGACAGCTTTTATTAACATTTTGTATTTCAGTCTTGTGTATAAAGATTGATTAAATTACAGCAAAAGTATTTATTCGGGTTTGATTTAATATGATACACTCGTTGGCTAATTTTTCCATGTTTAAATTGTCATCTTCCTCTTTGTAAAAATTAATTATGGCTAAATTGTTAAGTCATCGTTGACCGCAGGTAAGTTTTTAATCTTCTAAGCATGCTAAAAGATCTTTCCGATGAGCACGATGTCACTGGTATCGTTAATATTAATGAAATCATTTTTTTATTAGACATAACACAATAAAATAATGCTCAAATACATGAAACATAAGAATATTTGTGCAATTAAAATCTGGTTTTTAATAAATTTAGGAAAAACACTCATCTCTTTTTTCGCCAATTTGCGAATGAATGAATACTCACTCGTTCGACGGGCGTGATTCGGTCGCCGTAGCCTTTTCACTGTACCAGGCTATTATTGCAAAAATAACCGGTTTTCGGTTATTCCGGTTTATTTCACCGGTTTTCTTCCGGTTTAATCTGGCGGTTATAACCGCTCAAAATAACCGGTTTTTTTTGGGGAAAAAAAAAAAAACGTTTGTAGACAAAAAATTTTATTTACATTTTTAGTTACAATTTTCACATGTAACATTTGAATAGCATATTTTATTTTCATATTGTTCAAAATTCAATATAAATAAAAAAAATTCCCAATTGTTTCCCAACCTAGAAAAGAGATAAATTTCAGAAAATCATTAATTTGGACCAAAATATTGGGGTGGGGGGGGGGGGCTAAATGATACTCTCGCCCCCTAACTCTACGCCTATAGTGCCATAGTGGTATGACGAAATGACTTTTCAGCGCTGAAAGTACGGTGTGCATTGTTTATTTATCAAAAACTAACTGACAATAGTCATACATCCCGCTGACAGGGGCCGGTCCCGATGCTATAAATTCCGCCTAAACTTCAACGTTGTGCATCGATTGAAGCTGGATGCATGAAATGACTGCCTTCGTAGGCCACCACGGCTGTTCGTAAAATTGCAGTTCATAGTAAATTTTTCTTGTTGCCAATGAGGTTACCTCATACTCGGGATTAGAAAGCGACAAACCGATCCACTGATACTGGTCATTGTTCTGAGAGGATTATTCCTAATTGATAATAGTTTGCGAATTCTATGGAGATAGACTTTTGCGTGAAAATATTTTACTCTCAGGTATGCTAGCGCGCGGGAATTGCACTCGGTAGGCTCGGGTTCGATTCCCTCCGCTGGCAAAACTGCCGCCGTGTCCACGCGGAGTACGATCACGTTAAACATGTGGGTCCGTAAGTCCTTCCGAGAGGTTGGTGGTAGGGGAAGGAGGGTACGGTCCCTGTGGATGTCTCCCCCACTGGGTTCCGATCTAAATTGGGGGGCTCTTTCTTGCGGTCCAAACAGTTACCTTACACCTTTCTGGTAGGTCGGACGGTCTGGATCTCAACAACAACAACTCTCAGGTATGCAATGTATAGAAGATATTACAAATAAATGAAATTAAAAGCTGTAGAAGGAAATTTCGATAATTGCCCATGGCCCCTACGAGGCAGGCAATCGCCCGTATTCAGCTGCATATACTTTGTTAAAAGTCTATTGATAAATGTGCAGTTGTGAACCTGAAAGATTGAGAATCGGTGAATTAACATACCTGCCGGCCTCTGTTGTTTTCCACGTCGGTTATGTCGGCCATTGCCAACGTCCTTGCTTGAAGCTTCCTTTGGAAGCAGAAACAGAGGAGAAAGAGCAAAAGGGTTGTACCCCCAAAGACTGCTCTGAAAGAAAAACGAAAACGATAGAAAAAGGGCAACTTTGTTATGACACGTCAATTCAAACTCAAATATTTCTATTTCGGAAATGTCACAAATGGTTCAAAGAGATAATGAAATATTTGGTTTTTGCTATCTGTAAAGATAAATAAAAGTGGGAGGTTATTTTATGGGCAAGTAACAGTGCGCAATGATATTAGCGATGACTGAAAGAGACAAAATGGAGGTGTGTGGGCGTACCTCTTCTCTCAAGAAAGATCTTATTCCTCGGTAAAGTTCCAATTTAGGGCAACTCTCTTAAATAAGGTCAAATAATTCCAACATCCCCACTTTTGACTCTTACTTTATTTAAAGTACGTTCTTCATTTCATACATTTGCTTAAAATACGCTTTTCATTTCATACATTTTTTACAAAAAATGAAACCTTGTGAAAAAGAAAATTTCTGGACAGACAAACCCCTTATCTGATATACTCATGTATGTGTGCGTAGATGAATTGTTTAGTACAAAGAATGCTTTAAAGATAATGCATAATATCTATGTATATAATGCATATGCATAAACATAATAGATTATAATAGTACAGTATTATTGCTATATATTGCATTAACTTATTGCTATGAGTATTGCTGGCAGCAAGAAAATTTCTTATGTTCCGCAATTCTGCGTGTCTCAAATTCAGTCATATCCAGATCTACGGTCATAACATATAAACTATTTCAAATTTTTATAGATGTTTAAACTCAGAGTGCAGGAGCTAAACGTTCAAGGTCATAGTCACAATACTCGCCAGTAGGAGACGTTGCACAGCTTAGAATTATGATCTAAGAAACCACATCATCGGTTGACATGTTTTTTGCTTTATTTTTCGGTTCTAACAGGTGCATAACCGGTTCAACAATGCTGGTCTTTGCACAAGGGGCGTTATTCCATTATGATAAGCCTTTAAAAAGTTGCTGTATTAACACTAAAAGGACATCAATGTTAAAATAGAAGCAGTAATATCAATACAGAAGCAGCAAATTCTATAAATATAAAATTCCAAAAATTGAAAACAAATAAAAATTTCAATATCATCAATATAGAAGCAGCAATATCCATATTATTTGATATATCAACACTACAGTACATGTGTTCTAGAAATTTTTGTCTGGCACTGCGATCCTTGCCATCGAAGCTTACATATAGATGTTGAAAATCGAGTGTGACCTGATTGAAATAGAGCATCGACAACCTTCTGTGATCTCAATTACGTGTTGGTTTGTGTTTTCGTAGATGTGTATTCCCCCAAGATTGATAAACATAAGGGACACCATTGTATTTTTACACAAACAGGCTGATAAAACAGAATTTCATTGTTTTAATCCATGTTATCAGTTAGGAAATACTCAGGGTGATCTAGAACACTCATCAACTGTGTTTCTGAAATCAAAACTCTGAAATGGGATGAAATTAAAGTCTATACAATAACTTGACAGTGTTTATAGTAGCGGTGAAAGTTTTAGCCATAGATATACTTTATTTACCTTTAGATTTATTTACCTTTTACTTTTCCTTAGAGATCATCAATATTAACATATATGGGATAGGGATACTACTGGGGGCTATATAGGATACTACTTAATTTAGGGCTTTAAATTTAGAACAAGCCTTCTAGTTCCATATGAGTCTAGCGCTAAATCAATTCGAGGAAGATCGATTGTCTCGGGATTTATACAAATGAATCTTAAATTGAGATTTGAAAGGGTCCAAAATATTTGAAACTCATTCAAAGTTGTACTTGTTTCATGTTTGTGTGCACAGGGGGATATGAAATGTAATTATCAGATCCGAAAGAGCCGTTGGGAATTGAAAAAACATTTTTTTTTCTTTTGAAGCATTTAAATTTCAGAAGATACGATTTTTTTCAACGTCAAAATTGACGCCAAAGTAACAATGCAAAACGCTACGGTTGAAGTCACTCTTGCCATTCAGTCGAGATTTTTTTCGTCTGCTTTCTTTTATGAGTTATGATTTTACTTAGCAGAATTGTTTGTATCTATCCAGTTATTCTTATAAATTTGTACTTGTGAGATCTATTTGGTCATCTATTTCTTATTAGGTAAATTCATTTAATAATTGTGTAATTGTAGTAAATGCTAAGAACTAAAACTGCTGAAAACTAAATGTTCCTAAAAACTTAACTTTTTAATTCTTCTTGTTTAGGCTAGACCAACAAGAGATAAATGCAGTGGCAGAACTAGACTTTTGGCCCCCTGGAGCAAATAAGTTCGGGGTGCCCTTTGCCAAAATGCATATAGGCTTCGGTTTTTAAGAATATGTTCAGCGCAAAAGGCGACACCTTCTCATTAGGCGTCCTAGAAGACCCATTCCCGCAACTAATCATCAGTGTCGCCAACAGAATTTTCCGGGTCTTTATGCAGCAAATGCAGGGGTCTTCTACAGACCTCTATTTTACAAGCTATTGACCTTTTTCTATAAACTATTTGTGCTGCCCGTACTCCTATGCAATGCCCCCCCCCCCTCCCCGTCAGTGATCCTGCATGGTATGCTTTTTATACAAATTTAATTGTATCATATTTAGAATTTAATAGTATCTTTTAACCCTCTACCTGGAGCCATATAAGATACTATTAAATTTATGGAATGGACGAGTCTGCTATGTGAGTTCACTATTTCTAGACTTCTAGCCACTATTTCTAGTCGAGTTTTCTACCTATCATTTATTATCTCCAGATCATCCATTATTTTGGAGGTCTTCCAGGGAATTTTGATAATTTTATCTATAAAAATGCGATATCCAACTCGGTTCTCTTCCGTTTTTTTTGTTTTTTGTTTTTCAGACCTTATCTTTGTTTGTGACGAATTGAATTGCTTAAATATGTTGACTTTAGAATCTCCGTCTGACTGCATTGCCGAAAATAGAGGTAAGGAAACTGACTCGATGGCTCTGAGATGGATCATTGTTGCAAATGATTAAAGAGTTGTTTAGAGATTAGAAGAATTGGTTTTCTGTGAATAAAACGTCCTTATATGTATAGTATCTCTCAAAATCGAAGGGCAAAACTATAATGAAAAAACTTTATTGATAAATTTATCACATTTTTTTTTTTATCTCAGAAACGAACTCGTCGTGTAAAACATTAGTTTACAAGAAATTAATATTAATTAATATTAATTAATATAATTTTCAAAATTAAAAAAATAAATATTAGTTGGGTTTTAGAGAAGCTATTGTTGGACAATGCACATCGGTAAAGGAGGTGCGCGCAATGTTTAACTGATTACGTTCATTAACGAACTCGGCCTGTAAGAAATAAATTTATTCCACCAATCCAAATTTCAGAAAGTTTCGATGAGTTTTGCTTTGGAGAAGTTATCGTTGGACAATCTATCTTCAGTAAAGTGCAAGTGTATCACTCGCAATTTTTACCAGACTACGTCCATCAACGAACTGGGCCTGAAAAACACAAATTTACACCCTATTCCAAAATTCATAAATTTGATTCAAGTTTTAGAGGAATTACTAGCAGCGATTACCCGGCGTGGCTCGGGGTTTACCATGCAAAACTATGATAAAAATTACACCGGACACACATAGGACCGATTGTGATATTACCGCTGAATGTATCGTATTTTAGAGATGTTTAAATAAAATTAAAGTTGGAAAGTGTTTCATAATCAATGCTTTATGCAGGGCCGATCCTAGCAGGTGTGCAGCGCGTGCACCGCACGCGGGCGGCCAAAACAAGGGGCGGCCGCAGGCCGCATATAGTTCTATCAATCAAGCAAAATTTTTTAAAACTTATTAATAAACTTATTAAAGTCGAATAAATATTCTGAATTTTAAATAGTTATTGAAAAATCAAAATAAGTCCCATAGTTTAAGAAAAATAGAATGTTAGTGCACAGTGTGTTGGTCCATTGCCCATTAATATCTACTCTTTACACACATCCTTCATTTGATAGCAAAATTCGTGGCAGAGCCGGTAATACGGCATAGAAAAGGATACCAAATTTTAAATTTCTATCTAAAAAAATAACCAAGGGGCATATTTTTGAGACACCTAAGGATGTTTCGTTCCACTGTGCGGCGGCTTATTTATGTATACCACGGTCGGCACGCGGCTCGCAGATCAATGGTCAAAAGAAACTTTATTTTAGCGGTCTCCTTTGTAGATTAGAACTGAATTATTTCGGCAAAATTAACCCTTTCGCGACAGCTGCATTCCGAAACTGCGGTGGCCCAAAGGACGGAGCGCTTCTTTTTCGAACTGTTCCCAGGAGACGGCAATTTTATTGCGCTAAGCCTAACTCTCGAAAAAAATTTACTAAAAATCACCCGTTCAACACAGCATTCTACTATTTTCAGGAATAAAGGAAATTCTTATTTTCTATTTGATGCATATTTTTCTTTCAAATTTTCTTTTATCAAAATTTTAAAAATTTTGGCGTATTAAAAATGATAACTTACCTTGAATAAAATAGTTATCAGTTAATCAGGAGTGTATATAGATTTAAATCAGTTACCAGGAGTGTATACAGATTTAAATTTTGAAACTAATGCATCTAAAACGGGTTTCAATTTATCTAGTTTTTGGGCATTACCATCAAGAGTAAAATGAAGGTAACGTAATATTCTTGGCCTAACATTTTAACGAAAAAAATATTAATTTATTGGTAGAACATGGTCCCAAACAAGTAGCAAATTTTAAATTTTCGGTCGATAAGAATGGCAGAAAATTTAGCTGTTCATATTATAACAAAACTTTAGTGAACGGGGAGAAAATAAATCGCGCGTGGCTCTGCTATTCTATAAAACTAAATCGTATTTTTTGTTTTGCATGTAAATTGTTTGGTAAAGATAGTTCAACACAACTTGGAAGTACTGGCTTTTCTGATTGGCGTCATTGTTCGGATTACCTTAATAAGCATGAAAATACACGTAAATACATGAAAATATACTAAAACACGTAAACTCTATAAAATCGTTGTGCGAAATAAAGACGAGGCTGGAAAAAAATTATACTATTGACGCGGAACAACAAAATGTTTACAATCGAGAGAAAAAGCGATGGCGCCAAGGTTACTATATCCTAAAATAGGTTGATTTTAGCGATGCGCTCGCTGTGATTGGCTACTGATCGTGACGTCACCATCGAGTTAGTCAGAGCCGAGCCGCAACGGCGAAGCCCAAGAATCGCGTATTTTAAATACCTCAACTTCTTGTCACACGTCTCTTCCAAAATATTTTGACAAAATTAAAATCTCTATTAGAAATTTCATCATCACCACCAAAATTGGATCCGTTATTTGAGACCCTATCGCTTCTTCTATTTAAAATAAATTGCTTGTAGTCCAATATTGCCGCAAAAATTATCAATTGAATATAGACTACGAATCAGTGTCGAAGGGTTGCGATATTATTAGTCATCGGTTGAGCCAATAGATTCGCCAAAGGCAAATACGATTGCCTTAAAATTTAGGTTTGCTAACAAACAATTGGAACCCCCTCCCCCCAAGAAAATATGATTTTTTGAAAAAACAATCAGTTTTCAATATTTCTCAAAACATAAATTGCTTCCAAACCTCAAAATTAATTGGCCTACTACATTGTTTCAGTGTTGTTCTTTTTCTTCAATTAAAAAAAAATCAAACATGAGAATTTCAATACTAAATATTTTATTAATTTCAGGCTCTCAAATTCACCACCAAATTTCTCTATTTACATGTAGACGCTTGTCATTTTTTTTTTGTTTTTCTGTTTTGGAGATTAGTTGCTGCTTTTGCTGTTGCTGCGATGTTTAAGTGGCGCATCCTTATGAATGTCCTGGTTCTAGCATATATTTTTAAAATTTTTTCACTCACTTCAGGAAATATTCCAGCTAATAACTTGCAAAATGACTTAAAAACATTTGCTTCTTTTGACAAAGTTTCTATGCTCAAGGCATTTTATTTTTTTTCCCAACTCCATCAATTCTTTACTCTTCTCTGTCCCTTCACATTCAGTCCATGTTTCTTTGTCGTATTTCATTTGTTTTGGTGATATGCTAGTAATTGTAGAAAGAGCACGTTTCCTCACTTCTCTGGATACACATCTAGTTCTTCTTTCCGATTTCGTGTTTACAATACAATTTTCTTCGAAATTTTTACTTAAAAAATCACAGCTATTATTTGGAGTGCTTGGCTTTGGACTAGAAGTATTCAATTTCTGAGATGGAACAGGAGTGAGGTTCAATCTTCTTGACGGGAGTAATTGTAAAAGTTCAGCTCTTAAATCTCTAGCATAGTCCTCCTCCACAAAATGCTCGGAACATACACATCCATTTGAAAAATTCACTTTATCCAATCTTCGGCACTTAATGTACCATTTTTTTCGCATAGATTCATCTTTAGGGAAACTGTGGAAAAACCACCAGAGACACGAAAACAAAAATGGGTGCTGCATCAATAATTAAAAGTCTTGAAACATTTTAATTTTTGTGTTCAATTTCAATTTGGCATGATTTATTATCAAGAATTGGTGAGTAAAATGCTTCAAAATCCTAAATTCAACATCGCGGAATGCATTGAAGGCTTAGATAATCTTAAAAAATATTTAGTTTCCCAAAGATCTGACGATAATTTTAAAATGTTTGTTGATTCAGCAACAACACGTGCTAGAGATTTAGGTATTGATCCCGAATTTCCCATCTCGAAGCTCAGGAAAAAGGTCCGTTTATTTGATTACGAGGGCAGTGATGAACCAGTTTCAAATCCCTTCCAACAATTCAAGACTGCTTTCTATTTTGCAATTCTTGATCACGCGATCTCTTCGGTAAATGAAAGATTTACCTTATTATCTGAGTGCCATTCAATATTCTGTTTTCTGTATGAATTTCACAACATTTCTAATGATGATCTCATGAAAGCCTGCATGGACTTAGATATTAAGTTACAGGTACATGAGGAAGGAAGTATTGTGAAAGATATAGACGGTATACAACTCTTTAATGAAATAACTTCCTTCAAAGATATTTTTCCAGGTAAAAAAAAGCCAATTGAGATATTAGAAATTATAGTCAAAAATGATCTCATTCCCTGTTTCCCAAATTTTGCTCTAGGAATAAGAATTTTTTTACCCTTTTTCTGTGGCTTCAGATGAAAGAAGTTTCAGTAAATTAAAAATTATTAAAAATTACTTGAGAAATAATATGACACAAGAAAGGCTTTCAGATTTGGCCATAATCTCTATTGAATCCGAAATCTCTAAAAAAATTAATTTCACCGAAATTATTGACAAATTTGCTTCTCAGAGAGCCAGAAAAGTTATTTTATAGTTAATTATTAGGTAGTCTTTGTAGAAGGACTGATTTATATACTTTTCGTTTCACGAAATTTATGCTTTAGTACTTTTTTTTATTAGATTATATTTTCTGAGTAAATATTGTTGTTTTGCATTTCTAATTATAAAATGTCTATTTTTATTTCAAAGGTAATATTTTTGCTTGTTTATTGTTTTGTTAAAGTATTTTGTCGATATTATAACCTATTAGCTGGCCAAAAAATAAAGTTTTGCACTTCAAATTTTATTTGCATTTTTATTAATGTTTTACTTTTTACTCTTATACAGGTAGATGAGTTTATAACGTCAACGTTAAGTATTAGTCAAAATATGAAAAATTCTCTAGAGGGGCGGCACATTAGGTCTTTGCACGCGGGCGGCCGACACCCTAGGATCGGCCCTGGCTTTATGCATGATTGATCTTCCTTGTAATTTCTTAATACTTTTCGTTGTTGAGTGATAGTGTGATAGTTTCCATATAAATTCATATCTCAAACCTGCGATTTTCAAAAGTGTCTAATACTTTCAATAAACTCCCACAAAACTCAATGTTGAGTAAGCCTGTGAAAGCCCCAGGCCGTCCGGCTCGTCCAGAGGACTTGGAGCAACAGAATGAGAAATAAACCGTGGTGATAGTTTCCATTTAAATTCATATCTCAAATCTGAAATTTTCAAAAGTGTCTAATACGTTCAATAAACTACCACAAAACTCAGAGATTTAATTAACTTTCACATTTTGAACCAACAATGTCCAGCCCTTTTTATTGTGAATCATGGAGTTAGAGAACTCCTAGGAAACGTGTCGTTTTTCACTAATATCTCGAGAACCACTGGTCGTAGAAACTCCAAACATGGCCTATGTTTTTAGTGGGGCGATTTCAAGACTACCAAGACAAATTTCATGAAATTCGGTTCAGCCGTTCTCTAGTTATGGTGGATCATACATACATACTTTTCTTCCTTATATATATAGATTATCGGATAATATATCACTGAACGAGATGGGGTGCAGCACGCACAAATTTTATCGGACCACGTTCAGCTAAATTTGTAAAACATTAATTTACATTATATATGAAAATTTAAAAAAAAAATTATATTCAGTTTTAGAGGAGTTATCGTCGGACATTGTGTATCAGTAAAGGGAGCGAAGTGCAGCACGCGCAATTTTTATCCGTAAAAATTATCCGCTTTTGTTTTCAAAAGTATTTTGAATTTTCTTAAATTTACAGTATCACAGTATTATTTTCCTTATTTCACTTCAGTATTTTTTTAGCAAAATAAAGAAATTGCAATAAAATCGCTTTGCTATAATTATTAATTTTTACTTTCCCTGCAATACATGACAATGTATAGGGAAATCTTGAAATCGTGTCGGAAATCGCATCTCGAGTTTCCGAAGGATCTACACGTTTTGGAAAAAAGTCAGTCATGTTCGACATGACCTCCCCCCCCCCCCCCCTGGTAGCACCCCCGATTCGTTCGTTAATTGCCCCGTCCCCCCGGTTAAAAAGTCCCGGCTATATCTATGCAATGATACGTTGAAATTCCGATGTACAAAAACACGTACTATGTACTTTTATGCTAAAATGGATAATAAGTAATAGACTGGATGTGACACCGTGAAAGGCCGGTTTCATCAAGGAAAGAGTTTTTCACCTTGAATCAAGATCATCAATACACTGCTTATATTAGATCCGACAAAAGAACAAAGTCGTTAACACATTTCTGAATTTGTAATGTTAATTTATAGCACGAGAAAAGTTATATTTTTATAATTTAGGGAAATAGACATCAATACATACATAAAAATGTAGAGAGATGAGTTTCCAAATGTTTCCATGCTCGAATGATCGCCATTGTGTCAAGTTCCAGCCTGAAAGGAAGTAAAGGTTTTTTTAAGTATGCATTTTTGCTGAAAAAATTGAATAGTTATTTATATCGATTAAAAATATTAAGAAAAATCTAATGCGCTCATCATGAGATTTTGAAAAAAAATTTTTTTTTATAGATTAGCAAACTTCTATATTCGTCGGAGAACTTTAACTCAAATGTGAGTTTTCATTTCAGATCTGTACTGAAAATAAAAAAAAATGTTTTTGTTTTTACCGACTAAGAAAAGGGATGCAAAATTTTATTTATTCGATTACTGAATATTTCGAGAGATACCTTGTTCCCTAATGAAAAGTAAAATGCTCTAATATTTTGACAAAAACTCAAAATAACTCCTAAATAATTGTGTCCATCTAGTTTCAGTTATAAGTGCTTAACAAATCTTTTACACATTTGACAGTGGCGGCTCGTGATCAATACGTAGAGAGGGGCACTGGTTAAAGCATGTTATATATATATATCTATATAAATAAATTGAAAATATGTTTGTATATGTGCTTGTGTATAATGATAATTGGCTGCTAAAACGTGAATTTATAATAAAAGTCTTGAATTTATAATAAAACTTATAATAAGTTTTATTATACATTCAAGACTTTTAAACATTTTGCTGTGAGAGTGATTTTTACTATATATTTTAAATGTCTTAGGAAATTATTGTTTCTTAGTTTTATAATTAAATTTGATAGTTTTTTTTTAAAGATTTAATGGTTGAATATTGCACTGCGCTGCAAAAAGAAATGTTGAATCATATTAGATTTATAGGCGTCTATGAAATATTTACCATTCTTCGTAATTTTTTACATTCAAGAGTCAAAAACATATACTGCATATAAAATTTATTTCATCCCGAGGTAAGTTAATTTCTGTAACAATCTAATAATCGAGTGTAAAAAGCTTTGAACAATGTTAAATCAATCGCATATATATTAAAATTTGGTTCTTTTGTTATCAGCGCCTTAATAAACTTAATAATCGCACTCATTTACATGCACTTACAACAAATATATAAAAAAGGTTATATTGACTTCGTATTACTTTGAATGGTGTTTGGCATTTTTGACTACATTGATGGCATCGCTATTCAACATTGTTTCCAAATGTGCTATAATGCGAAAATGCTGCATGAGAAAAGAGTTGATTTAATTTGCAATTTTTGCATGTAAAGTTTATTATACGAGTTTACTCGTATAATAAACTCTACATGCAAAAAGTCGTTTCATGAATTAACTACCAACATTTCAAAATCGGGGCATGCCAGGGTTTTAAAATCAGTATTTTTTGTTTCCTACTGATAATAAAATTACTGTATAATTTGATTTCTGATTATTATAAAATACCTTTCATAAAATGATCACGTATATCAATTACCAAAAGATTTTATATGATTGACTGACAGTAATTTATTTCATATAAAAAAACCTTTTATATTGAAAAATAGTTTTCATAAAATGATCATGTACTTTGTTTATCAAAATATTTTACATGAATGACTGCCATTTATTTATTTTATATTAAAAAAACGTAAATATCAAATATCTGTGCTTTCTGTATATTTGTACTCGCTAAAAGTAAATAGCATTTCATAGACAATATAATCATACAAAATGGTGGTCAAATCGCCCCATTTCTTTATTTGGATATCGTGTCCACAGATTCTTACATGCATAAACAGCCATTTACACAAGTAGATCATGTTAAATTTGAGTTGAAGAATTTTTTCAATATTTAAATCCGTCAAAAAGACAAATTTAACCATTCAACCCGCCACACTTTCCCTTTATATACATAAATGTAGAGAATGTAACAAATTTTTGATCGGACTTATATATGAACATTTATATTTTAAAAATATAAACTATTGAACAATTTAAAATAGAATTACTTATATAACTTTAAAAATAAACAAAGTCATTCTTGTATAAACGGTCATTTTATTTAAGGATTTATTTAAAAATACCAAAACTATATTGGAAAACAACAGAATCTGTCAAATTCATATTCCACAATAGCGCAGCCACAATAGCGAAATAATGCCAATTCTAGAAGATTCACGATAAACTGGCTTATTTTTTGGCGACGCCGTTCAACGATACGCGGCACCTGATACTTTGAAAATTGTCAATGTTCATATTCGTTCATTCAGACCACATAATAGTCTGTGATTCAGACTATGTATCTTCGTTCTATATGGATCGCTTTGAATTCGCGGCCCTACGACCTACAGTGAAGATTCTTGTAGTGCTGTCATCTTATAACGTATTCAGCAACTACATTGTCGATTTTAGTTGTTGAATGTCTTATAAGATGGCAGCACTACACTTTTATGGAAGGACGTTTTGAAAAATTTTACAAAATATGCAACATTTTTTTACAAAAATTTTTAATACATTTATATAAATAAAAATAATAATGTAGAGGCTTTTTATGAGGAAGTCGCGCGCCTTGCTACCTCTGAGCACGAGCCGCCACTGACATTTGGTAATAGAAAACAAATTTGTTTTTCGTGATTCTTATTATTTAAAAAATGCGCAATATCTCCAGATCGGCGCATGTTAACGCTTTGTAAACTATTTACATATATTTAATATATGTATATTATTTTCAACTATAAATGACAATGGAAAATTAATTTATGAAAACTCTCTATAATATATATACGAACTCACTATAATATATCCGAGCATTTTTATATTTATATAATACAGAGTACGTTTACATATTTTTAGAATAATTTTCCCGCCGTATAATTAATGTTTTAAATAAAAATATTTATTTCTTAAATATTCTATCTATCTGATAGTCCTTTCTTTGAACTATCAACCTATCTAGATTCCCAATTGCTTTATCAGTTCAAAGACGCCATTGGTAACACATCAGGGTACTTTGATGGAATAGGAGCAAAAGGTATAGCATTGACAATTTTCTGTTTTGCCATTTTTTCCCCAAGAAATTTAGTAGATTTGGATGTACGAGTATCAGGCCCGGTTTAAGGCGTGGGCGGCGTGGGCAATTGCCCACAGCGGACGAATTAGGGGCGGCCATTTGGAAGTGAAATTAGGTGTAGTAAGAATGACTTTTGTGGTCGTATTAAAAAAAATATTTTGAAAATGAACCAATTTGTGCGACTTTAATATAAATGAATTTACTTTTTTAGATAGTATTAAAATATAAAAAGGATAAAATCGTTTTTCTCCCATAATTATATCTTTTTCGAAGCAATGTACAGTTCTGCTTGAAAGTACGTACGCTCAAACACTTGGGAGATTACCAGATTTTAAACAACTTGCAGCTGGGTGCAGCCTGCAATCCCTTAGGGGACTTTGTTTTTCCCAAATACTGGGAAAAACCCAAGGGCCGATTCTCAGAATTTTTTCCTGGTTTCAAATTCAAATTGCAAACACATGGATGCGGCCTCTATGATCGCACTTCTAAAAGGACGGGAGGGAGGAGATTAGTCCAGATGGTCATTCTTTTGGTCGTCTACCGTTTTAGCTGATTTAGGCATTGAGCCTAGCTGAAGACCATGTAGATAACAAACACAATGACTACAAGTAAAAAGCTACTTCTTATTGTTCAAAGTGTTGTGTTATGCTGCCGTGCAAGATTCACAAATCCATCGACAAATATGGCTGTCTTTTAAGTTCTAACTATTCGGGTAACTTTTTCTTTCAATTATTTAAAATATTTTTGCAAAATTTCTTAATTGACTACATTTTTTGTTGATTTTTAATGTGTTTCAACCAATAAAATTAATTTGGTACTGAATTTAGTCTTTGGTATTAGCCCCAGAATAATATTGATAAAAGAATAATTTTTCATGTTTTTATCCAAAATAATATGCCCCGTGACTGTTCTATGAGGAATTTCAGAGGCATATAACTGAGCAATGGTGTAAAATGATCTTAATTTTGTATTTTTTCCAGTTTCATTGCAAAATGAAGAAAAAAAAATGGTACAAAATATTTTTGCGAAGTAAAATATTCCTTTTTGAATATCTGCATGAAAGTGCAAAAGTTGTTTATAAATTGTTAGAGCTGTTTCATAAATTAATAAATTTATTCTATAGACTCAATCTAGGAATTATATATATTCTTTTGCTCATGCATACAAATTTCTGTCTAGATATACGTTCAATAATCCGTAAATACTATTTTATTTTTTCATAATTACACTTTTAGTTATAATTTAATACACTTTTAAGTAAAATGTTAATTAAACAACCTTAAAATTCATAATATACATTTTGATATTGTGATTTTTTTTATTTCTACTCAAACAATTCATTTAATATCCCCATGTTCTAGTCAACATTCGATTTATTATTATTCTTATATAAAGTTGTATTGTATGATATGTATTTTCTTGTCCATTTATTATTTCAAAACCAAGAAAAAATGAAACATTGACGTTCCTCTTTTCCAACGAATGGAATTTATTTTTTATTCTTAATACACCCTATTTTTATTACCCCACTCGAAAGTTCATATTTTTTAATTTCAACCTCCCCCCCCCCCCCCGTCCTTTTTAAAATGAATTTGGAAGCATTTGGATATTTTCCTGTGTTTCTGTTGGGCCCACGTATCTCCAAATTCTTTTCAGATGTTTTCTTTTATTATTTTTTTCAAAATTACGAAAATAAATATTACGTGTTTTACCGCCTTGTTCTCTAATGATTGCAAATATGATTTTCCCCTCTCTCTTAGTTTTGTTATGCACTTTATCTTTCGGCAGAAAATTAGAATATTTTTAATTTTTACCCCCTCCACCTTTTTTCCTAATTGTTGTCCCCTTTTCTATTCTATATATTTTTCCTGCTTTTGAATTTGGTTTTGTATCTTCGAACATTTTTTTATATTTTTTCATTTACTTGTCACAAACTCAGGGGCATTTTAAACATTACATTTCAATCGTCTTCACTCCCCAGTGAATCTATAATAATGAAAAGAAGAATCTATCTGTGTAGAAGACCCAGACCGTCCGACTCGTCCAGAGGACTAAGAGCAACTATTTGGACATCTATCTGTGTGTTTGTCCACAAATATCTATCTCATTGAATTTTTTCACACAGTCTCATCTCCGGCCATCCATTTTGTTACTCCATGGCTTCGGACGAGTCGGTTGGCCTGGGCTTTCGACACAGTCTCCTCTATACCTGAACTAATGCATCTCGAAGGCATTTTACCAAAATTTACACTCGATTTTTAACGAATTTTTAAATTCCAAAATCAGATAATCTCCAGCTACTGATATGACCTAGCAGCTTTATTCTCGATTTAACAGTTACAGAATCTCCAGCCATCGATATGATCTAACAGCTAATCATACGATTTAACAGCTACCGTAACGATCTAATGCCACGTTCATCTCCTAAAGGTTATTTATCTTTCATTCATTTATATTTTGCATCACGGAGAGCGTTTATGTTTTTTTTCGCTTTGCGGATAGCGGACTGGTAATTTGACGTCGGTTTAGGATTTGAAGAAAATTGAGTAGTGTTATTTGTAAATGTATTAACGGGGGTTTATTTGCATCCCAGTCAATACCGGGTAATTCGTTCCAGTGATGCAATAAAGCAAATGTTAAATTAGTCAAAGTGTAAAATTTTGTTGTAATTTGGATAGTATTCCATTATTATGTATATTTCCGTATGTATATTTCCACCTATTCTGTTCAAACCTCACCAATCATTAAACATCTTTAGAATCCCCCAAGTTCATTTAACTTTCTAATTTTTTTTTTAAACAAAACAAAATATCTCGTGTTTGTGCACTAATATTTCACAAAAGAATAAGTAACCAGACTGATGTGCAACAATCGTGGCATTTCAAATATTACAGCTTTCTCACCCATTAGGAAAAATTGATTTTTGAAGTATAGTTGTTATATTCAATGTTTCTTCTGTATGTTAATCAGATTTTAGAGGGGCTACAATGGACAGTCACAAACTGCTTCGAAATAGAATCCCAAATTTTTATCTGCGAAATCAAAAACCAACAAATTTAAATATTTTTGCATTTTAAATTTAATATTAAAGATTAGCTATTTAAATAAATTGCTGATAATATAACCGGCAAAATTCTGAATTGTCCTGTTATATTATGTCTTAGCTTCGTAGGGATTGAAATGCTTTTCCTTCATCTCTCCTCTTTCCTAATTTATTCATAAAATCATTTCTTTGATTTGCTTATAATGTTTTACTGCTAAGATATACAAATTATTCATAAGATTTATGCAATTAAAAATTCAAATTTTATTAAAAAATGGATGAGGGCAACTTTCATGACACTACATAATGAGTAAGTTACTTTTGATTCCTGATAAATTCAGAAAAATATAATCGGCGGTGACTGTAGTCCGATGGAACCGAAATTGCTTTGCGTGAATAATATTTTGTAAGATAAAACTCCAGTAAAGTTCAATAAGTTTATTCGATTATTTCAGACTCATTTGATTCGTTTATAGGCTTTCAAAGCAATACAAATTACTAGCAATACAAATTAACTATTTGTAACTAGCTAGCGCTTTTAATTTTCACCCTGATTTCATCTGAAAACTCCGACCATAGACTCCACTTTTATATATTCGATTATTTTGCTAACTTGATTTGCAGTATAAAAATTAAACTTACTGTGGAGATTTTACATTCGAGTTAATCTATAAACGTGTCTGGCGGCACATAAATACGTAATTGAATGCGTATATTTCCACCTATTCTGTTCAAACCTCACCAATCATTAAACATATTTAGAATCCCCATATTCATTTGACTTCCTAATTTTTTTTAAACAAAGCAAAATATCTCGTGCTTGTGCACCAATATTTCACAAAAGAGTAAGTAACCAGACTGATCTGCAATAATCGTGGCATTTCAAATATTACAGCTTTCCCACCCATTGGAAAACTTGGTTTTTAAAGTATAGTGGTTATAATTTCGATATACTTCAAAAACCAAGAAAGTGACCTAAAATCCAATTATATACACTTGTAGGATTTTTAAAGAGCAATAAATTCATACTAATCGTTTATAGTTATCACTTTTAGTTTTTAAGGTATAAGCATTACAAACTTGAAATACTTCAAATTTTCAAACTTCTTCCACTTGACAAGATGATTACTCGAAAACTATAAAAGCTTTTTTAAATATACATATAAATTTAGAAACTAAATTTCCTCATACATATTTTTTTATCACTTAATATAATTCTATCGATCTTTTATAATTTCGAAGATATTTCGAGTGAAAGTATGAAACATGGAAAAAAACTCATTTTTATGTTTCAAAGTTTAAGCCACTCCTCCCCCAAAAAATAGAGTTCGATTCAAAATCCAATTATATACACTTGTAGGGCTTTTACAGAGCTACAAATTTATGCTTATTGTTCAAAGCTAGTTCTTTTAGTTTTTGAGATGTTACTAACTTGAAAAATGAAAAAATTTCAATCTTCTTCAATTTGACAAGACGATTACTCGAGAACTATAAAAGCTTTTCTTAATAATAAATATAGATTTTGATACTAAATTTCTTAGTACGTATTTTTGTCGTTTACTATTTATATCTTTATTTTATAGTTTAAAATGAAAACAAGAATAATAAAAACACTCGCTGGAACAGCGTTTTCTAGAAAAAAATTTTGAATATTAGAATATTGATATTATTATTATAAGTGTCCAAAAGGTTTACATTTTTCATAACACTTCGTTTTCCCTACACAGAAACCCCAAACATAGATGTTATTCCCGTAAACTTACATATAATATGATTGTTTATTTAATATTTTTGAATGCCGTTTTCTTCTTATGATTTAAAAGAAGTTTGAAAATTTGCGACCTTCCGAGTGTTCATTTCCCTTTAAAATCATAAATTTTGTTCACTTCACTCCATTTGTTCTAGAAATTTTGTCTCTCTAGACTCCTATACACACCCATACATACATTACACTCACGCACAGACACCCATTTAAAAATAATTGATATGGGTTAAAGGATGTCCAAAACGTATATTAATCCGTCGAAAATTCGAGTTTTCGACCCCAACATTATTTTCCAATACATCATTTGTGTGCAGGGAAATTACAAATAAAGTCCAAACTTCAGTTATGTATTATAAATTACTGCTGCATTATGCATGCATGTATGCATGTAGAAAGAAATGTAAGGCATTACATTTTCTAAACCGCTAATTAAAACTCTAAATTTAGATGAGAATAAAATTTGATAGTGTGAGATCAGAAATGGATCTCACACTTTGATGAGACAAGCTTATGTAATTTATTGTGCACAAAACGGCAAACAATACTGTCAGTCTGGATGGCGTCGAGTTTTACTACACGGGAACCCAAAAGGTCACAAAATCATAAATTTAGGGGCTCCAAGACAACGGGGGGGGGGGGGGGGGAGGGGGGGGTGCGAGCGGACCCTTACGAGGATGTGAATCATGCCATTGGATAAATATTAACCAATGGAAAATGGGCTTGTTGCGTCACATTAAGAAGGAAGGAATTATTAAGGAAACATTAAGAAAATTTTTATTATATATTTGTATTTTATATTTATATATATGAAGGGCGGCCCCAAACAGTCTTGCCCACACACGAAAATATCCTTGAACCGGCCCTGACGAGTATGACTGATATATATGACTGATATCGTTATCCTGGTGGAGTTCTACTTTGGATAAGAGGATGGTATTTCTTCTTTAAATATAGGAGTTAAAATATTATTTTGATAATACTATATAGAATTTCTTTTAACTTCTACTTTTATTAACTTTAATTTTTGTTAGTACCATCAGTAAATAGGAATACTTTATTGAAACTTTCTTCGGATTATTGAAACTAAGTTTAAAGTATTTTATATTTCTCTATTGCTATTAAATCGACTTTTTTAACTTATTTATTTATTACTTTCCTTATATACATAATGTATAAGGAAAGTATTGTGACGGGGTCGAAAATTCGAATTCGAGTTTTCGACGAGAGAGCACGTTTCAAGCATCCCTGATCACGAATCAAACATTTTTGAAATGATGTTTGTGTGTGTGTGTGCGAAAGTATGTGTGTGTGTGTGTGTGTGTTAGTGAGTCTGTGGCGACGATAACTGACGAACGAATGGACCGATTCGAACTAAATTTGGTACAAAAAAATCACAATCCATAAACACTGGAAGCCTATTGTTTTTATACGCAATCGAATGTTCAGAATCCCACTAAATTTTCGAATGAAATTTTGAAAAAATCATCAAAAAATCAAAACCACTAATAAAGTTACGCAAATAGACATTTCTTATTTAATTTTGCATTAGAAAACGATTGACATAAATTTTAGAACGCTAACATGAACCGTTCTCGATATATTGTACATTTTTCAAAAAAATTATCAAAAAGATATATAAAATAAAAAAAAATATTTCCTATTGAGAAACATGTTCATTTTTTATATGTAATACCATGCGATAAATTGGGTGACATCATTCTCGTGGATCTAGCTCGTTCCATTCATGAAAAAAGATACTTTGACACTTTTGTATTTGAACGCCAATAGTCATTTATCTGCTGTAAGAATAACTTATTTCTTAGTGCATAACGCTTGGCGAGATTTTGGCGACGAATTTAGCGGAATGTTGCCAACTTGGCGACTTTTGAAATGTCGCCAAATTAACGAAAATTTCGCCAAATGGATAAAAATGACGCTAAATCAATGAAAATGACGCCAATTTGTCGAAAATTCAATATCTTGGAAAGAATATTAGTATCTACTATAAGAAACAGTGACGGATTTTGGCCTCTTGTTTGGGGGGGGGGGGGGGGCGATCTGTAGATCGAAATGTTCTCGGAGGTTTATTCACTTAGGATTTTCTTAACGGCTTCCTATATACGGATATTTGACATTTTTGAAATAACTAGAACAAATTCGGAAGTTTATAGTAAGTTCTTTGCAGCTTATAAAATATGGCCTATCATTTTTTTTAAGACGAAAGCAAAACAATGAAGATTGGAGGGGAAAAAAATTACGTGACTATATAAGGAAACAAACTTATTGTTGAAGTCGAAACAAGAAACTAAATTATATTCTGTTGCTGTTGTTGTTGAGACCCACACCGTCCGACCTACCAGAAAGGTGTAAGGTAACCGAAATTATATTCTGTATTAAGTATACACAAAAGTATACACAAATAAAAGATTTCCATGTGAGAAGATTAATACTGAATATTAACTAAATAAACACACATTTATATTCTATTCACTAAATATGGTTATCATATAATACAATACAAATAAATTTTATTTTTCTTAGACTGTGGTAGAAAAGGAGGATGAACATGAGTAAATACAGTTAATATAGGTATTAATAAGCACTGAACATTGATCTACATTTTCCCACTTTTTTACATTTTTAGCTGCACAGGAATCAATAAATTTTTACGCGAGAAACATCACGTATAAACATCACGCAAAAACATCAAAAGAAAAGACCAATGGTTTGATCGAGTTTACTACCTCTGGCAAAAATTATGGAATCACTTCCATGTTATTTCAATGGGATACGAAGTTCAATGCTCTACAACTTTTGATGCACGGATACCCTAAAAAACCCTTTTTGAGCGAAATTGAAGAATAAAAACTTAATAAAATAAAAAATGTTTGAACAATTTTGCACTTTTCATTATTTAATAATTCGCAACCAAAAAATGGGAAAAGAGCTGTAGGCTGAAAGAAAAAACTCGTAAAAACTAATTTAGAATAATAAATTTGATCATATAAACATGAGGAGCTATATCTTAATGATTTTCCATGATCAAATTTATTATTCCAAATTAGTTTTTACGAGTTTTTTCTTTCAACCTCTAGTTTTTTTCCCATTTTTTGATCGTGAATTATTAAATAATGAAAAGTGCAAAATTTTTCAAATATTTTTTGTTTTGTTAAGCGTTTAAAGTTCTTCAATTTCGCTCAAAAAGGGTTTTTCAGGGTATCCGTGCATCAAAAGTTGTAGGGTATTGAACTTCGTATCCCATTGAAATAACATGGAAGTGATTCCATAATTTTTGCCAGGGGTAGTACCTATAACACTATTCAAGTGTAATTGCCAATTCAGCTTATTGTCTATCATTATCCCTAACAGCCTTACGGAATCCATCGCAAAAACCCTGGCGCCGTTAACCTCCCAGGAAGGATCATCATTATAATATCAAGTAAAAGTGTCTTCTTGCTTTTTCTTTAGCAAATCGATCTGAAATTGTTACTGGTGAAATTGCGATATCATAATGCACATGCAACAAAGCCAATCCCACTAGCAGATCTTCTCTAATTGTGTTTCGAAGCCATGTCTTCAATCGTTTTAGTGCTGAGAAGCTACGCTCCGCGGTTGCTACAGTAATTGGTAATGCTACAAGAACTTTCAGTAACACGTAGATCACATGCTACACTGCAGGATCGCAGTTCTGTAGTGCTTCAAAAGCAGACTTGAGTACTTCGCCGGTATCGGCATTTTCTTGCATCCATTTGGTTCTCCAGTTAATCACCTCAACTTGAAAATGTACTGTTCATTTCTTCCACTCTCAGTTCGGCTATTCTGTGATACTTCTTGCTTAGCTCTGTCCAAGATGGGAGGAGTGACTCTTCGTCCGTGTTGATTTTCGCTAAAAGAGTCGATGGTATTTTAATGGCCAGGCACTTTGACCTTCGTCATTCGCCTGTATTACAGCGGCCAGAGTGTGAACCATTTAGCCGTCCATTGACGTTGCCCCAGGCGCACCAGAGGGGGGCGGATCACATTGCGCCCACAACACAAACATCCATGCCTTACGTGGGGCTCGAACCCACAACGTGGCGGTCGAGTGGTACTAAATCTTGTAAATATAAGACATCCAGATTTTCCTGTGCGAATCGGTCTTTTAAGTCTTCTTGGATGGAGTTTAACAAAGGCAAGTAAACATTTATTCTGTAATAATCTTCAGGAGTTATGGCAGGAGTATTTGATCTATGAACTTGGCGTCCAGCAGTACGTGGTGTTTTTGTTTCAATTCCAAGATCATTACACATTCCCTCAATCTCTCTGCATATATTCCCGAAATCGGATTCCACATTTTTTTTAAATTCACTTATTATCGTAATTGCATTAGAGACAGCATCTCGAGCTTTCTTTTTACTTTTATTATGGGGACGAGATTTCGTGGATAAACTGAGGGAGGGAGAGCAAGGCCAAAGTATCTCCCTAATTATATATATATATTTTTAATTTTATAATTTATTTCATGAAACGTCGACATTTGTCAGGCGTTTGGGGGAGGGGGGGGGGGCGATCGCCTCGATCGCCCCTCCTGAAATCCGCCACTGATAAGAAATACCTATTTTTTTTACTGTAAATGTAGTAAATTCATTACATTATATAAGGAAAGTCATGTGTTGCCCACACATGACTATTGATTTTTTTAACTGTAAAAGTAGTAAATTCATTGCATTATATAAGGAAAGTCATGTGTTGCCCACATCAGATTTTTTTTTGTTGCAATCATTTAAGTAGGTTCATTCTTTAGCACTATATATTTCCCTATGTGTTTCTGGTTCAAATGATTTTCATAAAGAATTACTTCTACAAAGTGTTCTGTGTTCATCCACATGCCTAAGCTAAAAGTGATAGCGTTATTTCTTTATTTTTCAAGATCAAAATCTTTCTTTATTATCTTGTTTACGGTTAATATACTGAGGTATTTAAAGATATTGCATCTGTTCTTTGAGTTTCTTTTAAGAGACCTTAAATTTGTAATAGTCTGTTCTTTCTTTGGATATTCGTTTCGTTTTCCATTTTCAGTTAAAAGCAATGTTTGACAATTTTTTCTTTTAATATATATATTTTTCTACATTTAAAAATGTTAATTCCACGATTTTCACCTCGTTTTTTAAATTACAGAATAAGAATATTTCTCTTCGGAAAGAACAAAAACATAACTTTCGATCCAAAACTTTCTTACTTGTGTTTTCGAGGTTATAGGTTATATACGCTTATAGTTTTCGAGGAATTGACTTGTCAAGTTCAAGGAGATGGAAAAGTGTTCGTTCTTCTAGTTTGTAATGTCTATATCTCGAATACTAAATGTACTAGCTGTGAACTATAAGAAGTAATTTGTAGCCCTTTGAAAGTCCTACAAGGATATGTAAATGGTATTTAGATCGGATTCTTGGTGTTTGAACTATACTGGTTATAATTTGAATATTTTGAGCTATTTTGAAAAGGTGGTTCTAATTTCGATATTTTACTATTTTGAACTGTTTTGAAAATGTATGAAGATAAACCACCCACAAAGAAAAATATTATTCACGCAAAACCATTTCGGCTCCATCGGACTGGGGCCACTGCCGACTTTATTTCTATTTATTTAGTTATGAAAAATTCCAGAAAGGTAGCGGGCAAAAGGAAAGAAAATGCTACATCTCATATTTAACTAGTGGCGTAATCAGCCTTTTGGCGCCCTGGAGCAAATAATTTTAGGTCGCTCTTTCCTATAATAGTTTTTTGATCTTTCCTAATAGTCTTTGATCCTTAAGCCAAATGCATGTTCATTATGTAAGAGTTCTCGTTTGGCGCTCTGGAGCGATCGCCCCGTCTCGCTCCATGACTGAACGCCACTGGATAGGGTAATTCTTCTGTGCTTTATATATTTGGCCTCTTCCTCGATTGTGGATATGTCTCCCAACTCCAAACCGACGCAGCGGTGACAATAAAACAGCAATCAAGCCAGGCAGCTTATTTCAACATCTACCTCTTAGATAGAGCCGCCTGTACAATGAAATGTATAGAATGATAAAGAATTCTGATATGTCAGAATGGATTTGACGAAACTGATATGACGTATGTATGAAAAGGAGAAACATTTCAGCACGGAACTATGAGATTCATTCAGCAAGCGTGGGATTAATATTTGCGAGATACGTGGTACTTTGATTTGGGGTATGCAGGCTTTTGGAAATATACGATCCCAGATTATGGGTGGCAAATATTTTGTAATGCTATTGCCTTTACTAAAGCAACCTCAAGAAAAAGCAACCTCAGGATATGCTATAGATAAAGCTTGGATGATGACTGATATGGATTCAGCATCTGCTTCCGGAGGGTTAGGAGAATTTATAAACGATTTCCACTTACGGTTAGTTTATCATATTTGGTTCGAAAAAATTTCTCTTCGTTTAAAACTATTTCTCCCGATTGGGTATCGATTAGGTGATGACTCATATGGATTCAGCTTCATAAATTCCTAAGGGAGTAGGGTGGTTTACTAAGGATTTCCATTTCCGGCTCGTTTTCAACTTTCGGTTCGAAAATTTTACTTGAAATGTTTATTTTTCAGGGTTGGCTATCGATAGAGCTTAGATGATGACTTATATGGATTCATCACCGAATTTCAGAGAATGTAGAGGGCTCACTAAGGATTTCTACTTCCAGTTCTGGAGATATCACTTACGATTAAAAAAAAATTCTTTGCAACATCTGTTTCTCAGAATCAGCTATAGATAAAACTTAGCATAGATAATGGCTTCCTACCCCCTCCAATTCTGGAAGGGGGTTAGAAGGTTCACTAAAGATTTCTATACTTCTGGTTTTATTTTTACTTCTGGTTCCAAAGTTTTCCTTGTAACCTCAATTTCTCAGGATTGACTATAGGATTGAGCTTAGATGATGACTAATATGGATTTAGCATCAAATTACGAAGAGGGAGTGGGGGAGGGGGGGGGCGTCACTAATTAGTTACACTTCCCGTTTTTCAAAATTTCGTATAACGATACGAAATAAGTGTGCAAAAGAGTATAAAAATGATTAATAGATCCCTCGAAATAGAAGTGCACACTTCACTTCCCAGCATAAGAAGGCTCCTTCATAAATCTTTTGTTCAGATATAAAAATGGAGCACAAGTTTATTAAAACATATTTTCCGATTAAATGGCAATCGAGCATTCTTTTAATGGCGGGCGAGTCTCCCTTTAATGGCAGTTGAGCCTCCCTTTAATGAATCTATTGTTACGAATATGTGAAACGCCTTCACTGGAGGCTCTTTTGAGAACCGGAAGGGAAAAATACTTTTACAGGCAGCCATTCCTATTGCGTCAATGCAAGTTAGACATATTTGAACACTCGGAACAGGGTTGCCTTATTTGGCGACTTTTTGAGGGTACTAGGGCTTTCTCGAAATAATGAACATTCTTAGAAATACCAGTCCATTTTGGAAGTTCCTACAGAGAGTACATAAAAAGAGTCGTTGTTCAATTAGGGGACAGTTGATGTGATACGAGCTACATTGAATTGTGAGATATGTCAATGTTTTGAGAATAGTATCGGCTGTTTCGCGAAATGAGCGGAGCATTTAATTGCTATTTTACTGTACTGGACAGTTGTTTAGTGATTTCGTAAGATGGCTATCGAGCTATTTGCTGGATAGTGTTCCTGTTTAGGCTGTGCTTGTAATTGAAAGTGTTTGTTATCCAGAAATTTGGACCTGCATAGTTATCCTGAGACTTGTATCCTAAGGGCACACCCAACATTCCAGAGGGTACGCCGCAATAGTAAATTTAGTGATTTTTACCTTCTCATATGTTTAGAGCTGAAAATTTTCGAATTCGAAATTTTAATGGGAAAAGAAGTTTTCAGACTGAGTGAACAGATTTTAACCGATAGTTTAAACCGATAAACGGTTTATTTCATTGTGTTACCCTATTATTTCTCTATAAATGTACCCAATTTCATATTTTTGTATGCTATAATTTTTACGGTACGAGACAGAGAAATCGCTAGATGTGCCGAAACGAAAAAAAAAAGTTCACTTCAGAAGTGCATAAAAAGTAAAATATCTCAAAACCTACATCGAAATTAAACAAGAAAGATCAATCATGCATAAGCATTGATTATGAAACACTTTCCAACTGAAATGTAATTTCATTTAAAAATTTCTAAAATGTGATTCATTCAGTGGTAATATCTTTTACATTATCACAGTACTACAGTAATTTATTATACTTAAATATTTAAAACTGTATCGAAATATAAATCATCTGATTCTTTATGCAAAATCAATGAATATTTCATTCATATAACTTGTATTCCAGACTCCAGAGCTAAATAATTTTGTGTGAAAAAAATTCAGCAATTCTTATGTAATTCATCTTACAATCGCTTGAGATATTTGCATTCTGCATATGTTAAAATTAGGCTTCCTTGAAGAAATAATAAAAGTTTAGGGATCATTTAAAATCACAACTATTGTAATTGCATAGGCACGGAATTTAGATACACAGATAATACACAGATAATATATATGTGTATGTGTATGTACTCAAAGTATTGGAATCGTGCCGAAGATCGAAACTCGAATTTTCAAAGGATCTACACGTTTTGGGACTTCTAGAACACGAAAAAACTACTTTTAGGAAGACGTCTGTGTGTGTAAGGGTGTATCTGTGTATGTTTCTGTGTGTCTGTGTGGATATTACATCCACTCTAATTGAAAAACTAATGGACCGAATTTCATACAATTTGGTAGGTATGTTTTTTGTGGGAAATCCTGATGTTCATTAGATTATAGAACGATTCGTAATAAAAGAATCTGCCTTCTTTGCGAAATGGCCGCAGAAATTGCCTTTATCCACTCTAGCTAAAAACTAATGAACCAAATTTAACAAAATTTGGAGTATAAAATTTCAATAACCTACAAGTGATTTATATACCAAATTTAACAAAATTTTGTATATAAATCATTTGTAGGTTATTCTACTACGATTCGGGAAAAAGGAACGGGCTATTTTTGCGAAATGGCCAGCAAAAATCGTTATATATAAAAATAAAAGACTACGTGTGCTCAATTATATCAATTAAATTCCTATTTTATATGTGATTTTTGACAACAAAAAGAATAAGACTAACCCCATTACTCTAGGACTAGCCGTTCTTGAGATATTCTAGTTTTTTCGCGTTTTCGCTACGCCACCTTTGACAATAAGTCCAGCTATCAAATGAGAACCAAATTTAAGTTTAACGTGTAAATTCAATGTCATTTAAAATGCTTATGTTGTGCAGATAAACTCAAATTATCATTGAATAAATAAAGAGAACGAATATGAGTCTGCAGAGAAAGACATGTGCTGTTCACATCAGAATTTTTAACAATATTACACCAATGATTTATAGAAGTGAACGGGGATTATTTTCAGGCCATTTCGAAAAAAATGTATGATCTATATTTAAAGATCCATCAAATTTTTGTCGAATAAAATGTTCAACAAATTTAAGCTGTGTACCAAATTTTAACTCTCTAGGACGTAGGAAAGTGCATTTAAAATGCCATCAATTAAATTTATCATGAAGAGTTATATAAAATTTTAAAAAAATGAAAAATTGTTATCTACCAAATTTATTTTAAAATATGAAGCCACTTCCATATGCAAAACGTTTAAACAAATGGAGAGATATTTATTATATAATATCTCTCTCTTTTCTTTCTGGAAGATGTCCCAAAGTCAGAATTTAAATGAATTTGTTTTTTTCCCTATATTAAATAATTTTTTTAATTAAAAAACTACTTAACATATTTTACTGAATTTTTTTTATATATTCTATGGGATAATGTGAATATTTCCTAAAAATTTCGAAGCAATTCGTGAATTTTAAATTTACTTAAAAAATGTTTGAAAAATTAGGTCCCATAGGGTTCAATGTATTTCATTTTTTCAACCCGGGTTCAATAAAAAACTAATTGGGTGATATTATTTATTTATATTCCCATAGGTCCTACAGACCGTCTGAACAACATACTAAAATTTCATTTTGATAAACTCATTTTTACGGCAGTTATCGTGCTAACGGACAGACAGACAGACAGACAGACAGACAGACAGACAGACAGACAGAATGAACAAAGTCATAAACACTTTTCAACTTTGTTGTAAAGTGTTAAAAAAGGGGCTCTGTCCTGCAAAAATTCACTCGTGTAGGTACCTGCCTGCAAAAATTCGTGGCCTTGCTCTTGCTAGTCTATCCACCAGGACGCGAACTCGCAGTTCAAATATTTTGTTTTTGATATTAAATATTTCTTAAACTACAATATATGTCAAAAAACGATTTATTTTAGCGTATTCCCCAAAGCTTTTTCTATAAGTGTACCAAATTTCATATTTTTATATGCAATAGTTTTTGCATTACGAAGCAAAGAATCTCGAGAAACGAGAAATTTGTCAAACAGTGGCGCCTGCAGCTACTTTTTACTTTCCCTGCAATACATGGTAATGTATAGGGAAAGTATTGGAATCATGCCGAAAATCGCAACTCGAGTTTTCGACGGATCTACACGTTTCGAGACCTCTAGAATACGGTAAAACCCTTTTTAGCGTGACGTCTGTGTGTGTGTCTGTGTGTCTGTCTGTGTGTCTGTCTGTCTGTCTGTGCAGATTTTGTATCCACTCTAACTAAAAAACTAATGGACCGAATTTCACAAAATTTTGTAGGTGAGTCACTTGTGGGCGGGGCTGGTGCTGATTAGTTTTGGGTACGATTCGGAATAAATGAACCCGCCTTTTTTGGGAAATGGCCCGCAAAAGCTTGTATCCACTGTAGCTGAAAAACTAATGGACCGAATTTCACAAAATTCGGTAGATGAGTCACGTATAGGTCCCCCTGGTGCTGATTAGATTTTGGTACGATTCAGAAAAAAATAACCTGCCTTTTTTTGCAGAATGGCCCGCAAAAATTATCAAAATCTAAACTAAAAAGCTACGTATGCTCAAATATATCCATTAAATGCTTGTTTAATGCGTAATTTTTAACGAAGAAAAGAATAAGACCAACCCCATTACACTAGGACTAGCCGTTCTCGAGATATATTAGTTTTTGTCGTATTTTTCCACCCCACCTTTGAAAATAAGTCCAGTTTTCAAATGTGAACGAAAATTGAATTAAAAGTGAATTACATTTAATTGAAATAAATAGAACGTGGATATAAGTCTGGAGGGAAAGTCATGTGCTGCCCACATCAGATTTTTTACTTTCCCTGCAATACATGGTAATGTATGGGGAAAGTATTGGAATTATGCCGAAAATCACAACTCGAGTTTTCGACGGATCTACACGTTTCGAGACCTCTAGAATACGAAAAAACCATTTTTAGCGTGACGTCTGTGTGTGTGTGTGTCTGTCTGTCTGTGTGTTTGTCTGTCTGTCTGTGCAGATTTTGTATCCACTCTAACTAAAAAACTATTGGACCGAATTTCACAAAATTTGGTACACTTGTGAGCGAGTCTGGTGCTGATTAGTTTTGGGTACGATTTAGGATAAAAGAACCCGCCTTTTTTTGCGAAATGGCTCGCAAAAGCTTGTATCCACTCTAACTGAAAAACTAATGGACCGAATTTCACAAAATTCGGTAGATGAGTCACTTGTGGATTACCGTGGTGCTGATTAGATTTTGGTACTATTAGAAAAAAAATAACCTGCCTTTTTTTGCAAAATGGCCCGCAAAAATCGTCAAAATCTAAACTAAAGAACTAGGTATACTCAAATATATCCATTAAATGTAATACGAATCCACGAAAATAATAAAACCAACCCCATTACACTAGGACTAGCCGTTCTCGAGATATTTTAGTTTTTCGTACTTTCTCTACCCCACCTTTGAAAATAAGCCCGGTTACCGAATGAGAACGAAAATTGAATTAAAAGTGAAATAAATTTAATTAAAATAAATGTAACGTTAGTATAAGTCTGCAGGGAAAGTCATGTGCTGCCCACATCAGATTTTTATTGTTTAATATAGAGAGATATAGGATTTCTAAATGAAATTTTAAAATGGATTCCTCATGTTAAATATTCGCAAACATGGGTAATGAGAGCATCCAATAAACGAGCTCGAACCGCAAAGTACTCGTTTCGCTGCAACAGGGTGCGAATATCTTATACAGAGATGCGATATTCTCCAAATGATAGGAAATATTTCTAACCTATTGTTACGATTCCGATAGGTCTAAAAACTATATGTACTTTAAAATGGGACAGGTATTATTTAAGAACATTTTCAAACGTCGGCTAGCTAGAGTCAGGTAGATACGCGTACTCAAAACCGTATATAAACCCCAAAACCCAGACGTTTATCAGAATAGTAGCATTTAAGAAAAGTAAACTTTATCAAAGCTGTAAATAAAAGCATTAAAGTAAAATCATACCCAGAAGCGAGATAAAATGCCGCATGAAACTTTAAATATTGAACTTTTTCATATATTTATTCAGCCTGAACGTTTTATGATACTGCATAAAATTATGGAATGCATCGTTAAGATAAGCACAGCAAGTCAGATTGATGCCCACGGTTTCATCCAAATGTTTACAAAGTCTAATAGAGTTAATTTTATCTCTTTTAAATGCATTTTTTTTTTTACATGAATTCTATTAGTATTTAAGCCTGTCAAAGTTAAGGAAACTAACACAAGTAAAAAAAAAAACCTCTGATGTGGGCAGCACATGACTTCTCCTACATAATGCAAATATTTAACTTCGTTTAATGTGAAATTATGACGGACAAGATCCAATGCTTTTTACGTTGAAGAGTACACAGACATTGGGCGCTTTTCCAGATAACATGCGAAGTTGTTTTGAAATACCAAATTAATGTTACGAATATGAGAAAAGCTTCATTGTGCTATGTTTCTATTCAAATAATACATAGCAGACCTTTGCTGCTATACAAGGTTTTTGGTCATTCATGGGGAAAACACCTTTACAGGCAGTCATTCCTATTACGTGAATGTAAGGTTTCCGTATATTGGATTTTGTTGCGGGGTTGCCAGATTTGACAATTTTGGAAATTTCTATGGACAGTATATAAAATGAGTCATCGCTCAGGTGGAGAGTCGTTGACGTGATACGAGCTAAAGTGAATTGTGGGATACCCAGTGCTTTGAGAATAATATTTGCTATATAATGAATTAGGTGAGCATTTAATTGCAGTTTTATTGTATCTGACAGTTGTTTGGTGATCTCGTAAGATAGTTATTGAACTATTCGTTGTGTATTGTTCCTGTTTACGCTTTTAAATAAAAGTGTTCGTTATTCAGACATTTGGATTCATTCTTAAATCCTGAGAGTACATCCACGAATCCAGAGGATGTGTAGTAACATTAAGTTATATTTCGCGCAAATACAATTTGACAATTTGAAATATTGCTAATATCCGAAAACAATGTACTCCATTATATTAAAATATGATAATGAGTAATTCATCTATTTGGCGTCATTTTCGTAACTTTACTCTCTTTACTGACAATATTGCCAACATTTTCATCAATTTTGTACCATATTATGAAAGTCGCCAAGCTAGCGATATTTCGCCAAATGAGTCGCCAAGTTTTATATATATGATGATACTTACGAATGCTTATTTTTATAATTTTTTAGATAAATTTATTTGAAAAATGTGCAATATTTCGAAAATGGTTGAAGGTAGAGTTCTAAAGTTCATTCGATTTAGAATAAAAAATTACGCAAAACATAATTATTTATTTGACATTATTGAACGTTCTGATACTTTTTATGATTTTTTCAAGCATTCGTTCGAAAATTTGGGGGTTTTCAAAACGTTCATCCTCGTTTAAAACCAAAAGGGTTCCAGTATTTCCGGTTAATAATAATCGTATCAAATTACATCAAAAATCAGTGTTTCTTTCAAGCTTTCAAAAAGTCCTGAAAGAAACACTGTTCGAAATGTCCCTTTCGTTTGTGAGATATCGTATGCACACACACACACAATCACCTCAAAATTGTTTGATTCGAGTTCAGGAGTGTTTAAAACGTGTTCTTCCGTTGAAAACTCGAATTCGAATTTTCGACCTTGGGTCAATGCATACTTTATACTATGTATGTAGGGAAAGTAATTAAGTTACAACTATTTTATTAAGGTTTATTTTGCTTAATAATGTATAGCGCTTTAGTATCTTAAATAGTCGTCATAATCGAAAATCCGGCTCAGTTTTATTCTGTTCCATGATTGATACTAAAAGTGGGCAAAGTTTTCGTAATCTAGATTACCGACGGGATTTTGGAGGATCTGAAACGATTTTTCGACTCCCTCTCATCCTGCACCCCATTCTACCTGTCTCCAGGGGAGAAATCGAAAATCTGACTCCGTTAAGTTCTGTCCCGAGGTTGATACTATAAATGGGATAAGATTTAGTCTTCTAAATACCTGCGGCTTTAGAGGGTCTGAAAAGACTTTTCGAAAAATCATATGATCAACGTCTACCGTGGGGGGGGGGGGAGGGGGAATCAGAAATTCGGTTCCTTTACATTCTATTCCGTGGTTAACACCATAAGTGTGCAAAGCTTTCACTTTCTAAGCCACCTGGGAGGATTTTGATGAGTTGGGAAACTATTTTCACCCCTCCCCCTTTTTCCCGCTCCCGGGAGGGATTGAAAATCCGGCTTCGTTAGGTTCTGTCCCGTAGTCGATATTAAAAGTGTGCAAAGTCTATAGCCACCAATAAAGCTTCTGGTGGGTCTAGAAACTCTTTTCACGCCCACCCCCCTTGCTCACCCATTTTCGCCCATATAGTTTTTGATTCTGTTTGTGGGGATGTGCTGGAATTTGAGCTGCGACTTACGGTTCGACAGATTTTAGTGCGGATGATTTGGTCTTTATATCTAATAAATTATCAACTTTTAGAAATGCGTGATTTTTTAAATAAAGCACCTAGAAATGTAACTACAAATAGGCAAAAGGTAAAATAAACTGGATAAGCAAAATTTAACTCAACAAATGTAAAAAATAACAAGAAAGATCAATCATGCACAAAGCATTGATTATGAAACGCTTTCCAACTTCAATGCAATTTTATTTAAATATCTCTAAAATGCAAAATATTCCTCGGCAATATTTTTAAAATTATCACAATACTACATTAATTTATTTTATTATATTTGAAAACTTCATTGAAAGCAAATGAAATTTATTCAAATGACGTCATCGAAATATAACGAGCCTGCTCTCTCTATAAAAGCAGCATTTCATTCATAAACTTTTTTCCATTCATTTCATTCATCACAATATTATAATAATTTATTTTATTTAAAAACTTAAGACCATGGAGGTACAAGTAATTAAACTCTATGCTTTGAACTTTATCGAAAAAGTCGTTCTCCTCTGTGTAAAATCAATGAATATTTATTTCATTCATATCAGCTATATTGCAGACTCTATGAACTATGCGTTAAAGAAAGATCTAGACTCTATGCGTTAAAGAAATGCAGCAATTCTTATACAACTCATTTTACATCTTTTGGTATTTACATTCTCCATAAGTAAAAATTAGGCTTCGTTGTAGAATTAATCAAAGTTGGATTATCATTTAAACTCGAATATATTGTAATTGCGTTGTTTCAGTATGTAGATGCACAGAATTTAAACAAAAATGAAGCGGTTTTAGGACTGATACAACACTCAATATGAATTAAAAAGAACTTTAAAAATCACGATTTTGATACAAGATGGATGCCATATTTTATTTTGAATTGGGTCACGTGATCGTTTCGTATAAAATGTGTGATTATTATTTTAATTTTTTTTTTTTAAAAACTACTGAATATATTTTACTGAAATTTTTTTTATATATTTTATGGGATAATGTGAATATTTCCTAAAAATTTCGAAGCAATTTATGAATTTTAAATTTGCTTAAAAAATGTTTGAAAAATTAGGTCCCAAAGGGTTCAATGTATTTCCTTTTTTCAACACGGGTTCAATAAAAAACTAATTGGGTGATATTATTTATTTATATTCCCATAGGTCCCACAGACCGTCTGAAAAACATACTAACATTTCATTTTGATAAAGTCATTTTTACGGCAGTTATCGTGCTAACGGACAGACAGACAGAATGAACAAATTCACAAACACTTTTCAACATTGTTGCAAAGTGTTAAAAAAATTAATAATAAAATTTACATTTTTGAATGAAAGATAAAAATGTTTAATAGATATATATATAGTATATATATATCATACTAATCTTGCGTTAGAACTGGCTTTTACAGATTATATGCCTGTAATCTTTATCAAAGTTGCTGAATTAACATTTTCCTACATGATAATTCGGACATTTCTGGCGTCCAAAGTACATTGACATCACTATAAACTTTAAAATAGCCCTGATTATGTCCATTGCATCCAAAGGTTTATAACATTGTAGAAGCTTAAGCATGCACGTTGATAATCCGAAATTATACCATCCCTGTAGATACAGTGGATGTTAAAACATCTCCGTGGGCCAGCAAATAGGAAAGCGTTTGCCAAAGTTTGTATCTTATATGACGTAATAACGTGGCTATCTTTACACGTTCTCTGTATTTATCAATCAGTGCGCTCTTTATAGTTGTTTCCATAGTGTATTTCTCAAATCTGTTTGCTACATGACGATATGGAGGATCAGTGGAATTTGATAAATTTATTTTCAATCTTTGATTCCTATAAGATTCATTTGACATCACTATTTATAATGCCATGCTTTCAAAGGAGGCATGTCTTCAGAGAACTATTTAGGACATTTGGAAACGTACACTCAGTGCATCAACCAGCATCTGCGGACCGGTTTTTCGCATTTCAGTGTTTCTCAGCCAAATACTCCATTTCAAACATTTCTTGGTAGAGGGGGGAGGGGGAACAAAGAAAAATTAATAATGGTAATATGATTCAGCAACAGAAGTCATGACAAAAATATAATAACTTTGAAATCCTTGAGACAGGCAATCGCCTCTTCAGCTCATCTCCCTCTTCCCCTCTAAATAGCGTATTTTTCTTCATGGAACAGCAGTGCTTAAAGCATAAAACTTACTATATGTAATATGAGCGTTAAAACGAATAAAATTAGTCCACAGAATTTTACAAGAAGCGTTTTAGGAGCGTCCTTTATCGACGGAACTACGAACTTGGTCATTGAAACTTTCTACAATCTAAATTCGATATTTTTTTTTACTTTCCCTACAATACATGGCAAAATATAGGAAAAGTATGGGAATGCGGTCGAAAATCAGCCTACACGTTTTGGAAACACGAATCTACACACAACGTATGTACCTGGGAACACCGCGTGCTGTTGGTACATTTCGGGCGCGGTAGCCCGGTGATTGGCGCGCTGGATTTGCACGCTGCCACAACTGCCGCCGTGTTCATGCGGAGTACGATCACGTTAAACATGTGGATCCGTAAGTCCTTCCGAGAGGTTGGTGGTAGGGGAAGGATGGTACGGTCCCTGTGGATGCCTCCCCCACTGGGTTCCAGTCTAAATTGGGTGGCACTTCCCGGCCGTCCAAACAGTTGCCTTACACCTTTCTGGTAGATCGGACGGTGTGGGTCTCAACAACAACAACACACAACGTCTGTGTGTGTGTGTCTTTGCAATGCATGTACCAACTCTAGCTCAATATCTGGTTGGCGGAATTTCACAGAATTTGGCAGGTGAGTTACTTTGTCAGTTACTTTGTTGATTACATTTTGATACAATTAAAAAAAAAATCTGATGTGGGCAGCACATGACTTTCCTTATATAATGCAATGAATTTACTACATTTATAGTAAAAAAAAAAAGTTACTCTTATATTAGATACTTACATTCTTTCCAAAATATTGAATTTCCGTCAATTATTAGTCGTCATTTTCATTGATTTAGCGTCATTTTTACCCATCTGGCGAGATTTTCGTTAATTTCGCAACATTTAAAATGTTGCCAAGTTGGCGACATTCCGCCAAATTCGTCGACAAAATCTTGCCAAAAGTTATGGACGGAGAAATACGTTATTTTTATAGCAGATAAATGACTATTGGCGTTCAAATGCAAAAGTATTACTCAAAGTATCTTTTCTCATGAATGGAACGAGCTAGATCCACAAGAATGCTGTCACCAAATTTATCGCATGATATTACATATGAAAAGTGAACATGTTTCTCAACAGTTAATATTTTCTTTTTAATTTATGAGATTTTTTGATACATTTATTTGAAAAATGTACAATATCTCGAGAACGGTTCACGCTAGCGTTCTAAAGTTTATCTCAATCGTTTTCTAAGGAAAAATTACATAAGAAATGTCTATTTTCGTTACTTTATTAAAGGTTTTGATTTTTTGATGATTTTTTCAAAATTTCACTCGAAAATTTAGGGGGTTCTAAACATTCGATTGTGTTTAAAAACAATAGGCTTCCAGTATTCACGGATTATAATTTTTGTACCACATTTCAGTCGACTCGCTACATTCGTTTTTGAGATATCGTCTCCAGACTCACTGACACACACACAGACATCACCTCAAAAATGTTCGATTCGTGATCAGGGATGCTTGAAACGTGCTCGCCCGTCGAAAACTCAAATTCGAATTTTCAACTCCGTAACAATACTTTCCTTATACGTTATACTATGTATATAAGGAAAAAACATATAGAACCGGCCTTTTTTACTTTCCTTAAATACATAATGTATAAGGAAAGTGTTGTGACGGGGTCGAAAATTCGAATTCGAGTTTTCGACGGGAGAGCACGTTTCAAACATCCCTGATCACGATTCAAACATTTTTGAGGTGATGCCAGTGTGTGTGTGTGTGTGTGAAAGTATGTGTGTATGTGTGTGTCAGTGAGTCTGTGGACACGATATCTCACGAACAAATAGAGCGATTCGAATGAAATTTAGTACAAAAATCACAATCCGTGAATATTGGAAGCCTATTTTTTTTTAAATGTAATCGAATGTTCAGAACCCCCCCCCTCTAAATTTTCGAGTGAAATTTTGAAAAAATCATCAAAAAGTCAAAACCTTTAATAAAGTTACGCAAATAGACATTTCTTATGTAATTTTTCCTTAGAAAACGATTGACTTAAACTTTAGAACTCTAGCATGAACCGTTCTCGAGATATTGCGCATTTTTTAAATAAATTTATCAAAAAATCCCATAAATTAAAAAAAATATATTAACTGTTGAGAAACAAGTTCACTTTTCATATGTAATATCATTCTCGTGGATCTAGCTCGTTCCATTTATGAGAAAAGATACTTTGAGTAATATTTTTGTGTTTGAACGCCAATAAGAATAAGAATAATAAGAATAACTTATTTTTCTGACCATAATGCTTGGAGAGATTTTGGCGCTAAATTTGGCGGAATGTCGCCAACTTGGCGACTTTTTAAATGTTGCCAAATTAGCGAAACTCTCGTCAAATGGATAAAAATGACACTAAACCAATGAAAATGACGACTCATTGTCGAAAATTCAATATCTTGGAAAGAATATAAATATCTATTATAAGAAAAACCTATTTTTTTATTGTAAAAGTAGTAAATTCATTGCATTATATAAGGAAAGTCATATGTTGCCCACATCAGATTTTTTTTCACGAAATGGCCCACAAAAATAGCAAAATCTGAAATAAAAGACTAAATATATGAATGAAATGCTTGGTTTATACGTAATTTTTGACGACAAAACAAATAAAATCAACCTAATTACTCTAGGAGGACCTATTCCAGAGATATTATTTTTGAAATTTGGGGGACCTGGCAATTGATTTTTTTCACGGTATTTAATAAATATTCAATGACATTTCTTAAAATTTGGTAGTTAAATCATTTATGTATTACACAAGTGCTGATTAGAATTTGGTATTATTCGTAAAAATGGAATAAGTTTATTTCTTTTCAATGTGGCCCGAATAAATCGCCAAAATTTGGAATACAAAATTAAATATGCTTAAATGTATTAGTTAAATGTTTGTTTTACACGTAATTTTTACGGCAAAGCAAATAAAATCAACTCTATTACTCTAGGACGAACCGTCATTGGAATATTTAAGTGTTTTGGAATTTTGAGGAGTTGGCGATGTTTTAAAATGCATCGATGAAAAAGAAGACGTATTAAAATTGCAAACTGAATGTACAATGAATTACGTATCCTTGTCATTTTAAGCAATTAAACTCAATTTAATGGATTATGAAAAAGGGAATGCATTTTAGCCTGTAGGCAAAGCCATGTGCTGCCCACATCAGATTTTTAAATCTGAAGCCGGCTGAACAAAAACTCCGCCAAGTACACGAAACAAAAATCTTTTGTTTCTTGGTACTCAGCGAGGAGTTTTTTTAGCATGAAGTGGTACTTTTGTGTGATTTCAATACTTTTATAGAACTATTTATCAACAAGATTATGTAAAAATGATATAGAAGACTTTGCAAATTGTACTTTACGGTTGAGCATCATTTATTATTGTTGTTTTCAATTCTTGGAGTTCTAAATCAAATCTATATATTAAAGTCTTCAAAGAAATGCATGTACCTCACAACAGAACACGCAAAATGAGCCATCGTTCAATGAAATCGGTGTTGGAATTTATGCTGTAGGTCCGTCACCAATGAAGGGAAAAGATCGGAACAATCCAAATAAGTGTCATATTCAAATTCTTTTATCTCCGGTGCTATCACAGCAATTGTAATTTTTTATTTTGCTTTTCTCTGCATGCACACATTATTATTTATTTTTCATTATTTATTCTTATTACTTTTTATTTTGTTGCTTTGAGATAGCTTTACAAAATTTTAACCTTTCTTGGGACATATTACGCCCGTGCATGTAGTTTCGATTTATGCTCTTATTTAGGACGCAGTCACTTAGCGGCTGAAACGCCCGCGCATCCGGACAAAGGTGGGTGGAAGGGACTTATTTAGAGATGATTATGACCATTGTGCGGGTGTACCCAGATTGCACAAGTGGACTATGCACTTGATAAGCGAGTGTGCGTTTAAAGCGATTGTTGAAATGCGTACGGGGTGCGACTACGCTTAATCAAATAAATGAATTTAATTAATTCATGCTTTAAATAACAGACAATGCTAGACATCATTTGTAGTATGCATATAAAAAAGGAATGTAGTACATGTATAACATTTCCCTAATAGTAAATTCTATATTTGAATACACATATTACACAAATCTGAAATTTCCCAAGTATTGACAAACATTTGGTTTCTGGTATATAGTCTAACACGATGAGCAAAAGTTCAAAACATTATATACTGTTCTTGTTTTTCACGCAATATATTCATACATAAGATTTCATATCGGTATGTGCATTTCTTCTCAATTCTAACACACATGCACACAGAGTGACAGGCATCTTTCGGAAAGCGTTACAAATGTACTTAGGAGGTCTTAAAACGCGCTTTTCTACAAAAATATTGAATTTGAAAATTTTCGAGAAAAGAATACTTTTTATATAAGAAATGGGGTTTCCCATATACAAGGTAGGATCAAAAAGTTTGGAGACTGAACTGATATCTTCAACCTGATTGGAGGAGAGGGAAACTACTTTACCGTGGTGTAGAGGCATATGTGACACGAGATGTGAAAAGGACACGAGATGTAAAAATTGCCGACAGAAACATTGCACCTGCTGCTGCAGGTGCAATGTTTCTGTCGGCAATTTCCCCAAACGCTGGCAGAATTTGATATTCGCTCGTTGCTCTTCAAACGTTATTTTCGTTTTCGACGAACGCGAACGACTACAGTTCACTGACACGCATTGTCTGGAAAAACCCTGCACTGTGGACATGCTTCTTCCTTTTCCCATCTCGAGTCACATGTGCCTCTACGCCACGGTAAAATAGTTCCCCTCTCCTGCAATCAGAGTTGGAGATATCAGCCCAGTCTCCGAACTTTTTGATCTTACCTTGTATATAAATAGTTTTCATGCATGTTAGAGAAGTATAGGGTTAAATAACAGATAATTGTCAATTTTCAAGTTCCAAAAACGTTTTTTCAGATTTACTGTTTCTAGAAATTTTAACTTGGAATAAGTCCTCGAAATGACTTTTAAGATTTCTATTGAATGAAAGAGTTGTCTACCAATACTTATGGAATTTTAATGCATATTTATTATGTTCCCGTGTCAGATATGATCATGACAGAAATGACATACAGGTTTGTTTTTTGTTCCGCACGAAAATCGAAACTAACATTGGGAAACAAATATTAACAATTATTAACAACTCTGCATAACTCATTTTTATGCACTGACACGGGACACAGTATTCTAAAATTTTCATTCATAATAATAATAACTAAATGCGTGTCAGGAATGACATGTAATAAATATATATTCATCCAAAATGAATCATAAAATTGCATTTTTCACTTGCCTGATAATACCCAAGTTACAAAACTCCACATAGATGTGGAACAAAACTTGAGTGTTCTTCAACAAAGTTAAAATCACTACTGTTACCATCTATAGTGGATGAAAAGAATAATTTTTCGAATAACACCGCAACGTCACCGATTCCCAGCGACAAACGTGTATCAGCAATTTCACAAAGTAATATTGTTAAAATTTCTATAAGGGTTATTTTTTACAAGTTAAATCGTACTTTCATAAGCTTCACCAATTTATATCCCTCTGTTTTCACTTTCCCTGCAATACATGGTAATGTATAGGCAGGGCTGTCCTGAAGAAAATTATTGAGAGTGTGCGGTGCTGTCTCATTTAAAGAGTATTGAAATTGCCGGGCTCCCAGGGGCGGATCCCCTGGTGGGGTGTGTAGGAATATTATACTTTCAAGGGGGACGCTGCCCCCCTTGAAGAGTTTTGAATCATTTAGGCCATATAATTGCCATTTTTAAGCTCATAAGTCACTTTTTTTCACAATATTAATAGCTTAATGCTTGACATATATTAATATATATATAATATATATATTGAAAATTATCAATATGTATAGTGATTTAAATATTAATTATAAATTTCTTAAATTTCCATATAGTGTTTATTCCTAAATTTCCTAAAAATCCTATTAAATTTAAAACAGTAACTAGTGGTCATAAAATTTACTCTACTACTGTGAGTAAATTACTACTAAATTATTTAAATGTAATAAATGATAGTTTACGTTTTTCTAGCAATGACTACCTTTATCTAAATAATAGTAAAGAATTAAAAAATAAATTAACATCACTAGGTAAACTAATTGGATTTCAAACTTTTGATTTTAAAGATCTTTTTAATAATATTAAGATCTCTGATCTTTATGCAGTAATTTCAGCTCTATATAATGCTTATATTAGTAATCAATTTACTCATACTATATTTACCAATTTTCCTAAACTTCTTCACTTTGTTCTTTCCATTAATTATATATTTCAAGGTAATAAATTCTACTTACAAGTCTCAGGGGTTCCACAAGGTGGCTGTAGTAGCAGTATATTAACTAATTCATACCTTTTTGATTATGAAAAATCTTTTACTTCCACAGATTATAAAATTTACAGATATGTTGATGATCTGGTTTGTTTGATTTTTACAGACAACTGTGCTATAGATATAGATTTCTATCCGGATAATTTGGAAGTAATTCCTAATGAAGCCACTGTTAGTAATAACGTTAATTTTTTTTATTTAAATCTAATTATTGAACCTACTAATAGGATAGTTATTAATTTATATGATAAAAAGACTTTTTAACTTTAACATTAATAAAATATTGCCATTTAATTCCTGTAACTCGATACAATTGTTTAGGAATATTATACTTAATCAACTTTTTAGAATTTATAGATTATCAGATAAAATATTTTATGCTATGCATATTAATAAGCTAAAAATTACCAGCAAATTATATAAATATCTAGCATATTTTTTAGTAAATGGTATAGTTAAAAAATTTGAAATGGTTGAATATACTTAAATTCTCTCCTTAGTATCTTATATTAGCCAGACATCCACTTTCTCTCGAATAAGCATTACCATGTATTTACATCCCCTTATAATTTAGCCTCTATGTTTCTTTTATCATCTGTCCATTTATTTTGTAGCTCTTACTGTTGAATATCACATTTTATAGCCTTTTCGCATTACTGTTATTTATTTCTCACGATTGGGAACATCAGTTCTCAACTTTTTATTTTTTGCGATTGGCAACATTGGTCTCTTAATTCAAGTCTCCAATGGATCAAACTTATGCAGTGTTTTTTCAGGTATTCTTGTTACCTATAATTTTTAAATCTTTAAGCATGTCGTCCAAGTTAACAGTGTTTATAGATATAATCTCTCACTGATATCAGAAATATGCATTTTGTGTTCAATTTGATGAAATACTTGGACTTGACGAAGAGTTTTATCGAAATGAACAATTCATTTGTTTAGGCCTACGGCTTGTCCACGTATAAAGTTTTAATGCTTGAATTTTATTTGATTTTCTATTAACGATTCCTTTCCATTGATATTTGTTGTTTGTCTTCAGCTTGATGACTAGAGGTTTGCCTTTTATATTCCACTTGATTGATGATTCACTGTTTGATACTTTTTTATTAGTTAGGCATATTTTTAATGGAGTGTTTTGAGTTGCTACTTCTCTCTATTCTATCATTGGATTTTCAAACTGTTTTTATTATATATATATATATATATATATATAACTAGGCAACCTCCTCTCAGGTAAGTATCACTAGTCTTGATACTATGATACCTAAACTTGACGATCGGGAAATTGCTTCTGGTTCTGATAACACGCTACATGCTAACCCTCTGATTTCTGATGATGAGCTGGAAAAACGCATGCAGGATTTTGATAATGACATTGTACCTGACACTGATCATTGTCATGCAACTAGGAGGGCCACTCTCTCCTAGGTTTTCTCTGCCCTCTTTTTGGCTTTGGTCATGGGTTGTCTTAACGTCGTGTAAATCAATCTGCATCACAGTCGATCTGCCTCTGCTATTCTTAGCAAAAGGCTGATAAATGTTAGAGCTGATATTGCTCTCACCCAGGAACCCTGGATCTGCAATGGAAAAATTTGGGGTCTTGGGATCAAGGGCTTCAAGGTCTTTTATGATACATCTTGTATCAGACCTAGAACCTGTATTGCTGTCAGCAACAGGCTCAATGCTGTTCATCTTGTAAAATTCCTTGATGGTGATAATGTTGCCATCAGTGTGAATCTTAATAGCAATGAGCATAAGATAGAATACATCTTTGCTTCGGCCTATCTTCCTTACGAAGATAAGGAAACCTTTTCAAATGTCATTACCAGTCTAATTGAGTACTGCAATGGCAAAAAAAAATGATTATTGGTTGTAATGCGAATGCCCACAACACTGTTTGGGGCAGTAGTGATTGCAACCGTATGGGTGATGACCTTTTAGAACAGATCATACTTTATAACCTTTTTATTCTCAATAAGGGTAATTCTCCTTCCTTCGTGACAGTTAATCGTCGCGAAGTGATAGATATTAGCATAAGCAATAGCACTGCTTTTGACAATGTGTTTAACTGGAAGGTTTCAGATGATATATCTTTGTCTGACCACCAACTAATCTCTTTTTCTGTTAAAGGTCCTGTAAAACCAATAACAGCTAAAGGTAGGAACCCAAGAAGAACCAATTGGGGTTCCTACAAAGAAGATCTTCTGGTCAGTTTGGCTAGCCATAATAGTGAGTATTCTTCTATTGAAACCCTGGATTTGCATGTTGACTTTGTGCAACACACCATAATCCAATCCTTCCACAACAACTGCAAGACCACAAATGCTGACTCCCCAAGAATTGTTCCCTGGTGGTCGAATGAGCTCAGCCGTTTGCGTGGGAAATGCAGAAAGCTTTTCAATAGAGCTAAAAAGAGTGGAGAATGGCAGGCTTATAAATCTGCTCTTACCTCTTATAATAAGGCAGTCAGAGACTCCAAGAAAAACTCTTGGAGAACTTACTGTGAAGGCATTAATGATGCCCCTGCTACGGCGAAACTTGTTAAGCTGATGGCAAGAGACAGGAATTGTAATTTGAATACTGTCAAGAAGTCAAAGGGTGACTTTTCTGTTACTGGAGAAGAAACCCTGGCTGAGTTGTTCAGGGTCCATTTTCCAGTTTCTGATCCGTATGTTCATAGCGACATAGTTGATGCCTGCTCCACGTCTACTTGTGATGATAAAAGCTGGAGCATTGCTAGGAGTGTGGTTACACTAGACAGGGTTAAATGGGCAATTGATTCCCATAAACCCTATAAAACTCCGGGGACTGATGGCATAATTCCAATTCTTCTCCAGGAGGGAATTGAGGTGCTAGCTCCCATTCTCTACAGTATCTACAGAGCATGTATTGCCTTGGGTCATGTACCATCTGCCTGGAGGCATACTAAGGTAATCTTTATTCCAAAGATTGGAAAGGGTAATTGATAATTATTACGAAGCCAAATCCTTCAGGCCTATTAGCCTTACGTCTTTTCTTTTAAAGACTATTGAGAAGCTTATAGACAGGTATTTAAGATAAGTAATTCTGGCTGCTAAGCCTCTGTCAAGCTCTCAGCATGCCTATCAACCGGGTAAATCCACGGACACTGCCCTTTATAGTCTCTCCTTTATTTTGTAGAGAGACTTTAATGCCAACGACATGCTCTTGCTACCTTTCTCGACATTGAAGGCGCCTTTGATAAGATACCCATCGATACCATCCTTGATGCTCTTGATAGGAAAGGTGTTGATACTACGATCTCTTACTGGATCAAGAACCTTTTATCTAATAGGTATATTTGTGCATCTTTGCCTGGTAATAGTATGACGGTGCATGCACTTGCGGGCTGTCCGCAAGGAGGTGTGCTTTCGCCAATTTTTTAGTGTATAGTTGTGGACTCTCTTTTGGAGAGCATCAATGTTTCTGGTGTTTCCTGCGTTGGTTACGCAGACGATGTTGTTATCGTTGCCAGGGGCAAATTTGGCAACACTGTCTCTGACATAATGTCTACCGCACTTAGGAGGGTTGAGACATGGTGTAAAAATGCAGGTCTTTCTGTTAACCCGCAGAAGACTGCTATGGTTGCGTTTACTAGAAAACGCATTCTTAATCTTGGAGACATTCGCTTCTTTGGACAGAAGCTTACCTGCTCCAAGGAGGTTAAATTCTTAGGAATTTATTTCGACCAGGGACTCAACTGGAAGAGACACTTGAATTACTGCACGACTAAAGCCAGAAAAATCTTCTGGTCTTGTAGGACTGCTATTGGGAAAACCTGGGGTTTAAATCCCAAGGCTATCCATTGGATTTACTCGATGGTAATCTGTTCTATCATTTCCTATGACTCTATTGTTTGGTGGTCTAGAATAAGATTTGAAACTGCTAAATTAGAATTAATTAAGCTTCAAAGGATGGGTTGTATCGCAATCTCTGGATGCATGAAAACTACTCCTACTGCAACTCTTGAACTTTTACTTGGATTGCACCCGCTCTATATGCGTATAGAAGCAGAGGCACTCATTTGCATGAACAGACTTAAATATCTGAAACACTGGAAAGATTACTCAAGGTATTTATCTTGGAGTGATCTTAACAGTAACGTTGCTAGCTATCCTTATTTCTGTATGCCACCTGATGGCATTCATGTCAAACATACGTTTGACAAGCCTTACGAAATTCAGGTTCTCTCGCGGGATGACTGGAAGAGGACTCCCACCTACAATAAACAGAACTGTATTATATGGTATACGGATGGCTCGAAGATTGGTACAAGTACTGGTGCTGGTGTGTGCTGTCTGGATGATGGCACAGAGCTGTCTTATCCGCTTGGCAGTTATGCTACTGTCTTTCAGGCCGAGGTCTTGCCATTCTTATGTGTTGTAGAATTTGCTATGACAGAAAGTATAAGAGCAACCAAATGCTTATCTGTTCCGACAGTCTGGCTGCTCTCATGGCTCTTGGGAAGTCTACCATGACATCTTCTCTTGTCTGGGAGTGTTATAATGCACTCTGTGAAATTGCTAGCAATAATCAAGTCATTCTTTACTGGGTGCCTGGACATTCGGGTATTCCAGGTAATGAGTTGGCTAATGAATTGGCTAGAAAAGGCTCAAGTACTCCTTTTGTTAGCCCTTAGCCGGCCTTGGGTATTCCCAATGATCTTACCAGAAGAATTGTTTATGACATCTTCAGGAAGCTTCAATGTAAGAACTGGCGTAATATTAAGGGTCAAAGGCAAGCGAAAATACTCAACTGCAATTGCCCTAGTACATGTTAAAAGGAACTTTTCAAGCTCAGCAGAACTGGCATCAGGAGGGCTGTTGGGCTCCTTACTGGGCACTGCACCCTCAAGAGACACCTTAACATTATGGGCGTCACTAAAGATTCGCTTTGCAGGGGTTGCAAGTACAGTGAAGAAACTGCTCACATTCTCTGTGAATGTGAGGTTTACTCTGCTCACAGATTCGAACACATTGGTCGTCATGTGATTGAACCCTGGGAGCTGAATGACATCCCTGTCAAGTGCCTGCTCATCTTTGCGTCGGCTACTGGTCTCTTTTCGTAGAGATTTGTTCTGTCTGGGGTAGTACAATAGACCTCTGGTCGATGTGCTGGGCTCTTTTTGAGCCACCCGTCTCTCATTTCATTTTAAATAAATAACAGATATGGATCATTTTGTAACTTGGAACGCTTTCTATTTTTTCCCCTGTACTTTTTGTTTTCTTGTAACTTTTCACTTACTCACTTTAATATTACCTACATACATAAATCTCATTCCTAACTTAATACCCACTAATATTATGAAAAGGTTATTTCCATCATATGGCAACATCAGTTTAAACTTTTACTAAAACATTAAGAAAAAAACAAAAACATTTACAACATAGAGAAGAGTGGTCAAAAAATTATAATTACTTCGCTGTCAATTATTTTACAAGTTCACTTTTTAGCTAATAACCTGTAGCTGTAGTAACCTAGTAACTAATATAAAATATTACTGGAAATAAATATTTGGGGCAGGCAGTTTCGTTAGAAGGGGAGGAAATTGAATTGATACATTACATGGCCGAAAAAGGCTGAACTTTGTCGAAAGTTGCCCCAAAACCAGCAAATACAAAAGTTTTCTTAAGAGCTTGAGAATACGCCGCGCGTACTCGGTATTTTTCAAAATTTATAGAGAGTACGCGGCGCATACAGAGCGTACCCTTTCGGGACAGCCCTGTGTATAGGGAAAGTATTGGAATCATATCGAAAATCGCAACTCGAATTTTCGACGGATCTACACGGTTTAGGACCTCTAGAATACGAAAAAACTATGTTTAGCTTGACGTCTCTGTGTCTGTCTGTCTGTGCAATGTATGTATCCACTCTAACTCAAAAACTAATAGACCAAATTTCATAAAATTTGGTAGGCAAGTCACTCGTGTGTGACCCTGGTGCTGATTAGATTTTGGTACGATTCGGAAAAAATAACCTGCCTTTTTTTTTTTGCGAAATGGCCCATAAAAATCGTCAAAATTTAAAATAAAAAACTGCTTATGCTCAAATATATCAATTAAATGTTTGTTTTATACGTAATGTTTAACGATGAAAAGAATAGGGCCAACCCCATTGTACTAGGACTAGCTGTTCTCGAGATGTTTTAGATCTTTTGCATTTTCGCTACGCCACCTTGGAAAAGAAGTGAAGTCACCAAATGAGAACGAAAATTACATTAAATGTGCACATTCAGTGCCATTTTAAATAATTATGGGTGTTATTTTGTGCTATTAAACTCATAATGAATTATTGAAGAAATAAAGAGAACGTGAATATGAGTTTGCAGAGAAAGTCATGTGCTGTCCACATCATATTTTTACTTTCCCTGCAATACGAAAATTGAATTAAATGTGCACATTCAGTGTCATTTTAAATAATTATGGGTGCTATTTTGTGCTATTAAACTCACAATGTCCAATTACCAAATAAAAACAAAAATTGAATTAAAAATGCAAATTTAGTGTTATTTGGTGCAATTAAACTCAATCTAATGAATTATTAAAGAAATAAAGAAAATATGAATTTAAGTCTGCAGGGAAAGTCATGTGCTGCCCACATCATATTTTTACTTTCTCTGCAATACATGGTAATGTATAGGGAAAGTATTGGAATCATGCCGAAAATCGCAACTCGAGTTTTCGATGGCTCTACACGTTTCGAGACCTTTAAAATACGAAAAAACTATTTTTAGCGTGACGTCTGTGTGTATGTCTGTCTGTGCAATATATGTATCCACTCTAATTCAGAAACTAATGGACCAAATTTCATAAAATTTGGTAGGTAAGTTACTTGGGTGTGGCCTTGGTGCTGATTAGTTTTTTCTACGATTCGGGATAAAAGAACCCGTCTTTTTTTGCGAAATGGCCCGCAAAAATTGCCCGTATCCACTCTAGCTGAAAAACTAATGGACCGAATTTCACAAAATTCGGTAGATAAGTCGCTTGTGGATTACCCTGGTGCTGATCAGATTTTGGTATGATTCGGAAAAAAATAACTTGCCCTGTTTTTGCAAAATGGCCCTCAAAAATCGTCAAAATCTAAAATAAAAAACTACGTATCCTCAAATATATCCATTAAATGCTTGTTTTATACGTAATTCTTAACGAAGAAAAGAATAAGACTAACCCCATTACACTAGGACTAGCCGTTTTCGAGATATTTTATGTTTTTCGTATTTTCTCTACTCCACCTTTGAAAAAAATATGATGTTTGGCAGCACATGATTTTCCCTGCAGACTTATATTCACGTTATCTTTATTTTAATTAAACTTAATTCACTTTTAATTCAATTTTCGTTCTCATTTGGTAACTGGACTTAATTCCAAAGGTGGCATAAAGAAAATACGAAAAAACTAAAATATCTCGAGAACGGCTAGTCCTAGTGCAATGGGGTTGATCTTATTCCTTTCATCGCTAAACATACGTATAGAACAAGCATTTAATAGATATATTCAAGCATAAGTAGTTTTTATTTTAAATTTTGACGATTTTTGAGGGCCATTTTGTAAAAAAAGGCAGGTTATTTTTTTCCGAATCGTACCAAAATCTAATCAGCTACAGGGTATCCCACAAAAGACTTATCTACCGAATTTTGTGAAATTCGGTCCATTAGTTTTTCAGATAGAGTGGATACATGCTTTTGCGGGCCATTTCGCAAAAAAAAAAAAAAAAAAAAAAAGGCGGGTTCTTTTATCCCGAATCGTACAAAAAACTAATCAGCACCATATTCGCCCACAAGTAATTTACCTACCAAATTTTATGAAATTCGGTCAATTAGTTTTTTAGTTAGAGTGGTTACAAAATCTTCACAGACAGACATACACAGAAGTCACGCTAAAAATAGTTTTTTCGTATTCCAGAGGTCTCGAAACGCGTAGATCCGTCGAAAACTCGAGTTACGATTTTCGGCATGATTCCAATACTTTCCTTATACATTACTATGTATTGCAGGGAAAGTAATAAGTCAGTTACCAAATGAGAACGAAAATTGAATTGAAAATGAATTAAATTTAATTGCAATAAAGAGAACGTGGATATAAGCATGCAGGGAAAGTCATGTGCTGCCCACATCAGATTTCTATTGATGTAATTAGGAGTCGAAAACTCAACTCATCACTGGCGAGACTTGTGATGAGGGCTTGCCAGTGACGAGTTGAGATACATCATTCTGTTCTGAGATAAAATATGTTAAAAGTTTTTTTTTTCCAAATAGATCAATCACTATTACTGGAGAACAGTCATTCGAATTCTCATATCTGTTTTATTAATTTAGATACGTCTTTATATATACGTCATATTATAGCATTAACCCATTCTCAGAAAGCAAACCCTACTTGTAAAGCAAAACGACGTATCTTAAATTATGTCTTACAAGCTGAGATATTTTCAATTTTATGCAGCCAAAACTACATTTAATACTATCGAAGAATATTTTTGGCGAAAAATATGTAGAGCAGACTGTATTCTACACAAACACTATAAAAATATCTATCTTATTTATTATTTTTTATTTAAGTTCAAGGTACAGAAAATTGACAGTTACCAAATATTCAACATATAACTAACTGTATATACTCCAACCCACCCAGAGGTATACAGGAGAGATTCATTGACGATGCGATAGCGTTCCTGATCACGCACGGCCCAGAAAAGCCGTAAATAGCCTAAAGAGATATCTACGAGAAAAGCAGCATACACTCCATCATCCTCGGTATTCAACGGCCGACGACATATAACTAGAATATATTTTGTTTAAAAAATCATGAATGCAAATTAAATACAAAAGAAATGCAAAAAACAATTGAAGGAATAAACCCAAGTGACCCCTATGACGTTTCAAATTGTATTTATATATTCAAAAGAATATTGGTGTTGTCAAAGAATGTCTTTGAGCCATAAGCATATTCAGTATTTCGGAAAGGAGGGTGTCTGGAATCGAATGGGAGGAGGAGGGGTATAGCGCTGAATTTCGTTATCCTGTAAGCACTATATGGAGGGCTGATTTAATTGTTCAAGCAATGCAGGGATTTATGACCTAAACTTCTATGCCTATGCCACTGCTTTTAACATTTGCTACAAGCAGATTACTTAACCAATACATACTGTTTAAATTTTTTAAGATTCATTACATTTTTTGATTGATTCATGCATCTGTTTATTTAAAATGAGCCATATCTATGCATGAAAAGAACTGACACTGACACTAACTCTAAAAACCTACACACGACAAAACTATTTCCTACACAATCCTTTCACATTTTCATCAACATTCAAATTCATTTACGTTTCAGACAAATTGTGAAATATAAAATTCTAATGTTTTCTTCGGCACTTCAAAAATTCATGCTGGTAAAATCGTCTGCAAAGGATTATCTGAAAACTCAGAATGTTTGACTGTAAAAATACCAAACCCCATGTTTTCATTTATAAACATCTGAATTATAATAAATTATTCTAAACTTTTAAATTGTTTATTGAATAAAATTCGATGAGGAATTTAAAGTCAAAAGCTTACCATTTGGAAAATGTTTGCAGCTGATATAAAAAATACAAGAAGTGAGCAACTTGAAAAGCCTTTCTATGGTAAAATACTTATATTACGTGGAACACGATACACAAGACTGACTGATGATCCTAAACTTTGAGGTGATTGTGAGAATCAAGAAGTACGATAACTTGGAAACAGTGCATCCTGGTTGGGAACACGCAAGGCAAATGGAATAAAAAAGATAACTGATTGTCTATAAAAGATGGAAAAACGCAGAAGGGAAATATCTACGCGGCATAGGGAACAATAGATAGGTATAAGGGAAAATGAAAGATAAAAGGTGCATTTTGTTGACACTGCATGGCATTGAACTTTTGAGATCTCAGACCTAAAGATGTGTGAATCGGATTCGGAAGCAAATTATTTAGTACCAATGGCTCAAAAGAATTGTAATGTTTCTCCGAAAGATTTCGGATTTGATAATTATAATAATGCAATTTTAATCATTCTAATGCTTAAAAATATTTTATCCGTTTTGATTGGTAGCTATTAATATCTAAACAATATAAAGAAAAATCATAAAATTTTATATAGACTTTTCAACAAAAATTACAAGACGATTTCGCTATTATGGAATTAAAAATAAACAATTTCACATATATTTGCGTCCGGCCACTCAAACTACTGCTGTAAACCCCTGGGTCAGCCCAGTGGTCTGGGACTTCAACACAAATAAAATCTTTTTACATAATAAAGGAAGATCTGTCTGTGCAGTCAGTAGCTGAAAATCTAAGAATCATAAGACTATGAAATTTGGTACACATGTACTTCAAGACCTGAATAGATGCACCTCGGCGTTATTATTATTTTTAATTTTAAATTAGTTTTTTATAGTTATTTTGTTTTACCTCAATTTAGGCCGATATTCAGAAAAATCAATGCATTACCGACCTAAAATATTACAGATTAGAGTTTCTATCTTGACACCATTGGAAAGATTGAAGAACGTTCCTTTCAGCAATGTTTGATCCGAATCCGTGGAACAATTCCTTCATATTTATTGTTATTATTTTTTAATTTGGCTAAAACATTTATACATATGAGCATTCTAACAAAAGAAAAATTTTTATTTTTTCAATTTCATAATTTTAATTTTTGTAGTTTATATTAAGTGGTCGCATTTAGCCGTCTGTACTTCCGTGTCCCCCCTTCTAAGGATCAGATTCATATTAAAAAAGCGTAAGCTGTTGCGGTTAAGGGGGTGAGTTTTTGGCACTCGGGAAGAACTTCCGGAGAGAGGTTTCGATTTTTTTTTGTGCTTTGCGAAGGTTAGGAAACGTCCTTATATATGATCATAGGTGGAAGCTATTTAGTTCCTTTTGCGTTTTAATAAGTGGTCAAAATATATTGGAAATATAAAAATTACGTTGTTTGTGGAAGATACAGGAAATTGTGATGCTCATTTTGTAATTTGGAGATTTTATTTGTATTGTGCTGTGAGAATGAGTTTAGTTCAAAACAGGCGATTTGGAAATTGAGTACGATGTTACCCGTGTCTGTATTACTTAAGAACCGGGCACTTATTTGGGACACAGTCAATGCGATATCCTAAATAAGAGCTCGGTTATCTGTGCAATGTATGTATCCACTGTAACTCAAATTCATAAAATTTGGTAGAAAAATCTTTTGTATGAGTTACCCTGGTACCGATTAGATTATGTACTATTGGGAGAAATAAAACTAGTGTATTTTTTTTCTTCTTTTTTTGGAAATAGCCCACAAAAATATGAAATAAGACTAAATATGCATACATTAATTAAATATTGGTTCCATCTCTATTCATATTCACACAAATCGTAATTTCCAAATCATAAAAACTACGTAGTTTTTATGACTTGGAAAATAAAACCAATCCCATTATTACTGTATGACAAAATGTTCTCAAGATATTTCAGTTTTCTGAATGTTTGACGGCTTGGCACCCTTTTCACAATGCTTCATGTTGCCAAAAGAGAATTGTTTTAACATTCCAAGTGTGATGTGTAATTTCAAATGAATAGGTATTCATTTCTTGTTACTTTGTGCTGTAAAACTCAAATTAATACAGTGGAAGAAAGGAAGAGAAAAATGAATTTGAGTCTGCAGGAAAAGTCTTGCACAGACCACATTAGTTTTTCTTCTTTTTATCTTGGAGATAAAGTAGCAACCGAGATACGTAAAGGAGTAGCAGCTAATCAATTCAGATTTTTTCATGATTAAAACACATGATGTACATCTGCCATTGATAAAAAGTCAATAAAGCAAGAACAGTCTTAAGGACCAAATTTTCTGCAAATAGCCAAACTGTGCAAGTATCACGAATTCAAAGAAATTCTATTCTAAGCAGAACTTAATCGATTTTCCTGTTCTAGTGTCTGCCATATTATTTTCCAGTCTGCAAAAATAAATTTCTCATTAATTCATCACTTAATTTTATTTCCCCAAAGGAATGTAGATATCCCACTCTAAAGAATGAGTATTTTGTTTTACTCAACAATCTTATTCCACTCTTCTTAATTTGCATACAATATATGGCAATGTACAAAGAAAGTATTAAAATCGTATCAAAAATCAAAACTCACCTTTTTGACAGATCTACATGTTTCTAGCACTCTAAAACACGAAAAACCTATTTCTACCGTGACGTCTATGTCTGGTCTGTGGTTCTGTCCGTTTGTATCTCCTCTTAACTTAAAAACTATTTGATGAAATGCCACAAAATTTAGTAGGTTAGTGTTTTATGAGTTACTCTGGTGTGGATTAGATGATATTGATATACAGTTCGATTAGACTGTTGCACGATTTAAAAAAAAATAGAACCTGCTTTTTTTTGTGACATGGCCCTCAAAAATACAAAATAAAAAAACTAAATATTATTAAATCCGTGCTTTATACATAGAAAAGAATAAAACTAGCCATATCATTAAGAATATAATCATTCCAGAGATATTTTAGTGTTTTGGCATTTGTACAATATTACTATTTGAAAATATGACCAGGAGTCAATTGAATTAAAATTGCAAATTCGCTGTAACTTTAAATAAGTATTCATATAATTTTGTGCAGTGAAGCATATTGCATTATGAAAGAAACAGAAAATGAATAACAAAAGTCATGTGCTGTCCACATCAGCAGTAGTGTGCAATAAGGTGAAGTAGTACTCTACTCACATTAAATATCAAGATAGTCATCCATTAAAGCAATTTTTTTTATAATTTTCACACTGTTTAACTGGAAAATGCGACTTTAAATTACAAGTTAAGCAATAATCAGCACAGTTATACCAGTTTTAAACCACATTACCTTAAACTTGTTTCTGTTCCAAATGAAAATTTCAAATTTTTGATTGGGCTGAAGCATGCACAGGGACCCTTTTAATTCTTGCTGGTAATACTGACACTGTGCCAAGCACTTTGTGGGTAACATTTGAACATAGCTTGTTTTGCTCACTTCATCTCACCGCATGCCATTGCACATCAAATTTTTTTTACAATACATGGCAATGTATAGGAAGAGTATTGGAATAAGGTAAAAAATCTGAATGCATTTTTTCGATGGATCTCTACGGTTCAGGCACTCTGGAACAAATATCCACTATTCTTAATGCGACATCTTTGTGCATTTGTCTGTCTGTCTGTGCAATGTATGAATCTGCTCTAGTTCAAATATTATTTGAACCGGCTTTAGAAATAAAACTGACATTTTTTGCGGAATGGTCAGTAAAAATAGTCAAATTCAAAAGAGTAAATATGTTTAAATGTATTGATTAAATCAGTCTCAGTGGTCTAACTTTTTTCGAAACTGTGGGACACATTTGAGTCAGAGGCTTGCGGGCCACACATATGCATGCACAACTGCACACGCATACAATGAGAATACAAAATCACAAACTCGGAAGTGGTGGCCAAAATTGTAATGTTGAGTTTAAGCTTCTCCAGCTCAAGACATTTAATACTGCTTTATGAGCATTCGTTACAATACCCCCTTCACAGTGAGTTGTGAATTTGTTGCTGGGTTACAGGTAGGCGTGCAAGCTATAAGTTTAAGGAAAGTAGCTATTATTAAGCTATGAGGAGGAATGATATGGGCATTGTGTTGCCAATCACAAAACATATATAGTTGCGTTTGAATCTTTCGTTCAACTTCCTCCTGACACCACCTCATGGTGAATGCAGAAAATACATTTTCACAATGTATATATAGGTTTGAAATATCCCTGGCCTGAAAAACAAAGCTTGGACGAGGTTTTAAATTTCAGATTTCTTCTGGTGATCATAGTTTGTTAATAAACAGAACTTGAAGATTGAACAAAGTTACAAAAATGAGCTAAATGTAGGAAAAGTAGGTCTAATATCCTTAAGTTTGTTATTGAACTACTAATCTGCATTTGGATGCTTCTACATTTCAAAGTTGACAGATGAACAGTTCAGATTTAAATGAAAGGGGGTGGGGGAAGGTACAAGCAGCCTGTTATTAGGGTTCATGTTTTTAACTATAAATCTAATAACAGACAATGTTCAACCTAAACATTTTAGGTTTAAAAACAAATCAATACTTTAAAAATGCTGATTTATTTAAAATTGCTGTGAATGTTGTAGGTCTTTTAATGCACCACATCAAAATAACACCATTAAACTGTTAAATTTGAACACATTTCCACTGTACAGATTGCATAGTTTGAATTGTCATTTTCCCTGTATTTATACAGTGAGTACATTCGAATGTCTGGAAATCCCCTGATCCACTAAATTCATCAAATAGATGGTATTTCTTTTTTGAGTTTGAATTTCTCTGTATTGAAATGACCTACCATGTCCAAATCCTATAAAGCGATTTAATGCAATGACTTATTTCTCTTAAATACGTCTGCATCTAATTTTAATACAGTAACACCTCCTTTAACAGGTGCCTCTAATTAGTGGATATTTTTGCAATCCCCAGTCCCTTTATATAGGATATTCTAGCTAATCCACTCTGTATAGCAGACAATCCTTTGCTCAAAAAATTAAAAAAGATTTTGTCTTGGTATGTGATTTTATTTACAAGGAACTTTGCCCTTTCCTATCTTCAACAGGCTTAAGCAGGCCATTCTTTGTGACCTTACAATGGTTTATTTCTAGCCTAAAGTGGAATTCACGCAGACCACATACAATAGGTACAAGCTAATGATAATTTTCCCAAAGTACTCTGTCAGAATCAAGAGGGAAGAAATCTACATATTCACAGATGCCACTGAAAACAAGAAATTAGAAAGCACTAAAGTGAGAAACATGTCATATTTAGTTTAGTGTGAGAGTTTGAGTTCATTTAGATAGGTTAAAATGGCACCAAAAAGGAAGAGATTGACATTGAAAGATAAAATAAATGATTTGGAAGTTCTTGAAAGGCAAAAGCTTTTGCTTCCTAACATCACTTCTATGTTGCAACCACTAGATCAAGGAATTATCTGCAACTTTAAATTTGTTTACCGAAAGCTTCTTCTTAGACATGTTCTTTTTCAGAATGTAAAGCGAGTGAAGAGTTAAGCAAATCTGTATCTGTTTCAGACGCAGTTTGCCGAATCATGCCAGCTCTTAAAAAGTGGAATCCAATAGTGCCACTGAAGAAAACAAGTAATAAGAGCTTACTGATCTAGTGACACACTTGGATTCAAAGGTTGGGAAACTCAAATACTTTTAAATGTTATCAGTTAATAGCTAATATATTTTTGTGTCCCTTGTGGCTTTGCCATATATACAGGCTTCACTGTATAAATATACTGAATTAAGGGGAAACAGAGATAAAACTTTCAATTTATTTTCAAACACTAAATAGAATGAATTGAGCAAAATAGAACAGCAAAATTATACAATGAATGGCATAAATTCTTATATTAGTAACTTTACTTATAACTTTAAAAATAATGAAAATAAACTGTACAGAATAAAGTTTTTAAACAAATTTGATAAATATGAAATATTGGTATATTTTTTACAAAATTTGATCAGTATACCAATTTTCAGAAGCCTGATACTTGATGTCACAGGACTTAATTAATTTTAAAAATTTTACGATTTGACCCAAACAATGCAATACTGATCTTCAAAATGTGAAATGACACACCACAAAAAAATTAAAATTTATTTTTATTGCAAAAATTATCTTCCAAAAAATCATACATCAACTACAAAAACACTGATAAAACAAAATCTATATGATTAATGTACAAGTGTGCCCAGCTGCCACATTTTTTAAAATCGTGCAATGCACTCTCAGGGCATCGCAACAGTCTCATGAGGCATATCAAGGGAACATGGAACTTTTTGTCAATGAGTATGAAAGAACTGTGGTGAGAGCAGCAAATCACTGTATTAAGTCCATGATAGGCAGTAATCACAGTTGCTTTTCATAGTTAATATGTACAGAGAAATAATAGTTCTCATGAGCTCGTCTGTTCCGTTGATGGCTTGGGGTGCATACATGATCTTGCAACATTTTCAAATAATCTGAAATCACAACGTTTTCAATTTCAATAGAAAAAAATATGCAAAATAAAATTTCAGACATTAGTTTTTGAAGGATATTTTTACATTTACTTTTATACATGGCCATTTGCAGAAGGGTTGCACAGGATGCATTTGCCTATTCAAAATTACTGTATTCCCCTACTAGAATTAAATCTTTTTTGATTAATTTTTTTCTGTAAAATCTTTTGAAAGATGTAAGAATTTTAATGTTTAAAGGTTTTGCAATTTTTTTTTGGTGATACCATCAATACATTATCTTTCAAATAGGTTAGATCATTTTCTTTCTAAAAAAATTATTTGTATTCTAATTTGTATCTACTGCACAGTATATTTTTCAATGCAGTGGGCTAAAGTAATAATAATAAATAAATAGAAAAAAATGACAGAACTCTATAAAGCATACCTGCTAACTTAGTGAAATAAAAGACTAACAGGGTTAACAGACCCCAGGCAGGGTTCATACTCTTTTATAAGAGCCCATTTCCAGGAGTTTTCCAGGAGGGTTCGAGCATTTTTCCAGGAGTTTCTCTACACATTAAAATTAGAAGCGAAACCAAGATTCTACAGATGTTTCTCTTTCAGCCATGTCGCTTAGTTTTATACCAACTACACCACTCTAGCCATACAAAAATTTGTCTTGAATTACAATACACCAATAAAGGAAAAGTTTGCCAATTTACACTCCATAATTTATTAAATATCAGTGATGGAACAGAGTCCATTAACAATTTTTTTCTTAACCATGTCTTTTAATAATTTCTTAAATGAATCCAACCTCAACTTAGCTGGTATGGTTGGTAACCAAATATTTTGTTTTCCATTTCTCCATATATAATTTCTTTGAAACTCAATGGGTTCTTGGGGAGGGGGGGGGGGTATGACCCACAAATCCACCTCCTTCTGCAATGCCTCTGCTCACATTTGCTTTGTACTGTTGTATATTGCCTGCTTATAGTTGCAGTAATCTAGACAGCAAATTTTTATTCAGTAATGACTAGAGTGGTTCCATTTGTGATAAAAAAAAATTGTTTGCAATGATAATCAGAACAATATTTGATCAAACATTTAAAATTTCTTATATGAAATGTTCAAATTTTTAAACTAAACAAACAAAATATGAATATGTTAGTCTTCATTACTAAACAAAAGAGAAATTTCAAAATCCTTAATAGAACATGCTTAGCTTAAACTAAAAAATAAGTAGGAAACAGAACATGCTTAGCTTAATAGAAAACATGATATGCTTAGCTTAAACTAAATGTATTTGTTTATTTATTTATTTTTAGCCTGCTCTAGCTCAGACTTTTAATAATTTCTTCCTAAAACATGAAAACTAAAGAACATTTAACATGGTTTTTATTTTTTTAAGTAATAAAAAATGTAATGTGTCTGCACTTAAATTTAGCTTAAAATCAGCCCCATATTTTCTAACAATACAGAATATAGATTTTGAAACATTATTATGGGGAACAAATAATATTGCTTTTATCACCAGATAATATTAAATTCTTCTAGATAAACTGTTAAATTCTTCTGGGTAAATTGAATTGTGCAATCGCACTATTTATGTCAATACATAAAAAATCAAAAAGTAATAATTAAAAAATTAACCTTAACAAATAGCCAAAATATGAAAATAAGCTAGTTTTGTCAACCTAATGATTAATATATAGAGGATGGAGATGGATAGAAAAGGATACTTGTGGACTCACAGGACTACACGAGAATTCCCTGAATTGCGTAATCGTACTGAATATGTCAAAATAATTATAAAATTAACAAGAATAATAAACCAAAACATGAAGATAAACAAGTTTTGTTCATTTAATGTGCAATAATTACAGGGAGATGGATGGAAAAAGAGACTAGTCAACGCTCGGCAATGAGCGTGATACTACGGGAATTACGCAATAGCTCTATTTATAAGAAAATAATTAAAAAATTAGCCTTTATAATTAGCCAAAATGTGAAAATAGGCTAGCTCAGTTCATCTAATGACTAATATTAAGAAATTGGGGATGGATGGAAAAGGATACTTGTGGACGCCCAGGACTACAGAAGAATTCATTGAATTGTGCAATCATGCTAAATGTGTCAAAATAATTAAAATATTTACATGAATAATAAACAAACATATAGAAATAAGCAAGTTTTTTCAATTTAAGGTGCAATAATTACAGGATGGATGGGGAAAAAAAAAATAATTTAGGAATTTTTCGTAATTTTACGGGTCTTTTCCACAGTCCGTAATTCTGTTCAGAAATCCATAATTACGAAAAATCCGTAATGATTGGCATCTGTATTTCCAGCATCAGTATTTGTGCACTATCGTTGGTTTGGTGGTGCAACCTATTGATTATATTATGAAATAAAAGATTGCGATGTCGATTTTTCAGGAGTATTTTTCGATTTTCAGGAGTTTAGTGCCAAAACGAATAAAATAAGGAGTTTTCAAGAGCCCTTATACGAAAAATCTTAAATCCAGGAGTTTTCAAGGATTTCCAGGAGGCATACGAACCCTGCCAGGATACTGATTTGTGGTCAAGATAAGGAAAATTACTGAAGAGAAGTTTTAATATTTTGTAATATCAAAGAATGAATAAGAATTTTACAATTGTTAAGAGATTTAAAAAAAAAAAAAAACTTTATAAAGTATTCATATTGGAAAATAATATTTAAATTCTCAAATAATTATAGTTTTTTATTTAAAAATATTTCAATTTAAAATTCCCTCAAAATTAAGTGGTGATTTTATTCTTGGAAAAATATAAGGACTTTTCATAAGTAGTATAAATAAAAGTGCCTACATTATGGAATTTTCATCAATAAGTTTACATTGTAAAGGAAGATGCCTATAGCAGGAAAATCAAAGCATTGTATGGTTATGAAATTTAGTACACAGGTACTTCAGGACCCGAATAGGTACATCTTGGCATTTATTTCTTTTAATTTTGAATTATTATTTTTATTTATTTTATGTTTTAACCTGATTTTACAATTATTTTGGATGATATTCATACAAATCAATTCCATAGCAATCTAAAATATTATCACATATAATATTAAGATGAGAAGGATCATCGAAAAATATCGAAATTTTAAAACTCTTCTTTTAAATTGAGGCGTCCAATGGGCTGTCTTTCATCACATGAAACACGAAGAAGGAATTCTACACTTGTCTATTGTTGTGAGTTAGAAGAAAGCCATAATTATCTTAAAAATTTCAATTTCCCTGATTTTAGAGTCTTTTTTTAGGAATTTCCAGATATTTCCAGAATGTTGATATTCTTTGAATTCTAGGTTCTTAGGCATGTCAACATTCAAATAACTCTGTCAGGAGCAGCGTAGAGATTTTATAACTTAGCACAGTTAACAAAATCATGCCATTATAATCTTATTAACTGTCAAAAACAAGTAAATTAGAGGTTTAAAAATATTAATTTTTATATTTTCAATCAAAAATATTGTAGACATTTTACTATTTTTTTAAAGATTTATTCAATGATGAATATGTAGCTTTTTTTGCTTTCACAAGCGCTTGTTCAGAAAAATTTTGCTTGTAGCAATATAAGTTGTAACAAGAATATTTGCATTTTTGTATCATAAGGGATTCTAGTGTTTCAATGCCCAGGTTTGATCGAAATTCATTTTGGTTTTTTCTCACAGTGCTGAACATTCTCTCACAAGCTGCATTGCTGTGAGGAAAAAGAAGAATGTTCAACATTATTTTTGGCAGTATTTTAAATTTAATTACTCTGTTACGATCTTCTAGATTTCCAATTTTACACCAAGTTGAGTCTTCTATATTACATATTTTAAAAATCTGATGTGGGCAACACATGACTTTCCTTATATAATGTAATGAATTTACTACTTTTACAATAAAAAAATAGGTTTTTCTTATAGTAGATACTTATATTCTTTCCAAGATATGGAATTTTCGACAATTAGTCGTCATTTTCATTGATTTAGCGTCATTTTTATTCATTTGGCGAGATTTTCGTTAATTTGGCAACATTTCAAAAAGTCGCCAAGTTGGCGACATACTGCCAAGTTCGTCGCCAAAATCTCGCCAAGTTTTACGGACGGAGAAATATGTTATTCTTATAGCAGATGACTATTTGCATTCAAATACAAAGTATTACTCAAAGTGTCTTTTCTCATGAATGGAACGAGCTAGATCCACGAGAATGATGTCACCCAATTTATCGCATGGTATTACATATGAAAAGTGAACATGTTTCTCAATAGGAAATTTTTTTAAATTTTATATGACTTTTTGATAATTTTTTTGAAAAATGTGCAATATCTCGAGAACAGTTCACGTTAGCGTTCTAAAATTTATGTCAATCGTTTTCTAGTGAAAAATTACATAAGAAATGTCTATTTGCGTAACTTTATTAGCGATTTTTATTTTTTGACGATTTTTTTAAAATTTCACACGAAAATTTAGGGGGGGGTTCTGAACATTTGATTGCGTATAAAATCAATAGGCTTCCAGTGTTCACAGATTGTGATTTTTGTACCAAATTTCATTCTAATCGGTCCATTCATTCGCCAGTTATCGTCTCCATAGACTCACTGACACACACACACACAGACATCACTTCAAAAATGTTTGATTCGTGATCAGGGATGCATGAAACGTGCTCTCCCATCGAAAATTCGAATTCGAATTTTCGACCCTGTCACAATACTTTCCTTATACATTATGTATATAAGGAAAGTAATATGTCATCATTTGGTTTATCAATTTGGTACAATGCAAATTCTGTTTCTGCTAAATTTTTTTCTTCCTCTTTAAAAGGGAATTTTTTTAACATTTAAGAACATGCTTCTTCATAATATGCATGAACGCATTAAAAAAAGTTTTCTTCTTAAAATTCGAGAGATCAGAGTTTGTTAAATATTGCTTTGTTTTATACCCTATAACTAAATCATTCCTTGATTTTTGTAATTTTCGTTCAGACATGTTGATATTAAAAATATCGGTAGCATTTTGAACAGTAGAAGGTTTAATGAAACGAGATAAGCAGTCTGAATAGAGAAATTAGTTCTCTTCGCAGTTTATGAATGAGAGATGCTTCTGCCTGCAAAAACGTGTTTGGTTTAGTGAAAAGTGGCAGAAGACTTTAAAAAAAAAAAAAAAAAAAAAATACAATTGAGTTACAGGATCTTGAAATTTTTTTTTAATGGGTAATCAAGTCTCAGACTCGCCCTTTTCCTTCTCACAAAAAAACATCTTTAAAGGCTCCCACTGTTCTAAGATTCAACTTATTACTTTTTCCATTGAAAACCATATAGTAGAGCCATACTTCAATATTTTATGACCTTCTACTTCACACAACTCTTGACAGAGTTTTAATGAATCTGCTCTTTTGGAACATTTCTTTAGATAATACTAAATATCTATGAGGAACTCCTCAAGTGGAAAATCCAGTTTTTTTTATGAATGTTGTGCAGTTAAATGAATCAAATGGCATGCACAACCATTAAGGATCACCTTTGGATTTTTTTCTTCAATATATTTTATTACACCTTTCAATTGATCAGTCATTACCAACGCGTTGTCTGAACACAAGGATATACAATTTTCCCAAGGAACACCAAATTTTCCTAATTCAGCATCCAACAAAGTGAAAATATTTTCACCTGTAGCTTCCCCACTAAGCTTTGGTAATGAAAGCATCATAGTAATATTTTTTTCCAAAGAAATATCCATGTATGTAACAAGAATTGGAAATTTTTTTTACCCCCACCTGTCGCTAGAGTAAACTTCGCTACTTTTAAATTTTTTGTAATTTCTCCTACGGAAGAATCTGCAAAACTTTTAATAATTTCAGTAGTTTTAGTCCTGGCACATCCATATGTCGAAGCGATTTTTGAATCAGGGAATATCTTTTTGAAAAGTGGTCCCGCAAGATCTGCCGCAGACAACGGACAGTTATGCTCTATCAAAATGCTGGTGAATAAAGTTTCCAAATTAATTACAGTTATCATTTTTAACAAACAATGACTGCAAGCTTTGATGTGATGACTTAAATTTGGTTTTCTCCACATACTGGTCAGATTCCACATGTCATCGGCAATCGTCTCCTCCGCCATGTGCAATATTGATATCCGCATCACACACGGAACAATAAGCATGGTTGCTTGAAACCTTAGATTTTTTTAAGCACTGGCCACAACGTACTGTACTCTTCTTTGAAGTGTTGTTGATGTTTTCATTTAGACATAATTCTCTCTTAGATTAATTTTAACTTCACTAATTCACACTTACGAAATGTTTTGCATCCCAGCTAACGCGATCAGAAAGAGAGTAAACAGTTGCGAAAAGAATAGATTGCGCATGCTCTGTTTAGACACACACACACACACACAAAAAAAAAAAAAAAAAAAAAAAAAAAAATATGTGCATTCGAATTCAAATTGGAAAACAAATGCTTGAGAACCGTTAGTTACGTCAATCCACGCATGCGATCCACATCATCATGATGACGTAGTTCAACCGATTGCACATGCTCTGCTGAGGACGGGAGGAGCAGTTACACGAAGAACATAAAATAATGGGTGGATTTAATGTAAATTAAATATTTTTGCAATTCATAAAGAAAAATTTACTTTCCAGAGCAATTGGGGGAAATGCGGAGCAACAATTTTTTTTAAGTTTTCCGGATAAATTCCGGACAATCCGGAGCAGTTGATATGTCTGGGTTCTGTACAGCAGATTAATTCTGATAATTTTAAAAGAAATAATTTGGAAGAAATGAAATGTATTCTTACTTTTCAATTTCAGGGGCACATCTCACAAACTCATGATTCCAAAATTTGAAACTCTGGTTTTTGATCAACTCAATGAAAGTTATTAACAGCCCCCAAGGGTGGGGTCGATTCACAATTATTCGTTCTAGAAGGACCCTAAAACAAATAAATATCTTATATAAAAACAATTAAAATACACACATTATTAAAAATAATACACAATGAAGAAAAAGGTATCATGAAACTTGATTGCATGACTTAAAATTACACAAGTTGAAATTAGAGCTTTAATGTATTAATTTTCTTATTTTTGAACAATGCTAGCTTTAGGTTTTATTCATTATATCACAAGTTATAATCTACAATAAAGAAAATGCTATGCAAATTATATCATTTAACTTACCGCAAAAATAACAGATTCCAAAGATATAAACTTTGCTGATAACACAATGCATAGTAATGGTATAGATACCATTACTAATTTGTTTAATGCTCTGTATTATTAAAAGCTTACAGAACAATGTGGATTTAAATATATTAAGTATCAAATGAACTGAAATAAAATAACTGGTTGAATGCATTCAATGAATGTCATCAAAATATTGATGAGAAAATTTTAACCTTCTTACCAAAGATTAAGGACAATAAAATTTCTCAATGTGAGGGAATGTTAGTTTTGTTTGGTTTTAACTTTGATTTTAGGGTTGCATAATTAATTTTTCATAATAAAAATATTAACCATATTTTTGCATGATCAAGTGCTAAAAACAAAACTAAGCATAAAATTACTTGAAATCTTATTAAAAGCTAAGCAGAATCCATTAATAAAACAGAAAGACGAGCCATAGCATCACCATCTTACAGATGTGCAGCAACATCTGCTTACTCATATATTTAAGGATACACAGTCATTTGCAGATGATGTAGTAATAAAAAGTCTATTACATAACTAAAGCATATCAATTAATATTTGTAATTATAGTAAATAGCCAATAAATACAAACAAAAATGGACTTATATGGGATTTTCATCCTGATTTCTAGCGACTTTTGAGATTAATAATTTGTCCGGACACCATTGCTTAAAAATCTATCTTGGTAATGGTATAAGTATTTTTATTCAACAAATGTTTATTAAAAAAAAAAATTAAGACTGATAAATAAATTTGCTCTTTAATATTCATTTGCCATTCTGATTTCTTTTAAACAATACATAAACCTTCACCATTAAGATCTGCTTATGGTATTCATCAACAGCAGAGTTTTGACATGCAGACTTGGAAATATTCAGAAGAGTCGAAACATCTTTTGGATGAATGATGTTAGAATGTTGTAAATAGGATAATAAAAGTCAACACACCTTGTAATTTGCTCCTGGATGGCTTCAGTATTAGCTTCAGCAAACAAATAAAGAAGTGTGCAACTAAAGTAATGTGTATGGCTGTTGGGATACCTAAGCTGATTGGCAATGGCATTCAAGAATAAATAACGACCTGCAACAGAAATATAATTACAAGGTTTTATTTAATTTACATATCGATATTATATTGTCAATTCACGATAAAAACAATTTTAGGAGAATTAATATATCTTTATTACTTTTTTTAGTGTTTTAAAATCAAAACATTAATTTATGAGTGTTTAACTCATATAGGAAATACAACAAGTATGCAGGAAAATAGTTTGCAATGAATACTTATTAATACAATTGAATACATCTCAATTTTAAGAACTCTGCTCCACATTCGGTATTTCATTTCAGAGAGCAAGAGAGATCATTATAAGAAGTTTCATCATTTGTATAATTCTCAAGAATTTGTGCAAATTTTTAGTTACATTAGTTCATAATTTTATAAAGGCTTTTGAATTTAAACAACCACGTATTTAATTATTTCAAAACTATCATTTTGTAATAATATACATAACTTTTTAAGTCACATAAATAAGGAATTATTAAGCATATCCTATGGCTACTTTTCAGTTTATAAGATGTGTTCCATTTTGTAAATATCAGCAAAATATAACTGTCGAGGTTACATACTAAGTTATTACATTTACTGTCTCATATCACCAGCTTTTTATTATTTTAAATTTCATTGACATTTCAATTACAGGCAATGAAATTCAGTTCCAACTATACTTCGCTTAGGTGTGTGGTGAAAAAAATAGACGTAATTATCCTTTGGCGAATGAGAATGAAGTCTGTCTTAATTACATTGTTCAAAACTTAATGGTTTTATCCATAAAAGTAATGAGTGTCTCTTTAGCTCCAGCTAACATTTGATCATTTTGCTCAGGCTTTTGTGCAACAATTACTGATTAGTTTCTTCAGGCTTTGTTCAACAATGAAAAATATGACTTCAAAATAGTTAGTAACCAGAGTGCTGTAGATAGGTGCATCAGAGGGAATATTTTACATATTTCTTTTTCATTTAGTATATTAATCAAACATTTAAATGCTAATAACCAATTTGAAAATAATTTTGGTCACAATTTTCTGGGTATTGATAAGCTATACTAGATTTAAAAGCAAGATAGGTGCAAATTCTACAAAAACATTATTTAGGAACAGTTACAGCAATGGGAGCAGAATTGACACCACTTTATATCTTTACAAATGATACTGCAGTGGACAGGGAGAGTTCAGGTAAAATATTTAAAAATAATTTCCAATGCATCAAAATTCATACCCATGCTTTCAAGAATAATATACAAAGTTCACTAATGCAAAAACACTACAATTTCATTTTGAAAATAACATTCTAAATGTGCAATGTACCTTCTGTATCTAAATCAACAGCTAAGTTCTGGAATATGTCCATATGAGATGAGTGAGTAATTGTGCTCATGTTAGGAGTTGACCCTTTACTTTGAATATAACTAATAGCTTGAGTACCCACATATAGGACCAGTGCATTGATGAGAGGTATGTTGTATCGCATCCCAGGTTCATTAGATACCTATATCAGCAAAAGTTTAAAACACATTAACAGCATAAATACACAATTGTAAAAAATGTATGCAAGAAACGTAGAATATAATATTAAAAAATATATTCACATTTAAGATTTGTGAGTAAAATATCTAACGTAATAAAAGATGTCTGTCTGTGTGTGTTTGTCGTCTGTAGCAGAAAATTTAAGCATTAGATAGGGATGAAATTTGGAAGATATATACTTCAGGACCCGGGAAAATATGATTTGGCTAGAATTTTTTTTTAAATTTAAATTAGATTTTTAATTATATGTTTTAGTATGATTTTGAGAGATTGTCGCATAAATTTGTTCTTTATAGATAGAAAATATTATCACAGAGTTTCCATCTCAACACCAACAGAAAAATCAAAAAATCTTTGAACTAAATCCATAGGATAATTCCTTCATATATATATATATATATATATATATATATATATATATATATATATATATATATATATATATATATATATATATATATATACATATACATTTTTACAAGTTATTGAAAGTGTATATGTATGTATGTAATTTTTTACGGTTTTATAAGAGTCATGAAGAAAATAGTGTAGAGAGTATCGGCTACCGGGAGCGTTTGCCATGGCAGAAAAAAGCTTTAACCGGAGTGTTGGGGGTCACAACTCCCCCCGGCCGTTACTTCCGCCACTTATCTAGAAATTTTACGAGTACATTGCTACTTGTCCTATTTGGGAATTTATATATATATATAAATATATATTGAAATTTGTGTGTTTTAGGTTATTGGATACTTATTTCGCTGCATCCAAAAAAGTAAGATTAGCATAATTCTATAGCTTGATAAAAAAATTGTGTGTATATCTTCACATTCTAATATAAGTGTTTTTTTTTTTAAATACTACACTATTTTATTTTTTGTAATTTCTCAAGCAAAAGCATAAAAATTGTAAACACAGAAGTTAGGAGTTTTAACCTTGGTGGATTGTGCATGCCCGTAATCACAGGTCCATCTCCTTTCTCTCCTAGAGAAAGAATCGTTTCTTTAATTTATTTTTGCTTTCTGTGTTTTCAGAACACATGGAGATTTGTTTTGAAACTAAAAGGAAATGATTTGCATAAATGTTTGAGGTGATTTGAAGAAGCAATTTTGTATTTAAAATGTAATTAAGCTTTTTTAGGACTCTGACTATGTTGGGTAATTCATTCTAGTAAGGAATATAGGACAATATTGAATGCCTCAAAAGGAACCTATTTTTAGCTTCATGATATAATGCTCACTTATGCTCAGACTCCAGAATCAATTTAGCAAAATAATAAATCAAAGCTGCAGTAATTTCTGACGCAAATGATGAGCTGTGATTATTGTATCTATATATTATCTTTTGATACATCGGTATTTCATACAGATACACTTGTATAACCTTATGGATATATGTATATACTTATTGTATTGATACAATAGATTTGGATACATATCATACATTTTTTTTTCAAGATCATATTTTCTTGTCTATTTTTTTTCTTTTTTATAAGAAACATATCAATATGCTGCATCAATACATCATATAAGCTCACTCATTATTAGTGATAAGTGCCTAAATAATTAAAAAACATGATTTTATTATTATGTCCAGACATGCAACAAATTTAACTTACCTGTAGATTACTACGTAGTTCAGACAAAAATGTCACTGGAGCTCTAGTTTTGATATAAGAATCTAGATCCTAAAAAATAATAAATTTTTAGGCAAACAATATTGAGTTGGAAAATAGCACAAAATTATACTAAACTAGGATTTTGTAACCGTTCACGTTTACACTATCTCTGAAAAGGAACTTCATCATACAATTACTCCTTTCTTTTTCTCAAAAACCAATGAATGACATTTAACAGTGCATAAAAATACATGTTAAGATTTTTTTAGCTAAAATAAAAATTTAGCTTCCAATTTTTCCCTTTATGTTTTAATTTCTGTTTTCTCCCTGCCATGTTATTCAGATATTAAAAGTTTCTTAATATAAAATGGGAGATTGATACATTAATAATCATATTTTCTAAATCTTATATGCTATCTTATATTCTTTTGTTTAGCATGCTATGCGATAAAGTTTAGTTGTGCTGCCACTGTTAATTAAATGTTTTAAAAATAAGAGATTTTCTGTCAAGGCTAGAGTGAATCTATGACATCAAATGATTTGCAACTTGCATGATGATTTGTGGTGATGGTTTTTCCCCTATTTGATCTTCTGGCTTAATTATTTATTAAGTGTGCAATGTAGACTTTAATTCATCTCTTCCACTAATTTTGATTTTAATTTACAAGGTTCAGACGATCTCTTCCATTTTAAGAACAGCTGTCTATTTTATTGTTATTTTTATGTTTTTGCTTCTCAGGGAGCCGAGCATCTTCTAATTTTTCTAGACAGTAGAAAGGCGTATAGTAAGGCACTGCTTGGGGACTATTCTAGAAGATTTAGGAAGTTAACAGATGGTGTGTGGTGTGATTGAAATGGTTTAATCACGCTTGGTTATTTTAGTTAGAATTGGTTCAATTTTGTTGGTTCCGGAGGAGTTTCCCCGATAAATAAAATGAGATGGACCTCACATACACGGAAATATATTTTCCAAGTAACTGTAATGTCATATAGAAATATAAACCCTTAAGCTCCAATAATTATTTTGTATGTAATTAATTATTTTGAAACTGCATATTTTACCCCTGCAAATGTCAGAGAGATATATTGATTATGTTCTGTTTACTATATCAGTTGATTTCACTTTTTAATACTTGTGTGAAAAAAAAATATATACGCAGGCAAAACAATTTTCATGAGCAGTTACTCTACCTCCACCACATTAGTGATTAACTATTTTGTTCTTGAATTTAACTATTGTTTTGTTCGGGTCCATGTATTAGGCAAATCCCCAAGTACGGAGCAGGAACCTGGAATTACTACTATACTTAATCACGTGCCATATTTGATGATTGCAAATTGGTGTCCGACAATAATATCCTTCTCCTACTTTAATATGCCACGATAGGACAATGATTTAGAATACATTGCCATGCCTCACCTCCTATTTTGGGTAAAATAAAAATTTTTATTTTTTATACAATTTTGAAATGAAAATATTATTACACTACTTTTGTATGGAAATTTTTTTTATATTCATCTTCAAAATCTAATCTTTTATTGTTGAAAATGCTGTTGCCATCTCAAATGAATTAATATTTAAATGATTTAACTTTCATTGTTGAAAACACTGTTACCATTTAAAAAAAGTAATATTTAAATTTTTGATTTAAACAATTAAAATACATTAATTATTCAGAGTTCCATTTAAATATTATTTCTCTTAAAATGACAACAGCATTTTCAACAAAGTATCATAATTGTTCATGACAATGCTTGTAAAATGCTCTCTTTGTAAGTCTGATAGGCAGACAAAGAAAGAGGTCATGATTCAAGCTTTGACGATTAATGAGTGGCAATAAAACGGGGGTTGTTGTTGTTGAGACCCAGACCGTCCGACATACCAGAAAGGTGTACGGTAACTGTTTGGACAGCCGGGAAGTGCCACCCAGTTTAGACCAGAACCCAGTGGGGGAGGCATCCACAGGGACCGTACCCTCCTTCCCCTACCACCAACCAATAAAACGGGGGTGAAGATCCTGAGCCCTGGGGGTTGGCGAGCAGGGGACACAAAGGCAGTTGTGTGTATTGGCTGGGTTGAAAGAGCTAGCTCATCGAGTAGGAGGTGAAGCCTACACACTCGTACAGTAAGCTACCAAGGTTAGACAGCATCAGTGAGCAAGTAGTGGAGCCCCCAAATGCTCGTTAAGTGAGCCAGAGTCTTTAAGTTCCAGGAATTTGTGAGTGCCAGCAAGCTGTGGGCATGGGGGTTGAAAGTGCTCATGAAACGTGTTTATGGTTTTGGCAAGCATTAGTGAACACTAGGCGAAGCCTCAACAGGTGTAATATGTCTGCATACTTCATTGCGAACAGCAAAATGCACAGTTTTGAAATTTTACATATGAGCCCATAAATGTGCAAGACTGGCTTAGAGTTTTTATTTAGGTTAATTAAATACTAAATAATTAAGTTTTGCATTCCCAGTAATTCCAAATTTCTTTGTGAATGGTTTATGGCTAAAACCTCATATTTCCATAAAAAAATGTTAGACTACAATGTTAGTTAGTATACTTGGAGCAATTTTTGCAATGATATGCTTTTTTGATCTTACTAATATTTAGAATTTGCAGGTGGAGTGAAAGAATTTGCAAAGAGAGATCTGGGGGTTGCAGAGCTTCAGCAAACAAGAGACAAAGTCCAAATGGAGTATAACACCTGCATAGCAGCCATTAAAAGGAGTTTACAAAGCGAATTCCATGGTTAGTGAGTGGCAGTGAACAGGAGATCAAGGTCCATAAACTCTGGGAGTAAACTCTGGGAGTTGGCAAGAGTTAGCAAAACAAGATCTGGAGTTGTAGAGCTGAAAACAATAGGCAGAGTCCAACGGGCGCAATATACTTGTGTAGCAGGCAGGAAAAAAGAGCTTATGAAGCGAGTTCCAGCGGTTGGTAAGTGGTAGCGAACAGGTGTGTGTGTGTGTGTGAAGCCCCATACTCCGGTAGTTGATGAGTGTTAAGAGCTGGGGGCAATGGAGCCGGGCGGGGTGAAAGAGCTTGTGAAGCAAGGTTGTTTAGTGTCAGAGAACTACGGGTGAAGCTACAACATCTGCATAACAGGTGTAATGAAAAATCTGGCAAAGCAAGCTCTGATGATTAAAGGGCAGCTTAGAACAGAAGGTGGAGCCAGAGTCCTGGGAGTTAGAGAGCATTAGCAAACGAGGAACATGAAGGAGGTCATCTGCACCGGTTGAAGCAAAATAACTCATAAGCTCACCGGTTGAAGCAAAATAACACAGATATCTGGGGTTGGTGAGTGCCAGCGAGCCTCCAGTACTTATCTTCGTAATTACGAACTATCATAAAACTCTGTTGATCCACCCTCCCAGGAAAAGAACCCCTTCCCCCTTTTCATCTCAATTTGAAATTCTGAAAAATTTTATAAAACAGACTCCCCCAAGCATCCGAAAAAATCAAAAAAATCTTGCTGTCAAATAAAATTAATTTATTAATAAAAATATATACTTTTTGGCCATAATCTTTTATTAAAATCTTCTTTAATGACATATTAAAATTACACAGCCATAGTGCTTTCGGACATTATTATGTTCATCAGTAGCAAAGTGAAAATAAGTGGCGAACATGAATGAGCTTAAATACTGGCCATAGCCGCCAGACAAAAATTTACATATTAATCAATTTACATTTTTAAATACGAGGCATTTAAAATACAAAAAAAAAGTTCATAAATTAAATGATAACCAATAGAAATGTCAAACACAATAAAGCATCTACTAAATATTCAGAAAATCATAATGGTTTGACACGTAGTGAGTCGAGAACGAGATGCCAAGCATAATTAAGGGTCTGAACGGGATCAAAATTGCAAATAGAATCACAGTAAAGATAAATGAAAAGGGATTCATAAAGTAAAATATTATAGGGTTATTGCAGCTAATTAAAAGAAAAGTCTTATCTATCTTAGGATGAAAATTATAGTTAATAACAAACTGGGCTAGAGTCGTGGACAGTGTTACTTTATGAATCCCTTTACTTTGCCTAAGTGAGCTTTCAAATGAAAATGCTATGTCACTGTTGAAAACAATTAAAAAGAGACCCAAGTTCAATTGTTACGATATCTCACCTTTTCATTTAAATCTGGATATTTCTTTTTTTCATGTAGTAAAATGAGAAAAATTCCACTATATTAGTTATAAAAATTGTTCATAACAGAAAATAAAATTGCTATTAATTTCACTTTAAGGAGAAATTCATTTATTATTTTACATAATTAAGTAGATGAAATAATGATGTTTTTTAAGGACTTTTCTGAAACAAAATTCACTGAGGAAAACTACGAGGCTCATTCAGAAAGTAAAGAATGTTTGCGCATAGAGACTACATATGCTCCAGGCCAGTGCTCAATTAAGGTCAGCAAGACTTTAATGTTATCAATCAGTTATCCATTTTTTTACTGCCATTTATTGACAATGTGAGAATAAGGTCTATGGAGAAGGTGTTATGAATGAATCCAGTGTCTGAAACTGCTGCATAATGTTTAAAAATGAAGCACAAATGTTCATAACACCACTCTCCAATCATGGATGCACCTAAACAAAAAGTTGGTGACATCATGAAAGAGAATCAACAATTTATGATTATTGAAATGCATGAAAAATGCCTTTTAAGTTTCTCATACACTTCCGTACCAAATTGTGACACACTTATGAGCTATTCAAAACCGCTGCACAAACATGCTCTCATACAGAATATGTTTCATACAGGATAATGCTCGCCCGCACATTGATTAGAAGACAAAAGGGTGGCTTGATGAATTTCTTGGAAAATTTTTGAGCATCCATCGTACAGCCCAGACATGGCACCATTGGACTATCACAAAAATCTCACTTTTAAATTCAATTAATCATGCTATCTGATTTAATTGTTCAAGTGACAGAGCTTAGCCCATGCATGCACTCTTTTCATTAATATCTAAATAAAATTTTTAGTTTCTATGATTTTTAAGGTTAGTGAAAACTATTCTTTGCATTACAAAATTAATAAAACTACTCTTACGTGTATATTAAAATTAAAAAAAGAAAAATTAAAACAATGATAAACTTACTTTTTTGAATGATGCAGGCTGAATTAAATTGTTGAAATTAGCAAGAATCCTAGGAGCTTGAGTGATTTCAGGCAGGAGATCAACTTTTAAGTTAGGAGTGAAAGGATCAGGTAGCCGCATGTTTCGGGGAAATGCACTTAAGATGAGGTTTCGCATTTGAATGCAATTAGGAGCAATAACATCACAGATTCCATAATGATAATCACACAGAAACTCAGGAAAGTCATGTAACAAAACAAGTAGCACTCTCAAGGTTCCCTAGTGAAAGAGGAAAAATGCATTGTTAAAGCCAAGGAGATATACAACAGAGATGAAACTCTACAGGACATAAGATTGTGTTCCTAAACAGGACCCATAAACAGGTTTTGCATTTCTTATGTGTATTTCAGCTGAACAGCAGCATGTGACCCAAATACCTGACCTGCAATTGAATTGCCTTTCAAAATGTTATGATTTTAATGGATAGATCCGCAACTCAACCAGCAGCTTGAAAAAGATACCTGCAATGGCAGCATGGAAACTTGCAGCAATTGCTAATATTGGCTATTCCAACAAAACTCAGCATAACAAAAGACAAAAAATGTTTCATCTATACTATTTGCTATTAGTATCACAAATTTTACAACTCAATGGTTATTACAATAAAAATAATAAGGAAAACATATTAATATTTTAAATTCTAGAACACTTTTGGACTGGATTTAACTGATCCTATGGTAGCATTTTTCATCACTCCTTTCAAATTTTACAAAAGAAACACAGAAAAATGCCGGCATGACTTGAAACTGATTAATTACACTTCTGAAATAAACTGAAAATGCTTTTTCATCAAACACTTAGCACCTAAAAGCAAATTTTCAAGTATTTTCAAGACTGAAAATGACAATTTGAAATTTCAAGCATTTCTCAATTTCAAGCAAAGACTTCAAATATATTACTTACAGTACTCCACTCCAGAAAAGATCCCCCTTCCCCTTTTTGTCTCAATTTGAAATTCTGAAAAATTCCCTGAACAGCCATATTCTTAAACATTGGAAAATTGTTGGAAATATTTTTTTTTAATTACCATTGAATTAAATTTATTGACAAAACTATATTTCTTTTAGCTAAAATTCCAAGTAAGCATCCATCCCTATACATACTTTGCAATTTTCTGTCACATTTCAGTGGGTGGATTGATGGAATTCCATTGGTTTCTTTCAGTAAAAAATTCCCAGTAAGCACCCCCCCCCCCCATACAAAAAATTTTTCTGTGATTTTCAGTTGCATTTGCGGCAGCATATTGATGGAATTCTTTGGTACAATAAACTCCCGATTACCGCGGAATAGGGTGGCACGATAACCACGGATAAGCGAATTTCGCGGATAATCCGCAAAATAGTTGGAAAAGGACAAAAATCCACACACAACTGCATTTAAACCATTTTTAAGAATCATAATATAGTAGCACATACTTACACATATAGCGTTGTGACTTCATAAATGGTATCCTTAAGTTTTTACAAAAAAGTCGGTTAATTGTTTTTGTTTTTTCGTTTCGATGCTCCTCTTCTTTATTTGCGATTGAAGTTTTTTAACAGCATCTTGTCGCAAAGTGATGAATCGTCCTGCTCCTCTATGTATTTAATGATTCCATCAATGTGAGTTAGCGCTTCATCATGGCTCATTTTCTTCTGCATCCCTTCTCCCTCATCTTCTTCATCGTTCTCAGCCGAAACCACACCTTTTTCTCCGGCTATGATTTCTTCATCGGTAAGATGTTCGAAGCCTGGATCGTTTGCATCACAATTGATCCACTCAACGATGTTATCTTCATCCACGTTACTTCCTCCAGAAACAGATTTTGCTAAATTTGCCAAATCAGATGCAGTAACTTCCTTGTCTTCTTCTTCCTGTGGAGACTAACGTTTTTTTCCACATTTGGCAAATTTTTTCTCCAGAACTTTACTAAAGTCGTTATCTTGACCGTATTCCAAGCAGTGTTGATGTCATAAATGCTGTCAAGAATCGTGTAGTCCTTCCAGAAGCCCTGGAGATCGCTCCCCTCTTCAATCTGTTTTTTCAATAAGTTGGTTCGATACCTTTTCTTCATAGAAGCAATAACTCCCTGGTCAATGGGCTGGATAAGTGCCGTGATGTTAGGTGGCAAAAACTTGACGAAAAAATTTCCATCTTCTGATTTCAGAACACTTTCTCCTGGGTGAGCCGAGGCGTTGTCAAGCAACAATATGGCTTTTTCGGGTAGGTTTTTAGACTTGAGATGCTCTCTCACTTGGGGAATGAATTTTTTTCGAACCATTCCTGAAATATTTCTTGAATCATCCAGGCTTTTTTTTAGTTAAAGTAATGAACTGGAAGGTTTTCAGCTCTTGTACCTTTAAAGGATCTAGGTTTTTTTACTTTCCCAATCACTACGAGTCTTAGTTTGTGTGTTCCCGTGACATTGTTGCAAGACATTATCGGCAATCGTTCCTTACTGGTTTTATGTCCTGATGCTTGATGCTCTCTTTCAAACGCCAGTGTTCGCGTCGGCAAACATTTCCAATACAGTCCAGATTCGTCAGCGTTGTATACTTGTTCATACAAAAGTTCTTCTGGTTTTAAAAATTCCTGAAAATCATTTTGTCACCGTGAAGTCCGATTTCTCTAATCCCATGGCATTGTTTGAATCTAGTTAATCAGCCTGATGACGCATCAAAAGTCCCTTCCATTCCAAGCTTTTCGAAAAATTGCTTAGCTTTTGCAGCAATAATCGGTCCTGAAATGGGTGTATCCTCACTTCTTACTTGACTCACCCATTTTAATAATGCCGCGTCCAATTCTTCATAGGTGCTAGTTTTCATGGTTTTCCTTTTCTTCATGGACGATGAGTTGTCCGATGCGGAAGCAAATTGCATTAGTTTATCTTTTTGCTTCATAATGTCTCTAACTGTAGACTGTCCAATGCCATACTTCAAGCTCATTTGTTTTTTCGATGAACCATTTTCAATTTTTTTTATCAACTCTAACTTATTTTGGATGGATAAGACAACTTTTTTTCTCCTTTAGCTCATCGCTAAAATTACAAGTTTAAACAGATGCGAGCAGATCGTGCACACAGATTGATCGCAACATACTAAAGTGATGTGGTGTCAATTCTGACTTGAGATGGCAAGCGTAAAGGAATGGGGAGGTACGAAAAATGACCTCGGCCAATTCGCCACGACCTTCAATCTGGTCTGAAACCTGACAAACGGCATATTCGTCCATTGTACAGGTTTCGGTGACCTTGGGAGGGGGGGAGGGGTAGAAAGGAATAGGAACAATCCGTTTGTTGCTTTAAAAATAGATTTGTTGATCATGAAAGGCGTGTTGCGTGTTTATTTCTCTACATTCCGTAAATGATCGCAAAAAAAAAAATAAAATTGCGGAAGACCGCACGGATAACCGGGAGTTTACTGTAGTTTAATAAAGTTCAAAAACATATTTATATTAAAATATCAAAGAAATGTGTTGACCCACAGCCCAATCTGAACAGCAGCATGTGACCCAAATACCTGACCTGCAATTGAATTGCCTTTCAAAATGTTATGATTTTAAAGGATAGATCCACAACTCAACCAGCAGCTTGAAAAATAAAGGAAACCTGACACAAAATCCATCTGTAAAGCAGATAACCTGCAAGTACCTGACTTAATACAGGACTCATAGAATGAAAGGTAACTTAAAATATAAATAGAATGAAAGGTAATTTAAAACATAAATAGAATGAAAGGTAACTTACTTTATACAACAGTTGAATAGGATTTGCAAGTTCAACATTTCTAAGAAAAGGTGCCAAAAATTTGAATAAACTAATTAACAGTTGAGCATACATTGTCCATCCCTATAAAAGAAATCCACAAATATCAAATGAAGTCAATAATAAATATGAGAAAAAAAGTGCATTGATAAAATATATATATTGAAATGAAACTGATAAACATTAGGTGTTAAATTTCTACCTTTTGGGCTGGAGAATGTGCTAAAACACGTCCCAGAAATACTCTATGTGAAACAAGTTCTAACCATGCATAAGCAAATCCTGGGGCTTTCTGGGGTCTCAAATAATACAAAGTATTGCTAAAAGAAAGAACGTTATCAAATTAACTTGAAATACAAATTTTTGCTTGATACTATATATAAAAAAAAGTCAATATCTGTCTGTTTGTCTTGCTTGGTGACATTCTTTAAATAATGCAAAGTTGATAAATCAATACATATAAATTAAATTTTGTTAATCTTATCACTTTGCAGGAATCATTCACATTTTCTTGATTCAAAATATAGTGAATTTTACTGTTCAAGAATAAAGTAAATTTTTAAGGGTCATATAGACTTTAAATTTTCTTAAAGGTTCTATAGGGGGAGGGGGTCATAAAATTGAGTTTTGTTGAGGAGGGAGGGGGAGGACAGAGTAACTATGATTTGTTAGGGTATTATATAATAATAAAGAATATTGACCAGGTGACAATCAAGGTTAGCATGTGTCTAGGGATTTTATGGGCACATGTACTGCAGACAAGTGGTAGAACAGAATCATTTACACAACTTTATGTATTCTGTCATATAATGGGTTTGTCATATAGTTACGCTATAAATTATTATACCACATTTGTTGGTTAATATGCAAGACATCTGATTTTCTTTCTAGAAATGTAAAATCAGAGATCACATTTTATTGTCAGGCATACAAGACAAAGATAAAACTAAGAGTATTTCATAAATTTAGTCAATATTAACTATTATTATATTAATAACTATTATATATATATATTTATATACATATATATAGTACACACACACATATATATATATATATATATACATACAGGGTGTCCCTAAAAGATTGAAACACGTTTTAATTTTTTACCTGTTAGAGATAAGTGGGCAATGTAAATTGCAAAAATGTTGAAAGTAAGGTGGGAAATAAGACTACGTTAATGAAATAGTCCCCCCATTAATTTTTAAAAACAGTTACACTTTTTAAATTTTTATATGACCCCCTTAGACAAATTTGGTCAATCAGAATTTTTTTTATTTTTAATGCAACAAGATCATTAAAAAACCTGCATATTTGTAGCACAGAGACTTCAAATTTTGTCTATGGGTAGATAGTTTGAAAATATGTGTCGAATAAATGTGAAACGCGAATTATAAAAAAATTTACATTATTCAGGGATTGCTTATTTGCGAGATTATTGATTTTTAAAATTGAGCGAGTTATATTTAATGGAAAATTGAACATTGTGAATGGGGACCATATATCAAATTAGAAATTAAATTTGTAACATATCACAAAAAAGATAAAACTGGATAATACATAGGAGTCATTTTTGTGAATTCCACGTAAGCTCACGATGCAATCACGGATTTTTAAGTACTTTTCATATTGAGACATGTTATTTTTTATTTGAAATAATTAAAATAAATAAGTAAACAAATGCAAGTAGGTATTTGATTTTGAAATGTAACATAATTTTTCAAAACAAAGAATAGAACTCACAGATGATTTTTCTTTTCTATAACTCTAATTTAGCCGTTTCAAATGTTTATAGTAAAATAATTTAAAAAAACTGAAGAATGAAATGCAGACTATTTATTTTTTAATTTATGTATTTATTCCCAGTATAATTTCTATTCAATACAACTAAACTTTTTTTTAATATTATACCAAAATAAAGATTGGAAATCATTCAGTGAATCGTCAGCATGTTTAGTTCTGAATTGACGAATTAAGAAAACGTAACTGGTTGTGCATTATGGTATCTTTAACAAATAATGAGCTTTTCGTATAAACAATGATTTATGCTCTGTGTAATAAAAATACTGCAGAAACTGCTCGGGATTTTGGATGACGATATCCAAACTCACCCGAAATTTCATGTACATTTGTTTATTATATGATGAGGAGATTAAGAACTACTGGTTTATTTCATCCAAGACCTGGGCTTGGAAGAAATCGTTTGTACATGGAGGACCAAGAAACTGACATCATTGCATATTTTTCTTTCAACCCACGAACAAGCATTAGAAAAGCGAGTGAAACTTTGGGGCTACCTAGGACGTCAATTGCTAGAACACTTTGAAAATATCATTGGTATCCATTTTGTATTCATGGACTTCAAGCACTTCATCCCTCCGATTTTGATCGGCGTGTAGCATCCTGCAACTGGTTGTTAATCCAACAAGACATCAATTCGAACTTTGTTAAGAACATTCTGTGGTCTGATGAATGTTTGTTTATGGAAGATGGAGCAATCAATACCCAAAACGATCATTATTGGGATAATACAAAACCATTTTTTGTTCGTGAAATACATCACCAGAGGAAGTTTTTTGTGTCTATATGGTGTTGTTATTGTTGTTGAGACCTAGACCATTCGACATACCAGAAAAGTGTAAAATAACAGTATATATGTGTCTGTATGGTGTGGAATTTTGAATGGAAAACTGATTGGTCCTGTGCTTTATAAAAGAATTCTTACAGCTGAAAAATACATGCAGCTTATTTTAAATGGTACTGTAATGGATTTTATGGAGACAATAACATTATCGCTTCTAAAAAACATGTATTATCAACAAGATGGCACACATGCACATCAGGCAATAATTGTGACAAACTGGCTCAATGAAAATTTTGATAAACAGTGGATTGGTTTGAAAGGAGCAACAGAATGCCCCCCCCCCCAGATCCCCTGATTTAACCCAGCTCGATTTTTACTTATGTTGTAGTCTTTGAACACTATTTTATAATACTCGCCCATTAAATGCAATTGACCTTAAACAAAAGATAATTAATGCTTGCAACAATATTAGTGGTTGTTGTTGAAACCCAGACCGTCCGACCTACCAGAAAGGTGTAAGGTAACTGTTTGGACGGTCGGGAAGTGCCACCCAATTTAGACCGGAACCCAGTGGGGGAGGCATCCACAGGGACCGTACCCTCCTTCCCCTACCACCAACCTCTCGGAAGGACTTTCGGACCCACATGTTTAACGTGATCGTACTCCGCATGAACACGGAACAATATTAGTGGTGAAGAACTTCAAAATATTTATAGAACTATTATTAGAAGAGCTCAGTTATGTATTGAAGTGCATTTTGAGAATGCTTTGTGAATTGAGTTTTGTGAACTGTATTTCTAGTACTTGTAACAAAATTTGTCCCTTTATATCAGTGGTCTTCTATCAATGTATGCATATTTTAATAATGTGTTCCAACCGTGTAGCGAGTACCACTGCTTTATATGATCTGTCTGTGTAATGCTTTATTTAGATGCATTTGTGATAAAAAATTTTGACACATTAACGTATTTTTTATCTAAACAATTTCTATCGTCAATTTGTTTATGATCCCTATTTTCACTGATGAAACAGCCTTTCATATGGTACAGAAAAGTGGCATAAGTCAGATTTTTTCTCTTATCATAATTCAGTTGATTTTAAAGATACAGATCTTTACGTGGTCTTTTTTAATGATCCTGTTAAAAATAAAAAAATTCTGATTGACCAAATTTGTCTAAGGGGTTCATATAAAAATTAAAAAATTCTGATTGACCAAATTTGTCTAAGGGGTTCATATAAAAATTTAAAAAGTTCAACTTTTTGAAAATGAATGGGAGGGCTATTTCATTAACAGTCTTATTTCCTACCCTACTTTCAACATTTTTGCAATTTACATTGCCCACTTATCTCCAACAGGTAAAGAATTAAAGAGTGTTTCAATCTTTTTGGGACACCCTGTATATAATACAAGTAAATTAAAATTCTTCAATTATATATATATATATATATAGAATTAAAGAGTGTTTCAATCTTTTTGGGACACCCTGTATATAATACAAGTAAATTAAAATTCTACAATTATATATATATATATATATATATATATATATTATTCTGATTAATCATCGAATTTGGGAAGGTTCTGTTCTTTTCTCTTATCGGCATTATGGCCGTGAATTTGCTTCTATGGTGATGTTAATATTACTTGAATTGTATTTTTATTTTTTTTATTTTTTTACTTTTACATAATTCTTATTATTACATTTCAAATATTTATCCATATACTTGTCTGCTGCATTATGCGCGTATTGTATATTGGTTTCTTATTTTCTGTCTAGTTGTTTACGAGTTTCTGTGGTAACATTCATTTTTAATTAGTTAGAACTGAATTACACTAAAGTTAGCTGCATTTGCGCTGAATTAGTGTCAAATTTTAACTTCATTTTTATCTCATTATCCCTTATCTTATCATTTTAAAATGTCTGGTAATTGTAATTCCTAGGTAATAATTCTATTCTTAGCCATTGTTTTTGTGATCGATCTTAGTTTTCATATTTTGAATATCTTATTGTTTTTGTGATCGTACGTAGCCTTTCATACGTTGAATCTCTGAATTGTTGAACCATTAAATGAATGTATATTTATTGGAAGAATTTGAATTCTGTATTTACAGCATTGGTTGTATTATTCTTAGATTATATTAGTTCTGAAGTAAAATATTGTGTTTCATGTTGTATTGATGAAGTTAATTTGAATCAATTTATTCTGGAATAGTCATTGTGTATATGTATATTTTTCCACTATCTATCCTAGTTTTGCTTATTCCTAAGCATTTATTTAATCCGGGTTTTAATGTGTCTACACATTAGTTTATATATTTTCAAAGTGTTTTAGATGATCCATTAGTTTGAAAAATAATGGTACCTTTCATATGTTGTAATTGTGTCTCCACCTTTGTAATTGAATTAAGGTGCATTCTTGGCTAAAGAGTCTCTTTTTTTAATGCAAGTGCCTTTATTTTGGGGAAATAAAGGTTACTATCTTTCCCTATTACATGATGTCTTATTATAAAAAATTAGCGACTGGCAACTGGATGCTCTCTGACATCCAAGCTCGGTATTCGAGAACTTGTTGGGGTTCTCCTAGATCGTTATCCAGCTACCAACAATATCCTTTATCCTCTATGACTATTCCATCTTCATTCGGTACATCCAGCCAGTATTCTTTGCTCACTTTATATAACTTTCAATCGTACAGCCTTGCATCACTTAATAACACACTTAAATTTAAATCTTGTAATTCTAATAGATGTAAAACTTGTCCGTTTGCTAATAGTAATCAGATCAATTATAACAATAATCTTGTCTTCTGTAAAACATATAATTGTATCTACCAAATTGAATGTAAAAAATGTAATATGTCATATATAGGTCAAACCAGCAACCCTCTGCATCTCCGAATTAACGTACACAGGAATCACATAAAATTTTTTTCAAATAATGCAACTACCTTTAATGAATCAAAATTTGAATACGAACATTTTTCTAAACATGGGTTCGACAACATTGAAATTAGTATTCTGTGTATTAAAAAAAATTACTATGACAGATTGTTTCTTGAAAATGAATTCATTTGTGCACACAAAACCATTTTTCCATATGGACTCAATCAAATATTTAATCATCATAATATAGTTAAAAAGTCCTTTAATTCTCCTAATGAAGACCATAATATTTATAATTCCTTCAACAATCATAAAAGTAAATCAAAAAGAACTAAAAGAGCAAGTAAATATAATAAAAAATTGCCATCATTATCTGAGCTAAAAAATGCCATCCTTCAGCAACATGCAAATTTTAAAATTACTTTTGATTGGAAACAATGTAAAAACTAGATTTTCGCAATTAAAAAACAGCAATTAAATATGGTATATAACCTTTTTCTAAGTACTGCATTTGATAACGTTCATTTTAAACATTTATTCTATGATTTGCTCATTACCAGAAGTAGAAATCTTAATAGTTATTTATATGTCACAGACTTAAACTTTAATGACGAATCAAAACAAAATACTAAAATAAATGAATATTGTACCTTGAATTTTACTAATTCTATATTAAATAATATGAAGATAAATAATTTTTTAAAATCGGTTTCCAATTACTTTCCAGTCAAACATGTAAATCCTAAAATTGCTTATAAATATGATAAACCGCTAGGACGTTATATTTTCAACTATAATCAAATTGCCAAATCAGTAGATATTAATCAAAACTATGAATTGGATAAAGAGTCATATTGCCACTGTCATTTAGAAAAATACAAAGACTTCGTAGATAAACACCATGGGCATGTTATAACGGGAAATCTAAATATTATTAATTATGATGCACTAAGATCACTGATGTTACTGGGTACTAAGTACCGTATACCTACTAAATTTAAACATAAATTAATATGTAAAGGTTTATTTCTTGACTTAAATAAATTTATCTATAAAATCAGTTATAAATATCAAATCCCTGTAGAAGCCTTTAAACCTTGGAGAGTCTTAATAGAGCAATACTTAAATCATTATATATATAATCAGAAAATTAATAATTCATATAAACTTAATTCAATTAAAAATGATATTAAAGAAATACAAAATGATTTTGTCATTTCATATGTCGATAAGGCAAGTGGAAACTACTCAATTATATGTAAATATTATTATAAAAATACCCTTCAGTCACACTTACTTAGTAATCATATCTATAATTTACATAAAACTAACCTTAAAATCTTATACAATAGAATATCAGCCAAATATAAGCAAATCCATCTAAAAAATAGTTGTAATAACATTCCATATATTGTTTTAGTACCCAAGTTTCATAAATCCCCTGTTGCTTTTCGAACCATTACCAGTGGGCATAATTCTTACATTACTAATGCTGGAAAATTATTATTAAAGATATTACATGAAGTATCCTCGTCAGATGAAATCTCAAATAATTGTCATATTGTAAAAAACAGTTTTGAAGTAGTTAAGAAATTGAAAACTCTTACTAATATTCGTAGTATTTATACCTTTGATTTCAAAGATTTGTTTAATAATATTAATATAGATGATCTGTATAGAATTATTTTAGGAATTTTTGAAAAATATAATATCAACTTAAATATTCAAATTTTCTTTTTAAAAAATTACTTAACTTCACTCTTTATGAGAATTATATTCAACATGGTGGTACTATTTTTAAACAACAGGTTGGTATCCCACAAGGGGTGTGTGCCTCATCATTGTTAGCTAATCTGTATTTATTCTTCTATGAAAAAAACATTAATCCAAGCTTGCATAATATGCACATGTTTAGATATTTAGATGACATTTTATGTGTATCCCCAAATAATAATATCCCTATAGTATTAAACTTTTATCCAAAAAATTTACAATTAAATGCAAGTAATAATGACACAAATGTTGCAAACTTTCTAGATTTAAATTTAAATTTACAAAATTGTAATATTGTTATAAACTTGTATGATAAAAGACAGGATTTTAAATTTAATACATCAAAAATTCAACATTTTGACTCTTGTCTGCATATATTTAGAAATATTATAATAAACCAGGCTCTTAGAATCAATAAAATTTGTGATGAATATTATAGATTAGCGCACTTTATGGAATTATTGAGTACAGCGACTAATAATGCATATCCCCCCAATTTTGTTATTAAAATTATCAACTCAGTGTATCAAATTTCACTCGATAACATCCTAGAAAACATTCCCAATTATAGTGACTAACATACAGGAGAGAGAGGAAAAAAAAAAAAAAAAAAAATTATATATATATATATATATATATGTGTGTGTGTATATGTATATATATATATATATATATATATGTATATATATATATATATATATGTGTATGTTGTATATAATTATTTATTAATTATATAAATAAATAAAAATGAAAAATAATAAACTAAGTCAAAAACATTAGAAAAATCAAAAAATCGGAAAATAAGATGCATTAACATTAATGTTTTGAATTTTATTTTCGCAAAAAAATGTAATTTTTGTCAGTATTATTGAAACTACGTTTTGAGCGCCCTTATAATGGTGTATAGTGGCATTCTCGTTTATCCAGTTTTCCTATGAATTACTTGTTTAGTAGGAATTTTCATCTTTGATTCATATTCATATTCAGTTCTGCATGTTTGGGAAGTTGTATTCTGAATTGCTTGTCCAGTCTCCAGCTTAGACTCACTGGACGGGTTTGGGAGTATTTCCGTGAACGTTCGTACTGCCTCCCTGGTAGAATTTCGATTTGTTCATTCCGGTGCTTCTAGATTAAGCTGTTGAGGTTGATCGTGTATACACGTGGTGAAGTAGAAGGGTTCATGCCGCATGGTAATACAATTTTCTTAATGTATCCTTTTTTCATTTTTTCATTTTTTGATGCCTGTAGTCTGAGTTTAAGTATTTATAGTAATGTACTATTGCTTAATCTGAAGCAGGAATTTGTTTGGGTTAATTAGAATTAAATACTCAGACCTGAAGATGAATTTTATTCTGATTAATCATCGAATTTGGGAAGGTTCTGTTCTTTTCTCTTATCGGCATTATGGCCGTGAATTTGCTTCTATGGTGATGTTAATATTACTTGAATTGTATTTTTATTTTTACATAATTCTTATTATTACATTTCAAATATATATATATATATATATATATATATATATGTATATATATATATGTATATATACATATGTGCATTATTTCTGTAATACAATTTACAGTAATGTACACAGAAACGTAGAATCAGCATTAGCGAACCAGGTATGGTCCTTGATAACATACCCTTAATAAGTACATGGTTTAGGAAATGCTTCTCACTTTTTTCAATTTATTCATATTAAAAAAAAAAATTTGGGAGCCAGAAAAGCATAGCTCCAGATGCAAAATTTTTTTTTCTGTTTTGCAACTTTTCATCTTATACACTATCTTGATTTATACTATGTATGTTTATGCAGGGAATATAGGGATTAGTACCTTAAGTACCTGTATTACATATATGATTTATAACATATAATAAAAAATTTAATCTAAGGGTGTAGTTAAGGGATATATTAACTAATCTTTACCACATGTCATTCTTTTACTTTAGGATCACATACTTAAACCGAAAATTTTGCTATACATTATAAAAATAAGAAAAACTGAATCATTTCCTTGAAATAAAAGCTAAAACTTGCCTCTTTCATTGTCACCATTTGCATGTAGAAGAGAGATAAGAGCTTTGACAAGTTTTGAAATTAGTTGATATTTAATCGATCCAGCAATATCTTTCATTTTAAAAATATGTGACCAATGCACATCAAGAGACTCAGCTGGGCTAGAAATATGTTTTAAATTGTCCCTATTCTTAAAGATCAGTAGAACACTCTGCTAGCAGTCTGATCCATTCATCACCTGGACTGGATATATCTTCTGATGAAATTATTTCAGGAAGCTCAGAAGTAATTAATTTTATTGAGATGATAAATTCAGCTTTAATTTGCTGTAAGGGGTGTAGACATTTTAAATTCTTGAGAATTCAGTTACATAAAGGTAAAATTTTTATTAGGTATTTGCATGCAGTTATGTAAAAATATCTGGCTCCCATAATAATAGACATTTTTCTGAACTTGTTAGATGTTCCATTGCCTTTTCTATATCTGGACCTATTTCCAATTTGTTTTACCAATTTTCACCTTTTTCCACATCCATTAATTTTAGATCTTTTTTCTAGCTTCTGAAACATTCATCTTTCAGAAACCTACCCACGATAGTCTTTAAAAGTTGAACTAATATGATCCTGACCTATCAGATATTATGCAGGACAACTTAGAACTTTTGCATTTAAAATCACTGACTATTTTACTGTCAGTAAACATCTTTAGGAATATATTATATTAGTTGCAGTTTTACTAAATGAGTATGGTATATGATGAACTGTAATGGCCACACACTGCATTGTTTCTGCAGATGTAACAAAATCTGCATGTGTAATTCCTTGGAAATTAAAGCAAGTAGTAATTTGCAATTGTGACAACTTTTTAAGTATGTAATTTTGTCGACGATTCTTTACACAATTATCTATATGGTTTTTGTTTTTTTTATGTCACTTGATAAGTGATCCCATGCTGGCTGCGATTAATACTGATATTGCATATGTAAAAACTGCTTCGTTCTCTTTAGCACCAGCTTTGCACCATGTGCTATCACCATTTTCATCAATATCATTTTGCACATCAGTATTAAAATGACTGCACTGCATCTTCCTAGAAATAAGAAATGTACTATTTTATAACTAATATGAATAAAATATATGGTAAATTATGTACATAACTAGAAAAAGTTGGATTGCCAGGATTTAAAGCAGGTATTAATTCAGTTAATTTATTTCAATGTTTCAAAAAGCATATTTATATCCCTCCCGCTTTTCAACAATTCCTTATTTTAAACAAATGAATAAGAACTGTTTTTGAACAGCTGCACGGGAGCTCGATACTTTGGTCGCTAAGGGTTAATTAATAAGCAGAATTTGTTAACAAGCATCAAGCGGCCTTTGTTAAATGGCCACGGATCGGCGTACGCACCCGCTTAGCTGGTGCATAGGCCACTAAGTGCCAAACCCTAAATCAAACAGCATACGCGGACCTAATACACCCTAAATACTCGTGGAGATTCTGAAGGAACAAAATAAAACAAGAAGAGCGAGTGGTTAGTGCGACAGTCACAGTTGAAAAAAAAATTAATTTTGAAATATTTTTTTATTTAACAACTCAATAAATAACAACTCATTTAACAACTCGATAAAACGAATGGAGAAAAATGTGGCTCGAATTTCATTCGAAGCAAGGTAGCAAGATCATAGATAAGCATCTCGGTCACGAAGCTGGAAACTCCTGATGGATGGTGTTTCATATTTATTAGGGTGCATGTAGGTTTTCGCAGAATCGCCCGTTTCATGAGCGGTTGAATCAATTGTGGTTATATTGTTTGCTTCGTGGTAAATTGCGTACAATTATTTATTTATTTATACGTAGTAGACGCCTATTTAGAACCCGCGTAATTCATTCTAGTAATGATATATAATGCAAAGTTTAAAAGATCAGAATACTATCTTTAAAATTCACGAAATAAAAAGACCGATAAATGAAATCCATTTCGTTTGTTGAACACCTGTTTCTCCGTTTGAAAATCTGAATCTGATTTGGAAGACAACTTATTCGTCCCCCCCCCCTTCTCAAAAAAAAAAAAAAAAAAAAGTATCGTCTGAGGATTTGAAGTACCCATATACTGAATTTCACAGCGATCTGCAGTTTCGCTTTTCCGCTTCAAACGACACAGAAATCTTTTATTATGTTTGATGTATGAATGCAATGTAAACAGCAAAATCTTTAGAATTCAGTAGATGGATTAAAATGCAATAATTGTAATTTGTATCGGTTAATATTTTCTATAAGAGGTTAATACACTTCTCTTTTATACAGGATACCAATACCGTTCGAAGGAAAAAACAAAACACATTATATGTATAAAATGTATCTATTAAAACAAGAAAGAGTGCCAAAAGAAAAAAAAAAAAACCGAAAACAGCAAAAATCCAACTTAAAGGTTTTATAAATAAATAATTTTTGGAAATAGTTTATGTTGGAGTGCAAAAGATAATTATCCTAGCTTGACCTTTTATTATCTTTAATGCCTCAAAGGCCCAGAGCATCAATGGCAGACAAAACTCTCCCTCCCCTATTTGTTTTGACTAACACGATGACGTAAACACTTAAAGGCGAAAACAGGGTTCATTCAAATGAGACTCAAAAGAATCCAAGTCTGAACGACTACATTTGTAAATATTGGTTTTAAAGCAAAAATTCTGAAAGAGTTCAATTTTTCAGAACTTTTAATCACAAATCGATACCAAATAAAGAATAATCCTAAAAAATTTTAACTTTGTAAAGAAAACAAAACTGTAGTAATTTATCAAGTGGGTAATGCCCTCACTATTTTAACAAACTTTCAGTCTCTTTCCTCTATGTTATTTTCAGGTTTAGAAGAGGGTGTTCTATCTTTTCTGCTTTTGATTCGGCTAATGAAATGAGCGGAGGAACTACTACGCCTATGATCATTCCATAGTAATAGGCCAGGGCCGCCAACAGCAGTTACGTACAATACAAGCATTTATCACGGGTCCCTTCCAATTTGATTTTTTCTTTTTTGTGAATTTTTCATGCTTCAAAAAGAAAATATTGGCAGTCTACCACCCCCTTATGGGCACATATACATGAGTTGCCCACATGAAATTTTTGCGAAACAAATTTTTTTCTTTAAAGTTAAATCTGTATTTCTAATTTTATTCTTCCCAATACACAGAGAAAAACGAAACTGAATAAAAAGCGATAGCGATCGTTTAAGAATGCGTTTCGACCAGTTTCCGTTTTCCAGAAATTTTCGATCGTAATAACATTTAACTTCGGCAGTCTTATGAAATTAATGTTAACAAAATTCGTCTTTATATTTCTACTTATCTGAAGGTATTATTTGTAAAACATGTTAAATATACTTCGGAAGTATTATAAATGTAATTCATCTTATGGACAAATTTAAAACATATCTATAAAATAAATAAAATACTTACTTTTAGTTAGTCGTAACATTCTTCAGATTCTCTGTGGCTGACAAAGAATATTTCTTGGACATCAAATGTTGATAACTTTTTCAATCTCATTTCCCCGCCGCGGTGAAAGTCAAGGTCTTCCCAGACAAGCGATGATTATTTGCTGCTTGTATATCTCTTGCCGTTAATCTCATGGTTGCCGCAATACACATACATGATTTATACAAAAACTAATAATAAAAGGTGCACGGAAATCGGCGATAAAATGTAGGTTGCAAAAGTAGAATGCACAAATATAGGAATAAATGAGGCATCTTAGAACACACTAAAATCAAAAATATAAATATTTCTGAGCTTAAAATCTCTTATTTTATGAACCACTACATGGTCCTCTTTTGCAACTGCTGCTGTGTATGAAAAGCTGTACTGCAAATATAGAAATAATTTTTTAAACTTTCTTCGTTTTTATAATGGTCAAAAAATATTTATGAAAATTTTGTTCACAATAACTTTGCAATTAGAATTCAATTTATTTAAACAAGAAGCCATATATCAAAGGGTAATTATAGAGTTAAGCCTAAAAGAATGGGAGCCTCAATGAAGAATTTAGCTTGTTGGGGCATGTTGGAAGACTTGTTTTGCTTGGTGGAAGAATGTTTGTTTGCTGGAAGAATTTAGCTTGTTGTGATACCTAATGGTATTTTTTACAGTAACTGTTGTATGTAACGATTTTAATTTGCTGTAGACATTAATGACTGTTACTCAAGAAATCTCTAAATTTTTCATCTGTTAAAATGCTAGATTTTCCAATAAATCTAAGTGCAATACAGGTTCCTTGCATAACATTGTTTCTGCTTAAATTCAGAGTTTGTTATTAAAATTTGGAAATATAACCAACAATTTGTCTCAGAAGTTGAAATAATGTTTTATCCATTGAAGACATTGTCCTAAGGTGCCCTACCACGAGGGGGCACCTTGGCATACTTGAAGGGTTTTGAGGAGTGGGAGATATCTATTAATTATGTATAAGATGATTGAAGTGGAATATACTTTTATCTTATGCAGAAGTATTTACTGTGCATAAGGTAAGTGTTAGAAAAAAATCAATGACTGAAAAGTGTTCCATGATGCTCCACTCTCCTCTAATAGCAAATAAAAGTGCCATTGTTTTAACATTTTTGGTTTTCTTTTAAATTAGCTTTTTAGTTTCATTTATATGTGGTCTAATATATAGGGTAAGGTAATTTGGTGATAGTTTTTTTTTTAATCATAAAACAAACATACTTTTAATCTAAAAATCCCAAAATTTGCTAACATATAGTGTTAGTAATTATTAACTCAATGTAAATTCATTGACTGCTAGGTAGTTGAGATTGTTTACAAAGAACAAAATGGGATATCTTCTACTTACCTACTCATACCACCAATGGAATATTTACTTACCTATATCAAAGAATTACTTATCCTGTGTTTACAAAAGTTTAAAATTTTCAGGGATCATAATATTATATATCATGCGCATGCATTACTATGCATACAAATTCACTCAGTATTAATTTTGATCCGTGAAATAAAAACCTTACAACATAAAAGGTCGAATAAAGGTATCAGCAAGTTTTAAAGTTTTTTTCCCCCTGATGATAAAGGCTCTTTTTTGCCTTTGAAAATAGTTGAAACCTTTATTCACCCTTACACATGCCTAACAAAGATTTATTTTTTATATGTATAGTCATGTTTAACATTTCATTTCACAGCAAAACTGAATGATTAAAAAGTATCATCAAATTATCTTACTTTATAGTTGAAGCCAAAAACTTAAGACTATTTTATCATAAGTTAACATAGGCATTCATGGCAAAACTCACCAAAATGCAGTCAATATTTGTGAACTGATGGCTTCCAATACAGACTCTGGAGCACTCAGCTCTAAAAACAACATAATAAAAATTCTATGATAAGGCAACTGTTGAAAATTCTCTGCACGGAGCTCTTGGTCCTGAAGGAGCACTCCAGTCACAATACCTAATACCTGGAATGACATTAATGCAAAAATTACATACTTACTTAACAAACCAAATATACAAAGAACATTGGTACAACAAACTATTAATTTCAAATAGCACTATTGATTTTGGTTTCACATAAAGACAATATTTTTAATTTATACTTTTACTTCATTCAAATTTTCTAGAGAAAAACATGTTAAGAAAGAAATGCTTTGAAATTTGGGCAAATATTTCCTTAGCATAGACAATATGAGTTTCGCTTTGCATTTCTTAAAGATGTAGATTTGACTTCAGAATACTTTGACGTTATATTGTGCAAATATATAATTTTCAAAATGCCCGATAGTTTTGTAAAATACCTGTTTTGCAAATTATACATAATTTGCAGGGTTTTTCAACTCAATTCACAGATTCTTAATTAATGCAAAGAGAATGCACAAGACTGATAATAAATTATTTTAAATGCTTTGTTTAATAAATTTTAGGGTTATGCAATTCACTCTACAGAATTACACTACAAACCTAATACAAAATGTCAATTAACATACTCGGCACTTGCTGTACCCAAATCCAAAATTCTAACTCTTAAAAAGCAAAATATAACTCAGAAAAGTTGATCTACAAAAGAAAATGGACCTATTTTAGTTTAATAAAAAGGTTGCTGTATTACATTTAAATCAATTTTTTGAGGTTTCAACTTAAATTTAGACAAATATTTTATGCGACTTTTAACATTTATGAAATTTTCTAACCTTTAAAAACCACATTTTACAGACTGGCATTTAGAAATAAATTCAGTAATCAGTAAAAATTAAATACATAATTTGAAAAGAGAATCTTTCAAGATAACAAAATAATGACCTTTTCCAAGTTTTCATAAAAATTTTGCAATTCGTGATGAATTACAATTTTCTGTTTTTCCACTTGAGTTCTGACCTGATTTTACACATTACAAAACACTTTAGGTTTTACATAAGACTTCTGATCCCTGATTTTAAATTAATCAAGTATTGATTTCCACGGCTATACTTTGGTAACAGTATTGATGAATATGCCCAAACAATATCTATAACACTGGCATTTAACTTTAAATATCATGAATCATGCAGGCAGTATACACCCACATGAAATTTAAATCCTGAACATTTATATACAAGTGCCAAAACACTTGCTTACCTTGTTTAACAGATTAACTTTAGTTATGGTATTATTTGCATCCCCACTGTGCTTTACTAGTAGAGCAATGAGACGGACATATGCATCCAAAGTATGAAAGCACTTGGCTCGCACCATTGTTGGAGACTTTAAGGGTTGGTCCAGTAGAACTCGATAGCACAAGTCCACACACATTTCAGTACTCAGCCGGAAAAAGCGCGTAATAAGTTCATCTGTCTTTAAAATACCCTGTAAATTCATCTAAAAACATTACACACGACTTAGTATACTATTCTCTCACATATGACATAGAAATTTAATTCTATAAGCAGAAAAAAAAAAAAAATGAACATATTCAAAACAAAGTATACATGAAAAAAAAAAAAATACACACTACTAGTTATGTGAGAGATTACATTAAATAATGCTAAATTAAGAAATAGCAAGCACACGTTACAATTCACAGTGCATATTGCAAGATCAAACTATTAATATTTAGATACATGCATGATTCATACCTGCCAACCTCTTGGAAGTGAACATTTTACAATTTGGGGCTGGGATAGACCAGTGGTTATGGTGAAAGGATCACAGTAGGAGGACCTGATTTCAACCTCACTGCCCCCAAAACTATCCCAGTATCTAAGTGAAGTATGGGTATGATAAATCTGTAGGTTTGTTACAAAAGTCCTTCAAGAGTTAAAGGGTCAGGGAAGGAGAGTATGGTCACTCTGATTACAACTCCCATTAGTTTCTGGTCTAAATTGCATGGCTAAAAGATAATGTGATTATGCTTGTGCATGAGGGAAGCATGGTATAACGGCAAAATGATTCATCCTTCGCTTGCAAAATAGGCAAGCATTAATGGAAAGTGAGTAGCTAATAGCAACCAAATACATTGACTTCTCATTGATCAGGCCTAACAATAAATGAGAAATCACTGCACTTATATAATTGCTGCTTTTTTAATACTATGCAAGATGTAATTTCTGGTCAAATATTTGGCCAATTAAGTTAATACCATTTAAAACAGCACCAACTTACCCAATGAAAAGTAATATTAAGTGAAGCTATAAAGTTCCTATAATTTTAAATACAGTAGTGCCCCGTATATATGGATATATATTCTTATCTGCGGTTCCATGAAACCACAGATAAGACCAAATGCTATATATAAAACGATATTTGTTCAACATATGGTAAAGTTTAATTGACAAATTACACACCACAAGACATTACCTACAGTAAATAAAGTTTATATACTGTACACTACATTGTACATTTACAGAGTACTTTTTTTCTCATACGTATGAAAGTAAAGGATTCTGACATTTTAGCCAAATTCTTAAGACTATAGAGCAATGAAAAAATACTGTTGTTCCAAAGAAGAATGTACACAGTTTTGGTTTGAAGCTAATGAACGTTTATTTCTTAAATATTCTAATATTTTTTCCGTATGTATCAAATATATTTTTTTTATTTATATGTGGTAAATAGTAGATAACTGAAACTGTGGATACTGAATCAGCAGATACATGGGCACAACTGTATATATTTATTTCATTTTCTGCAATTTTATAGGTATGTATCAAAATCAATAGACATCTGATATTTATTGATTAGAATAATTATATAACATTTTATTTGATTTTCTCAATTTATTTAGGGGATATTGTGCCCCATGTGGAATAAGAAAAATTAAATTTTAATATCTCAATTCAATATCTCCTAAAAGGGAGAATCAACAAAATATTTCATAATTGCAGGCCTTTTGGTTCGAAACATTGCTTTCCCTCCTGCATTAGCAGGAGGGGAAGCAATGTTATATATTTGCTATACATATATAAATGGTATATTTTTGCTATACACACATAGTAAAATATATGCTTTTTTGAAGATGGGTCATTTTACCTGCTGTGGTAGAAATAGGTATACATTAAATATTGGTCGGTTTGTGTTAAAGTGTCTAACAGCTAGGACCCACAAGAAGCACAACCTTCATTCATGACAGATAGATTCGCAACCTCTGAAACTGGTCGACACTATTATGTTGTGTTGTATGTTACTTTTAATAAAGCTATTATAGTTTTGTTTTACTTATGTATGTTCAGTCATTATATAGTTATTTTTATTACTGCCAATATTAGTATTTAATGGTAATGGACTAAGGTGGGTGCAGTTGGACAAGGTTTTCGTGACCTCATTTTTACTTTCCCTGCAATACATGGTAATGGATAGGGAAAGTATTGGAATCATGTCGAAAATCCCAACTCGAGTTTTCGACGGATCTACACGTTTCGACACCTCTAGAATACGAAAAAACCATTTTTAGCGTGACGTCTGTGTATGTGTCTGTCTGTGCAGATTTTGTATCCACTCTAACTAAGGAACTAATAGACCGAATTTCACAAAATTTGGTAGGTAAGTCACTTGTGGGCGAGTCTGGTGCTGATTAGTTTTGGGTACGATTTGGGATAAAAGAACCCGCCTATTTTTGCGAAATGGCCCGCAAAAGCTTGTATACACTCTAACTAAAAAACTAATGGACTGAATTTCACAAAATTCGGCAGATGAGTCATTTGTGGATCACCCTGGTGCTGATTAGATTTTGGTATCCTTCGGAAAAAAAACAACCTGCCTTTTTTTGCAAAATGGCCCGCAAAAATCGTCAAAATCTAAACTAAAGAACTACGTATGCTCAAATATATCCATTAAATGCTTGTTTAATATGTAATTTTTAGAGAAGAAAAGAAAAAGACCAACCCCATTACACTACGACTAGCCGTTCTCGAGATATTTTAGTTTTTCGTATTTTCCCTATGCCACCTTTGAAAATAAGTCCGGTTACCGAATGAGAACGAAAATTGAATTAAAAGTGAAATAAAGTTAATTAAAATAAAGAGAACGTGTATATAAGTCTGCAGGGAGAGTCATGTGCTGCCCACATCAGATTTTTTTTTTTCCTTCTGGACCACAGTCAACTTGTTCTTGAGAGGCTGCGATGTTACAATGGAGATCAGACTTGTAAAGCACACAGCAAAAACCGCACCTCATACACTCAACATTGTAAAATTATAGAATATATAAATTATGCGGTATGTAAAGCTATTCTTGTTAATAACAAAAGCATAATGTTCAGTATAATAAAAATATACATTTGATAATTTTTTCTCTCAAAAATAAGTATGTGGAATTCAAAATCGATAAAGATCAATATATACTATTCTGATCGTAATAAGCCATGTTCCTTCCAGGCCCTTTTAAATGGGTGAACTATCTGGCTAATTTTTACTGACTGTTCAGATACAGTTTGTATCTTATGGTACAACTGGCAATACCTCTAAACACTCATGAATGCAAAAGAGGATTATCTACTTTAAAAAGAATTAAAACCTGTTTAAGGAATCGTATGAAGCTGAAAATTCTAAATAATCTAATGCTGAGTTCACTAGAAGGACTAGATCCAACAGACTTCGAAAAGTTGCAGACAACTGGCATCAATGAACAGAATGAACATATAAAATGATAATTTTACTTTAAATGAATTTCAAGAAATGTAGATGTTGACCCTCCCACTATGGTATTCTATGTGTGTTTTTTTTGGTGTTCTTTTTGCCAAGTTTGACAAACCTGGCAACTTTTTCTGCTCACATGGCTTCAAAATTTTTCTGGGGAGAACACCGATAAGCATGCTTATTATAGTTATACTTAGGGCCCTATAAAAGATTGCAGAAATTTGCATAATTTACAATTTGTTTAAATTTTCACATTTTTTCGAATAATTTGCAATTTTATGCGCGATTTGAATTTTTTTTTTTTTGCCTTAATTTTACAATTGCCATGCAATTTTATTTGTTTTCTTTGTCCGCCATTCATTACCGTATATTCTAACTTTCTCATAGTTGCTGGTAAATAAGGCTGTGGAAACTCCTGAGTCGAAAATGGAAATGCCAAAGTAGCAGATGTTGCGAAGTGGATGTTAAACTTCACAAGAATAGTTTGCAGATACTCATATCAAGACAAGGTTTGTTAAAGGAAAAACCCAATTTTATTTCTCACGAAACAAGGCATATAATGAACAGAAAAGAACCCGCATCTTTAACTTTGATACAGTTCATTGAAAAAGGCTGATACAGAGAAATTTAACATTGCCTAAACCAACAATACATTGACTATCTAACATTAGTCAAAGATTTTAAGTAATGTAACTAACTTCAAAGACATAGGAACTTAGATAAAAGGCCACAACTGGCCAAACAGTCGTTGAACTACATAGCATATGAATCATGGGAGAGACTCACTCTCGCTATCCAGGTCTAAATGTCATGTTACATCATGACCTGATCACATTGATTGATCGACAAACTATGATTAATAGAATAGATTACGATCCTTAGATAGATACTGATATCTCTATACACAGGGGTATATATACTAGTTTAACTTTCAAGTTAAGCCCGGAGTATGCAAATTTCCAGTTAAATGGAAATATGCATATTGCGGTCATATTACGTCACGATCTGCAGGAATGCAAATTAAAAATAGATGAGACACAAAACAAACATTCCAAATTCTAGACAGTTAACCGTGATGAAATTAGCCTTTAGATTTTAACCATATCTAAGAAGATACGCGAGTTTGTTTATATAGTGTTTCTAACAATAATCTCTACTTCCATCGATCATTAATTGATCAATATTGAGCTACCTCTCCTTTGCTCGTTACTCCACGCCTAAGTCTGGTCTGGTCCAGTCTACTCTAGTTCTACCTGGTCTACTCAGTCTACTGATTCTTCAAACTGAACTTTCTATATATGCGTGGATCGGAACCTTCCGGAATGATTTGCGAGATCATGATTTGTCCGTCACTCAAATATGCAAATGAGTTTGTGTATGAGTCGGATATCCAGATTTGCATGAAAACTTCTGCTGAAAGAACGCAATGAGTCATTCCCGAGAACGAGGTAAAAAGCCAAAAATAAATTGGTGTTTTTGAACATCGCTCAGGAGAATAATGAATCATGATCGTTTGTTTACGTTCTTCCGGCATGAAGTGGCCAGCCCGTTCGCCTGATCTGATCCCTTGTGACTTTTGGTTGTGGGGTCATGTAAAGTGCTTGGTATACCAAGGGAATGTGGATAACTTAGCCACTTTGAAGGACCGAATAACATTGCACTACATGCAAATTAATGGAGATCTGCTGCATTCTGCAGTAGAGAATGCACTTTTTGGAACATATGCAAGGAAAACATAGTCACACATGTAAATAATGCCAATATAAAAATTAATGTCATACATATGTAAATGTAAGATGCAAATGTAAATATAAAATGTACTAAATATGTATAAAATGCAAATGTGATGTCCTTTTCAAAATGCATGTAAAATGCTAATTTTCGGTACTTCCTATGCCTCTTTTACTCCAAAAATGGACTTTACAGCACCACTTTGGTCAGCGGTGGCAAAAATCCGAACTATTTTTTCCTTTTAAAAACCAAAACCCCATAGTCTAAATAGAATTTACTGCAAATTTGGTTGAGTTTGGTCCAACAGTTTTCTCACTATCGGGTTTTAAACATCTCTACTTTAATTATGGCCACCCTGTATAGATTGAAAATATGAATGGAATATCATATTTTAACCGTATATCTCCATTCACTTTAAACATAGTTAAAATAACAGCATACAGAACTTTTATTGCTACTATTTTTTGATATGGCATAAACACCTGGTAGGACGTTCTTGTTCATATTTTTCCTAGTAAATTGTGTCGGCCTATTTATCTCTCTATATTATTCTCGAGATTCTTTGCTTCATATCGCAAAAACTATTGCATATAAAAATACGAAATTTGACACACTAGTAGAAAAAGCTTTAGGGAATATGCTAAAATAACTGTTTTTCGATATATATTGTAGTTTAAGAAATATTTAATGTTAAAATATTTGAGCTGTGATTTCGTGTCCTGGATAGACTAATAATAGCAAGACTACAAATTTTTTCAGGCAGGTACCTACATGGGTGAAATTTTTCAGGACAAAGCCATCCTAAAACCGCTTTATTTTTGCTTAAATTCTGTATATCTACATACTGACACAACGCAATTACAATATATTTGAGTTTAAATGATCATCAAACTTTGGTTATTTCTGCAACAAAGCCTAATTTTCCCTATGGAGGATGTAAACACCAAAGGATGTAGAATGAGTTGTATAAGAATTGCTGCATTTCTTTAATGCAAAATTATTTAGTTCATGGAGTCTGCAATATAACTGATATGAATGAAACATTAATTGATTTTACAAAGAGAAGCAGATGATTTTTTCGTTGAAGTTTTAATCATAGAGTTAAATTACTTGAAACTCCATGGTTTTAAGTTTTTAAATAAAATAAATTATTATAGTATTGTGATGAATGAAATAAATGGAAAAAAGTTTATGAATAAAATGTTGCTTTTATACAGAGAGCCAGGCGATTTATATTTCGATGATGTCATTTGAATAAAGTTCATTTGTTTTCGATGAAGTTTTCAAATATAATAAATTATTGTAGTAAAAAATATTACCGAGGAATGTATCGCATTTTAGATATGTTTAAACCAGACAATTTATATTTCAATGCCGTCATTTGAATGAAGTTTTAAGTTTTCAAATATAGTAAATTAATGTAGTATTGTGATAATTTTAAAAATATTACCGAGGAATATATCACAATTTAGAGATGTTTAAATAAAATTGCATTGAAGTTGGAAGATGTTTCATAATCAATGCTTTATGCATGATTGCTCTTCCTTGTCATTATCTTACATTTTTTTAATTTCTCAATTTTATTTTTAATGAATTATCTGATGAATGAAATATTCATTGATTTTACATAGAGAGGCAGACTATTTATATTTCGATGACATCATTTGAATAAAATTCATTTTGTATAACTAGCATTGTTATTTTCGATGAAGTTTTCAAGTAGTACTGTAATAATTTAAAAAATATCAGTGCTGAATGCATCACATTTTAGAGATCATGATTGCTCTTTCTTGTTTAACCTTAACTGTGTTCTAACAGAATTTTTATTTTCAGAAATAACTAATATTCTTATTAAATAGAACTCAAAATATGGAATGCAGATTTATTTACTATCAACACATTTCTACATTTTTTCAAATGTTGAGAGATATTTTATTTGTTTTAGGGATCAACATTTGTTATTTACTTATTGTCTGCTATATAAATTTTCTTTGTCAACATGAGATTTGTGTCATGAAATTGTTATAGAACAACATATCCTTACAAACCTTTTGTCTATATAAATATAAATATAATTAATGGATAAAAAGAAAATTAAAATAAATATTTCAACGGACAAAAAAATCAAATATAATCAATAGTAATAGTAACAAAGGAAACTTTTAGGATTTTTGCATGAAATTTGGCCCAGTTTAGTTTGGAATTTAGTATACAATTTATAAATAAGTGATAGAATCATTTTACATATAGATTTGAAGAATCTATAAAAACATCTTGTTCTTCATATTTTAATAAAATAATCAAGTACTTTGAAGGAATACAAAAAATATGCTTTCCTAAATATTCCTACTAATTTCAAAATGAAAGAAGGTGAAAACGGATTTTTTCATATTTATAGCAAAGTATGAAAATGCTGTTCAATATCTGTTGAAAATGCTGTTCAATATCTGTTTATCATATAAAAATTTTGATAGTTTTTAAACTTTAAAAGTTTTACAAAATTGCATGAAATTTATCAATTTTAGCAATATTTTAGTTAACAAAATCACTTTCCAGAAATTTTTTGACAATATTTTATGTAAATGATTATAATAAATAAATGAAAGAATTGTAGTAGCTTTCATTAGTGAAGGGAAAATGATTCCGGTGCAAAGTTCCTGAATTTCATTGACAGTAGCACTCCATGGTTTTTGGAAGTCCCAAGCAAGCATTTTTTTAAAGTCTCACTTGAATAATAAAATCAGTACAACCTTATGAATATAAAAATTGGCAGTCCAAACCTTAATTTTCTAGCAATTTATTTTATTAATATTTACTTTTCTTATTTTAAAAAAAAAGTACAAATTCAATGCATCAGTATTTTTACTTTGGGTTATAGCTAGGCTTGGGCGATGTGTGCAATTTCTACATTGTGATATGTCAGCACACAGTCTAACATCGTAAAACTAACCATGTGAAAGCAAATGACTAAAAATTGAACGGCAACAGGAATAAAAACTGAATTGCACAAACATACAATTTATGCAATAAAATAATTTGGTTTTGTAAAATATTTGTTTATTTGTATTTGCACTACAAAAATAAAACGTGTGCAATTTCTACATCATGATATATCGGTAGACACATGATCGGTACACATGACTAAAAACTGAATGGCCCAAATGTACAATTTATGTCAAAAAATAAAAGATATACTCCTCTGATATGGAATATTTAGATGATGAAAAGATGCAAACTGATATTTTTGGACTAGCAGCAATGCATGGAACTGAATTGTGAAATCTGAGCATTTTAAATTCAATAATATATGAATTTATGGGATGACTGCCATATTTCGTTATGAAATATGACAGTTTTTGTTAAATTTACACATTTTATGGACTTTTATGGAAGTATTTTAAGGACTGTAAGAACCCTGTTACTAAACTAAAATAGAGAAATAAAAACTAAATAAAAAGGAAATCAATATGAAACTTACTCTACCAGGAAAGAAATGTAGATACAACAAGCTATTTCCCATGTAGCCACCATAACCTCATGTTTCCTGCCCAACAAGTTCTTACTATGATGGTGACGAACTATCCCCCCCCCCCTCAACCATTCATCGGTAGATATCCTACGAAAGGTTTTATTAGGATATCTATGCATTCAATAAAAACTAAATAAAAACTAAATAAAAAGGAAATCAATATGAAACTTACTCTACCAGGAAAGAAATGTAGATACAACAAGCTATTTCCCATGTAGCCACCATAACCTCATGTTTCCTGCCCAACAAGTTCTTACTATGATGGTGACGAACTATCCCCCCCCCCCCCCTCAACCATTCATCGGTAGATATCCTACGAAAAGTTTTATTAGGATATCTATGCATTCAAAAACCACGTCATAGTCACTGTCCCCACACTCCATTTTCTATATACAACCATTGAAGTAAACTAATGTCTTTACTACAGAGCAATCTTACTGCCGCATCTAATAAAAACATTTCAGTTACACTTATTTTGCCATTAAAAATAAAAATAAAACATGAAAGGGCTTGAAACGCAGACTATAAAGTTGAAAGTTGCTAAATAAAGTTTTTGTGTGATAAAGGCGAATTTGATTGTTGCAGTTTTTGCTGGTTTAAAAAAATACATTGTAAAAATAGAACTAGATCAAAACATGGTGAATGAGATAAAAATTGAGAGATGATTTGCACTTCGTTAATTACGAAATTTCAAGAGATAATCCACAGATTATATGTAATATCTGTATCCCGAGAAAATATAGTGAAAATAAAAAAGTGAAGTATCTTAAAAGATCCCAATGATTATTAATTAGTATGATTCTTTAATGTCATGACATCGAAAAGCAAAGTAACATGGTAGAAACATTGGAATTATTGGTTTAAAACTTGGTGGTGATGATTTGTACCAGGAAATTGCACATTAACTAAGTCCCCAAACTAGAATCATCGGTCTTAAGATCAGTGCTAAGTCCCCAAACTAGAATCATCGGTCTTAAGATCAGTGCTAAGTGATGGCTATGTGACATTGGGAAATCAAGATACATCGGTAGTGACGGTATGCAACAAGAATTTTTGCATGATCTAGGAAATTGTTTACCTCAAAATCAGCACTTTTTGATGCCAGATTAGGAAATTGCAATGCATTGGATTTTTCAAAAAGAGAGGTGCAGTTAATATTTTGTAGCAATTGGGAATGGACAAATCAGCTACGGTGCATTAATGAGCCTGAAAAAACAATTTAAGAGGGACCTAAAAGAACCAACATAGTTTTGAGGCCCTCTGCAAACACAAGGCTTCATTTGGGTTGCTTGGCCCTTGAGATACCCTGTTCATAGATTAGTCACAGTTATAAAATCTACATAATTACTAAAATGTATCAGGTCATGTATCTGAAAATTATATAAGGTGTATGTTTGAGAGATTTAAAATGATAATTCTTGGCCTAGAATATCATGCTTTCTTTTCAAGGCAATCAAGTGAGGTAATGATCCGAGAATGAAAGCAAAATATACAAAAATTGAAAAAGTAATACAATTTAATTATTTACAATAACATTTAAAAAAACCTCAAACCAACACTCTTTTGATCTCAGTCAGCTTGAATCAGATAAGAACTACTCTTTTTTTTTTTCGAACAACCCTGAAGGCCCACCTTTTTCAAGCTAGGCAATCACAGAACCTATTGATTCAAAAGAGCTGTAATTGATTTTTCCAAACTCCAACCCTTTTAACAATAAGAATTTAACATTTAGACCCTCTGGGACTCTATAATTTAAGATTACCGACCCCTGCCCCACCCACCCAAATCATGTTTTATTAATCACATCTCCTACCGATCTCATTAACAGGCCATTTTTACTGGTATACTAGTTCCCTTTTCTTCACCTTTTAACTAACCCTGTCTGCAGAATAATCACTTGTGATCTTTGATATCTAATTCTAACCTTCTTTTATTCCCTCCTATTTTCCCTTCTCAGTCTGAACACTTGTGCAATGGATGAAGGTGTGTTTAGGTACTTATATGCCTGTGGAAGCTAAGTGGTCGAAAGTTACTGAAAGAGAGCTATTTTAAGTTCTCAAGAACTTTTTTTAAAGTGACCGGGTTGGTAGCTGGAGGTGGCTAGTGACTATTAGAAAATTGTAAAAGTTGGCAAGTATGATTCAAAAATAATTTTATGAAATGTTTTACTGCTACATACCTGGTGAACAAATAGTGAGAAAGCTTTAGTACTGTCCCGTCCAGCATTAGGAGCATGATACATAGTGACCCACTCTCTCAAAAGGAATTCTGTTTTTTCATATAGTCCTGGTGGATCATCAAATTCTCTGGCTTGCGTAATTCCTGAGTACATCATAGACATAGGGCCACCGCCAGGTGCACGATCTAAAAAAGCAGGCTCTCCAGTTGTTCGAAGCATATCAAGCAGTTGTGGTAACCTGTAGTATAAAAAAAATTGGGCATCAAATAAAATCCAAGGTATACTTTTATATTACATTATAATAATTTATCTTCAATCTATAATTACAAATACACACACACATTTCTTGTCAAGTTCAATCTGAGTTATATCAGTTTAGTTTTATATATATATATATATATATATATATATATAAAATAGTCAAAAACAAATGAAACCCAAGCATTAATGCTATACACGTGAACAAGGGCTAGGCCTAAATCATGGATTTGTTCACTTCTCCAAAACACTTTCTCGGGTCCAAGTATTTTGTCAAAGCAAACCCCAAAAATGTATGTTTCTGAAGAAATAGATAGATTATATCTATAAACTATTTCTACTTGGACAACATACATAAAGAAAAAAAAATAAAAGGAAAGAAGAAAAAATAAAAGGAAACAAGTATACCTGGAAAATAACACTACAAATGCACGAACCTGTCGCACCAGGGAACCCTGAATGAAGAGACCAGTGTTACCATTCGCAAAGGAAAAAGAATGATCTACTGTTGCTATTCATAAGAAATAAATAACAGTAATGTGAAAAGGCAAGACTAAGTGATAATATACAATCAGAGCTACAAAATGGAGGGGCTAATAATAGAAAGGCTAATGTTTAAGTGGATGTAAAAATAAAATATTATTAAAACAAGAGAATGGAGATGTCAGGCAAATATAAAAAGCTATGAATAGAATTCATGAAAATCCAGCTAAAATCTAAATTTTTTAACTATACCATTTACAAAATAAGAGTGATATTTATATAAATTGCTGGTAATTTTTAGAATATTTATATGTATAGCATGAAATTTTTTATCAGATAATCCATAAATTTTAAAAAGCTGATTAAGTATAATATTTATGTATATACAGAGTTGATTCTAGGGGGTTTTCGTGGGGTGGAGCGCTCTGCCCACCCTTTCATTAAAGTAAGGTCCGCCCTGCCTGCCCTCATAATAAAATTTTGTGCCCTGATACCCACCCTGTGATTAACACTTGCGCCTTACATAGAAATCTGCCCTTTTCTGTTTCGAAAACGCCAAAAAATATGTCCGTAATACTCGCTACATTAAGTTATGCAGTAAACAAGTCTTCAATTTCTAAGAAGAAAAAGCACCTCTTGCAAAGCAAAATTCCTCTTATTTTTTAACCTTCCCCATAGAAGAGCGTGCTGCCATGCCCCAGGGGTTCCTGGGCTGGTATCCATTTATGGGTGGAAAAGTGACCACGTAGTAAAGACACGATTAAACTTGAAAACTGGGGATTAACAAAATCCTGATCACCGGTCAAACTCTGCGATAGCTTAGAATGACCCTTCTCCCTAAACAATCCCACCTGTAGAGTAATAAAAATCTGTTAATAATAGCTAAGATACTGCTACGGCTCTTCCGTAGTTGTTCTCCCCTACAAGGCGATCGTAATTTATTGTATTTGCACCCAAGAATGAGTATAATCCACATTCCTATCTTACTTCTCCCCTTAATCATCGATGTGTTTTGCGACATGCAGGGGCGTAGCGTCTTTGCTGCGCTCTATGCACTGACCTAGACACCCCCTATTTTTTTACATGCTCTACGAAGGAGTAATTTAGCTCTTTGGTACTAATAGGTCTTTAATCATTTTTACACTTACCTAAAAAAAAAAAAAAAAAAAAAAAAAGGGGGGGGGGGGGGGGATATGAAATTCGCCCTTGCTGTTTTCGGCATGCGAATTTATTTATTGGTTAAATATTCCTTATAGCATGTTCTTCATGATAAAAAATTAAAAAATTAATCTATATGAAAGAGTTTCAAGAATTTGCTGAGGCTCGGAAAAGAATTCCCCCATCCCAAGATTGATATCCTTTATTCGTGCCGGACGCGCACAAATAAAATATATCAATCTTGGGGAAGGGAGAATTCTTTTCCGAGCTAAATTGCCGATATTGCAATGTTATATATTATTGTTCTACTTTAATCTATATATTCACGGTCCATAAACGACCATATGGAAATTATGAATGTGTGTAGCAGGTTTCTAAAAATCTCCCGTCCTCGCCAGGTTAAAATTTGGCACAGATGGCCAATTTTCAGACGTTACCATCCTTTGAGATGGCCATGAGATTGGAAATTCCATAAAAAATTAAAAAAATAAATAAATAGCAAATTGTTGTCATAGTAAAATTATGGCAAAAGCTGCCCTTTCCTGTGCCATGAATGAAAATTGAAATGTCGTCACTTGCAAATTGCTCCCCCTCCCCATAAACTCTTAGCTATTGTGCATTATCAAAGTTTTCATTGTAGGCGAGCCGTCAGATCTGCATTGTAACCACAGGTGAGTCATTTTTCTCTACCCTAATCCTCCACCCAGTGAATCCAACGGCTGAAAGAAAATGTGATAGCGCGTTCAGGGTCAAAGTGACATGTTCTGTTCTGCTTTTCGAGGTCTATATGTGCCGAAGTTTCGGATTTTCATCCGACCGACAATACCAATGCTTGAATGAATGAATGACATGAAGGCGGGTGGCTCCAGGACAGCCCAGTACATGGACCAGAGGTCTATTGTACTACCCCAAAAGACGAAGGTACTTACGAAAAGAGACCAGTAGCCGAGACAAAAATAAGCAGGCACTTGACAGGAATGTCATACAACTCCCAGGGTTCAATCACATGTCGACCCATGTGCTCGAACCTATGGGGGGAGAACACTTCACATTCACAAAGAATGTGTGAGGCAGTTTCTTCACTATAATTGCAGCCTCTGCATAGCGAATCCTCAGTGACACCCATAATATTTAGGTGTCTTTTAAGGGTGCAGTGCCCCGTGAAGAGCCCAACAGCCCTTCTAATGCCAGTTCTACTGAGCTTGAATATGTCCTTCTGACGTATGCTAGGGCAATTGCAGTTAAGTATTTTCGCCTGCCTTTGGCCCTTAGTATTATGCCAGTTCTTGCACTGAAGCTTTCTGAAGATATCATAGACAGTTCTTCTAGTTAGTTCATTGGGAACACCCAAAGTCGGCTCAGGACCAACAAAAGGAGTACTAGAGCCTTTTCTAGCCAAATCATCAGCCAATTCGTTTCCTGGAATGCCTGAATGTCCAGGCACCCAGTAAAGTATGACTTTGTTGTCGCTAGCAATTTTACAAAGTGCAGTATAGCACTCCCAGACAAGGGATGACGTCTTAGTAGACTTCCCTAAGGCCATAAGAGCAGCTTGACTATCTGAATAGATAAGTATTTGGTTACTCCTGTAATTTCTGTTGTAGCAAATTCTATAACACATAAGAATTGCAAAAACCATAGCCTCAGACAGTAGCATAACTGCCGAGAGGGTAAGACAGTTTTGCACCATCATCCAGATAGCATACACCAGCACCTGTGTCTAACTTAGAGCCATCAGTATACCATACAATACATTTCTGTTTATTGTAGGTAGGAGCCCTCTTCCAGTTATCCTGTGTAGGGACCTGAATTTCATAAGGCTTGCCAAACGTATATTTGACAAGAATGCCATCAGATGGCATATGGAAATAGGGATGATTTATAATGTTACTGTTTAGACCACTCCAAGAGAAATACTTTGAGTAATCCTTCCAGTGTTTCAGATATATAAGTCTGTTCATGCAGATGAGAGCCTCAGCTTCAATGTGCATGTAGAGAGGGTGCAATCCAAGCAAAAGTTCAAGAGTTGCAGTAGGAGTGTTTTTCATGCATCCAGATATCAATGCTTAAACCAGGGCCAAGGCCGAAGAAATTTATAAATGTAGAATGAACTACTCATCCTAAAGATAACAGTCTCGGCAAGCCCGAAATGATTTGTATTCAAATATGATAAAAACAAATCTATGAAAATTTTGTACGGAGAGTTGAGTTTGTTTTCTTAAACATTTATATTTACATAGCTGAAATAAAAGCAATAAGTTCATGTATTCAATTTAAATCCATTGAAAAAATTTTCAAAATAAATATGTTCGGCTCGGTCGTAATGGACGTTTTAAAAAAAAAAAAATGATCCAACCTGGGCCGAAACAGTAGAAAGAAAACTTAAGCCCAGCCCGGGCCTAAGCTCAAATCCCCTTTTAACTCTTTAAAATCCAAACTATAAAATTTTCATTTGCTGTAATAGACAGTAGTAAGTAACAAGTTTGAATTTTTGGAATGGATTCTTCTAGTTTCAGCTGGTAGTATTTTCTTTTCTTCTCCACTTTGGTTTCAACTTTAAAACTAAAATGTTTAAAATTCATTCATGGCATTTGTTCCAGTTGTCTGACAACTGAAGTTAAGGTATGAAACATCTATTCAATCCAAGAAGATTTTAATCTTTATAGACTACATTCCTTAGAAATTAAGAGTGCTAATAAGGTTTAAACTGCTCAGAGAAAAGAGGATTTATACGATTATTTATTCACCACTCCTTCATGTTACCAAACATGGAAAAAGGAGAGATTTGTTACATCTCTTATCCTTCTGCCCCCACCCATAGATCGAAATTCCGCCGAGTCTGGTCCTTCATCAGACTCTGCATCGGCAAGTTTGATCACGGCAGTTAAGCACTGTGGGGGGGGGCGGGGGGGGGGGGGGGGGGGGCGGTGGTGTATGAATATGTAGTTATCGCAGTTCATCGTGAGGCAGTTGGTTCTAACTTATTATTGTATTTAAGCACATATGTAAATGAATATAAAGCGAAAAAAAAACTCTTAGGAGGTCGGGTAAAAAATTTCAATAGCTGTCCTTGCGGCCGGGCTAGATTTTGCCAATTTCCCGAAGCCTGGTGTGTAGTATTGACTAAAATAGCTCGTTTGAAGGAAACAAACCCGGACATACTTCGTATTAATTTTAAAGCGAGATCATGAGAATTTCACAATTTTTAAAGTCTCGATGCACTACAGTTTTCTGTTTGGTGAAATTATACATTTTTTGCTTTTATAGATTATACCCTGTTTTAAGTTATTAATCTCTCATCAATGATGTATAAAACTAAAAATGTATGGAATCCTAAAATGTTTCCATAGTTGTGGTTTCAGAAGTGTGCTAACTGTTAACAATTCTCATAAATTCAAAGTTAAATTGGTTCCATTTTTAACTTTTTTTTTCTCTTTATTATGCATATTAATGGAGGAGAGGGACTATTATTGAAACTTTCTTGGGGCGGGGAGAGCCTCCATGGCATAGGAGGGGAGGGGGCCACTGTATAATTTTTATGTTATAACACAGGCAATGGATCGAACCAGTTCAGTCAATTTTATTTTGACATATTTCATCCATAAAACTCATGATGGGGTAAACCCTATGTGAACATAATTAATTTTTTAACAAAGTACCTTAAAAATACATAGAAGTGCCCTTTTTCGAACTCAGAGCACCCTGCCCTTTTTTGATCCTAGAATGAACTCTGTATATATATATATATATATATATATATATATACACATACATATATATACATACATATATATAAATATAAATTAGTAAATCCAAAGTTAGAATGTATGTAGTAACTCATAATACACTATTCCAAAATTTTCTACAAAATACAAAGAAATAAAAGAAATTAAGACATAAAGAGGAAATAATAAAGCGTAATGCAGGTCATAAAGACAAAGACAATCAACAAATTCAAAGAGTTTAAATATAATATACCAAGCATGTATATAACTAGCAAGTTCAACAAAATATAAGTATGATGGTTTTACAATACCATTATCTTCAATCTCTTGTTCGTTACTTCATTTTTACAATTTGTTTTAAATTATAAGGGTTGTTTCTGGTTTTTCATATTGATGATAAGCATTTTCTTGAGTCTTATCCGGTAATAAATTGAATTCTTTTGTTTATTATGGTTTGTTGTTATCCAAAATCCGGACACTAGCAAAAAACGTTTTTTTTTTCTTTATTATATATATTAATGGCCCAGCATTTGATCGTCCAACTATTTGCCCATGAACTGAGAAATATAGCTAACACTGTAAAGGCCCTATCACATTCAACAACTTTTCCGGCAATTTTTCGGACAACCAACTTTTCGAACAATTTTTACGCCGAGTTGGGGGAAAACTTGTGTGAAATAAGGTCAAAAAATTAGGACAACTTTATCTGACAGGTATAGAAAAAGTTGTTCATTTGGGACAATTTTTTACCAACCAGCCAATCACAGAAGAGTAGCGAAGGAATCACGTGTGTAGAAAGGTTGGCGCAGATTCTGGTTTGGCGTGAAATCCTCGCGTAAGTTTGAATCTGTGGAGTGCAAACAGATGGAATATAATAACAGATAGATTATATTGATATAATAACCAGGCAGCCCGAAGTATTATTTTAGTTTAGATTTAGAATTTTGTTAAGTATTTATAATATTTCTGTGTCATAAAGGTGGATGTCAATGGAAGTCATCTCGAAGTCGAAAAAAAGTAGTCATGCGAGATGGAAATGGAGTTATTGAATCAATACATGAAAAATCATTTTTGTGGAATTTAAAAGATCCACTGTATTTAAAAAAGAATTTTAAGAAACATGTGTACGAGAAAATATCATCTTTACGAACTATCTCTTCCAAAGCGATTTTATATACATGAAATATTATATAATAAAAATTAAGATATTATTACTAATATAATATCTTTGGTCTCTTTTGATTCAAATTTATATTTACCAGAGGCTTGCTAGTTTACAGTATAGATGCGTTTCAGAAAATCCGCCTTTCTGTGAATTTAAACAAGAACGTACGCGAGTTTGCTTTGGCGATATATACATATTTCATCAGTTTTCTAAAATAAGCTAACTAAAGTGATTCCATCACAAGACACAAAGGATCCTAATTTAAATTGTTTTAGAATATTTACTGCACTATGGCAATTTCCTCGTTTTAATGAATACAATTATGTTCTCTTTCTCGAATCGTTAAAAAAAACATCAGACAAAATTTAAAAAATGAATTTTCATGTATGTTCTCCGTAGACTTTTTTTTATCCTTCTATTGCAATACTAAAACAATTGGAAAACTTATTCTGTTTACTCTTCAAAATAGTACTCTAAAATAACACTAAATGCATTGCATGATATAATTTGTTAGTGCATTTCAAATGTGAAGTTTTGGCTTGGGTGGTAGAGAATCAGCTCAGCAAACGACTGGGCTCTGGTTCGAATCCATGCGAATTTTAAATTTTACAAGTGCTGCCATCTGTTGCTAAAATATTCAAATATAGTTTTTCTTTAATAATCTGCAGAATTTTTTTATTTTAAATTATTTTACGTTCTATATACAAAATAACCTTATATCAGTAAATTATTTTTAAATTTGAATGCTTATAAAAATTTATTTCGAAGTTACTTTGAAAAATATCTTGAAGTATACTTTATACCAGGTATAGATGGAATATATTCTTAAGTGAGAAAGTGCTTGTAAAATCAGCAAATATAAAATGTGCATGTAAAATTAGACAGAAATCATCGAACATCCTTATACGAGTAGTAGTTATCTTTCGACATGTAATTTTGAACATTTTAGATTAGAATAAAAACAAAAATCAAACTACTTTGAAATTTTAATAATTTAATGCTAACATTTGAAGAATTTTTTTATTATTTTAAACGCACATAAACAATTAGAAATTTACAATACATTTGAAAATCATTTACTTTTAATAAAAAAAATAACTTTGTATGTAAATATGAAAAGTTTACTCTTTTAAATTTGAATGCTTATAAAAATTTATTTCGAAATTACTTTGAAAAACATCTTGAAGTATACTTTATACCAGCTATAGATGGAATGTACATTTAAATCTATTTTAAAACATAATTACTCAATAAATATAAATGTAGATAACATAATTTTTAAAAGTTTACTTTAATGAGAAATATTTTAAACGTTACAAATGAGCAAAGAACATCTTCGGATATTTAATATAAATACGTATTTGAAAACCTTTAAAATCAAGTATAAAATGGTAATGAACTTAAATTTTAGACATGATATTTTAATAACGGCATTCTTGAATTTAAATACTTTTTACGTTTTCTTTTTCTTTGTTTCATTTCAGTCAATATCGGCAATATTGCTTTTTAAACTAATTTTGTATCTTAAAATAGAGTGAATATTTTTCAAAAAATATTTATTTGCCTTTTTATACAGATGTGTGACAAATCCAAATATTTTTTAATGTTCATTCATCAGTTTAAGCTTATGATATCTGAAGTAATCCATATAAAAAAGAGCAAATCAAAAATTTACAATAGATTTTGTCCACATCCTTCTCGGTTTACTTTGTTTCTTCTTCTTAAGCAAGAATAATCCTAGCGTAATTATGCCAAGGCATATTTGATTTTTCCCTACAGCTGATAGCAATTTAGTCATAATTACAAAGTAATAAAGGTTACAAAAGGAAGTACTAAGTAAAAGTCTTGTTTTACTGCCGAAGTCGAAGCGAGAACGCGCTGCCTGCCGAAAAGTACATGTACAAATGTATAGTTGTCGCCAAAAGGCGATAAACATACTGCCATAGTTTTGTCATTTAGCACAACTTCTTCAAACTGTCAATAACCCTATCGCCAACTTTTTCGCCGAAAAATTGGGGGAAAAGTTGTTCGAAATAGTTGGTTGTTCCAAAAGTTCTTGAGTGTGATAGGGCCTTAAGAGAGGAAAAAAAAAACTCCTTTCTTCAAAAATGCAAAAGAACTAACTACTCCTATGAAGGGAAGGAGGCCCCGGCAGCCACATGGTAATCTAGAAGCAATGGGGTTTCCACCAGTTACTCATCAAGGAGCGATCTGTGTTGTTGACTTTGGGAAGAAAAGGAGAGCGGTGAAAGAAATGCAATGCTCTGGACATTTACAAGTTTAAGCAAGGTGGAACTCGATTTCTTGCCGGCAAATCAACTTTAGCCGTGGTTTAAAATGGTTGGTCAAATAAAGGGAGTGTCTGAAAAGAAAAAAAAATGGGGAGATGCAGGATAGTACTCATTCTATCATCTATCTGATTTTCGAACAGTAGTATGTGCTTTTAAATCTTTATTTTTACATTTGATTTCATTCTTTAAAAAATATAAATCATGTCACTGTCAAAGAGAGCTAGTGAAACCACTTTTAAAAGTTCAAAAAGAAAGCATAATTTTTTAAATAGAAGGCAGAAGGTAGACCTTCTGAGAAAAATGGAAAGATAAACTTCAGTTTGTTTGCTGTGTGAAGAGTATGGAGTACGGAAGTCTACCATTTATGACTTGCAAAAGCAGAAAGAAATAACTTTTGGAGTTTTTTTCATATAGTGATACACCCCTAGCTACCGGCCACACATTAAGCTACAGTAAACCCTAGGGTCTGTTGTGTGGTCTGGGATTTTAACACCCCTAGCTATGGAAAAAGGAAAACAATGCATACCGTAAAAAATGTTTAGACAATGGAGGTGCGGAAATGTGCCATTAACACAGCATATGTTAATAGAACAGGCCAGAATTCTTCATAAAGATATGAACATAGCAACCTCCTGTGAATATTCACAACTGTATGGCTCACCAAGTCAAAAGACGACATGGAATTTGACAGCTACGAATGTGAGGTGAATGTGCATTAGCTGATCATGAAGTTGTTGAACAGTTTGTAGTTCAATTTGGTCTTTTAGTGTCAGATAAGAATCTCACTACAGAACAGATTTATAATGCAGATGAAACATTTCTGTTCTGGCAGTACGTGCACAGCCAGAAAGACACTTGCGATGGCAGATGAAGATGCTCCTACAGGTGCGAAAGATGCCAAAGAAAGATTGACCGTTTTAGCCTGTGCATATGTTGCGGGTACACATAAATTAAAGCTCTTTGTAATTGGAAAAAGTAAAAATCCACGAGTGTTTAAGAGCATAAAGACATTCCCTGTGCGTTATAAAGTTAATGAAAGAGCATGGATAACACAAGAAATAACCAAAGATTGGTTCGAGAATCGCTTTGTTCCACAAGCCCCGGCACATTGCAGAGCTGTCAGACTTCCTGAGGATGCAAAACTCTTGCTTATTCTTGATCATTGTTCTGCCCATCTACCTGCTGACCAATTAGAGAAAAACAATGTTTGGATCTTATTTTTGCCCCTTAACACTATTTCCATTCTTCAACCCATAGACTAAGGTGTTTGTTCTAAAGTCATTAAAATGCCGTTATAAAGCTGACTTTTTAAAAAAATCTGTTGAACTCCATCAGCAAGGGTGAAAATATAAGTAATTACGTTAAACAGTGTAATGTTAAAGATGCTATGTGGAGTATAGCACATTCATGGGGAAGTGTGAACGATAGCATTTAAAAAAATGCATGGCATAATCTGTGGCCGCAAACTTTATTTACCGATGACAATACAGAGTCTGATTTTGAAGGTTTCAAACGCTCTAAAACAGCAGTCTTGAAACACGAAATTTTGGAGCTGTTGGAATATGCCAAAACTAAGAGTTTAAATTTACTATGTCTGGAGGAAGAGGACATTAAGAGAATTTAAATGTTGATAATGGTGCACCCATTATAAATAAACTTAGTGACGATGAATTTCGGGAAATTGGTGTTGCAGCAAGAGGAAGATATTGATGAAGATAGCGATCACGACAATGTTTACGATAATGAAGAGAAGGTTTCCTTGGAAAATTTAGAAAGGTTACAGAACAATGTTGTTAAAGGATTGGAACAAAAAAGATTTGTGACAGAACATAAATTAGCAATTATTTGTTTGATTTTATTTATTTATTTCATTTTTACTTAACTGTTCAAATTTCCTTTCGTAGTGTAATTTAGAAGATGCCAAATTATGGTGCAGAAGGAGGTAAAATCAGTATTTTATTTTCTTCTAAAAATTATGTAAAATCCAGAAAAGTCTGAAATTCGGAATCGCCCAGGATTCTGGATTTGAGATGTTGTAATATATATACTTTTTTTTTGCAAATGTTTTACGCCGCCAATTTTTGTCATACGTGTATCTTTCCAACGCCATTTATGGTTTTTCAATGTGCTGATCAATTTGTGTAGGGAAAAAAGTGGGTGTTGCCATTCAAAAATTTCGAAACCTTTTCACTGTAACCGTAACAGTGAGAGCTCTATTGTTTGAAATCATCACAATCGAGCGCATACCTTCAAATAATAATATATGAAATTTCCTTTCGATTGGTTGAGCGGATCGGCCGCTAGGGGTTCATATATCGGGGAAGTTTTTTTATGACCACCCTGTATATAATTTTTATTACTTGTATTATTTTAATTACTTGTATTTTAAATACCAGTGACTTATCTTTTATTGAAAGTGGTCTGAGAGCATATATAAAAATAAAAATAAAATAGACCCAACGTCAGGCTTGAGAAAAATTCCTTTATAAATAAAACAGGTACTAAATAGGTGTTAAATCATCCCTCCTAGTTCCTTGTTCCATATATAAGGCAAGCAATTGAAAACTGGATTTCATGTTGTGAAAACCTGGTAATAATATAAGCCTGTAACTACACCCAATAATGAAATTAATATTTAAATGTTTTATAAATCATATATGTCATACTACAGGATATATGTCCATACATTAGTACTAAAGGTACTAAATCCCTTGTTTCGTGCATTAACATACATGGTGTACATACATGAATAGTATAATATATGAAATTCAAACTGATAAAACAACAAATGGAGCTAGGCCTTTCCTGGCTCCCAAATTTTTTTGCAGAGTATCACACATGAAAAAGAAATATAAAATAGTAAAAGTGAAAAGCATTTTTGAAACCATGTACATTTTCAAGGGCCAAACCTGGTTCAGTAATACTGAAATTCTATGTTTCTGTATGCATAACTGTATATTGTATTACAGAAATCAATGAAAATAAAACATCAAAATAAATAATCCAGCTATATGCCATGTTATAATAATAGAATAACACCTAAAGATTAATTTGAAAAAGAATAAAATAACATAAAAAGAGATACCACTTTCTGTGGAAAGTTGTGATTTTAAAAATTAAGAATGACTTTGCAGTGAGCCAACTCAAAAATGTTTACAGTTAAGGTTATAGTCTAAGCTTGTAACTGGTTGAATTGAAACATGGTGAATAGAAATAGTTTAAATATAGAAGGTACATAACAAAATATATAAATATTTATTAAATAATCAAATAACTGATATCTCTATTCCAAAATTGAAGTTATACTTTTATATGATGTATCGATGCTTAGTGGTCACTTTAAAGATAATCTTATTTTATTTGTGATTATTAAATAGTTTACCTTTCAACAAGTTGCTGTAAGTGGAGCATGGTGTTGAATTTAAATTTAAAATGGGTATTTATAAAGAAAACAATAAGATTTGGCGGGTATTTATTTTCAATAAGTCATACACTGGGAGGATAAAATTGAAAGTTTAACAGTGAATCTTTAGTAATTTTTATAATAATTAGATCATCAATGAATTTGTACATGATATGACTATTGAATTGGTACTTAATTTCTTTATAGTGTAGATATAAGTTGGCCAGAATTGTGGATAAGATTCCTCCCTGTGGAATTCCTATTTTTAATTTGTAAATGCAATTACTCTATAAATATGAATGGTTGAATAGAATGAATTTTTATAAAGTTTTAAATTTTGGTACAGTGATGTTTTTAGAATGAGTAAATTGTTCATATAAAATTAGTATGACTTTATATAAATCATGAATGTCAATGTTATTAAAGAGGACTTTAAAATCAAATGTTTTTATATCATGGATGATAGGTTGTTTTAAGATTTTAACCAGTTCTAAACTATTTTTGATAATATGTGTTCTCTGTTCAGTGAAATAAGCATAAATTTGATTTAGAACAGATAGAAGTTTTTTGTCCACTGCATTGATATATGAATTAAACCCTATAGTAACTGTTCTAAAAGTAATTTATAGAATTTTGGTATAAGTATCAAGTAAGGAAAATTTAGATTGTGTTTTAGTTTAAGTAGCTTGTAGTAAGCAAGGATTTGTTTACTGATAATAGATATACTATTCTGTACTGGAATTAAAGGTAGAGATGTAGTAAGTTGCCCAAAAGTAGAAAGTTTGTTGTTGGTGCTGAATTCTTAATCTAGTTTCCATTAAGTCATATATTAATTCTGATAGACAAGGCATTCAATAGAGATATAATTGTCATTTGTATTATGCACCGATATAGATGCAACATTGAATTTATTTTGTTTCTGCACCTAATGGGACTGTTTAATTTTACATTACACTTAGAAGATACACCCAGTAATATTATACAGTGAAACCCTATTAACAGACATCTTTCAAGATTTGAGTAATTTGAGTTTGCATTCAATGTGTAAAAATCTTGGGTTTTATATATATATATATATATTAGGGGCCAAAAAATATTTTTTAATCAACTTCAAAAACTTCTCCACGCAAAAAAAAAAAAAAAAAAAAAAAAAAAAAAAAAAAAAAAAAAAAATCAGTTGAATTAAGTAATATTTAAAGGCAGTTCAAGATAATTTTATATTTTATGCTATAGTAAATAGCAAAAACTTTGTAGTATATTTATTGCTTATGTTTACAATATGTTTCTAGTTTGTATTTATACCTTAAAAAACAAGAAAACTAAGCACTAGCAGTATAACACACAAGAATAACCATATGCAAATAATTATTAAAAATCACATATTTTGATTCAATATATTTTATTCAGTGTCTCTAAATTTTTCCATGGTCTTCTACAATTGGTAATAAAAATTGTTTTTGGTCTTCATCTTTAGTAATAATTTGGTTACTGGGATGAGCCACACCTTTTTCTGCACTTTACTATCCTTAAACATTTCATCTCTTTTTCTTCATCACGATATGATTCAAAGTCTTCCCATTCTAATGGGGATGAATGTAAAGAATGTAAAAAATCTTCTATGTGCAGTTTCACTCATACACCATTAAGAAAACCCTGACAAGGGGAATCGACGAAAAAGTGGTTTTATGCTTTCACAGAAATCAATGATAAAAAGTGCACAAAGCAGATATTTCAATTTTTTTCTGCCTAATTATGGTAAAGATGTGTTTTGTGAGAAAATAATAAGTAAAATTATTTCATTAATATGTGTACTTTTTATATTACCATAGCTTTTATGAAAGGAAAATAGAACTTTTTTTTTTTTTTATGAAAAAATTCTCATCAGTACATTCTAAAAAAAAAAAAAAAAAAAAAAAAAAAAAAAAAAAAAAATTGCCACCACAATGTCATGAAACTTTCAGAATATATTAATTTATGTTCAATTTCACTATTATACCTACAATTTATATTATTATTATAATTTGTATAAGAATGATAATTTTTAAATGATTTAAAAAATTACATCGTACTATGGAAATTCTCAAAATTTTGTTAATTAAAATCAATATAAATAATTTTTTGACTATATAAATATAATTTTTGGCACAAATGATAGTATTTTATGAGCTAATAAAGTATATATAATTTTATATCTGTATCTCTGATAGTTTTTTAACAATTGTACTGGAATCTCAAAAACCAAGTTTAAAGAAAAAATTTCATAAAAAAAGTATGTTAAAACTGTCCATGACCATAGTCTGTGTCTCAATAGTTCACTTAAATCTGCCTTTCTTTATCACCTCACTGTTTCACCCTGGCTTCTTTTGTTACTTTTTGCACATTAATTTCGGCTTTGAATATTTGACGTTTGTCAATGCACCTAAGAGCATTTTCCATGTTAACACTTGGAAAATAGCCCATAGACTTCAAAAATTTTAATCAATTCTTAGTGCCATCATTGAAAACAAATATGGCATTCATGACACCAATTTGAAGGGTTAAATCATAACACCAATTTGAAGGGTTAAAATAGTTTTAGGGATCCTCTCCCATATGAAGTGGTTCACACTTTCATTGGGTTTTATGTTTGCCATGCAAGTATTTTTTCAAAAGCTTTGGATTAGCTAAATCTCTAAATACAGATTTTATTTTATTCATTATAGCTACTAGAAGTGAATGTTTATGCTTATACATTCTTCCTTCAATTTCTGCTTTTTAAAACCATGCAATGAATCTGGCCCTTCTGAGCATAGATCATGTTGTGTTCAGAATATGATGCCAGCTTATGAAAAAAAGGCCCATATTGCTTTCTTCATTTCTTCAACAGAACCTGATTGTTCTATGAACCGCCAGTCCATAATATTGTTGCAATAGATCAATTTACATATCAGTTAAAACTTCCTCGGCCTGACAATGGTTTTCCGACAGAGAGTTTAATTCTATTCAATGTTTTACAACTAGTACAAAGTACAACTAGTCATTATCAAAAAACAAAAAACCTCAGGGTCATTTACAGTTAAATTTTACTGCTTCCATCCAATTGCTATTTATAAAAAAATGAAATATAATTTAAAGTGAGTCTGCTTGCTTTTGTTGACATTCAGCTGCTGCTGGTTCTTTAACCCTTTCGGGACAGTTGATGCACCTGCGCGTTGGCTGCGAATCTGCATTCGAGGACGACTGTCATGTATCCGCGTCGAGGAAAAACTTACCCTAAAGGATGAGAATCACGTCAGCGCGTTTTCAAATGGAAAGTTTTTATTTGAATTTATTTGTCTACTAGATGACGTTAAATGTCCATGGGAACATTTCCAATGTATTATTTCTTGAATATGCAGCAGTGAAATGATTAGGTTATTTCGGATAAAAGAATGGCTGGGCTGAGACGTTTTCTTTCTGTGGAAGAATATACTCGTATGGTAAACAAACCAGACAGTATTCATTACTGGTTACGTGGACTACAAAAGGCAAAAGAAAGCGCATAGACAGTTATTATGAATGCAAAGATTGCAATGTTGGTCTGTGCGTGGATTCTTGTTTTGAAATATACCATATGCAAAAGGTGTATTAATTAATAAAAATAGCTACGCTATTTTCTTGTATATATATATGTACATAATTTCTATTAGCTATATAAATATTTCATTACAATTATTTTAATATTTGTTCTGATTAACTGATAACTATTTTAATCAAGGTAAGTAATCATTTTTAATACAATACACTAAAATTTTTAATATTTTGATAAAAGAAAATTTGTATGAAAAATATACATCAAATAGAAAGTAAGTATTTCCTTTATTTCTGAAAAAAGTAGAATGCTGTGTTGAACGAGTGATTTTTAGTGAATTTTTTTTAGAGTTAGACTTAGAGCAAAGAATTAGCCGTCCTTTGGGAACAATTCGGAAACGAAGCGCTCCGTCCTTTGGGCCACGGCAGTTTCAGAATGCCGCCGCCCCAAAAGGGTTAAAAAGTGAGTGTGGCCAGTAAAGGGGGTTAGAGTGAGTTCTGTTTAAATGCAAGTTTTAACATTTCTAATCATGGTAAATAATTAAAACTATATATCATTGTGTTCAGAATTAAGCTATAAAATGGCAGTAAAATTGAAAAATCGATATTTTGAAGATTTTCCTTGCCTTAAAAACCTTATCTGCATTGCTTATATTTAAATTGAAAAAGAGCTGAACATTACTAAATTGCCATTTAAATTCAAGGTGCCTTTTCATTATTTTACTTGTAGCTTCTGTGATTTCTTGGAATTCATTTTTCACAAAATTTAATTGTTTTAGACATTCTAAGTACATGAATGGTGCATCAGTTGCATTGGGGCAGGAAAACCAAACTTTCAGATACAACAAATTGTTGAAATCATTAAATCGTTTCAATCTTTTAACTTCTTTTGTTGTGAGGTTGAATTGATTGTGAAAGACATATATCTTTAAACAGTAAGTAACTTTAACTATCTATCTTTAACCATGATGAAATGCTCCTGGGGCTGCAAAATTTACTCCGCAGAAGTGGCACTTTTCTCAGATAAATCCAAGTGAGTTCCAAGAACTCCTTGTAGTCCTCCTTTGGCAGTCTCCCTTTTTCTAAGATAATGTGTAGCAAATTTAATAGCATTTTCTTTTAATAATTTCCAATCTTCTGCTACACAAAATCTTGCATAGGAATTCAGTGTTTCTGATTAGCAATTGAAAATTGCATCTAATGTTTTTGAGAAGTAAAGCAAAAAAATTCCACAAAAAGAGCATTAGAGTGCTTTCCAAATGTATTTCTAATGAGCTTAAATCATTCTAAGTGCCTAAATAAATAATTTTTTAATAATGTTATTCTAAAAATATACCTTCATTTTATTTACGTTTTAAAGATTTTCTCTGTATAAAAAGCAACACAAATATTAGTGGATGCAAGGATTGCAAAAATAAAAAATATGTACAAATAAAATGAAATATACCGACGATCAAGTCTAAATGCAACTTTTTGTGATATAGCTAACCATTCTTTAGCAAATTAGTAACTAATAAATGAAGCACATTAAAATCCTATAAATATACTAAAGGGAATTTTTAAGGAAGGAATTCCATCAAAAACCTATATATATATATATATATATATATATAAAAACCTTTAGATTTGCATATTTACTCAGAGATGAAAAAAATCTGATCTTTCCGATTAAATTTAAAATTAACTGTGAGGATAAGTATTTGAAGAGGGGAATAAAAAGATGATCTTAAATCATGTTTTATAGTTGCTATAACTCATTTTGAAAATTACTTGAAACATCATAAATTAATAAATGATAAAAACTTGACAGAAATTTCTGTATCTTTGTTTGAAATATGAATTGATAACAAATTTTCCTAACTTAGTTGCAACTGATTTACCTTATCTATCCAGACAAAAGGTCCCCCCCTTCCTCTACCTTTAAAATTAGTTGATATATTTAATCAATTGTTTATGTTGTTAAGGAATATTTTTATTTTCAGATTTGCATACTATGTTCAAGTTTGCATTTAAATATATTTTAAAGGTACAAATGTAAGAATGAAATGTACTTTTAAAATGATGCTTTAAAAACTGCCCGGATATATTCAATTCATTCAGATAAATTGAAAAATTGATGGAAGGTGCAATTACAAATAAGAAAAATGTGAAAGCAGAATCAATTTTTTTTTTTTTGTAAACATAGTGCAATTTAATGTTGTAATTGAATACATCTTTATATTTTTATAACGCATAATTTGCAATGCAACTAAATTGCTATATAAGCCTTTAATTTACATTATCAAAAATCTTGATTTTGTTTATTTTCCAATTTTTATGCATATTTAATGAAATTCTAAAAAAAAATTTTAACATTCTGTTTCAAGTAAAATTATTGTTTTGTCTGATATAGTAACCAATATCCTGTCCTATGGGTGGTCCCTTTAACCAGGTTTCACTGTACAATAAAAAATATATAAAATTATGTATCTACATACTAAATGAATATAATTATACATACCCATCTGGAAGCTGTCTAGGTAACGTTGAGATTCTGGCAAGTGTTTCTACAGTATTATACAAATCAGTCTAAAGGGAGAAAGATAAAACTATAAATAACATCATATAAAATTTGTAAGAATAAAGAAAAACTAAAGGGTTAAAATTTACCTCTGTGACTAATCCACTTTGTCTTTCATCTAAGAGGTAAAGTTTGACTAGCTGCATAGCAAATGTTACTGCAATTGGATTCATTCCATTTTCCATTGACTAGAATTAATGCAATTCCGTAATAAATTTCCAATATAATTACTAGAAAATGTGAAATATAAAACATTTTGCATCCAAAAGCATCATTAACATTAGATCTGGAATTCCTATAATAAATCGAATTTCCCTCACTTAAATAGATTTAGCATTCCAGACTTAGCTTAACTTTAGAACAAAAGGCTTTCTTAAAGAAAATAGTAAACTTTAAATAATTTACTATTTACCAAATTATTTAACATATTGACTTTTGCCTGGCTCTTTTTTGTTTCTGAATCTTTTAACATATCTTATAGAGGTCCCAACAAAGCCAAAACTTGAACTAAAACATTTCCATGACACATTTCCAAATTGGTAAAAGAAACAAAATCTAAAAGAAAGCAGAAACTCATCACTCTGCTTATGCATCACAAAGGAGAAGTGCTTTAGTTGATTATATTTTCTAAATCACATATGAACTACACTGAATGAAATTATGACCCATAAGAGTTACATACAATAAGGTCAACTTTTAAAAAATACATTGTGGAGATTTTCTAATAGCCTTTTAGTGCCATCTATGATGTATATAAAAAATTTTTAATGTTTCCACAAAGAATATCTTTTATATAATAAAATTTCCTTCACCACACATACTTACACAATCCCTATCTTGCAGTGTTTTGGGAATACATTAGACATATATACTTTTGACAGGAATCAAAATTTAGGGCTCACAGCTTAGAACTTCTGGATAAAAAAAATATTTTACAATCTACATTCTAAAAACTACTAATTAAAAAATAAAAATTCTTATCTATCACCTGTTCTCCAAAATATATTAATGCATTTCATTGACTACTCTTTATCAACACTAGAGCTAGAGCTACTAAGATAATCTAGTAAATACTTTTAAATTAGCCACAGTAGCTACTAGTCAACAAAAGCTTACAAACCAAATTTTAAATTTAATAGCCAGAATGCTAGTTTTTACCATATAATTTAAGGTATAAGATGAAGAATCAAAAGCCCATATAAATGTATCCTGCAACAAACATTGGTGAATTTAAAATGCCTACCTGAGTCAAGTGAAGATCATATGCTTGCAGGTTAATTAAGTGGTTCCTTATGAGAAGATCCACTGCTTCAGGATTGTATCTGCATTCCTCTCTGCTTTCTATCAATCCACGGGTAACCTGCTTGCTGGTCCATTGATGTCCATATACTCTGGGGTCAGCTAGAGCTTTCAACACTAAAAGGTGGCCATCTCTGAATCTTACCATGATTTCATTATCAGGAGCTGCTTGACACATGCCTTCCAAGAAGCCCTCAACTGCCTGAAAAATTTATAATAATTTTATTATTATATATTTGAATTATAGATAACATTTTAATGCCTATAACATGGTTCTCATTTCTAGAATTCATTTCTGAAATAAAATTCCAAAAATAAATTCCTTGACACTAGATGAAAATACATCCATACAATTAAAAGTTGCCACTATACATCAACAACTTTTAATAGTATAGGTGTACTTTTTGTGTGCTCACCAGTTGTAGAAGAAATCACCAGTTGTAGACACTGCATGTGACTACAACTGGTGATTCCTTTTTTCCTTTTTAGAATAATGATTCTAGAAATGGGATTGTAGTATTAAAATAATGGTTTGATCCCATAAGCAAGGTCATGCCAATTTTTCAAAATGACATTCCCCAAGTTTTCCCTGTTGTTTTTGGCAAAATCCCTGATAACTGTAATTTTAACATAATTTTCATAAAAATATTAATTTTTATTTAATTCATCTGTGTTGTGAAAACAAAGGCAGATTGAAAACAAAAACACAAAATTTCAATATGATTTTAAATGCAGATATATACAAATTAAACTTTTCAAAATAAATAGGGGGAAGGGGGGGGGGGAAGTAGTTACCAGAAAATAAGTAGGATTATTAAAAACAATATTTTCCTATCTTACAAAAGAGAATATACCCTTAAGCTCAGTTATTAAAATTATTAAGAATTACATAATATTTCAAACAGGGCACAGCGAGATTTCAATTATACAATCTGTAATAACAAATGAAGGTGTCAGTTTATCTGTCTGTTAGTCATGTAGGGATAAACCTAAGCAGCTACAGAATCTGGTACAGTGATGCTTTAGTTTAGTGTAAGTAGAATTGCAACATTAATATCTGTTTATGAAAAAGTGTAAAATAAAAAATCAAGCATAATTATTTCTATGTGCAAGAATATATATACATGTTTACAAAATATTTATTAGTTTATTATTTTATTTGTTGTTCAATACATTATCAAATAAAAAGATATTTTAGAATACATTTTAACATAATAAAAATTACTTTGCTACTTCAAATCCAGAAATTTTTAAAACTGAGAAAATTCCTTATAATTTACAGCACAACAAAGGAATGTTTTAGTTATAAACTATAAGAATACTCTTATAACACAGAGTTAACTTTTATACTATTTGGTAAATTATACAAATATATTTTAAATTAACCAAAATATAAAAATATGCTAGTTTAGTCAATCCAATGTATAACATTTAGACAATAGAGATGGATGGAAAATGATACAAGTGGACTTTTGGGACTACATGAGAGCAAATTGAATTGCACAATCGTAATACTTATGTGAAAATAATTAAAGAATTAACATTAATAATTAACCAGAATATAAAAATAAGCTAGTTCAGTCAAGTTAATGTGCAATAATTGAAGGATGGATAAAAAGAAAAGATACTAGTGGACTCTCGACAATACACACACACACACACAAAAAAAAAAAATTCCCAATCACATTTTTATGTGAAAATATTTAACCAAACTATGAAAATAAGCCGTTTAGTCAATCTAATGTGCAATATTTAGAGGAAGGAGATGGGTGGGAAAAGGTACTTGCATAATCTTGAGGGACAACATAGAAATACACACGGAATTGAGCAAAAGAAATTATTCAAAAATAATTAAAGAAGTAACTTTAACAACTAACCAGAATATGAAAATAAGCTAGTTTAGTCAATCTAATGGGCAATAATTATGGGATGGAGTTGAGTTGGGTAAAAAAGGATATGCATGTACTCTTGGCAACACACAAGAATACAAACTGAATTGCACAATCAGAATATTTATGTGAAAATAATTCAAAAGTTAACCAGATTATAAGAATATACTAGTGTAGTCAGTGGCATAGGAAAGAAAGGGGTTCAAAGATTAGAGCAGGAATAAGAAGTAGAGTGATTTAGCCCATTGGAATTTCCTCAAGAACGTGTTCTGCAGTTAATCCCGTGACTACCGGCAGAAGAGCTGCCACATTTGGCGGCTCTATCTATTACTCGGTGCGTTTGGCATCTCTAAAATAACAAGAAATGCTTGCTTAGTGCTTAAGAAAATAACTTTTCGGTGCGTATTTTAAGAATCCCGCGAAAACACAAGACATATAATGCTTGATGATATTAGAATAGGAAAGGATTTTGTACTTCCTCGTTTAGTTTTTGGTTTGTTTGGAATAGAAAATTAGCCTTCTAATAAACTTTTTATTTAAAAGGTAGAAATGTTTTAAATAACATTTCCTTTAATCTGGATTACCTATGGTAGAGGTGACACATGTGATTTTCTTCTTTTCTTTCTTCATTTTTCCTAAAAGTGTGATCGTTATTTCTACCAAAAATGTCCGCAAATTAAACCTTTTTCTTATTTGAATGAATTTCTATCAGACTTTTTAATTAAAGATTTCTTTACTTTATGATCGATTTAAAAAATAGCTTCAACTGTGCACAAGTGCCCCATTGGAGGGGCATTTGTGAACATACATGGAGCGTAAAGATAAAAATAAATCAAAATTTTCTGATTTTTAAAAAAGTCTTTAATGTAGTGAATTTATAGATATGTGAATTAATATTTATTACAAAAATATTTTTGAGAACTTAAGCTAAAATAACATAATTGCGCTTTTTAGCAGAATGTAATTATAAACTTGATCATGTAAAAGAAAATGTACTTTAAATTTTTTTATAGAAAATGAAAAGATATACTGTGAAGAATGACTAAGTGTTTTAAAAAGTGAGGTGACAAATGTATTGCTTTTAAACATAAAAAGTTGGGATCACTAAAAATTGCCTATTCTGACACTGTTCATATGTGGGAAGAAGCCGAAAAATCTTTTCGGTTTGAGCAATATTTGAAAAAGAAAAATATAATGAAAAAACTTCTAACAACACAATTTCAAATTTAAACGAGTTTAATGTACTGAAAAACAACATATTAGAGCAAGAGCTACTAGAAAATTATAGACTAAAGACTCGATATATATCGCAGAAGAAAACAACATTCCAGATTCAGATTTTCTTGAATTATTCCTCAGAAATGAACCCCTCTTTACGGGCCCAAGACGGACAATTCTTAAATGGTTTAAAATCTAAAGAATTAAAATATACAACAAAAGGCCGATCTATTCTAAATTTGGAATTTCTAGCTGTTTCGATTTTCAAATTATTCCCAAAAAGTAGTACATTCCTATTACGGGCCCATGATGGTTATCGGGTTAGCCAGATAAGGTTCAAAATCCAAAGAAGTAAAATGAACTACAATTTTGATGTTTCTGTGGTTAATGGAACCTGATTAGTTAAAGCATTAATAATATAACTCACACTGACAAGCATCCGACCAAGTTATACAAAAGGAACTTACCATGAAGCAAGAAATACAGTTCCCTTCTATAAATATTATACATATCAAGCATTTAAAACGGCATTAGATATTTTTCAACAGGCATTTAAACCAAATTTTGATATATTATAGCCAAATAAATTATTAAAACCTGTTAAACAAAATAATTTAGTTGATTTAAACTAGCAACTAGCGTATTATCAATATTAAAAAATATATATGATATACTTAAATACAAACAACATGAAACTACATTGCATAGTTTTTAGGGGAAAACGTCTTCATAATATGATACGTATATGTTTTATTTTTAATGGAAAATTGCAGTAAATTCGCTTACTAAAAATTCATTGTCACGTGTGTTGTCAATCCAAGCAACAGAAATTTACATCCACATAATTCATTAATATCTTGTTTTCCTTGGACATAATATATTATATGCCTCATAAAGAGTTTCTAAATTTGGCATAAATCGCTAAACGGGCCATCAAGATTGTTACCTTCGAATAGCATCTCCTAAATTACGGAGGGCTTGCTCTATTCTGATTAGATCCGTGAGATGTGTTCAATGCTTTTTTCGTCTGAAGAAAATTAAAAAAAAAATATTATTTTCCAAAAATTTATTATGACAAACTTTGCGTTTTCGCACTACAATGCAGTTTATGCGATGCAATTTTGGTCCGATACTTTTTTTCTTTTTATCGAATGTTTAAAAAAGCATTTTAAAATCCCAATTTTTGAAACTAATTTGGGTTATCGTCCAAAATGCTGAGAAATGTAATTTGAATGAATGAATGAAATAAAGGTGGGTGGCTCCAAAAGAGCCCAGCACATCGACCAGAGGTCTATTGCACTACCCCAAAAAGAAAATGAAGATCCCTAAGAAAAGAGACCAGTAGCCGATGCGAAAATAAGCAGGCACTTGACAGGAATGTCGTTCAGCTCCCAGGGTTCAATCACATGACGACCAATGTGTTCGAATCTGTGAGCAGAGTAGGCCTCACATTCACATAGAATGTGAGCTGCAGTTTCTTCGCTGTAATTGCAGCCTCTGCAAAGCGAATCCTTGGAGACACCCATGATATTAAGATGTCTCTTGAGGGTGCAGTGCCCAGTAAGGAACCCAACAGCTCTCCTGATGCCAGTTCTACTGAGCCTGAAAAGTTCCGTTTGACGTGTACTAGGGCAATTGCAGTTGAGGATTTTCGCTTGCCTTTGTCCCTTAGTGTCACGCCAGTTCTTACATTGAAGCTTCCTGAAGATGTCATAGACAATTCTTCTGATGAGATCATTGGGAATACCCAAGGCCGGCTCAGGGCCCACAAAAGGAGTACTAGAGCCTTTCCTAGCAAGTTCGTCTGCCAATTCGTTGCCAGGAATGCCCGAATGACCAGGCACCCAGTACAGAATAACTTGATTATTGCTAGCAATTTCCCAGAGTGCATTATAACACTCCCAGACAAGAGAAGATGTCATGGTAGACTTCCCAAGAGCCATGAGAGCAGCCAGACTGTCGGAACAGATAAGCATTTGGTTGCTCTTATACTTTCTGTCATAGCAAATTCTACAACACATAAGAATGGCAAGGCCTCGACCTGAAAGACAGTAGCATAGCATAACTGCCAAGCGGATAAGACAGCTCTGTGCCACTTACTAGCAATTTTACAGAGAGCATTATAACATTCCCAGACAAGGGAAGACGTCACAGTGAACTTCCCCAGAGCCATAAGAGCAGCCTGACTGTCAGAACAAATGAAAATCTGGCTATTCTCATACTTTCTGTCATAGCAAATTCTACAACACATAAAAATGGCAAATACTTCAGCCTGAAAGACAGTAGCAAAATTGTCAAGCGGATAAGATAGCTCAGTGCCATCATCAGGGCAACAGACACCAGCACCAGTACTTGTGCCAATCTTCGAACCATCAGTGTACCATACAAAACATTTCAGTTTATTGTAGGTAGGAGTCCTCTTCCAATCATCCCGCGAGGGGACAAGAATTTCATAAGGTGAAATGTAATTTAAAACCAATCTTCTTTTGACTTCTTCAGACAGTGCCCTTTTCTCATGAGACCTTGATTTGTATATTTTTTGTCGATTTTTGAGCAAATATGCAAATCTCTTAGTGTTTGAAATGTTTAAGGAGAAATTTCGCCACTTTTTCCCTTAACGATAGCTCACTCGGCGAAAATGGCAATATCATGAATATCAGCATTTGTAAACAATCTTTGTTATATTTCGTTTTACAATAAATACTTTTCCAATTTTTGCAATCTGTTTGCATCAACTAAGGTTTCATAAATAATTTTGTTTTATGTGTAAAAATTACTTTTCAAACATGTAGTTCATAAAATGGGAGGTTATTTTCTAGAAAAATGTATTAAAACAACAATTTAGGCACTTGAAATACAGCCATTTTGATAAGATATATTAAAATTTGATGTATTCACAACTATAAATATGGGGTTATAATTTTATGAAAAATAAATATCTTTAGTGTAAACTTGTATACTATCATGCCTCAATAATAAAATTTTTTCATGTTTTGACCCCTTTTCATAATTTTCTTTTGACAACTAGATCTTATTTTAATTTAATTACATATATATTTTTAAAATTATAATTTTACTTAAGTATACTTTTCATTACAAAATAAAGCTTTATGTAATACATTTATGATTAAAAATTGAATTATAATTTTCTACAACATTGTAGAACATTCAAATAGATTTTAGAAAAGTGTTCCAAATTACAGAAAAAGCCCTTATCCAGAAAGTCCAATGTCCCAAGCATTCTGGATAATACATTCCATACTGTACTGTAAACAGTAGCATTAATATTATTTATTTCATACAAGAACTTTTGAAATCAAGGTTTTGTTGCAATAATGTTCAGCCACACAATTTATAGTCACACAGTTTGTAATTCCCCTTTGAGCATTTTGATCCAAGATAGTCATTTATGCATATATATAGCATGGTGATCAATTGGACAAAATGCTGCATGTTATATAAGAACAAATATAATTTATTTCATTAAAATAATGCAGTGTGAAAACCAATTAGAGCTAGTCAAGTAAACATTTGAGACAAAAATAATGGAATTTAAATGTCAGTAACAAAATAATTATGACAATACATTATAGTAGCCAAGTTTTTTGCCAGTAACTGCATTTGGGGTAATAAAGAATTCTGAAGTTGTAATAACCAATTTCATAAAGTTGAAACTAGTGAAAATTTGAATCTATATAAAATTCTGTATGTTCCAAACAAATTCAGATTTTGTATCAGATTTTATTTTCTTTAAACTATGTAGGGTTATTCTTTATTTTACTGCTGGTAGCCACATTTATGTTTTGAGTTTCTAAACCCAAGAATTATCGAAATATTTATAATAATAATAAACCTTCCATTAGAAATAATACTGAGCAGATGATCTTTAAAACTTTAGTTGAATCGACACAAGACTGAGAAAATTGCAAAAAGGAGGAAACTATATGAAGGAAATTTACAATATAATTATCTCGTACAATAGTGAAATAAAATCATTTAATTATACAATTTGCAAATCCATTAAATTGAAATAATTGTAGCATATGTACTATGAAATTATACACATTTTATGAAATTTCTGGCCGTTCAAACAGCTGCTCATGCCCTTGGGTGAGTGGAGTGGTCTGGGTTCTCCACACTTTATGAAATTATGCAGTTATTTTAATACTAAAATTCAGTAATACTAAAGAATAGTATTATTACTTCAAGACCACATCAGAATACACAATTAATTGGCCAATCTAACTACGTGAAAATAATTAAAAAACCAACCTTTATTATAATTACTAAAATTATGAAAATAAGATAGTTTAGCCAATCTAATGTGCAATAATAAGGGGTTGGAAATGGATAGAAAAAGATAGCCGTAGACACAGGGAAATGCAGGAGAATACAAATTGGATTGAACAATTACATTATTCATGTGAAAATAATTTTAAAATCAATGTTAATAATTAACCAAATATAAAAATAAACAAGCTTAGTCAATCTAAGTGCACATTATTTAGAAAATGTAGATGGATGGGAAAAACAATACTAGTAGACTTACGACAATGCAGGGGAGGGGAATATGAACTGGATTGAGTAAACGAACCATTTATGTGAAAATATTTTAAAAATTAACCTTAAAAGGTAATTATGTAAATATGCTTGTTTAGTACAATATTTAGAGGATGGAGACGGTTGGAAAAAGATACTAGTAGACTTTCAGCATTGCAGGAGAATAAATTGAATTGTGCAATTACACTATTTATGCAAAAATAATTTTTAAATTATTAATAATTAACTAAAATATGAAAATATGCTAGTTTAGTCAATCTAATGTACAATATTTAAAAGATGGAGATGGACGGAAAGATATATCTATGGACTCTTAGTACTAGCTAAGAATAAACTGAAATCACACTATGTGAAAATAATTAAAGAATACACCTTAAAAGTTAACCAAAATATGAAAATAAGCTAGCTTAATTAATCTAATGTGAAATGATTTGGGGATAGATACTTGTATACCCTCAGCAACATCCGAGAAAACAAACTGCTGAATTGTGTAACTGCATTTTGTATGCGAAAAATAATTTCATAACCACAGATCAATGATCTGATTGGTGCAGCTTCCAAATACAGGATTTTAGTTTAGAATAGTGATAGAAAGAGATCATACTTTGTAAGAAAAGATTGGAAATTTCTAGAAATGGTGCAGATTGAAGGAAATTAGAAGGAAAAAAAAGAAAAACTGGCGAAAATGACAGATAAGCAAAATAAGCAAAGAACAAAAATCTTCAAATGCACAAAATAAGTAAAAAAACCCAGAAATTAGCAGTTAAGTGGAAAAATGGCATGCTTGGTTGAAGAAAATTAATTTGTGTTGCTTAGCAATATAACATTATATTCTGTAAAAAAAAAATGTTCACCAGCCAAATGCTGTAGGTAAGACAAACGATTTTAATTTATTCAACTTTTAAATCTTATTGAAATTATAGATTTTTCATATTGAAAATTCTTATTTGAATGCCCAAAAAGTTTGAAAACGTGCTATAGCACAGTCAGGGTTCATACTCTTTCGCGAGAACCCATTTCCAGGAGTTTTCCAGGAGGGTTCGAGCACTTTTCCCAGGAGTTTTTCTAAACATTAAATGTAGAAGCAAAACCAAGATTCTATAGATGTTTCTCTTTCAGCCACGTCACTTGGTTTTATACCAACTACACCATTCCGGCTATACTAAAATGTCTTGAATTACATTATAATGCACCAATAAAGGAAAAGTTTGCCAATTTACACCCCATAATTTATTAAATATCAGTAATGAAACAGGGTTCATTAGCAAATTTCTTCTTAACCAAGTCTTTTATAATTTTTTAAATGAATCCAACATCAACTTGGCTGGCATGGTTGGTAACCAAATATTTTGTTTTCCATTTTTGCATATATTACTTCTTTGAAACTCAATGGGTTCTTGGGGAGGGGGATATGACCCTCAAATCCTCCTCCCTCAGCAATGTCACTGCTCACATTTGTGTTATATTGCTGTATATTGTTATTGTGTATTTTCACAATATTTGTATGAATAATGGCTGCTTATAGTTTCAGTAATCTAGACAGAAAATGTTCAGTAATGACTAGAGTGGTTAAATTCGCAAAAAAAAAAAATGTTTGCAATGATAATCAGAAAAATATTTCATCAAACATTTCAAATTTTTTATATACATTTTTATATGAAATGTTCAAATAAACTAAACAAACAAAATATGAATATATATTAGTCTTCATTACTAAACAAAAAAGAAATTTCAAAATCCTTAATTGTAGTTCAATGCTTAGCTTAAACTAAAAAAATAAGTAGAAAACAGAATATGCCTAGTTTAAACTAAATGTCGTTTATTTATTTATTTATTTCTAGCCTGCTCTAGCTCACACTTCAATAATTTCTTCCTAAAACATGAAAAATAAAGAACATTTAACATGGTCCTTATTTTTTTAAATAAAAAAATGTTTTGTGTCTGCACTCAAATTTAGCCTAAAATCAGCACCATATTTTCTAACAATTCAGAATATACATTTTGACACATTATTATGGGGAACAAATAATATTACTTTCATCACCAGATAATATTAAATTCTTCTAGATAAACTGTTAAAATTTTTCTGGGCAAATTGAGTTGTCCAATCACACTATTTATATAAAAATAATTAAAAAATTAACCTTAACAAATAACCAAAATGTGAAAATAAGCTAGTTTTGTCAATCTAATGATTAATATATAGAGGATGGCGAGAAAAAGATACTTGAGGACTCACAGGACTACACAAGAATTCCCAGAATTGCGTAATCGTATTGAATATGTAAAAATAATTATAAAATTAACATGAATAATAAACCAAAACATAAAAATAAACAAGTTTTGTTAATTTAATGTATCATAATTACAGGATGGAAATGGATGGAAAAAGATTACGCAATCTCTCCATTTATAAGAAAATCAATTCCACGAATTGCGCATTCATACTAAATGTGTCAAAATAATTAAAATATTTACATGAATAAGAAACCAACATACAGAAATATGCAAGTTTTGTCAATTTAATGTGCAATAATTAGAGGATGAATGAAAAAAAAAAAAAAAAATAGATATTTTCCGTAATTTTACGGGTCTTTCCCATAGTCTGTAATTTTGTTCCGAAATCCATAATAATTATTAAAAATCCATAATGATTAGCATCTCTGTACTTCCAATATCAGTATTTGTGCATTATCATTAGTTTGGTGGCACCACCGATCGATCGTAGTATGAGATAAAAGATTGCGATGTCGATTTTCCAGGAGTATTTTCCTATTTTCAGGAGTTTAGCACAAAAATGAATAAAATAAGGAGTTTTCAAGGGCCCTTATAAGAAAACTCTTAAATCCAGGAGTTTTCAAGGATTTCCAGGAGGCGTACGAACCATGCACAGTTTATTTAAATAAACTTACTTTTTGCAATAAGGCAACAGCAGATGTAACTTCCCTAGTCGATCGTGTTAAAACAACAGCTTCTAATAAAGCATGAATGGCAACTACATGAGGGTTGTTAGGTGGCATCAACCCATGTGAACACAATTCCAGCTCATTTATCAATTTATCATAAATCTGAGTAGCTTCATCAGTACCAAAGGGCTGCATCATCTGAAAAGGAAAGCACAAGAGCATATATATATATTATTCAGAAATATATAGAACCATTTAGTACATTAATTTGAAATGTTATCTTAACCAGTGGCATCAGAAACGAGGGAGGTTAAGATAACATTTTAACACCTCCCACCTTTACAATTTAACACCAACTACTTTATCACACACCACTGCTTCAAAATAAAATTTCTGAAGAAATCCATTAATTAATTATACATTTAAGTTAACAAGCTCTTAAATTTTTTTAATCATTTTCTTCAGTCTGGACGGTGCAATTGAGGTTATTTGGCCTACTAACACCCTGTCTACATTCGTTCATTAACATAAGAGGGATGGTTGTCCAGGTAATTTGCTCTAGTCTTAAATAATAAAGGAAGATGTCTGTGCAGTCTTTAGAAAAATACCTAAATGTCGTACTGCAAGGAAATTTGGTACATAGTTACTTCAGGATCTGGGAGGGTGCACCTCAGAGTTATTGTTTTTTAATTGAATTTACATCATTAGTTAGTTTATGTTTTAGAATTTTCACACAAATCAATTCCTTAGCGATCGAAATTGCTATTTCCATCTTGATACCAGGGCATGATTTCATCCAATAGCAAATGGCAAATTGCAAATTAAAAAAATTAAATGCTAGTAACAAACATTGCCAGTAATCTTTTTGCATTCTCAAGTCTTGCAAATTTGTTTACATTCTCTTTCCCACTCCCGGAAATCAATTTATTTTTATTAATTTTCCCAGGGTTTCTACTGGAACGCGAGAATCTTGCATTTTTTTAGAGAATATCTTACACAATAGAAATTGCTGTGTTGAAAACCTAGGCCAAACAACTCACCCTAGGTTATGAGCAGCTGGTAAGAAAGGAGTTTTCTTGCGGTACGAAGTAAGATATTTCCCTCTGTTCAAACTCTCTTTCCATTTTCCCTTTGAGTCCAGTGATTACAGATCACGACAAAAATTTATGATGATTCCCGTCACTCCTGGGTTCTTTTTTCTTTCACCCTCTTCTTGAATCACCCTCCATTGTCAGATAATTGCATTTAGAGCAGTTAACTGACCTTGACCAAATTTATCTATCTGGAATATTGTATTGTGGGCATGGGCGTTTTTATTTGAATGCCTCTCTGCAATGCCACTGTAAAGATGAATGGAATTACATTTGTAAGCCGTTAATCCTATCTGCAATTTTAATTTCTCTAATGAAGCCAGCTGGCCTAGGAAAGAGGGGCATAATTGGCCCTTTCAACTTTGGTCCATTGTACACATTATTGATAGACAAAAATTAATTCAACAAACCAACCCACCGGCCATATCCAGGTCTGTCAATTAGTAAGGAAATGTTTAAGTTATTTCGATGATATTCTATAATTTTAACATGCTAGTTCATTAACACTTATGACAATTGCCTAGCTGCTAGTCGATTTTTAAGAGCGATCACAATTTGTCCTGAGCTAAAATAAAAAAGTGCAAATAATCCGATTTTTTGCAGATTTCTACAAAATTTCCTTATTTATGGAATTTTAGGAAGATATTCCTACAATTTATAAAACATGTAAAGTGTAAATCATACAAAATGTTGTCGAGATTCATTAGCAAAAAAGATCGCGAATCTCGTATCCATGGGAGGCACATTTGTTTTGCTAAAATCTTGTTACTAAACACCAAAAATAGAATCTTTTAATTGATCCCCAATATTTACTCACAAAATATCACAATTTTGTCAGCGGGAAAAAAAATGTGTTTTGCTAAAATTTTGCTATGTGTTGCTAAACATTAAAAATAGTATTTTTTAATTGAACTCCTATAAATTTAGTTGAGCCATGCTTCAACAAAATGCCGAAGAAAAAAAAAATAGTAATTCCGCAATTTATGGAGGCCAAATGTGCGCCATTAAAATCTTGTTATCGAACATAAAAAATGTCACTTTATCAGCGAGATTTAATTGAGCCATCTTTTACTAAAATGCCCAGAAAAAAAAAAAATTAGTGGCTGTAAAATGTGATTTAAGACAAACTTCTGCAAATACTAAACCCTATTATAAGCTTTTAGCATCTGTAAGACGCAAATTCACTTTGTTAATGTTTTATCATTTACACTATATTTGTTGTATTTGGTACTTGTGCATTATCCCGTCGACCGTTGGCGACAAAAAGTTCATGAAACATAGTCAATCAAACATTGTAACCAAAATATTATCGCCAACTACGAAGTTTTGTTTACATTTAAAAAAACTTTGCTTACATTTTCATGTGATGAAGATGCAAACAAAACACTTAACACAAATTGACCCTGACACGAATGACAAGATAATACGTAAGTAACATTACATACCGTCTTACTACTCACATATTATCCCATCGATCTTTCACACAAATTGGTATTGTCGACGTGACAATTTAAAATTCTGTGTAGGCTATACATACACACTTTCCTCATGTAATTATTCCAATTGTCAATTCTCTAGTCCAGCTGTAAATAAAGCGTAGTGCAGTTATAAATGAAAGTCTGGATCCCTCAAACCATGTGTCTTTTCTTATGGGTACACGTTTCTGACAGTCTTTCACATTGCATTGCCGCTGTTTGTCTGTTTTCACAAAGACCCATATTGTAGCCATTAAAGCACATTTTTTTAGATGCCAGAATTCCATATTGTTGAAAATATGCCACTGCATGCTTTTCTGTAATAGGCAAGTCCCAAATTTTAATCATTTTGCCGGCAGAGAAAAAAAAACAGCATGCACATTTACCAAAGCAAAAATGGATGGCTTCCGCTTTAGTGACCAAGGTTTATACAGTGTGTTGTGATGACATAGTTTTCAATTATTGGCACGAAATCTACCTTTTGGCAACAGTTTCGATTTCAACTGTAATGGTCGACAGGATAATAGGTAAGTACCTTGTATTTTTGTATATTATCTAACTAAATGCATTTTCTTGTTAATTGTAATATCATGCAAATATTTATAAATTAAGATTGATTGTTTCACTGGAGTAAAAATTTTTGAATTCTCACTCAAGTTTTAAAAATCTCACTTTAATTTTTGGCTAGGGTGAGAAAATCATCATCTTAAATTTTAATCATCATTCACTTTTTAGCAGGCACATTGACTGTTTCCACATCAAATTATTTACTTGTTTTTGATAATCAAAAAATATTTTGCTATTAACATTTTTGATCACTAGCAAATTTTACTACTGATTTTAAAAAATGAAATCATGCCCTGCTTGATACCATCAGAAACCAGTTCTTTACAACAATGTTTGAAAAGAATCTGTAGGACAATTCTATCATATTAATTATTTTTTTTAAATACATCGAAATTTGCATTTTAAAAATATCCAATATAAATATATATCATCACATCCAAAAAGATTAGTACAATTCTATAATTTGGCTAAAAGTTACGCATACATCTTAGCACAGGAGCGGTAGCCCAGTGGTTAGCATGCGGAAATTGCACTCGGTAGGCCTGTGTTTGATTCCCGCCACTGCCAAAACTGCAGCCATGTTCACGTGGAGTATGATCATGTTAAACATGTGGGTCCATAAATCCTTCTGAGAGATTGGTGGTAGGGGAAGGAGGGTACGGTTCTCGTGGATGTCTCCCCCACTGGGTTTCGATCTAAATTGGGTGGCTCTTCCCGGCCGTCCAAACAGTTACCTTACAACTTTCTGGTAGGTCGGACGGTCTGGGTCTCAACAACAGCAGCATACATCTTAGCATGCCAACAATTCTTTTGTTCGATATCATGTGCGATTGTAATGTGGAATTTTTATAATTTTTTAAGTGGTAGTATTGAGTGACCATTTCCTTCTGTGCAGCCCATTTCTAGATTGAAGGTTTCAGCCTACTGAAGCCACGCCTACAGAAGGGGAATCATGTTGTCCATTTGCGCATGCGAAATGGATGTATACATCCTGATGAATTTTATTTGTATCATGAGAATGATTTAATTTCAAAACAGGTGATTTGGAAATTGAGCATGGTGTTATATGTATCATTTAAGTAGTATTTAGTTGAAAATAAGTAGTATTTGTTATGTAGTATTTAGTTGAAAATAAAAGTGGGAATGATTTGCATTCAAATTGGGCAATTTTGAAATGGAGCAGTATTATAGCTGTATTTGTATTAAGTAGCATTTGTTTATTTAGGATCTGGGCAACATCGGGTAATTCATTCTAGAGGAATTCTAATAAGAAGCAGCACCAACAATGGCAAAACAATGCATCAATTATTAAAAGTTCTGAAACCAAAAATCTATATTACAGTACATAATAAAAATGTGTGAATAAATTACTCACCCTGAGTTTCAAAATTATTGCAATAGGTCTAGCTAGTATATATTATAATTGAATTTGATTCAAACAATACATTTTAATGATTTGTAAAAAATCACTATTTTACAAAAATGAGATGATCATATGTACGCTTCGACTGTGACATAATCTACAGTGAAGTCACTTATTATCTGTACCATGTATAATAAAATTCCTCTTTTATGTTCAAATGGCAAATTAAAGATTCAGTTTACTTAGATAACCAGTTTGGCTACAGAAATAATCCTCAAAATCTCTAATGGCATTTGCAGTACTTTGACATGGCTTCACAACAAAAACTCAAAAGGGAGTTTATACATTAGACTAATGTTAAAATATATATCTCACTGGCTGTTTACCCTTCTAATTGTCTCATTTGAAATTTATTTAGTGAATAATACAAATAATCTATGATGTTATACTATGGATGAATTAATTACGCTGTTATATTATGGATGAATTAATTATGCTGTTATATTATGGATGATTATAAGTTAATTGACAAATGACACTACAAATAAAATGAATAATTGGCACAAAAATTTAACTTCAGATATTACAGGGTTCCTAATCATTCATGACACTAAAAATTATAGAATGTTTAAGGACCTAACTCACCTCAAATGTTTTACTTAAAACCATATGTGGTTTCAAAAAAAGTAAACTCAGATATATATATATATATATATATATATATATATATATATATATATATATATATATATATAATATATATATATATATATATATAAATATATATATATATATATATATAAATATATATCTATATAAATAAAATTGAAAATCTGTCTGTCTGTCTGTCCCATCATCACAGGAGAACGGCTGCACCGAATTTGATGAAATTTTGTGGGTAGCCTAGAAATAGCCCCACTTAAAATTTAGTCTATGGTTGGAATTTCTACGACCAGTGGTTCTCGAGATATTAGTAAAAAACGAAACTTTCGTTTGTCTCATCATCACGAAAGAACGGCTGAACCGAATTTAATGAAATTTTGTGGGTGTCCTTGAAATAGCCCCCCATAAATTTTGCCCAAGTTTCGAGTTTCTAAGACCAGGGGTTGTCGAGATATTAATGAAAAACGGAACTTTTTTTATAGGAGTTCTACTCTCCAACTCCGTGGTTTATCCAAACGGAAAGGATAAAAATCGTTTGTTTAAAGCGTCAAAGGGAATTAAAACATTATTTTTGAGTTTGATGCAGGATTTTTGCATTAAATAGTCACTATCTGAAAGCATGAATAGTTTGAAACATGAATTTAAATGGAAAAATCTACCTCCATGTTTTATATTTCACAAGCGTTTACTCAACGATTAGAAGTATAAAGAAATTAAAATGGTTATTTAATTTCGCATTTTATGAGGAAGATTCTATCTTATATCATGTTGCTCGGCAAAGGAATGGAATTAAATGTGTTTGTTAATGATTATTATTATTTTTTCGATTTGAATAATAAATAAATGGTTATTAAAATATATCTTATAAATGAACGGTTTGATTTTTCTAAATTATATTAATTGCGAACTGCATACATCACTTTCATGTATTTTATCAAAGAGGTTTTAAGCTTATATATTGTGTTTAGCTAATAAACTCATATTCTGTTTACCCAATAAATTCATTTATCCAATTGTTTAAACAGAAAAAGAGTAGAATGGGTATATCTCCTAATAATATTTTAGTGTTTTCATTTAGTATATACAAACTGGATCACGATATTTTATTCAGATCTGTGAATTTAGAGCTACGAATTTGGCTGGATATCGCTAACTTGGTAAATTTCTTAAAAGTTGCAAAATTGATTGAAATGTCCCCAAATTGATAAAAATGACGTAAATCAATGAATTTTATTTTGTTTTGCTAAAAGAAAGTACTGAAATGGTGTTTCGTTAGCATTTGTCTGTCAGTCCAACCGCCCTACTTAGTAACCCATTTAGCGAATTTTTAAAATGTCACCAAATTGATAAAAATATTTATAAATCCATAAAAATATTTTGAAATTGATAAATTGCCCTAAATAAACGAAATTGTGTTTTTTTTAGGGGATAATATTTTGGATGGTTCGTCAATTTATCGCCAAGTGGGACTGTCAGTTCTACAGTCCCACTTGGCGATAAATTTGGCGATTTTTTAAAATGTCGCCAAACCTTCATTAGAGATATTCAGACGATATTTTGACCACCAATTTATTTGAAGCAAATCATAACATGTCGCTTAACAACGGATTTAAATTTAATATGTTTATGAGGAAGAAGATTTTTATTAAATCTTTTCCGATTTTAATGATGAAGATATGTATATAAAATAAATTTCATTGCCATCGTATTTTTGACTGGATAATATCAATTACTATCTTCATGTTTAAACATTATTATTATTGATGTTTTTGGGGATTATTGATTCAGAGATTATTGATATTTTCAATTTCTTATGGCATTGTTTTATTGCGGCAAAAATTGTTGAAACTCATATATTATACGTTGTACGAGTAATCTTCTACAAATGCACGGGTATATCTTCTAATGTAAGAGAATATAAGTAGTACATGTATATTGGCATATATTGGAATCAAGCCTTCCGTTATGAAGATTACGGGGATTATTGATATTTTTAATTTATTAAGTAATCTGTTATATATTGGCAAAAATGTTTCAAACTAAATATTATAATACGGGTAATCTTTTACTAACACTAGGACATATCTTCTAATCTATGACATTATAAGTAGTACGGGTTTATCTTCCCATATAATTTTAGCACTTTTATTTGGGCACATATTGGAATTAATTACTGCCTACTGGTTAAAAGATTACGGATTTATTGATATTTTCAATTTATATATGTAATCTACTAATACTGGTTATATCTTCTAATATTCGCGTATATAAGTGGTACGGGTCCCATACAATACACTATTATTTTGCATATATTGATTCAATTCCATACTTTTTATAAATTTGCTTACAAAAAAGGCGAGGATATTTTATTCTTCAGATCCACCCGTGAAGATAATTTTGAATAACGAGAACTGCCATTCCTTAACTTCTTTTTAGGAGCATTATGTTAAATATTTTAACACAATATTTTGATTAAAAATGCCATTAAGTATACTATAGGAATTTGCACATGATTGTGAATTTTAAGTTTATTTATATTATATACTCCGTACGAAGCACGGGTATGCTGCTAGTATATATATATAAATAAATATATATATATATATATATATATAAATAATAAAAAATAATAAAATAAAGGAGGTGTGTGTGTGTGTGTGTGTGGGGGGGGGGGGGCTTGAAAAATTTGGCAATTTAATCTAAGGAAAATCTAACAATACTTCATTTTTAAGTAGCATGAACTTTGTTTCTTAAAGCTTTAAAAACCTGAGATACATCTTAAAACAGTCTAATAGAAATTTAGCTACTTAAAATATTAGTATTGGAGTTTTACAAATGTTGAAACAGTGTGAAAGAGAATTATATTCTCCCTTAACAATAAAGAACACATTTATCAAATACTTTCCTGTTCTTAGAGTACAAAAATTTAATATAAAAATGAAATACTTTTACATTCTCTCAAAATTGTATGTAAATTTCTGGGATTTTCAAGACATTTTAAGAATTGTGAGAACCCTGTAATAATGATATATCTACAGCTCTATGAAAAGAATAAACAAAAGAACAAAGTGAATCCAACCAGCAAGTCACTCACAGCCACTGGCTTATTGATAAAGTTAGACTGTTGTTCTCTATCTCCATTTGGTAAGAATCCAGGAATCATACGAGCAAACTCTTCATACACAGCCATCTGCTGGGGTGTGACACCACCAACCTAAGATATGAACAAAAGTTTTCATTAAAATTTTAAACAAAACAACAGTTAGAGATGTGAGATGCAAATGATATTAAACTGTACCTTTAGACGTATTTGTTCAGGCATTCTTTCAGCTTGGTAAGTTAAAGCCAAAGGATCACAATATCTTCGGCCCTCACTTCTGGCAAGTTTACGAGCTTCATATTCCTGAAAATAATATATACTTTAAAACCATTTATACTTTCTATGGGTGAAAAAATACTATTCAAAGTAACTGCAGTCAATATTTTTATTTGTGCAAATGTGGTACTTGTTTTTAGATTTAGACTGGTAAAAAATATAATTCAATTAATCCCTGCTTTAAATCCTTGGCAATGATGGGTACGGTACAGTTTCTGGTATATTATAGTAATATAACTTGAAATGAACTATAAATAGTTCATTTCAAGTCTACTCACAGAACTCAATCTCTTGTCAATTTCAGGTAATGCCTTTTCAACAGCAGTTTTTTGAATGAAACAGCAAGCAAGTTCCAAATTGTCCCGTGCTACAATTTCAGCTGCTTGGTCAGTCATTTCTTTCTGCTGGGGAGTAGCATTCTAAAACAGGAGGAAACAAAATAGAATTAGTAAAATAAAATACTTTTAATCAATATATAAACATTATTTCAAGGTAGACTAACCAAACTGTCTAGAATGTGAAGAAATATCTAAACCATTAAATATACTAAATATTTAAAAGATTTAATCAGGAAGACTTTTAATATTCAAAAGATTTTATAAAAACCTAGAAGGATTGCTTCATTTATATCAGTTTCTATTTTGTATGTGTGCTGTATAAAAAATTAGTTATAAAAAAAGTTAAAAGTATCAATTTTTTTAAAATGCCCAAATCATTGATTTAATACTGCTATTCAGAAAATATCTTGTCATTATATTAACTTGTTTAAAAAGTAATTTTCAATAAAATGCAAACTAAGTAGAAAAAATTATAGTTAGTAGTTGCAAACAGATTGAAAAAAAAAATTATAATAAAACAAAATAAACCAAAGATCTTGTACAAATGCAAACTTTCGCAATATTGTCCAATGATCTTTCACAAATTTCTAACTAATAATTAAAACAAGGCATTAAAATCCCATAAATGCTTAAAAAGAAATTTTTTATAACTACTGGAATACTTTTCAGCAGAATAGTGTTTCACCAAGGAATTCACTTTATCAAATCTTAAGATAATTTCCTTCAAAACATTTAAAAGTTAATAAATGGCAGATTTTATATTTTCTTGGAGATTAGCAGAAAAGATAGAATAAATTGGCAGCTGGTGAGGATTTAATATCAGAAGTTAATTATGAGTAATCGTGAAGTCAACGAGGAATGAAATTAATGAGGAATAGTGGTTACAGTTACCAATTTTCTTTTCACTGTATTTTAGTAAAAGATAATTCAAATTAATTTAATAAATCAATTTAAAAAAATGCTATTTTTGATATCCAGAAACTTTATCTTAGCAGATCCTTGCCTATTTTGCAGCCTAGGAAATGTGTAAATTACATGATAATACATACAAATCCTGAAATAATGAAGGATGTAATAGGCACACAAATGAAAATAGATTTTAAGCCTTTGTCACAGAAATAAAATTCGGTCGGAACCACAATTCCATTACAATGTAATTTCATTATCATTCTCAATTCTGAGACGATACATTCTGTGAATACAGCCTTATTTTACTCAAACACATAATTTCTTTAAATCTAGAAGAAAATAACTTCCAGATGGAAAACAAAAATTATACAAAATTTGGAAAACATCCAGAAAATCCGAAAAAGTTGGTGAGTCCTAAATTCCATCTAAGTGAGTCCAAAATTATACAGTGCTAAGAAGTGGGTACAACTATGCTATCTGCTATTTGTACCTAGTTTCTGCTGAATTATCTACATTTTAAAAACTAGAAAACCAGTTTGTAAATTTTAGCAGTTTTAAGGTCTTAATAATAATAATAATAATTTAAAAAAAATAAAATTATTTCAGGAACTACAAGTACCTTTCAAATTATACAAATTATTCACAATCTAATTTTATATATTTAAATTGACACAACACAATTAAAAAGTAACTTTTAACATAGCAACAAAAGCTAACTATTATACAGAAATTCACAAATTGATTTATCAAAAGTAAAGATAACAGAAAACCTACTCTTAAAGTTCCCAAGAAAGCATTCCTTAAATTTGTCATTAAAGACATATACAGTGGATCTCTACATGTGATCATAACCATGCCAGCGGTTAAGCTTCTAACCATGTGGTGAGCTGATAACCTCATTCGGGATTCTTCAGGATCTAAAGCAAAATCCTTTAAAAAGCAAAATAAAATTAATTTTTTGCTTCATAAATGAAATTCAGAGATCAAACATATATATATTTTACAATACCTTTTTTATGATTTGTTCACAAGTTGTCAAGGAAATCTTAATGGAGCGTTCAACCACTGGTGCCACCCATTCTTGAACAGCTCTTTCTACAGCATGCCTGACACATTGCTTTAAGGCAACATGAGACTGGAATAAAGGAAGCTGTAGGGAAAGCAAAAAATATGTAGTCCCAGAAAGAATAACAGCACACCTAGAGGGAAAATTATTTAACATCGAACTTGGAAATAAAATTTAGTGTTTTCAAAAATATTTTTTGCAAATTTCCAGTGTCAATCATGATATTTTATAGTATACAATTCTAGTTGAAAAATGTTCAGTTGATAAATGCAAAATTAGCTGGTAAAAATTTAACAACAACAAAAAAAAATTGACATTTACTGATAACAGCCAAACTAAATTTTCAAAATAAAAACTTTGTTTTTAAATAGAATAGGGAAAATAATTCACATAAATTTAGTTTGAATTATTTAAAGAACCAAAAACAAAAGGCTTTTTTCAAGTTTAAATTGTATTTCTATTCCAGAATACGTTCCTGTGATTTTGAGCTGAATTTAAATTACTCAAGGTATATGGGTTTTCCATATTCTTCTTGAGGTATATGAACTTTGCTTAAACATTTAATTAACAAAACATAACTTTTAAAAAGCTAAACAAAAATCTAAAACATGGTTAACATTTTAACAATTTTAAATCTATTTTATTTTACTCTCTATTTTAAAACAAAAGTAGCTGCCGCTGTTTGACAAATTTCTCGTTCCTCGAATTTGTCTGCTTTGTACTGTAAAAACTATAGCATACAAAAATATAAAATTTGGTACACTTGTAGAGAAGGGTTTGGGGAACAGGATGAAATAAACAGTTTTTTGATATATATTGTAGTTAAGGAATATTTCATGTCAAGAACAAAATATTTGAGCTACAAGTTCGTATCCTGGATAGACTAACAATAGCAAGGCCACGCATTTTTGTAGAACTGAGCCCTTTTTTTAAATTTCGATGTAGTTTAAGAGATATTTTACTTTTTATGCACTTTTGAAGTGAAAAATGGTCTTTCGTATTGGCACGTCCATCGATGTTCTCTGTGTCATGCAGAAAAGACTATAGCATACAAAAATATGAAATTCGGTATATTTATAAAGAAATAATAGAGAAACACTATGAAATAAACCATTTACCAATGCATACAAAAATATGAAATTCGGTATATTTATAAAGAAATAATAGAGAAACACTATGTAATAAACCATTTACCAATCTAAACCTTAGTTTGACTTGAAATAGCTCGTGAAGCAAGCTCTGCTGAAACCTCCTGACACACAAATGAGTTGCGGGGGCTGGCGAAGCATAGCAAGTAGGGGGAGACCCCCTTAGTAATTAAAATTTTTACAATTTTAATTATTGCATTGAAAACGTTTTGAAGTGTATTTTCTGTAAGAATTAAATCTAACACTTTTGAATATGGGGCAGCGTTTTGAAATTTTCAACAAATCAGCAAATTTAGTTTTTTCTGTCATAGAATTCTTGCCCTGGTTATACTGAATAACCAAACAGCAGTAATATTATTTATTATCATTACTATTATCATCATTAACCCTTTCGCGACGAGTGGCACGCCCACGCGCCAGCTGCGAAGTTGCATTCAAGGACGAACGGCACGCCCGCGGGCCGGAGGAAATTTTACCCTAAAGGACGACTGGCACGTATTGGTGTTTCTACGTGGAACGTTTTAGTTTGAATGTATTTGTCTCCTAGATGGTGCTAAATGCCCGTGGAAGCAACTTAAATGTATTTTGTAGATGTTTGACCTTGGCACAAGGAGAATACAATGAATTATTTCTCCATTTGGAGCGGTGAAACACATGGTTCTGTACAGTAAACAGAGCACTTCTCGTAGCATCAACAATTTTATAATTGAGTTCCGGGTCTCGTTCTGATTTTGCCTTTTATTGATTTGGTTGTTGAATTAGAGGAATATAAGAGAGTTTTTTTTTTTTGACTGGGTAGGGGAGGGGGGGGGGGGGTAAAGGAATGTGCGGCAATGAAATGATTACGTTATTTATGTTCTCATGGAAAGGAAGGCTGGGATTTCGTTATTATATCCCATCGAAAAGGTCCAGATATGGAATAAAAATATATAAATCGTCAGAATCGGAATGAGGCCATAAATGGAATTTCCTTGTGTATACTGGAAAGGACACGGGATTATCAAGCTCTGATGGGTGGGTATGGAGAACGCGTTGTGAAAACACTTTTAAGTGAACTTTCAGGAAAAGGATATACTTTGTATTTGGATAAATTTTTTACCTCTCCTGTACTTGCACAGTATTTGTTGTCTAAGAATACGCATGTATGTGGTACAGTTTTAAAAAATCGGAAGGACATGCCCAAGAATTATCCATCTGTACCTAAAACATATATACACTAAAATTTTTAATATTTTGATAAAAGAAAATTTGTATAAAAAATATACATCAAATAGAAAATAAGTATTTCCTTTCTTCCTGAAAAAAGTAGAATGCTGTGTTTAACGGGTGATTTTTAGTGAATTTTTTTCGAGAGTTAGGCTTAGCGCAAAAAAATAGCCGTCTTTTACGCACATTTCGGAAACGAAGCGCTTCGTCCTTTGGGCCACGGTAGTTTCGGAATGCCGCCGTCCCGAAAGGGTTAAATCCCGGAGTATTACAGTGCGATTGACATTGCTGGAATTGGAGGGAGAGGGGGGGGGGGGGGGAATTCACATTTACACATGACCTACATTCTAGAGCAGGATCCACCACACTATATATATAGTGTCGTACATTCATCAGACCTTTCAATTTTAAACGACTATCAATTTTGGACATTTAAATTTTAAATTTGATTGCAATATGAGAAACAATTATATTTGCTATAAATACTATGATATATTGAATATTCACATAATTTTGCAAAGTTTTTATGTTATACCTCTCTATGTAATTTTAAATATTAAAAAAAAAAAAACCTGCTTATAGGACTAAGGTACATCATCTATGTTGTACCTTTGTCCTAGGTATGTTGTACACTGGACTGTATATTATTTTCTAAAAAACCACTCACTTAAAAAAGAAAAAGTTTGCATTCATTTAATGACATAGTAATTAGAAAATAGTAAACAGATTGAACATTTATTTCAAAGCCAGTTAATTTTTTTAAAATATGAAATTAAAGTATGTATTACACTCCAAGGTGTTTTTTTTTAATTAAAAAGTAACAAAAATGAAGTAAAATTATGTAAAGGGATCTTGGTTATATATATCCCTGTTTCCTCATTTATGATCATTTTGTCTTTTTGACTTGTGAGACTATCTTGCACTGAAAAGGGGGATCAAATATACTCGCGAAACAGAGGTATCTTGCTTTGTTTAATTAATTTGTGCTTAATTACGTTGTTTGAGTTTTCTCTTAGCCTTTGCACAAAGTGGTTTTACTTATTATTTTACCTTGGTTCTTCTCTTACGGATTTGTTTTCTCAGCTGAGCTTTTGTTAGGTGTAGAACACAATAAAAATCTTCATTTTTAAAAAAAAAAGATTTAAACAAATGAAAGAAATATATCTAAACAAATTATATATAATATTGTTCTATTGTAGACTGTAAATGTGTTGCATCTTGGAGTGGTCCAAGATACAATACCTTGTTTAGGTTTAAGGTACAACATGTAATCACATTTCAAACAACACTAGTTCAGCATTTAGTGGCTAGGTCTAATTTGATTTAAAATACATGATTCTGTTACTAAAACAAGAGTCATTCCATGTCATATCAACACAAGAAAATTAATTTTTTCCCGCACTGTCGACGATGTTTTTGAAATTTGGCGGACTAATTAGATTTATTAAGAATATAAAGCACGCAAAATTTTAATCTCCAAGGCCTATTTGTTTTTTAGTTACATGTATTTAAAAATGGCCAAAAACGTAAAATTTACTCTCCAATGGCTACATTTAAATTACCATAACTCCTGTTCTAATTAACACACAGAAACAATTTTGGTATATATTTTAAAGCTCTTTAAAGGACCTTTAAAATGATACCAAACACATGACGGTTTTGGGAAAAACATTTCAATCACAGTATTTGACTTTGAATTGCTAAAAATCGAATTTCTTATTTTTCTCTATATTTTTCCCCTGAATACTATAATATCTTAACTACATATATACCAATTTTCAAAATGGGCACTCAATAGGATCACACACAAAAAAAAAATAATTAGAAACAAAAAATACAATATTTAAATACTGGCATAACCTTTGACAGGATAGTAATGCTGCAGTTTTATATACAAATTTAAATTACATTACTACTGGTTTTTCCATGAGCACAATTTTGTATTTGCCATGACAGTTTCCTTTTCAGTTATAGTGTAAACTCTTCCCATCGCTGTGGAGGGATCAACTATTGTTAATACATCTTGCACAGTAACCGAGAGTACATCTGACTTACTTGGAGATTTGAATGATTTAGAAGGTTCAGATAGATGAAGAAAACTTAATTTAACTATTGCATTATCTTCATCAGTATCAATTACACATGTCACCCACCATTTTTCGTCATAAACAGCAGTCACATATCCTTTGATATCACTGATCGAAAGTTCGCATCTTAATTTGGTATCTTGCTCAACTTTTGATACAGGTGAATCAGAATACACTTTAGTGCAAATTGTATGTGCTGTCAAAGGAATAAATGAGTGGAGCTTCTGAGTCCCAGCAATTGTACATAATTGCTTAAATCGTTCTTTCAGTTTCCCAAGACATTCAAACTATGATTTAAAGAATCTAGTGCTTCTTCACAATCTAAATGCATTAGTTCATTATCACAAACTTGCAGGACACTTGGTCCAGGCAGCAGGTCTTCTTTTGGAACTAGATTACAGAGCTGGGTCATCTGTTAATGCACATATTTCTTTCCTGCACTGGTCACACATCATTTGTCCAACAAATTCAAGAAATTTTTCACAAATCAACTTAGAAACAGGACGTAGACTTTTTCTTTTGAACAAATATTTCTCTTTTCTCAGAGGGTTGCAACATCTGTTTAACCATTGCTTGTTCATAATAAAATTTTCGTTACTTAAAAAAAATTAAATTTACAAAAATATTTACACAAATTCTAGTAAAGTACAGTATCAATGTAGCAATATTTCATCATAAATATGTTTTAAAAGCTTTATATGTGGTTTGGCTTTTCAACCTAAAATTCAAATTGCAAACTAACACCATTTGAATCAAACAGTCAGCTCTAATTCAAACTAAACCCCAAAAATTTAGCAGCTTTATAGCTAAAAAAATTTAGCTGCTTTATAGCAAAAAAAATGTTATTTGAAGCTATATTTGGCTATTTATGGATAAATCTGGTTATCTTTGGTAGTATATTTGGAGAACTGTCAAATCAACCCAATAAAATACTGAATTAAACAATATGCCAAATGCTTGTAATAGTATAGTATTTTTTATCCACAAAATTAAAACCTGCAGCATTACTAAAAAAAAAAAAAAATAATAAAAAAACCTGTCAAAGGGTTAGGCCAATATTTAAATATTGTATTTTTTGTTTCTAATTATTTCTTTTGTGTGTGTGGTCCCATTGAGTGCCCATTTTGAAAATTGGTACACATGTAGTTAAGATGTTGTAGTATTCAGGGGGAAAATATAGTGAAAAATAAGAAACTAGATTTTTAGCAATTCAAGGTCAAATACTATGATCCTGAAATGTTTCCCACCAAAAATTTAATGTGTTTGATATTATTTTAAACGTAATTTAAAGAGCTTTAAAATGATACTCTTATTAGACATTACTTTCATACGCAAATAATACATGCTAAAGATATATAATGAAAAGTAGTAACTTAAAAAAATTACTATGGTATGGCTAATTTCATTTTTAATAAACTTCGGACATACAGTAGAGCTTGCATGAATTAAACCAACTTTACAATGATCTCTAGTGGTACATGTATATTAAACTCAATTTTTGCACAACCCTATAGATATGGCCAGAATAATTGTAGGTCCAAGGTACATATAGGTCCAAGGTACAAACAACACTTTCCCCTATATATTGTTTCAGAGATATAAGAAATAAATATATATCCACATATTTTCTTCTGTCTTGTATAATTTCAAATGCTTTCAATACATGCTTTTAAAACGTGGAAAGAACTAAATTTTAGTGATTCAATTGCTAAATCATACTGTTTGAGCTAAATCATTGTTGTTGAGAGTGTCATGTTATACAGATAAAGAGCAATTTCCAAGTACGGGTAAAAATGAGCCTTGGATAAGGAAACATCTGATGTAAACATGACTTTCCCTACAAAAATTCTTTCTTTTATTAATATTAATTAAAATATTAATGAAATGAAGGATAGGTTTTTGTATAAAATATATGAGCGGATATTTATTATACATTAAATTGTTTCATTTTTTATGTGTCAGGTTCTTAGATGTCAACTCATCAAAATTCCAAAATGTGGAAATATCTTGGACCAGAAAACTAACAAATTTGTAATGCTATTAAGGTTACTATGTGAAGTTTGTAATACTATTAAGGAAAAAGGAAATTAATGATACTAACTAAAGCAATTTTTTTTTATTTTTGTTAAGATTATAGCAAGGATACACTTTAAGTTTCTAAAACATAGTTTAAGGAATTTTAAAGCTTTTACAGAATTTTAATTTTCTAATTTTTGAAAAAATTCAGAAAATTTTGAAATCTGAAGACTTATGTGGAACTGGTTAATATTAACAAATTTTAATAAATTTTTTAATCTTTTAATAATATCACAAATGGAACAAATATAGGAGGTGAGATTAAGGATACCATTTAAAAAAATTCCCATTAAACTAAGGCATGGTTCGACAAATTTCCCCTCAATCTAGGAGCCAAGTCAAAAAGTAAGAAGCCAGCTTTTAATATTATGGAATTTTGCATTTTGATGACGTTTGTTATAAATAGTTTATGATAAAAAATTACACTGGTATAATTACACACAGAGGTTAACACTAACTCTTAAAAAATTTTAATTTAATCTTGATTATTTCAAATATAAATTTATAAGGAATGCAAAAAGAAAAAAAAAATTAACATAATATAAAAAATTCACTGTGCACATATGAAATTATTGTACTTTATCTGCACTGCCTATGTACATATCTTTTGGTTGTTGAAACAAAGTACTATTCATTCACAGTTTTTAAAGAATTAAAATCTTTCACAAACAGACCATTCATATTGATCATCATTATGTCATTTAGACTTTCAATTTTTCTTTTTAGTGACCAAAAATATTATCTTTCAAACCAACTTTGAATGGAATCATACCATTAACCCTTTCGCGACGGTTGACGCGCAGCATGTCAGCTGCGAACTTGCATTCAAGTACGACGGTCATGTATCCGCGTTCAGAAAAATTTACCCTAAAAGATGGCGGCAACGTGAGGCGTTTTCATTTGAACTTATTTGTCTATTAGATGGCGTTAAATGCCCATGCGAACAACTCTGTATTTTGCAGATACTTGACCTTGGTTAGGGGTGGATCCAATAAATTATTTCTCTATCTGGAGCAGTGAAACATGGTTTTGTAATATAAACAAACAGAGTGCTTCTTGCAGCATCTACAGTTTTATAATTGAGTTTCGGGTCTCGTTTTGATTTTAGCTTAATGATTTCTTTGGTAAATTATAGGAATGTAAGAGAGTATTTTTTTTTTTAGTTTGGGTTTTAAAAGAATGCGCGACAGTGAAATTATTAGGTTATTTCGGATCAGAGAATAGCTGGGCTAGGACGGGTTTTTTTCTGTGGAAAAATATACTCGTATGATAAACGAACCGGCCAGTAATGAAAGTGATGCAGATAGTAAAGATTCGTGGAACTGTGGTATTTCTGAAGATGAATATGAAAATGATTCTTTAGATTCTGAGCGTACTATTACTACAATGCCGCCAGCTTCAGTAGCTGTTTCTGCGAATTATGTTTTTGGACAAAAGATTTGAAAGATTTTAATTCTTTTGAGTTTTTTAGCATACTTGGAATCAATCACAATATTATGCTGCTTAATTTAGATATGGAAATTAATTTCTTTAGCATATTTTTCGATGATGAATAGTAGAATTCATAGTAAAAGCAACTAACGAGTATTTTGCATTGCGATTCGTATGAAAAATATACATCAAATTGAAAATAAGTATTTCCATTATTACTGAAAAAAGTAGATTTCTGTGTTGAAGTGGTGATTTTTAGTGAATTTATTTCGAGAGTTAGGCTTAGCGCAACAAATTAGCCATCCGTTGGGAAAAGTTCGGAAGCGAAGAGCTCCGTCCTTTGGGCCACGGTAGTTTCGGAATGCCGCCGTCCCGAAAGGGTTAATAGTTGACTATTGGTGAATTTTTTAAAAATATATACTTTTCGCTTGTTGAACATATCGGACCCCCGGGCTAGTATTCCCGCAGAGTTCCTATTTTAATACCATCAGAGCAGCGTTTTTTTTCTGTGGGCATTTATGTTAAAACATTCTTTAAAATTCTTTGTGAGCTCCAGCGTAAATGTAATCAAAGGTTTGCATCTTAATTTTCGGGCAATGCTGAGTACATTTTCTAGAACAGTTCCGTGATTTAAGACGCAAATCTCTGATAAAAGCTATACTAGAATTCGCAGCGAATTCGTGATGTAACAATACACTGGCGTATAAAATAAAATAAAAATGTAGTGTCGGAACACACAGAGCTAGATCATGAACGCTTATCTTAAATCTGAGATACATTTTTAGCTGATAATAATAATTGTATAATATGAAATATTTTTTTCATTGCTCAAGAATTAAAAGTTCATGTAATTAATGTGATTTTCATCATTTCTGTCTGATGTACGTAGAGCAAAGAAACTCAAACGCAACTGCGTTATCAGTTTGTCAGCATCTTACAATAGAGACAGAAAATTTTACAGAATGATGACTGATGAGTAAGCAGTGGGTGTGACACATAGTGTTGCAAAAAAAGTACTTCAAATGAATAAAAAAAAAGTGAATTTATAACTCATGAAATGAAATTAAACAGAAATGAAAATAGTTGACATTGTTGACTTTGATGTAGCTTACATTCATGCATAAGAACATTGCTCCAATACTGAGCTTAGCTATAACACATTGGCTATTGACATAACATAGCTCAACACTAGCTACAAATATTACAAGAGCTATCCAAGCAAGCTCAAAGCGAACACTTCAAAAGCCTCAAAAGCTAAGGTAAGCCATTCTCATTAAGGCTAATCCTGACTAAAGTGCCTTTACTAGCACGGGGCATTTATACCCATCTGTTATGATGCTTTCAGAGTATGCTAATTTCCAAGGATATGGAAAATTAGCGCATATTCCGGTCAGCTAAGATATAATCTGCAGGAACTCAAATGGAATTCAACTCGGACACTAAACAAATGATCCGTAACCCACAGTTAACCAGAAATATACAATACTTAAATTTGACCATATAACACTATTGCAATACATTGTTTATTTTTGTGGCGTCTAACAAATTTTATCTGGCACATTAAGTTTCGATTTTAATATATTTTATAAATAAACAAAAGCATAAATTTATACAATACTATGATTGATACATAAACACACTTCAAATCACATGCGAGAGCCTCTCCCCACAGATACTTTTCTTCTGTACTTGGTGCATATGACGTGACTCACCCACGGGGCTACTATGAGAATCTTAAATTACTCATTGAAGGGTGCGGGCGAGTGGCCGGTCTGGGATTTAGAGAAAAATGTTCATTATTTCCCACATGATATGAAGCACTGTGAAGCTGATTCCCACTGCAGATGGGGCAGAGCAAAACTATCAACTAGAAAAATTTATACGTTTTCTAATTGACAGGTTTTTTTCTCTCCCACCCTATCTGCTAAATTTACAGTCATCAGCGCTACTTTTTTAGGTGCCACTATGCCCTGGTGCCCAGTATTTGTAGAGTCGTGAACTAAGGATCATTCTAATAAATATGTATAAACAAATTTCAGATGCATAATTCTCCATAGAATAAAAAACATAACTTACCTGAGCATTAACCATCAAGTGCTGATTCAAATGGTTAGTAGACAGTACATTTATGTCCCCATAAGCAAACTGTGGTTGTGGCAGTGAAGTAGATGATGGGAGTTGAGTTGTAGATAAAGTAGCAGGTGGGCTACTCGCAATTGATACATTTTGAAGGCTTTCTTCATGAATAACACTGTTTTGTATGGCATTTGGAGTAGAAGGAACAACATTTCCAAGAGCTGGCTGTGGAGGTACTTGTATATTTACAGTGGTGATAGCCTGTTGCTCTTTATGCTTCGGAAGTGGTGAAAGTTGATGATCAATTTTTAGAAATCTTTCCCGGTCTTTCAAGATGTTTCCCGGTTTGAGGTCCTGAAAAGCATTTCTTATTTTACATTTTCTCAACACAGGCATTAAAATGCATTCAATACTTATACACAAGAAAAATTAACAACATTTTAATTTGCATTTCTACGATGTATTAAGCATAGATCAATTTCAAGTTTTGTGCAACAAGAATACTGTTATTAATCCTAACCTGGAACAAAATTGAAAAATTGATGGTGACTCAATTTGATGGAGTCAAAATGGGTTACATTAATTAAACTCCAAATTGACGTAAATTAAATGCTATTTAGTAAAAAAAAAAAAATCCAGCTAAGTTTAGAAGTTTATTCGATTTTTTTCACACTCATTTGATTCATTTACAGGCTTTCAAAGTGCTACAAATTACTTGCCAACTGTTCATAACTAGCTGGCACTTTTAGTTTTTTCTCAAATTTCATCTCTGATACTCCTCTTCTGATACTCCGACCATAGCCTTTAGTCCAAAATATCAAATTATTTTACTAATATGCTACACAATATATAAATTAAACTTATACAATATATCTGATGAGATTTTACATTCAATTTAATCTATAAATTTGCCTAGCAGCACATAAATATGTACTGGAATACATATATTTTCATCTATTCTGTTCAAACCTCACTAATCATTAAACATCTTTGAAATCTTTAAATCTTTTGAAATCTTAGGAAGTTCATTTAACCTCCTAATTTTTTTAAACAAATTAAAATAAATATTTCATGCTTATGCACCAATATTTCACCAAGGAGTAAATAAACAGATTAAGCTGCAACAATCATGACATTTTAAATATTATAGCTTTCCCACACATTGTTAAAATACTAAAATACCCACACCCAGGTTAAAATACTAAAATATGGAAATTATAACCACTATACTTCGAAAGCAAAGAGCTAAAGATTCAGATTTTTTAATGGTGGCCACTGGCCACTAAGAACAAAATTTTTAGTGGCCAACGAAAAAAAATTGGTGGCCAAAAATTTTTCAACAACAGCTGTTGAAAATCAAGTTTATATTGCTATGTTAAACTCCTGGCTGTTGAGGTATATTAATGGATTGAAATACTTAAAATTATGCAGTCATGTACTTTTATATTATGTTTTGTGGGCAGTAGGCCAGAGACACCCTATTTAGAGCAAATGTAATAACACAAAGGAAAAAGATAAATTTTAATTACAAAATTTGATTTACATTCGTTCCAATTTCATTCCCTAGCCATAAAACAGCAGCTATAAAACTAGTATGTTTTTAAAATGAAAGCAGAAATCAGAAAATTGCTATTTCTATTTTTAAAGTATGAAAATAAAATACAACACGAAAATATTAATAACAAATAAAGATCCGATAGGGTTACCATGAGTGAGAAATACATAAAATATAACAAAACTCCCAAATTATGAATTGATAAATAAGAGGACTTATAAAAGTAAATCCCTAAAATAACCTTAAAATATTAAAAAACTAACCCTAAAAATATTAGAAAAATGAGATTTTTCAAAGATATAAACATGAATGCCAAGCAATTAAGTGTCTTACACTGGAAATTTCCTTGGCTTAAATTCGATTTGATTCTGCAATACAAATGCCTTTAAATTCAAAATATATGAAGCTTGGAATGTATAAAAAAAATGTTATCTCATTTAAACAAAATATTTCACCTGAATATTAAAAACAAAAATATGATAATTTAATCAGATGGTAAAATAATTAGAAGATGAAGATGGATGGGAAAAGATTATTTTAGCAGGGTACCTCATCAGCAGTAGCACATTTTTGGAGGAGAAAAGGAAACAAAACTTACAATGAAATGAGTTTTGTAAACAGACTGGTTTATTTAAATTTCAGATGGATTTTTAAAGTTTAAAACAAAATGATTCCATAATACATGATGCAAATTAATAATAGCATAAAGGAAATACATAATATATCATGGACAGCGACCTCAAGTATGTTGATTTATTAAATGCAATAAACACAGACATAGAAGAATGAATCCCACTACAAAGTGAATACTTTTGTGAATATTAGTTAATGTAAACAGAATGCATAAGTGGAAAATAATTTCATAATTAAACAAAATATACAGATGATCACGTACAAATGCTATTATTCGCAATTTTGCTACAAAAGTCCTTTATTTTATCAATACATTTGAAAAATAGTTTTTTTGTATAAAACACGAAATAACTACAAAAATTGTAGTCTATGTAAACAAATTACATAAGTGGAAAATATTTCCCAAATTAAACGAAATATACCGTGGATTGAGTACAAATGCAGTTTTTCGCGATGCTGCTGCAAAATAGCCCTTTATTTCATAATATGTTTGTAAAATAATAATTCTGTATAAAACATGAAACAATTACAAATACTGTAGTTGATGGAAGCAGATTGATAAAGTGGGAAATATTTTTCAAATTACGAGATATGCCGAGGATTGCGTACAAATGCAGATTTTCATGCTGCTGCTGCAAAATAGCCCTTCATTTTATTAATAATACGGTAGAAAAATAGTTTGGTTTTTATTTTTTGTATATGAAACTAAATAATTATAAAAAAAATTCAGTCGATGCAAATATATAAAAATGGCAAAAAGATAATCATTGGTCCTCGCTCCTCAGAAACTGTGGGAATCGCTGTATGGGAGTGCCAATTTTGCGATCATGGAGAAACAGATTTTCAGATGTAAGAAAGGAAATTCTCTGATAAAAATCGTGGCTTTGCTCAAATTTCTGGACATTTTTGGGGCATATATGGCCGATTTCACGACATTTTCGGGATTTATGTAACCTGTAGACATTTTGTTTGCGGGGAAAGAAGAAAATTCCTCGAGCAAAACACGAAAAATGCAGGGAAGTACTCGGAAAGAACATGATTCACATCCATGAAAGAATTTAAAAAAAAAAAAAAAAAAAAAAAAAAAAAAAAAAAAAAAATTATTTGATCAAATTTGCGATCGCACGCGGAGAAGACACATTTATAGTTTTCTCTACAATATCTCGCTAATTAGAAACATGCAGTACTTTTAGTGTGCCCAAATCACGATTGACTATGATTCACACATAGCTATGGAATTGCAGTCCGCAACAATGAGGCGACTGACCGTGACCCTTCAGAACCCTTTCAGACCGTGTGGGTCCGAAAGGGTTCTGGAAAAATTTCGGTCGCCAGAAATGGCTACTTACTGTGATAATTTTAGTCACCATGACTGCAAACTTAGTCGCCAATGGCGACCTGGCCACCGCGAATCTACATCTCTACAAAGAGCTTGATCTAAAATCCAATTATATACACCTGTGGGGGAAAAGCTACAAATTCTTGCTTATTGTTCATAGCTAGCACTTCTAGTTTTGAATATAAGCATCACAAACTTGAAAAACAAATTTTCAGCTTGACAAGACAATTCTTTGAAAACTATAAGAGCTTTTTAAAAAAAATAATATAGATTTAGAAGCTAAATTTTCTAACATATTACTATTTATATCTATCTTTTTGTAGTATCTTTTGTATATCTATATGTAGCTTACTATTTATATTTATCTTTTTTGAAGATATTTTGAATGAAAAAAAACTTGCTCAAATAGATAGTTTTTTCGAAGAATAAAAAGTTCAAAATATTAAAATATTGAAAATATTTTTATATATTTATAATCTGGACAATATTTACAATAAAACAAGAAAAATATTTATATTTTTATCTATTAGGTTCAGATGTATAAGTGTCCAAAGTGTTTAATCTATGTATACATGGAAATTCATTTAATAATTCAAATTATGGTATATTTAATAACTCAATCATTCACTGCATTTAAAAAATAAGATTGAAAAATATGGTTAATAAAACATACTCTTCCAAAAGCCTTTTAATAAATATTCTGTAAAAATCTTTTCAGATCCTGGTACTGATTCACTAATTACTTAATAATTTAAAATAGCAAAATTTAATTTTATATTTCTCTTTTAGTAATTTATTTCTTATATTTTAAAATTAAAAGAAAATATTGAGATGTCCAAACAAAATTTATATATATTACAAAGGGGGGCATTAACTTATAGTGGGGGTATCATTTAGTAAAGATGCAGAAGCTGTTGATGGTTTGTGGGAAAAAATAATGCAAAAGTATAGTTTGCATTTTTAACAAACAACTTTGTATGCTTTCTTTTTTGTTCTTAGGTGGTCAGCTACTGCCAACTCATTATCTTTTACCAGGCCCTGATCAAACCAAAGTGGGATCCAGAGCCTGATGTTAATTTGGGGGCCCCATACGCATACCAAACACATAGACACATCAACATGTAACAAATTTGGAGAATGTTAGAAGCTCTAACTGCCCGTTTGTACATGCAGAAAACTTCCAAACTTTTTATTTTAATTTTTAGTACAATATTAAGACTTTAGTACTATATAACCTTTTCACGACGGTTGGCACGCCTGCATGCCGGCTGCAAACTTGCATTCAAGGACGGATGGCACGCACTCGTGACGGAGAAAACTTTACCGTAAACGGCGAGTGGCACGCATGCATGTTTTCACATGGAACGTTTTAATTTGTCTACTAAATGGCGTTACATGTCCGTGGAAACAACTTCAATGTATTTTGCAGATATTTGACCTTGGCATAAGGAGGATCCAATGAATTATTTCTCCATTTGGAGCGGTGAAACATGGTTTTGTAATATAAATAAACAGAGCACTTCTCGCAGTATCAACAATTTTATAATTGAGTTTCGGATCACGTTTTGAGTTGAACTTTATGATTTCATTGGTGAATCATAGGAATATAAGAGAGTATTTTTTTTTGTTTGGGTTTTAGAGGCAGTGAAATTATTCGTTTATTTCGGATAAAAGAATGGGAGCAACTAACAAGTATTTTGTATTCAGATTTGTATGAAAAATATACATCAAATAGAAAATAAATATTTCTCTTATTCCTGAAAAAAGTAGATTTCTGTGTTGAATAGGTGATTTTTAGTGAATTTTTTTTCGAGAGTTAGGCTTGGTGCAAAAAAATTGCCGTCCCCTGGGAGCAGTTCGAAAGCGAAGTGCTCTGTCCTTTGGGCCGCAGCAGTTCCGGAATGCTGCCGTCGCAAAAGGGTTAAGACTTAGTACTATATTAAGAAAGGTCGTTCCATCTAAAACACCCCAAAAAATAATATTTGGTTGCATGATCATTTCTGAAAATTTTTATATTTTGCACAAATATTCCGACATATTTCAGCAGATGAAAAACGATTTTTAAAATTTTTCTATCTAGCTCGTTTATTTGGTACAGCCATATTTTCAACATGGCAGCCTCCAAATTTGATGAATTTTGATATTCAAGCAAATTTAAATATCTTGGTTTTAGATACTCGGAATATAAACTATTTTACTGGCTTTAAAGTGGTCTACATTTCATGCCATTGTAAAGTTTGTGTAACTGCAACCAGAGTGGCTGAAATTTAGCATTGAATTCAGCATCAGTTTAGCTAAAAATGCAGTTATTAGGCTTTTTAAAAATAATGAAGGGAACAATTTTAAATCTTCAAATTTTCACCATATCTTACTCTACTCCTAACGTCTTAGCTGGAGAAATATCAAGACTGAGAACACTTTCTCCTTTTTATTTTATTAAGTCCCAAACATAGCGACTTTTTCAAATTTACAAATACTTAAACCTTAATATCTCTGGTGGGGGAACTAGGAAAAATCTGAAACTTGCAGAGAATCAAGTACTGCATAATGATTAATTGTAGTAAAAATTTAGAGTTTGAGACTTTTCTGGTTTTACTGATATGGAGCGATGAGAAAGTCCTAAAAGTAACAAATCTTAATTTTCACTTATCCATAAAGTTTGATACCTTTTATTAAAAGTAGCAATTATACAGTTGTGATATTTCATTACAGAGTTTGTCAGTAATCTGGTAGCTTTGTTCTGTAGGTGTATGAATTTCCAAAGGTGTGTGTTTTGTCAATACTTTTGATGGAAGAACCCATTATGCATTGCATGCCTTTTGGAAATAAATTCTTGTATCTGGTGGCTTGAAGATTGCAGATATAGGTCTTCATTTTTAAAATTTCAGTACCCCACTACTGTTCATCATAAATACAAGTTATTACTGGGATATCTACATATTCCAAAGATATCGATGTTTGTAACATCTTATGGCAGATTTGCTGAGGGGTAAAAATCTGCTTTTTCCTCGTTTGAGGTACATATTTAAATTTTTCAAATCTAGGTTTCAACAAGTTCTCATTTAATTTCACTTCATCCGTTGAAACAAAAATGTAGGATATTCATTTGATATAAGGTTAAATAAGATTCCTTTGATCCTAACTAAGTATTCAGAAAATCTGCAGCTCTTCACATATTTCTGATTTAGACCAACAGCTAGGTATTAAACTGATCTTACCTTTTGTTCATTACTGGCTATCTTACATTTTTCTTTTAGTTTGTCAATTAAATTAGTATATTCATTGCACAAAATAGATGAACCTTCTTCATTATCTACTTGGTCTTCTGTAAAATGAATGTTCTAATTTCTTACACAGTTCCTTTGAAATTTACTTTGTTTTGCATATTAAAGCTCTTGATTTTTTCCCCTGAACTTAATCGTTTAATTTTTGATACTGGTGAAATATTCAGTACAGAACAAACTGCATCAACTTCACTTAAACTAATCGCTTCTTGAACAAACACTTCTCAGTTTATTCATGAATGTCTCTACTTTTGTTAGCCAAAAATGCATTTTTATAACACGTAGGGCATAAAGATTTTCCTGGAGCAAGGTGTACATGATGCTGCCTGTTTTCTTTAAATGTTCCAACGTAATTTCATAACAACCTTTGTAGTCCTTTTTCTTTGATCCAGTGTGATGGCTAAAAGGATCACAACACACATGTCCAAAAAGATGATTATACTTATTAATGAACTTTTTCTCGTGATATTTATAAACTGTTTTCAAGTGATCTGTACCTAATCTTAACTTCAGTAGTGTTTTATCAACTTGGCTGAAATTCCCAAAATTAGTAAAATCCTTGCTGATTTTACCATAAGTATGCTTATGGCAATCTTCTTTAATAAATTTGCCAATAGAGCATTCCATTTTATGAACTTTAAATATCAATTTTTTATAATTAAACAGCATAAGACATCGAATACATCTACTCACCACTAGAAACTGTGTAGCACTGGGAGAAATGATATGAGCTGATTCATGCTTCTCAGTTCAAAATTGTCATAACATTCTGCAACAAGTAGTAGTAACAATATGAAAATGGCGCTCTTTTATATATGCAAGTTATCTTTTCTTCTTTCAAATACAAACCAGGATTGTCAGGTTTGGCTACTTTTAGCCAATTTGGTTATTTTTGATTATGATTGGTTCATTTTTTTAACTTTGAATTTTAAAGCTAATATGTTAAATAGATTTTGATTAATAACAATTTATAATTTCCAAATATTTATAATTAATAATTTTCATGATTTGTAGGATTAATAATAAGAATAAATAGAAAATTTGTAACAAAATTATGTATGTTTGATAAATAAATAAGCAAGATTTTAGGACTTGCTCATAACCCCATATCTATAAAACCGGAAAAAGTCTCAAACTCCAAATTTTTACTACAATTAGTTATTATGCAGTACTTGATTCTCTGCAAGTTTAAGATTTTCACCAGTTCCCACACCGGAGATAAAGCTTAAATATTTGCAAATTTGAAAAAGTCGTCATGTTTGGGACTTAATAAAATAAAAAGGAGAAAGTTCTCAGTCTTCAAATTTCTCCAGCTAAGATGTTAGGAGTAGAATAAGATATGGTGAAAATTTGAAGATTTAAAATTGTTCCCTTCATTATTTTTAAAAAGCCTAAAAACTGCATTTTTAGCTAAATTGATGCTGAATTTCAAAGCTAAATATTAGCCACTCAGGTTGCAGTTACACAAACCTTACAATAGCATGAAATGTAGACCACTTTAAGGCCAGTAAAATAGTTTTTATTCCAAGCATCTAACTCTTTTGAATTCTAAGACATTTAAATTTGTTGGAGTATCAAAATTCATCAAATTTGGAATTCGCCATGTTGAAAAAATGGCTGTACAAAAAAAAAAAAAAAAAAAAAAAAAAACTAAATGAATTTTTTAAAAATCGTTTTTTATCTGCTGAAAGATATAGGAACATTTGTGCAAAATATAAAATGTTTCAAAAATGGTTATGCAACCACCACTGGGTTACAGTGCCTAGAATACCTAGTGTCGTGTTCATAGGAGAAAGGTGCTGAAAAACTTGTTTCAGTAATTCAGGACGCATCGGGTAAAATGCGATACAAGAGAGTAAAGTGCCATATATTATCATCAGTTGAAGTTATCAATTAGACTGACCTATTAGTTAAATTTTTCTAGATCGCAATTTGATTTTTTATTAATTGTCTTTATATCGTTATTTGTTTAATTTCTCAATTGTTTTTGTCTGTTACTGTTAAAATCTTATATCCAATATATTATACTGTATTAGTTTATTGCCTTGTTATTGTAGTTCATATGTTATATTTATTATTTGTGTCAAAACGTGTTTCATTTTTCAACAAACAGTAGTTTTCATCAGTCATTATGGAAAATGATGATGATGTTAATGTGCAATCGAAAGTCAATGGGCAATCAAAAAGTGAGTTTTTAAAGAAATTACTTCATTATATGGATGACTGGGAGAATCATTGCAATAGTATAGGTGGTTTCGTGAGCAAAACAACAGCTACTGAATTCTGAATTGAGAGTCACAATAAGCAGTGCTTTATCTCTTATCCAGTACCTGACATCAGTAGACAATTTTAATTATTTGCTGACATCACGTGTATCACAGGATAAACTGGAAAATTTATTTAGCATAATACGACAGTGTGTCGTATTATGGTAATTATTGAATGCGACATTAGGTATTCCAGTCACTATAACTGGGTGACTCTATATGAAATGACCCATAATTAATGGAATGACCCATAAGATATATATTATTTAAACTATTTAATAAGATATATAATATTTAAAACTATTTTAACAATTTATAATTTAAAATGAAAACTAATATTACCAGTTGTAAATTAACTAAAAAATTATTTCTGCTTAATTTTTTTATCACATACAAAATTTAGGGGTCTATTAAAATTTTAGGACTCAGGGCTGTGGCCCCAGAAACCCATGCATTAATAAGGCCCTTTTTTTTACCATTGTAAATGAAGTCCCAACAAAGAATGCAGAGAACTTTTAAACTCACATCTAGTTTTTATGCAGTCACAAAACAACATATGAGCTTGTTTATTCTCCAAGTTTCAATTTTACAGACCTTGTTAACTAGTCATATCTAAAAAAAAATTGTCTAGATCTGCGTTTCTTAAAGTGTGTTCCACGGAATCCTAGTGTTCCGCAACATGATAGTTCCATGTAAATTTTCATATATTTAAAACAAAAACAAATTTTTAAATACACCTTAGACAGTTTAAATAATGCTATTCTAGATTATAATTCCAGATTATGTCATGTAATTTCAGATTCTCAGAAACTATATTTGTCAATCTAATTGTCACATGAACGACTTAAATAAAAATACATCCAAAAAATATATATAGTTCAATAAAATTCATGAAAAATGGTTGAAATAGAAAAAAATTGATGAAACAAAACACTTGCTTGTCATTGTCACATCTGAAGAAACCATGGGAAAAACTAAAACAAAATAGACAAGAGCACAAAATCAAAACAGCATTGTACTCATTTCCAAAGACAATAGGCCGGATTGGAAGAAAGGAAATAAACAACCCTGACTCATACCAAAACCCAACATGTGTCATGTGGTCTCCCCCCTCTCATCTAGCACATCGAACTTCCACTGCCCATCCCTCACCTATGGGTCGAAAACCCAGGCCACTTGACTCGACCTAAGGCATGAGCAGCAATTTGAGTGGCCGGGGTGTCCGAAGTTCATATTCTCCCAAATGTCTGGCTACAGTTTTTTGGGACATCTGCTGTTCTGTGGTAGCAAGAAACTGATTTGTCACCTGCTGAGCTGTGGTGCGCCAGTCCCTTTTTGCCAATAGGACAATGTAAGATACAAGATAAAAAGATGGGAAATTGCATCATTAACAACAGTCAAGAAGTCGTAAAGGTTTTAAATGAACATCAAGATAGATTATATTTTAACTCGTATGATTTTAAAGATTTATTTAATTGTGTCAATTTAAAGGTCCTATACGAATTTTTATTACAAATATTTGAAGAATTCGAATTACATTCATTAATGGATCGCTATAAATTCAGAGCAATGCTAAACTTGGTTATATATGAAAACATTATGTACAATGGAACCGAGTTTTATCAACAAAAATCAGGCATCCCCATGGGGGGAAGTAGCTCATCAGCATTGGCAGACTTGTATTTATATAAATATGAAAGTATTTCACATCTGAATAACGAAATTATCTTTTTTCGTTACGTAGACGATTTGTTAATTGCAACAACGGATTCAAAGTACAACTTAGATTTCAGCGTATACCCAGAAAACTTGGAATTGATAAAAACAGATTTGGAAGATAATGGAAGCATTAATTTCTTAGATTTGAACATTTCCTACAATCAAGAAAACAAACTTGAGATCGACATATATGATAAGCGTACTACCTTCAGGCTCAATATCAACAACTTGATGCAATGGGATTCCAATATACATAAACAAATTTTTCGAAATATTATTAGAAATGGAATGAGGAGATATCTACGAATTATTAATAACGAGGAAATAAGAAAAAAGCGAGACATGGCATTCATTGAGATGGCAATCGAGAAAGGATATCCACGTCTTTTCCTGAAAAGACAAGTAGGCTTTGCATGTAAATATCAAGAGAGATCTCATTTGAACGAGATATTGGGTATTCTTGAATAACCTACAATGAAGTTGGCAACGCAAACTTACTGGGAAAGACCGTATGGGAGAGATAGACCATGGCTGTATCTGCTCGCCTGGCGGTGTAGAGAGGTTGAAGTTGACTTTGAGGAGGCTGATCATTTGAGAGTTAATGTAAAGGTAGATGGTGTACGTGAGTTGTATTATTTTAATGTTTTTAATATTGATTGAGGTTGTGATACTGATAATTAAAAATTTTATGGTATTGGTGAATTATATGTTTTTAAATTTATAATGCCGATTTTATTGTATATATGTTTTTAATGTTTTATATGAGTCATGAAAGTATATATAAATGGTTATTTAGAATTGTTGATTAGATTTATTAAATAATGTTCGAGCCGGCTGGTAACCGGGACTTAAATGAGGTCACAATCCCTCATTGGTCATTTTATTGCACCTAGCCCATATGTTTTCCTTTCGTTCTTGTTTTCATCATGATCGTAAGGTTTTCAGGGTTATTGTCTTTTGAGTTTATATATATATATATATATATATATATATATATATATATATATATAAAATGAAAGATTTTAATCGTAAATTATGCATAAACTACTGTATGTACAAAAAAACCCATCTCTTTCATATCTGTTACAAATGAGTAACTATAGACCAAGACTAAGGATAAAGATAGAAGGTAACATATCACTACAAAGAAAAGGGGGATGAGAAGAATATAAGGATACAAAATTCACAATTAAAAGTATATAAATAAAAATATAAATAAAAATAAAAAAGAAAACACGGCAAAAATGAGAAAAGGCAATAATAATTAGCTCAAGATAAAAGATTAAGACATAGAGAACAATCAATTGAAACTACACAAAAAATGGCGGTTAGTTCGAAATTGCATTCTCATCAGGACAGCCATACAATTCGAATTAAAACCGATAGAATAGCCAGTTTCTGACAATGGCGATAGTATTTAACTATAGAAACCATTGGAACTGTCTACTGGCTAGTGGAAGGAGAAAAATAAGTCAATTGAATTACAAATCAGAAAATTAATACCTCCTCGAACAGAAATATGAACTCACAAGCATTGTTACCACGTGTAAGTGGAAGAAGCGACTGAGCATTTCACCTCACTTCGTCAATGCGAGTGGGCACCGGAATGAATACATTTGAACGATACATAAAATGTATGGAGACTTTCAAAAATAGTAATCAGTATAGGACTCAGGACAAGTGGAAAATAGTCATTCGAAAATAGTAAACAGTATTAGACTCAGGCCATGTGGTAAGTTAGGTGATAAGAATGAGTGAATTCACAAAATAGAGTTATCCAATCAAAGATAAATAATGCATGTGTAAAATTATTACGTGGTATATTTGAAATTATTAATATTATTATTTACAAATACTTCCGGATATTGGTAATTTTGACAAATACGTTTCAGATTATTGATGTGTTTAAAATGATGTTTCTAAACAATTGAATAGAACAATTAGAACAATTAGAATTACAAGATTGATATGATAGCAACTTTATGATAGTGAAGTTGTAAGAATCTTTTTTATCATATAGATTGGTGATTACATGATTATTGAGGGTATCTATATTTAGGTCTAAAAAGTTTACAGTTTTACTAACGCTAGGCTCATTAAGAATTAATTCTAGGTTAGATGGGTAAAAATCAATATTAATTGGATAGGAATCACAAATTAAGTCGTCAACATATCTATATATAATATATGAATTAGAGTTAAAATGAGATTCATAATAATAAAGATATAAGTTAGCGAGTATACTACTACTACAGCCACCTTGTGGTACACCAGATGTTTGTAAATAAATGTTATCACCTTGGATAATATAATTGTTGTATAACACAAAGTGCAAGAGCATAGGAAAGTTTTTGACATTAAATGCAACATTATTGGAAGATAGATAGTCATGATAAAGAGAGCTAATAACTTTATATAAATCTTTAATGACAATATTATTAAAAAGGTCTTTAAAATCAAAGATATGGAAACCAAGAATGTGTGGAAGCTTGCTAAGGTGATTTACTAAATCAAAACTATTGTTTAAAATGAAATATCCTGAATTCCTAAATTTAAGAGATTCATTAATTCTATTTAAGCAGTTAAGCAAATACTTACTAGCTGTAGTGGTAAAGGTATTATGTCCACAAGTGACTGTTCTAAAACTGATAGGTGATTTATGGAATTTAGGAACCAAAGTAACATAAGGAAATTTAAAAAACTTACAATTAATATTAAATTGTGTATATAATTTTAGCATTTTAGTTTTGATTTTGATAGACTGATTATTAATGGGTTTAAAAATGTGATTACTTTTTAAGTAATTCTGTAACAGAGAAACATAATATTTTTTACAAATGATGGCATAATTATTAGAAGCTTTATCTACATAAGTTATGACAAAATGTTGTTGTAGTTTTTTAATAGCAGATAGGAGTTGTTTATAAGGATACCTAGGCTTCATTAATTTAATGTTTATAATAACATTTTTAAGTAGATGTAGGGTAGTATACTTCCATAGATGGAATGCTTCAATAGGAATGGAATGTGAACAAGCAAGTTGATATATGAATTTATCAAAATCAAAAGATATAGACTGAAGAAGTTGTTTAGGGTGATGGCAGAATGGAATGCGAAATTTAGACCCTTTATTCATAATATCCTAAGTATATCATCCTGAACTATACTGAGATCCCCAGTAATAATGAGAGGAGTTGACATAAGGGGCAAGATTTTTATAATAAATAAATAAATAAATATATATATATATATATATATATATATATATATATATATATATACATATATATTATATATTATATATATACACATATATATATCTTAATATTTCACAAAAAAAATCTATAAATATCAAATTAGTGAGATTTTACATTCTACGGCATAAATATACCTTTAAATCGGTATACAACAATTAAAGTTTATTTAGTCCTTCAGATCTATAATTATTACATTAGATCAATTTCTGTCACGGATAAAACTGAGTGTAAATGTATATTGTTCACAACCCACTTAAAACTGTAAGTCACAGACAATTTATCTCATGTGTGTACAAAAAATAATATAATTTTATTCTAAATAATTTTGAAATGCAGATTTTGGTGGGAAAATTTTACAATTTGCCATTGTTTTTTTAACAATTTTTTTTTAAACATCTATTTCGTAGGATTTAGATGTTTAAAAAGATATAGTGGCTAATATGGATGCAGCATAAAATTACGGAGGAGGTAGGGTTCATGAAGGATTTCCACTTCTTGTTCGGGAGAGAGATGTCACTTCCTATTCAAAAATTTATATTTTCATTTCAACACCTGTTTTTCAGACTTTGATTTAGGCACAGCTTAGATGAAAACTGATATAGATTAAACATTAAATTCCGGAGGGATTGGTAGGGTTCACTAAGGATTTCCTGGTCTGAATATGTAACTTCTGGTTTTTCCAATAATTCACATGACTGCGTGAAATAAGTGTGCTAAAAAGTATAGAAATACTTAATAGTTATTTCGAAATTGAAGTATACACATCACTTTCCATTGCATAAAGGCTTTTTCATATTTTTTTAATTTTTTGTATTAAAAATTTCAATTTTGCCAAACTTAGACGTAAAAATAATTGTAAAATATATTACTAATTTGAATGAACGATTACACGTTCCGCAGAACAAACACATCTTGAAAAATGTTGCATTATCCTACGTGTGTCGAAAAAGCAACATTGCTCCCACAAACTGAAAAATGTCAAGCAAATTTCCTTAAAATATTACAAATTTTGCATTTTTAAAATGACAAATATTTTATTATTTCCTCCTTGCAAATAATCTTCAAATTTCATTACGGATTCTTGTACTATATAAGAATTGAATATTATACGGATTCTACACATATATTTTCTACGAAATCTTAGAATCGTTTTATTCAAATAATAAATTATATGTATGTGTGTCGAACATTTCTTTAACTAATTTCAAACAATCCGTATGCAGTACACAAAGTTTTTAAATACATGTATTTTAATAGTATTACTTGAAAACCACATTAGTCGGATTGTTATTTGATTTATAAATAATCAAACCAGTTTCTGAAATACTATTGTATACTTTGATAAGTTTCCTAACATCTTCCCTAATAATCTGATACAAATAATCTTCTAAACAATCTTCTAGATAATCTGTTACAAATAATAATCTTCTAAGTAATCTGATACAAATGTATCTAACGACATTCTCATACGCAATCTGATATGCAATCAAATTATGAACAATATTCTTTATTAAACAATTCGTCTTTCCCCTCCAATTGCACGTGTAGCCAGAATAAACCAGAACTGGCGATAAAACGACGTTTGGTGTGTGGCATGAGAGATTACTTATGAAAATTCTGAATCGGCATACACTCTGCCTTATAGCGTCCGGGATAGTATCCTTCAAACGCGTTATTTTAGCCAATGCCACACACATTCATAATTTCCGTATAGTCCATTCATAATTTCTGTATATATATTTACGAATCGTTCATATGTAGGTTAAAGTAGAATAATACAAGTACATAACATTGCAATATCGGTAATTCAGCTCGGAAAAGCAACCCCCATCCCCAAGGTTGATATCCTTTACTCGTGCGGGGCGCCTAGATTTAATTCGCTAGTGCCGACCCCGAGCGGCAGGCAGCGTATTCCTGAAACTCGTTTATATAGATTCTTTTAATTTTTCATTGTGAAAAATATGCTATAATGAATATTTAACCAATAAATAAATTCACAAGCACGAAATAGCGGGAACGAGTTTCACGCATCATTTTTATTTTAGTGAGTGATTTTAATTTCGTTCATGCATCCGGTTTCAGGAACCCTTTTAAATTTGAGTCGGATGTAAAAATGAGGGAACCCATTTAAGCCGTAATTATCATTTGCCATGCTCATTGTAGAGAGTACGGCAAAGACGCTACACCCCGGAATGTCGTAAATCACATCGGTGGTTACAGGGAGGGGTAGGATAGGAATGTGGATTGCTCTCCTTCTCGACAGCAAATGCAATAAATTACGATCGCCTAGTAGGGGAAAAACTATGAGAGAGCCGTAGCAGTATTGTAGCAGTTGTTGACAGATTTTTTTCACTCCACAGGTGGATTTGTTTAGGAAGAATAGCCATCCTACGATATCACACCGTTTTCGGTAACAAGGGATTCGTTAATCGTCACTTGGTGAGTGGGAATTTTAAGCTTTATGATGTCATCTGATCAACAGCCAATCAGAATAAAGCTTAACACATAACGAGGGCAGTTTCGCGGAGGGACAATGAGAAAGCAAAATTTCCGTTCAGATGTTTTCACAGAGATTTGAAGATCCGCGACTCGCGAAACAAAATTCCAAAATTTTCCCTGATTTGAAGCAAAATTCCTTGATATTTCCAGAAAATCATTTTTCACTGAGAATTCCCTGATTTCCCGGTTCTGTCACCACCCTGTTTTTCTGATGGCACAAACCAGTTGTTTGGCATGCTTTAATTTTATGGTCGCAGAGGGGGGAAAATGGGGTAAAACAGGAATATTTTCAAAAATTCAGATTTTCGGAACAGACGTAAAAATTCGGAACGAATCCAGAAAATCCGGAACGGTTGGCAGCTATGCATTACCATGCACATGACCATAAATTTACACTGGCCTCAACAGAAAGCAATTTCCCCATAAAAAACTATACAAATTCTGTTATCCATAGTATGATTATGTTTTCTGTTGAAACGAAGAAGAATCCATAGTTATCGGCATCTATGCAAAGATATTTCCTATCTTCAAAAAGCAAAATTGTAGAATTTTGACATTTATTGGAAGTTTTGGTGCACAACTGTTTCTCCTGAAAGGAAATTTCAAATTTCCTTTTTATATATCCTCAGTTTTCAGTTGTTTATTTGTCATCGGCAATATAAACAAAGGAAAAAATCTCGGAATTCCATAAATGTTTATAGCTCAGTGGAAGTATTTTATCTTAAAGAGAAATGCTTCAAGCTCTCTTCTACTTTCGGGAAAATCGCGGGTAAAAATTGGGGGGTTAACAGGTCTTTCCTTAAAATCTGGTACCTTACAGTTATAGAAAAAATTATCACTTTCAGCTCAGGAATATGGGGTAAATGTCTTACGGGGGATCAAACTTCACGTCTCATTTCTCTCCAAAGGATTTTCCTTTTGAAGATTTCTTCCGGTTTTAGAACAACTTCGAGCATTTCTCTATACTCAATTACTGGTATCCCCCCTGTTCAATTTGTTATACAGACCCTTTACAAAAAATTTCATTTCTGGCGCCTTAAAACTGACCTTTTTTCATCCCCGTCCCTTCCTGACCCTTCCAGCTTTGATACAAACGTTCCCTTTTCCAGTCTCCCTCCCTCGCATCGTATTGTTAATCTTCCCTCCTTTGACCCTGATTCATTCTCCCCTTTTAATATCTACACAGATGGCTCTAAAACTGACGAAAATATTGGATTTGCAGTTTGCATTTTTAAAAAAGATGACCTGGTCGAATCGTTCTCTTTTAAGCTCTCTCATGGAAACACGGTCTTTCAAGCGGAAATCTCTGCCATTAAAGTCGCTATTCAATGGGCGTTGGACAACAATACAAAGGTCAATATTTTTTCGGACAGTTTGTCCTCCATTCTGGCTCTAAAATCTGTTAAAAATAGATCCAAATACTTATGTGATATTAAACTCTTGGCCCTTTCGGCATCTAAATTAATTAACATTCAATGGGTTAAAGCCCATGCTGGAATACTGGGAAACGAAGTTGCTGACTCTCATGCCAAAGCTGCCTCCCTTTCTGGTTCCCCTTTTACGGTCCCTTTCCCTTATTCTCTTCTCACTCGTCATTGTAAAATATTCCTAAATAATCTGTGGCAAACTTACTTAAACGACTATATCTCTCCCCGTAATCACGACCCGGCCCGTATTCTTTCTTTCCTCCCTTTGGTTGACCCTTCTCTTCTTATTTGTAACAGATTTCTTGTTTATTTTATTACCGGACACGGCCCGTTCCTTGATTACCTCAATTTCTTTAAGCACAAAACCTCTTCTAACTGTCCCTGTAATGCTTTTGGTGACGCTGATCACTATGTTTTTTCCTGTCCCTTTTCTAAAAAATTCCACCTCGTCAAACCTTCCCCTGCCCACTCTGCAGCTTGGTTTTCCGGTGTCCGCAGAAATAAAGTATTAATAAACAAACTGAAGGACTGTATTCAAACTGCGAGAGAGATTTCAAATTCTGTTAAGTGACACTTCTGTGAGTATTCTCTGCTCTTAATTTTTGGTGATCTATGAATTTCTTAATCCTGTTTTTGCTCCTGGGTTCTCCCCCTTTGGTGTAAGACTCCTTGAATTTCTTGTGCATTACTTGATTTTAAGTATGTCAGTCTGTCGGATGTTAGTTGTGTGTGATGACCATTGTATTGTGTAAGGATTGTTTGTTGTGTAGGGTTTTACACACAGATTAATACGCTTCCCGACCGTCCAAACAGTTACCTTACACCTTTCTGGTAGGTCGGACGGTCTGGGTTTCAACAACAACATCAACATTAAAGCAGTTCCAGATTCAATTTACTGTGGTTATGTGCAGTGACAAAGACAAACCAAATAAACAGGCTACTACTGTGTGTTCACAAAGACAAGTATACCTTTATTAGGGTAACAGCAGTCAGTCATTATTGGAAAAATACTGGGTGTTTAATACAGATTGCCCGATTAAATATATATTGAACAATTGGTTGCTGAGACATGGTTACACAGTTGAGACATGGTTACACATGTAAGTTTTCGAATGGAAAATTTTATCTATTTACATGTTAGAGGACCAGGTTTTCTTTTTTCCCAAAAGATCTTAAGATGAATAAGGAACAATTTGCTAATTGGAACTTCTTTTGAACAGAGCCCATGAAGAAAGATAAATTTTGTACCTTCTTACTAAAATGTGTCACATGGGAGTTAGTCTGAGAGTTTATCTTATTTGAAACATTTCTTAAAGTGTAACTATGAGTCTGCAACCAACATTTGTAGATTTAGTCATGCAATCTTTATGAAACACCCTGTATTCCTACTAATAATGTATTTGTCATGGACTTTGACTTAATATGCTCAGAATAAGGTGAAATAATGTGATTGGTTCGCATTATTTCACCTTGTATATTGTTCAACTTTCTTTTTTAGAGTTAATATTTCACATTTAGACCTTGTCTATTGCTATCTCATTCACAAATGAAAGAAACTTTTCATATTCTCTAGCAATATTCAATAAGCCTAATGTCAGGAATTTTGGGCTCCATAAGCTAATCAAAATTTAGTAAAAAAGCTTTAGATATAAAAAATTATATCAAAATTTTGTACTTAATAGAAATCAAATTTTTAACTATCAAAGAATACTTACATTGATATCAATACCCAAAGTTTTACATAGCACTTCTATTTCAAATTTCAAATTTAATTTCATATCTTGCTCTTGATGTAATTCAGCTAAAACATTCATGATTCCCATAGTCCATGGATTTGGAGGCTTGAAAGCCTATAAACACAACATTATAACATTTAATATAAATTGAAATCAAAGATGATTTATTTACAAATTTACATACTAATTAAGAAGACTTACTTTGCTTTTTGCACATGATTCCAACACCTTTGCTATAAATGGAACAACATATAAAAGTTCTTGTTGACCGTTGTGATATGCTTCAATCAACAATGACTTGATATCAATATCCTATATAAAATTAAACAATCTTAACATTTTCAAAAATATTTATAATTACTAAACTGAAATCCACTTTGAGATAAATTCAAATGTCTACAAACTTGAAATAAAATATATTAATTTATTTACTATCCTATTAATTTTGGTCAGACAATAAATGATGTCCTATGATTTATACTAATTTTCGAATTAGAGACCTGCAATTTCTTTTAATGAGAAGTAAATCTGAGCATGAATTTGAAGTATTCAAAAATACAACAAATTTAATATAATTATTTCATCGAAAAAGTAATTTTCTTTGGCAATTGAGCAGAAATTGTAACGACGTAACCTAAGCGTAGTGGCACAATTTTTTCACTGCTTGCCATCAACTTGGCAAAAATATAACATGCCAAACAATTTTGTAAAAATTAGCATCTGTATGAGTTATAATTGCACTATATATTTAAATATTGGCTTTGTGCAGTTGTCTGGCTATGATAATATTTAGGTTTCAACTTGGGTAAAATGTTCCAAACTAAAGTTAGAATAATTGTATCCTCTCATTCTTATGATGTAAATCATATGGCGTTTGGTTATTCACACTATTGAGAGTTACTGTATGTTATATTATAATGTAATTACATAATGGTATAACATAATACATGCAGTACTGAAGCAATATCTTTAATAGGGTTATAATTTTTTTTTATTTTAGTACAATTTTTTAAATTGAAAACATAAAAAATCATTTTGCAGGGTGGCCACTCTTAGGACATATTGAAATTCCCTGACATTCCAGGTTTTCCTGGTGAATTGAAAAGAAATTCCAGACCAGTAATTTTAACATAAAACGTGTGCACGTCCCTATTTAGTTACAAATTTGATTAAAGAATCTTAACAATTTAACTCCACTATCCAAAAAAAAGTTATATTAAATCAGGGGAAAAAAATACACATTTTCTTTGTTTTTACAAATAAATTTTGACATTTTTAATAAAATATACATGTAAATGCAGAAAAATTAGACTATTGAAATATTTAAAAGAATTTAATGGTTTTCATTAAAGACAATAAAAAGAAATAGTCTAAACTGATGTCCTTAAATATGGGTATTGCAAATTGCTCACGACAGAAATCATTAAAGATATGCAATAACTACACTATAACAAGCCATAGCCATTGAATAATTAATGCCAATTCAGCAATGTCAAAAGAGAATGTCATTAAAATAGAAAAAAATATAGTAAAATGTATATAATATACAGAGATGCCAACCTCTGAAAGGAGATCAGTAGAAATATCAGGAGTTTTCAGTAAAACCGCATTGACCATCAGCAGGATTTTACGTATATTGACAATATATATTTTAAAACCTTAGAATAAGTTCAAAATGTAGTCTTGCTAACTTAACTGAGTTAATTACAACTGAATGGCACTATTTATGTGAAAATAATGAAGAAATTAACCTTTATAATTAACCAAAATAGGAAAATAAGCTAGTTTAGTCAAGTTAATGTGCAACAATTGGGAGATGGAGATCGATGGAAAAGGATAATTTTGTACTCTCGGCAACGCCTGAGGGGGAAAAAAACTGAATTTCATGATTGTACTATTTATATGAAAATAATTAAAAGAGACTTTATAATCAACCAAAATATGAAAACAAGCTAATTTAGTCAAATTAATGTGCAAAAATAGGGAGATGGAGATCGATGGAAAAGGATAATTGCATACTCTCGGCAACACCCGCGAAAAAAAACTACATAATCGTACTATTTATGTGAAAATAATTAAAAAGTTAACCTTTATAATCAACCAAAATATGAAAATAATCTTGTTTAGTCAAGTTAATGTGCTACAATAGGGAGATGGAGATCAATGGGAAAAGGATAATTGCGCACTCTCGGCAACGACGTGAAAAAAAAACAACTGAATTTCACGATCATACTATTTATGTGAAAATAATTATAGCCTTTATACTCAACCAAAATATCAAAATAAGCTAGTTTAGTCAGGTTAATGTGCAATAATAAGGGGATGGAGATGGATGGAAAAAGACAATTGTGTACTCTCAGCAAAGCCCGAAAAGAAGGACTGAATTGCACAATCTTATAATTTAAGCGAAATATAATTTGTTTAGTAAAATATTTCTTTATTTTTAAGCGCACTATAAAAATAAATTAGGTCTATTGTTTTGATATGAAATCATTAGAAGAAAATGGATGCAAACTGATAATTTTGGACTCTCAGCAAAGCAGGGAATGTGAATTGAATGCTAGGATGCATGGGTTTCATGGGATTTTCTATAGTTTTGGGAGTAATGTCCGTAAAACCATAAGATGAAGTAAAAATCCGTACAAACTATGGAAAATCCGTAAAAGTTGGCATGTCTGTACTTGGTGACATTTGTCCAAAATGGAGCACAAACTCTGCATTCTTGCTTTTATACGGAATCAAATGGACCACACACATGGCAACCTTTATTTAACGGTTACGAGTACAGAGAATACTTGGCAAAATTTTTCGAAAATGACATACAAACTGGGCAGTTTTGTTTTTATATGGACAACTAGTAAAAAAAAAAAAAAAAATCCAGAATTTTCACAAAATTCCCTGACTTTTCCCGGTTTTCCCTGACCATTCTAAAATTCCCTGACTTTTCCCAGTTTCCAGGTTGGCGGCCACCCTGTTCTGATGTGATTATCTAATTCTACAAACTTCAAAATCATTTTTTTTTACCACCTTTACCTCCCCAGACCTGTACATTTCCCTTTACAATGAAAATAACATTTCACACAAACAAACTTACAATTTGCAAAATAGGTTTATTTTTGGCCAAAGTCAACATTCCCAACCAATGTCCTAAATTCTTCAGGAGAGATCTATCAGAAAAATTAGCAATACCCTTGTCACTTCTCAGGAGTACCTATAGATATTAAAATATTTAGAATTAGTTTTAATAAATTAAGCAACCTAGCATAAAAAACTATATTAGTATGTAGCATAAAATGAAAATAACAGTATAGGAATTGTAATGTTGTTAAAATATTTTGAAAGTTCCATAACATGAAACAAGATTTGCATTCCGAGAATGTTACAACAGCAATGTAAAAATACATCTATAACACAAAATGTATGTGCACATTTGCTTCAGACACTTTCAAGAAGCATGCTTCAAATTATTCTAAAACACAAAAAATAAAGTGATTAACATAGAATGATCAATGCAATATTTTCAGTATTACAAACTAGTTTTAATCAAAAATATGAAATTACATTGAGATGTTACGAGACTCTCATAAATCCATAGTCCAGAGCATTGTTTTACTTGTATCAAAATGTTTATCAGAATCTTGCATAATAAAAGAATATGTTTGTCTGTGTCATTTGTAGCAAAAAATCTAAGCTTCAGGCAGCCATGAAATTTGGTAATGAGTTAGCTGAGCTCTCAGCACACCATACCTCTGCAATTTTTTTCTTTCAATTCGAATTAGTTTTTGCTATTTTATGAAGCACTTTTTAGCAATATTCACACAAATCAGTTCCTTAGCAATGAAAATATTCTTACAGAATTTCAATCTTGATATTATTGGAAAGATAAAAGAACGCTCTTTTTAAAGATTTTTGAACAAAAACTGTAAGACAATTTCTTTGTATTTATAAATACATCAAAACATGCATTTTTTTAGATATCTGATTCCTATTTTGTCACATCAAATAATGGAAGATTAGCACAATTATATATTATTGCAAAAATATGAGAATCTTCATTCTAACAAAAAAAAAAATAAATTACTATATTCAATAAGTAAATTACACGCTGTGGAAAGGATAAAGAAAGCATCAGCAACAAATATTATAAGTACAAATAACACAATAATGAAGCATATAGCTGTTTCGAGAATATCATACCTGCCAACCTGGTAAAATTGGTATGTGTAAAATTTTGAGTGCATGACATTTATGATGATTTTTTTTAAACTACACGTGCAAACGATATTTTTAATTAATGTAACTATGTACAAGTACCTGCATTAAAACAATACTGCATTAAATATCAGGAATAGTACTGGTAGAATATGAAAATTCAGGACACCAATTTTATAAAATTTCAGAACAATAAATTATAAAACAAAAAATATATAAAGGTTTTATCCGGTGAAAATTACCAAATATTTATGTTTGGTAAAACACAGGTTTTCACTAAAGAGTGTAACAAATATTGATCTTTAATATATATATATATAGATAATAAAGAAATACAATCCCAAAAAGTATGAAATTCAAGAAAGAGAAAGGCGCAAATTGCCGCACTATCAGAGTCTTGAAATATAAGATTTAAAATGAAAAAAGAAAATATATAGGTGGAATGATTGTGTTTACAGGGTTGCAGAAAGGTCAAGGGGGATTGCGACCCCTATTTCCTGGTTAGAAGCTAGCTTTGACTTCATGAAAATGCTCCCAGAGGCTCTGCACGCCCAAAACAACAATCGATCATGCCCGTGGGGAAAAAATGGCCGAATCCCAGACAACATAAAAATGATCAAAATAACAAAAATTGGAAATTTCACTAACCAGCAAGACGAGAATCATGGAAGAGTTGCATAAAACGTATAAGCTTCGAATAGGAAAGCATACATAAAAAAGTCGCGTCTAACTTATAGAGCCATCTGAATGTGCATCAATCAGATAATCCTAGGTAAGAGTTGAGTTGTATTGCATGATGTCGGATAAATTAACATAATTTTTATCACTATAATTTCTGCAAAAAACATCATAATAGTGGTGTATGATGCATTTAATCAACGGAACTCGGGAACAATCATATCCCTTCCGCTTTGTACAGCACTATTATGATGTTTTTTGCAGAAATTTTAGTGATAAAAATTATGTTAATTTATCCGACATCATACAATACAACTCAACTCTTACCTAGGATTATCTGATTGATGCACATCCAGATGGCTCTATAAGTTAGACGCAACTTTTTTATGTATGCTTTCCTATTCGAAGTTTATATGCTTTATGCAACTCTTCCATGATTCTCGCCTTGCTGGTTAGTAAAATTTCCAATTTTTGTTATTTTAATCATTTTTATGTTGTCTGGGATTCGGCCATTTTTTCCTCACGGTCATGATCGATTGTTGTTTCGGGCGTGCAGAGTATCTGGGAGCGTTTTCATGAAGTCAAAGCTAGCTTCTAACCAGGAAATAGGGGTTGCAATCCCCCTTGACCTTTCTACAACCCTGTAAACACAATCATTCCACCTATATATTTTCTTTTTTCATTTTAAATCTTATATTATATATATATATATATATATATATATATATATAGCACTGAATTATATTCCTGCCAAAATCGTTTCCTTTTTATTTGCCTAAATTATTGCTTTAATACCACTTTTTGGAAAATATCCCTTCACAGAGTTCATACTCATTTTTCAAAATAGAAAAATTTATATTATGGAAATATAATTAAAAAGTTAACTTACTCTCGGCGATTCATGAGAACAAACTGAATTGTGCAATTGCAGTGTTTATGCGAAATTAATGAACAAAATAACATGTTAGCGATTTACGCTGAATTAGAGAACCTTTGAAGAAGTATATTTATTACTTTCATAAAGTAAGCGGTGGAGATCTTAATTTACATTACATGTGGCCGTAAATCTCCGTTAATTTGATTGGCATGATCCTGCATTTTATTATGGATTTGCTACGATTCCGGGAATAGTAGAAATCAGTGCTAAAAAAGCGGAATATCAGTATTTCCAAGGAATTATACCATGTCTGGCTAATTGATGAATTTCAAACAAAAGCAGCCAGAGATTGATTTCCTAGTAATGTTAAAAAAATTCAAATAAATGCGTAAAATATAGCAATATACGCGTAAAAGCATAAAGAGCAGTTAAAATGCGTAAATTTTATGCATAATGTGTAAAAGTTGGCAGGTATGGAATATGCTGGATCCATTTCACCAGTGCAAGAGAACTAACAACCCTAAAGTCCAAAAGAGGAATGGGAATCTCAGGCAATTTGGAACTTAAGTGGTGTTTAGAAATTGTGTCGTATCTGTATTATTGAAGTCGCAGGTACTTATTTAGGACCCAAGAAATATTTCCCACTTAAATGAAAACCATCCATCTTAATGGCAAAATCCTGGTTCACAATAAAAACTGACTAAGCTCATATGTAAAATTTCAGAGCAATAGAATATCTTTCCCCCCTCCTAATCTTGTAGGTAAATAAAAAAAAAAATATGGATCTGAGAACTTAAGCTAATGATTGAATTCCATATATTTAAAATATAGAAATATTTCTTCAAAAAACTCCTTCCACATATATTATTTAAAGAAAATGTTCATGCAACTTAATTCCTCATTCTGTTTGGAGTCTCTAATGTTGATGATTGCCTTTGCCTAAGCTAATTTCATACATATGAAATGAAGTCAACCCTTGAAGCAACAACATTCACTATAAAAATAACCCATTTCTCCCTGTGTCCATCCGTCTATCTCTGAATGCTTGGCCAAAATTTTGGTGACGAATTTAGCAGGATCTTAAAAATCGTGGTACAATTACTTTACAATTTTACAAAGGAAAATTCTTTGATTCCATAGTATATAGTTGTGATATGTAGAAATTACAAAGAATCCATAGTAAAGGTATCTTTGAACCAAGCTTACATATCAAGTTTTTTTTTAAATTTCTGAAATTCGGAAAGCATCCCAAATAAAACTTTAACACTGCAATCACCCTTGGCAGTATCAACTAGCAAGATGAGCTTTTTTTCCCAAGCAATTAAAATAGATCAGATGCAACTAACATTGATTGTCTTATCTTTGCTCATACTGCTCTATGCTAATTGTCCCTATGAAAGAAGCTTGTTACTTCCGAAACCAGCAGATAGTTGCTTGTGCTTTATGCTGCATACTAACGAAGGTTTTTATTTCAGGTAATTTTAAAAGCAATTTGGGAAAATATTTTACATTTATAAGGAAATTGAAGTAAAAGTAGAAATAGAACTTACTTTGATATTTCTAAATGTTTCTCTAGTAACTAATTTAGCAAGATCAGGAAGTTTAAGTGTGTCCAAGAAGTTTGAATATAATGAATGGAAATTAGGTTCAATAGAAGCTCTTTTCATGACTAGATATTGTGAATTCCAAGGCCAAAACTCCTCTGTCACAATCTCCCTAAATTCATCAGTCTAAATAAAAAATAAAAATGCAATAAATATACTTTAAAAAAAAATTCCTTAATATACATAATTCAACATTTTGATATTTATATAATTCAGTATTACATATTTCATGTTTTAATGATTAAGGGGTTTTTTTTTTTTGCTGTTTTTTTTACAACATAAGAGCATGCACCAAAGAATTAATATACAGTAAATATTGAAGCAAACATTAGCATTTAATCAGTAAAACAGAATGCTATAGTAAGAAAGTGCTCAACTGATAGCACATTGCCACCTTATAGGTTGTCACAATTCCACAGTCATTGCCACTTGTCAGCATGCTGGAAGTGATGAGATAATCAGTGAGCACAAAATCACAAAATTACTTTTTAACACTTTACAACGAAGTTGAAAAGTGTTTATGACTTTGTTCATTCTGTCTGTCTGTCTGTTAGCACGATAACTGCCGTAAAAATGACTTAAATAAAAATGAAATCCCCCCCCTCCCTCCCAGGGATGCAAAATATGTAGGAATGTGGAAACGAGGTTCCCAGGAAATCGAAGCAGTCATGGGGATAATGAAGATACCATATGTAAACAACTTATGTAAAGGAAGAAACAGATATGCAAAATAAACTATTATTATAACATATTTCCATTCAAGTACAATCATTTAACATTTTATTTATTTTTCTCTTATCTACCGTTTATTATATATATCTATATACAGTGTGAGGGATACAGGTTAAAATCATGAGATTTAAGCACCTGACCTATACGCTAGAGTCTTGGTTCTTCAGTGCAATGATGCAACTACTGTGGAATGGATTAAGAAAACCTTCCATAATAACAGACAGGTTTTAGGTGAGGTACTGAAAGTTTTGAGTGCCAATGATCTACCCAAACCCGTCAAGGTGGCCTTCAAGACCAGAGATGTATACACTAAGGAGCCGAGCGTTTTGCTGAAACGGCTGAACCGTTTCAACCCGGAGTTGAAGTCTGAAGAGTGGCGTGTTCTGCAAAATTTTGTGGAACCCCTCTCCGTAAGATGGACCTTCGAGGTGGACTCAGAGGCTGCGGATGCGGTTCGCAAAGCTGACTTTGGTGCTTACACCGGTTTGGACCGTGGAGTCTTCAAGATTCTTCGGGACCCAAATGAAAGGCCCAAAGGGAAGTTGGAGATGGAGGTACGGCCAGAAGACCAGGCAACCTCCTCTCAGGTAAGTATCACTAGTGTTGATACCGTGTTACCTGAGCTAAATGAACTGGAAATTGCTTTCAGCTCTGATAATACATTGCATGCTAACTTACCACTATCTGATGATGAGTTGGAAAGACGTATGCAGGATTTTGAGAATGATGCTGTGTCTGACACTGATCATTCTCATGATACTGGGGACATCACTTCTTCCTAGCCACCCGTCTCTCATTTCATTTCATTACATTTCAAATATGGAAATATTCTGATCTTTAAATAAAGGCAGTCTTTGAAGTTTCTCCTGGAAAAAGACTTGTACACATCTTTCTTTTTTGATACTGCATAAACTCTCGCTAGGCTTAAATGAATGACATGAAAGCGGGTGGTTCCAGGAGAGCCCAGCACATCGACCAGAGGTCTATTGTACTACTCCAAAAAACGAAGGTCCTTAAGAAAAGAGACCAGTAGCCGAGGCAAAAATAAGCAGGCACTTGACAGGAATATCATACAGGGTGTCTACAGAGTTTCTAAAAGTCAATTTCATGACTTTTTCTTGACTTTTTGGGGACTTACCAAAATAAATTCCTGACTTTACTTAATTATGTCGGTCAATTATATGTAATTATACTTCAAAATATCTTTTGAAAAACACTATTCTTTTACTTATATATTGCTCATAGTCTAGTCTGGAAAATTAATTAAAATACTACCGAAGTATCAAATTTTAGGTTTAATCAATAAACAGTTTTCAAAATGAAGACAAAGCATAAGTCGGATCACAAGAAACTTAAATTGCACTTATTATAGATTCTCTTTAGGAAAAAACGAAAACAAATAAAAATTTCAGTTCAATAACTTATATTAAAATTATTTTGCTGGCCTAAACAAATTATTGATATGTAAATGGCATTTTAAGTGAAAAATTAAAGGTGCAATATAAAATTATAATATCTTAAAAATGGTAACCTCTGATATTAAAATATATAGAACAATTAACACTTTGTATAAAATACCATAACTCCAAACACTCTTATGTATTTATTTTCTTAATAAAAAGTGAACTGAAATTTTTGCTAATGACACAGTTCTCAGGAATTTATAAGTAAAAAAACACAATGTGCAAAGGATAAGAAAAACTTGAGCAACATATTCAAGCACAAATAAAATAATAATGCAGCAAACAACTGTTTCGAGGATATGCTGGTTACCTCATCGTCAGTGCTAAAGAATCAATAAACCCGATGTAAAGAAATAAAGAATCAATAAACCCGATGTAAAGAAAAATGAAATGAGCACCTGAAACCAAGGAAATCAATAAGTAAAAAACACTTGCAAAAGGTAAGTAAATTAGTTTTCCTAGTGCTGACGAAGGAGCTGTAGTATATCAACAGCGGTATGCTGCATTATTATTTTATTTGCGCTTAAATACATTGCTCAAATTTTCCACTGATCATTTTTTCATCCCATCAGCAGGCTGTACATTTGTATTTTCTATATTTTTTACAGTTGGATCAACAGCTTGCCCTTTTCCTTCCTTTGCAGAACATTTTCTGTCTTGCTTTTCAGAAGTTTTAAAAGCAATAGTAATTTGAATTCTATTTAATAATGCATTTGCTAGAGTTGAATGTTTTTTCCCGTTTAGCATGTGTTTTAATGCAGCCAATACCACTACGACTTGTGTCAAATTTAGAGTTGCATATCTTGCAATATGCTTTATATATATCATTAGTCACTGGAGATAATCATTTAAATAGGATTTTATCTTCAGAGCACAGCCATAAATCATTAAATTTGCATTTCCCAGGCATCATGAGATTATACCTGAAAATAAATAAACTACACAAATACAGAATAAAATATCAAACACTGTCAAGAATAGCTTTTGTGAATTTAAAATGTAACTGCTTGTAGAATTTATGCCTCAAAAGAATTCAATAGAAATCAAACATATATATAGTATAATAAAAAAAATTTGAAAATCCAATGATACAATATATACAGTGCAACCTCGAAAATCTGGACATCCAAAGTCCGGACGTTTTCCAAATTTTCGTTTTTTTTTTTCCCGGACTGACAAGTCATGGAATTAAAACAACAGGGTAAGATTATTTATATGGAATTATATTTTATAAACAAATACCGTATTTTCCGGTCGATTTTCTGAACCCCAAAATGAAACAAAAGTTTAGATGGATGGCCATAGATCAGGCTCGTGGTTGGAGAATGAATTACGTTGTTAGAGTTAATCCCTCATCCCGCTTATTCAAGTCACAACTCCCGATGAATTATTTCACGTAAAATATACATCTTTATTTAAATGCTGAATTTTTATTATCAAAATTTCCTTTTCTCATATTGGAAAAGATATTTTTCTGAAACAATGTAATTTTTAATATTAAACACTTTAAAACGTTATCGTAACATTTTATAACATTGTTCAACTAAATCTAAAAATCTCGAGAATTCATATTAACGCCTCAAGGAAATTTATTTCGTTCACTTCGTAGTACGAATCCCATTCTTCAATGTATTCTGCTTTGTCTCCAGAATCTCCCCCCCCCCATATCCCAATATCTGACGAGTTTTTCGTTCTCGTCGAATGTGTCAGCTTAAAATCGACTACATATTTTGCCTTTTTTTGTTCAGAAAGCAATATTTACATACTATAAATAGCAAATAAATAACTAAATAATATCGTATCGCACATAACCGAGCAACAAGGTCATTAACACACGGACCTCTTAAAGGATCAGCTGCGTTTACGATTACGAACTAAGCAAATTCCTTTCTTCGCTTTACCTGCCCCACCATGTCCCGGTGCAGCTGCAGCCTAGTAATGACTCATCGTAATTTGGAAAAATCATTGAGAGGAGAGATATTTTTCTTTTTTGGAAAGGATATTTATTTTATCTACTGCGATATTTTTTACATATTTGACTATTACTAATAAAGTTTTTACTTTTTCAGAGTCATCAGCCTTTTTAAACATAACATTATATCTATAAAATAAATAAAACTTTTAAGTTCTCATTTTTTGTTCGTCGTTAATTAATAGCGAAAATGGTTTAAACACATTTACACCTTTAAATATATCGTCAAAAGTGATAATCCTTGATCTTTATTAAATCTCGGCACTTCATTAAATCTTCCAGCGCTTCCTTAAATCTCGACAAAGTCGAAAATTCTGCACTGTGATGACGATGCGCCAATCGTAAATAAATTGAGTTATGGCGAAATTCGCGATATGATATTAAATTAAAAAAAAAGATCAAAGTAGTGACGATAAATGTGGAGAAGAAAAAATACCTTTAATCTTATGCAAACAATCAGTCCAGCAATTAAAGGTTTTAAACAAAGAAGCTTTATAACAGAGCAGAAATAATGTCCATCTACAGGATAAAGAAAACTGCTTTCTCATAAACCAAAATTAATGAAATAAATGTTAATTCAAATATTTAAACGAAATGATAAAATTACATTTTATCATTTCGTTTCATTCACACATTCTAAATTACTAATGTGTATATATTTTTTCTTAGAAATTTCCTTTGCCCTATTTTTTAGATTAAATAATATGTTTTAATTTATTAACTTAACTTTTGTCATTATTTTTACTAAAGATAGTGCTTTATAGTGTATTTAGTTAATATTAAATCTGAATTTTATTAAAATTCTATAATACAGAAAAATCGAAAATCCGGAATCGGCAAAGCCCGCGTTTTAGATGTTGTACTGTATATATATATATCATTTTTGTGTTCATTTCGAGTGGATATATGGACCCGTAGAGAATTTTTTCGAAATGAACGTATCATAAGCCTAAATCTCTTCCATGTGCAAGATTTTTTGCTTGATTTTTTTGTTTTCTTATTTGCATTCCTCATTTTTGAAAATTGTTGATTGTCTTTGTCTTTATGACCTGCATTACGCTTTATTATTTCCTCTATATGTCTTAATTTCTTATATTTCTTTGTATTTTGTAGAAAATTTTGGAATAGTGTATTATGAGTTACTACATACATTCTAACTTTGGATTTACTAATTTATATTATATATATATATATATATATATATATATATATATATATATATATATATATATATATATATATATATAATAGTTTGAAAGTCCAATGATAGAATAGAGAGATGTTGCAACTCAAAAATCCTAACTTTGGAACAGGCATAACTCAAGTGGGGGCCTGGACCTATAATATGTTTGTTTGGAAAATAGAAAAGACATAAAAATAAAAAATTTACAAAAAAAAATCAAATACGGTATGTGTGGGTAGGGGATTTGTATGGGCGGACCTGATTACGATAAAGCAAATCTATTCGTCGAAGAATTTTGTAAGCACCACACTCGAATACATTCAAAACCAGTGTTTTTTTCAGGCATACCTCCGGGGAGCGAATCTATGGTAGAGAGCAAATAATGGAAAAGTTGTCATCTTGACGAAATGGGAATGACGCTTAATCATCTCCCACGATGACTCATAGCTTCCTCTCGATAAATAACGGCTGACAGTTGCCGTGATATTTTTTGCATTCTGGAAAGAAAAGCCACAGAAACTTTACATACGTAGGAAAATTCACGGAATTTTTTAGGTGCAACCAGATTTTTCGTGACTCGATTTTATAATTCATGACCTTTTCGGGACCCATTTTCCCGTTTTTGCTATATTTTCGGGACTTTCGTGACCTGTAGACACCCTGTCATACAACTCCAAAGGTTCACATGTCAACCCATGTGTTTGAACCTATGGGCGGAGAACAACTCACATTCACAAAGAATGTGAGCGGCAGTTTCTTTGCTATAATTGCAGCCTCTGCATAGTGAATCCTTAGTGACACCCATAATATTTAGGTGTCTTTTAAGGGTGCAGTGCCCAGTAAGGAGCCCAACAGCCCTTCTGATGCCAGTTCTACTGAGCTTGAATAATTCCTTCTGATGTATGCTACGGCAGTGGCAGATAAGTCTTGCTAGACTTAAATCTAGATAAACATTTTGTGCAGCGATATTGTAACTGTTCAATAACAATATGGCTATGGACCGAAAAGGTTATAGGGTCTAGATCAGTCGTGCACAACCCACGGCCCGCATGCGGCCCTCGGTCTAATCATGTGCAGCCCGCCGCCACCCTCAGCTTGGCGAATATATAAAAAAAAATTCCAAGACTTTCGCGAAAAAAAGAAAAGAAAAGAAAACTACATCATAAAATTAAAAATTATTTTTTATATCAAATTTTCTTTAAGATTTCGACTACAAAACAAATAAAAAGAGCGAATCAAACAGATTTAAATTAAAAATTGTCTACTTTTTACAATGAGAAGTGGAATGTTTGAATTCATACCCTGCCATGGTAGTCCTTCGTTGGCTTGCTGTTGGCGAAAATTTTCCGTACGGCAAACCTACACCGGAAACTGGAATGTGTTTGTTGTAGGAGGGGAATTTGTTTTTGTCTCCCGAGTATAGTCAAAGACTCAAAGTCAAAGAATCGTTGGAGGTCGATAAATAAAGCGTTTTGGTTTGATACGATTTACGTTATAACTTCTGTGACTATGTCTAAAAAGCGTAGTCGGTGATGAGAATTGTGCATTTCAGGAGAAATGGGGTGAGAATTATTTTTTCGTAGAGAACAAAGGCAAAGCAACATGTTTAATTTGCCAAGAAACTATTGGTGTAATGAAGGAGTACAATGTGAAGAGACATTACGATACAAAGCATGTTGACAAATACAAGGAGTTATCGGGACAAATGAGAAAGGATAAAATTAAAGATCTGCAACATAAGTTTACAAACCAACAAAATATTTTCAAAAGAGTGATTGATGATTCGGAAATTGCAGTCAAGGCAAGTTTTGTTGTGTCGAAAATTCTAGTTAAAAAACTGAAACCATACAAGGATGGAGAGTTGGTTAAAAAATGCTTGAAAGAAGTGGCAAATATAGCATTTCCGGAGAAAAAAGGTATTATTTCGAAGATAAGCCTTAATCGTATGACAGTAGCAAGAAGATCAGAAGAAATGGCATTAGATATTGAAAAAACATTAAAAGAGAAAATTTCTGAATTCACATGGTTTTCATTGGCCATAGATGAAAGCACAGACGTCAATGACACTGCACAGCTGTCAATTTTTATACGTGGCATTGACTGTAATTTCAATGTTACGGAGGAGTTATTGGCGTTACTTCCAATGAAAAATACAACAAAAGGAGCAGACATTTATCAAGAAGTTAAGAAAGTCTTGGAAAAGTATAATTTGGACTTAAAAATGCTACATGGTATTTCAACCGTTGGCGCGCTAGCTATGGTAGGGAAAAACCACGGATTAGTAAATTATTTGGCGACAGATAGCAAGGCCGTGGGGAATGAAATCATAGCATGCCATTGCCTTTTACACCAAGAGAACCTTTGTGCAAAAATTATTAAAATGGAACATGTAATGAAAATCATTATTAAGGTAATAAACTTTATTCGTTCCAGACGAGTTGCTCATCATCAGTTGCGAGATTTCCCATCCCAGTTAGATTCTCAGTATGATGATGTCATTTATTTTACACAAGTTCGTTGGCTAAGTGCTGGGAAAATGCTGAAGCGAGTGTATGACTTGCGTGAGGAGATCATTACATTTTTCAAAAGTCGTGATCATAATCTGGTTGCAGACAAGGAATGGCTATGTGATGTATCTTTTATGTTTGATATGACACAACATCTGAATGAGCTAAATACGAAGCTTCAGGGGAAAAATAACCTGATACACAACCTATTTTACTCAATCAAGTCATTTGAGTTTAAGTTAGTATTATGGAATTCACAACTCAAGTCTGGTCAATTGTTGAATTTTCCAACAATGAGTAATTTTATTGCAAGTTGTGAAGACGATCCCATCAACATTATTAAATACGCTTCACTAGTAGAAAATCTGCAAAATGAGTTCAGTCGTCGATTTCAAGATATTAGAAAACTTGAGAAATCTTTAGAAGTGTTTGCAATACCATTCGCAACAAATATTGAAACAGCGCCCGTCAATTTTCAGACGGAACTTATCGAAATTCAAAGTAACTCCGAATTGAAAGCTAAATTTTCCGAAGTTTCTTTGCAAGAATTTTACAGAAATTATTTGCCTTGTGAAATGGAAAAATTGAAAATTCACGCTCAAAAAACGATAACATTATTCGGGAGCACCTACTTATGTGAACAATCATTTTCATTAATGAAACAAATGAAATCAAACGGTCGTTCTCGTCTAACTGATGAACACTGGGAGGGAAACCTACGGATCGCTGTATTCATTGAACCAGACATTGAAAGAATAATGAAAACCAAACAATGTCAAATTTCCCACTAGCTCTACAAAAAAATAAAAGAATTTTGGTGATATCTGTACATTTTTGAAGCAAGTGAGTTGTTTCTTTCATTTCTGTATTTGTTTTTAACTTTTACTTTTAATTTTTTGTTTCGGTATTTACTAAAAATATATTTCTGGGTGGTACCCCCCCCTTGCGGCCCGCCGTTGCCTAGTCTATGTGAAATTGGCCCGCACGTGTTAAAAGGTTGTGCACCCCTGGTCTAGATCATGATAGATTTCTGCATAACTGTTATAGCCTATTACAGAGATATATCAGATTCAACTTAGCTTTAGAAATACTGAAAGTCATTAAGAATTAAGAAGCTTTAAACACTTTAAACTTAAGGAGTTTCTATATCCTTAATAGAAATAAATAAAAAATAAGCATTTTTCAAGAACTATATATACATAAAGTTTGGGTACCATGGCTAATACAAATAATTTAAGCTATAGAATTGGTACACACCTTTTGAGGTAAGTTAGACTGAGATAAGTTATTCACAATAAAAGCAACTTTATCTTGAACAGCTTCAGGTGGAACTACCAGCTTTTCATCTTTTTCAGTAGCAACAAGTAAAGTGTCTATGTTTGTTGCATTTGCTATTGATGGCTAAGAAATATAAAAGAGAAAATATATACATGGAGTTGCTAGATAAAAAATATGCACTTTATAAAAGAAAGGGTTTCTACAGCATTAACATGTTATCTAGATTACAATCTGAAAATCTTAAATTCTGGTTACTAATAAATGTTAGTTATAATAAAAACTTAAGATATAATAAAATAAAAAAATAATGAAAAGTAAACCATTCAATATCTTGTGTTTAATTTTTCTAATTTCAATACGGCATAGAGAAAATACTTCAGTGAGGTGAATATACACAGCTGTATGTTACAAATGGATACCTAAAATAAACTGCTGCTTAGTGTACAATAAACACAAAACTTTCATGACAAAAGCAGCTTATAAACTTGACTACGAGTCATCTTATTGATATATGCCTGCTTTCAATCACCTTACTGATATGTGCCGGCTTGTAAGCGTTTTGTAAACATTTATCAATTAACTTTACTCTTTTCTTATCAAAATATTATATGATTTTAGATACACATAAATATGATAATGACTAAAAACATGTTCAAGTTTTTATCTGTTTGCCCTAAAAATTAATAAATTAAAATAAATAAATTACATTAATTTGCAAAAGTTTAAGACCACATGTTCACATTAGGCGATTTCTGCAAATTATGTCATATGCTGTCCATATTACTCAATTTCCTGTTAGTGTCCACACTGTTTTCCAATGTGTCACAAAAAATTTTGGATTAAAGGTGTATTGAAGGTTTGGATTTGGGATTAAGATTGGTGGCAAGTTCTTTTTTTGGATGAATCAACTTTTTGTCAATTTGCATCATGTTAAAAGCATGTTCGATGACCAAAAGGCAAAAGGTTTTATGATATATACATCATTATCACCATGAAACATCTGCTAAGTCAGACGATATGGGGTGCCATGTCAGCATCCAGTACTACTTCATTATCCTTTGTGATGAGAGGCACTACAATGAATGGTCCTAATTATGATGAAAATCAAGACCGCTCGACTCACCTGAAGATTTAGAGCAATTGGATGAGTGGCCGGTGGTCCTAATTGTGTGAATATGTTACGTGAAAAGTTGATAACTTATATGCAAGTGCACAGATGCATAATCTTTATGCATAATGGGCTCCACACCACAGATGAGAGGTAGTAAAGGAATAGCTGCAGAAGAAAAACATAAATGTACTTGATTGACCTGGTATCAGTCCCGACCTCAACCCCATTGAGCATTTGTGGACCATTTTAAAAGGCAAAGTAGCAAAAAAACAGCCATAGAATTTCTAAGTTTTGATTGATGCGATAAAATATGTGTGGTCCAAAACATTTCAAGTCACTGCTGCAAATCCCTCACTGAGAGTATGCCAAATCATATTCTGTTCATTATAAAAAACAAAGGTGGCTATACAAAGTACAGATTTCAGTTCTTTTGTGTACTTGATGTCATTTTTTAAAATATCTTTGGCAAGTAATTAGTAGTTTCTGTGAAATTGTTAATTTTCAATAAAATCAGAGGTGGTCTTAAACTTTAGCAAATGACTGAATATAGTATAAGAAATTATTTAGATCAGAAAAGAAATGAATTGTAAATCTATTTTCAATAGGTGTGGTATTTTATAAATATTTAGGAATCAGACATGAAATAATATTGTAAAGAAACCTAAAATTATGACATGTATATCCCAGAAATAAATTGTGAATTAAACATACCATCTAACAAATTACAAGTTAGGCTAATGATCAAGATCACTGTCTTATACTGATCAAGATGGTGACCTTTAAAAAAATCGGTCTAAAAGAAATTGCCTCTATCAAAAGAATACCCAAATTATGGGTATGGAAAAATTTTAACTATGCATAATATAAATTTTACCTGCATTAAGCAACAACATATCAATAAACCCTAGACTTTGCTTTATGGTGCTTATGTATACTGATTACTCTATGACAATTATTGTAGGAAATCCAACTTTTGAGAGAAATTAATTAGGATTTTTTAGTGGCATTTACTGAGAGAAGAAAAAAATTACTACTATAGAAAGTACTTACAAGACCCACCTTATTTTATGCTTCAGACACCTGTACTTTTACAAGATATGGTTGTTGTTGTTGAGACCCAGACCGTCCGACCTACCAGAAAGGTGTAAGGTAACTGTTTGGACGGCCGGGAAGTGCCACCCAATTTAGACCGGAACCCAGTGGGGGATTACAAGATATGGTGAAAATACTCTGTATCTGAGAAAAATTTTGCACAGTATTTTTGGTGGTATTTGGAAGAATGAAATTTGGAGAGGAAGAAACAATTTTAAACTTTACAGATTTTATAAAGATTCTGATATAATCAAATACATTAAAATTAACAGAATGGAATACACAGGGCACTTGCAAAGAATAGATAAGAAAAGAATCAAAGAAATTTTTTTATGTCAAACCATTTGAGAAAAGACCTAGCAGAAGATCTAAGTTGAGATAGATCGATTGTATAAGCAAGGACTCTAAAGGTGTTAGAAATAAAAAATTACAGTAGTGTTTCAAGGGAGTTGCTTGGAAGGAATTCCTAAGGAAGGCCAATGCCCACAGGGGATTATCAAGCCACTGATGATAATACATTATATACAAATTGTTCATCCTAATAATTATAACTTAAGACTAATAAACATATTTAAGTATAGCTTGGTCAATTTTTGATATTTATATTTAAATAAATACATAAATAATGACATTTCAATAGTTACCTAATACATACTTCTTTGTATCTTACGTCTTACCTAAAAAAATTAAATCAGTGATTTACCCAAATTATATACAGAAAAAAATACCTTTCCACTGAGTGAAGTTTTGGTGGTGGCTGTTGTTACAGTCACAGTTACTGTTGTTGTTGCCATTGGTAGGCTTGGACTCTGCGTTAAGGAAGGAAATGCAGGTGCAACACCAATACTCTGTTGTATGATTGGACCCTGAAGACGACTGGGAGGTTCCTGTGACCTTGCACCATATTCAATAAACTGAAAAACAAAAATTAAACTATAAAAAGTGAAATTGTTCAGGATAAAGTTTAAAGTGGTCAAATTAAGTACAAAAACTATTACACAGTTGCTGCTACTACAAGAAAATTTTTTAGTCAACTTTTGGTTTTAATAAAATAGTTATAATTAATGGTTGATCATCATATTAAGATATCGAAATTTGATTAGTTTATACAGAATATTAGTGAACCTGATTCAAATTTTTTTCCAATTTCATTAGTAAGGGATCACACTCAGAATCACATTTAATACAATTTGGTAACATTTCCGTTTGGCCACTGCCACAGATATGGGTTGGAGAATTTTCTGCAGAAAATATTCTGGAAATGAAAAATTCTTTTTTATTCCCCCTTTACTCTTTTAAAATAATTTTAAATTGGAATGTAATACTCTTTTCAAACACTTTTCTTTTTCAAGCAAGTAACTTTACAAGATGTCAGAGTTTTCAAATCATTAAGTTAACTAATTTTGAGAAGAGAAAAAAAAAAAAAAGGGGGGGGGGGGTATGTTTATCTGCTTAATTTCGAAGAATTAGAATGGGAATTAGAAGAATTAGAAGGGTACAAGTAACTTTTTACTCATTCTCAGAAAAAGCAGGTAAAGTTTTAGCAAGCCTATTTTGAAGTATTTAGTTCTGTAAAATTTATAAAAATATTTAATGTTTTTGCAAGTTTTGCTGAAGGAAAATGCTTTAATAGCATTCAATATATGCTTAACTCAACTTTCAGCAAATTGTCTTCTATCTCCAGGTATTCATCCATTCAATTACAAGCAAGCATATTTTAAACAATTTTTAGTTATTTTTAAAACAGGTTTAATTATATAAGCATTCCTAAAAATTAATTTTTGTTCTATGCTTTTATATATTTAATCATTTTTTACACATATAATAAGCTGAGTATAATTTATTTTTTTAAGTGGTAAAAAAGTTTTTCCAATTATCAGTACATATTTAATATATATATATATATATATTTAATAATTTATTTTTCAATTATAAGCAGTTTTTAACTTTTTCTTACATTATATTATATTTAAGAATGTATTTTTTATACCTACACCACACAATAAATTATTTTTAATTCTGAATAAGTTAGTTTTAAATTATTTTTTATGCTATTTATTTTTGTGCAAGTTTGGGATTTAGAAAAAAATACTATTGTTCTAGATAATTCTTTTATAATTTTTCAAAAGAGCATGTAATTAAGGAAACTATTAAATTGTAGCTGCTGACTGTAGTACAAGAAATTTTCATGCATATATTTTTTTATGTATTTCTATTTAAGCTATGTTATGTAATATATGGTTGAATGCAGCTATAATATAAGAATACTTATAAAAGTCACTGAACATATTATTCAAGCTGAAATGCAATATTGAGAAAAATTCCAAAATTTTTCAGAGATTTTTTTTTTTTAACATTTCTTTCAGTTTTAAAATTTTTCGGAAAATCCACATCTCTAGTACCAAAAAGATATGATAAAAATTTTGGCATACAATTTTGATTATGCCTAAATACAAAAACTCTTATCTTGGTATTAGCCCATTCTACCCTCATAAAAAAAATTACAATGATCATCTTTTAGAGAGGGAATTTTTTCTTATAATATGTATTACTGGAAAATGTACCTGGAGTTGCCTGGAATTTAAAATGAGTTGCACAACATAACCATGTGTGCACTTATGCAACAATTTCTATTTTATGTTTATTATAAGTGAGCATCTTGTTAAAATGTTATTTGGTTTTTGGGAATTCTTTGTGAGTTATAAAATATTATTTACTAGAGGTTTGCATCTTAAATCCCGAGCAGCGTAAGGTACATTTTCTAGTTAATAATAAAAAAAATAAACCACGGTGTCTTAAACCTACCAAGTTTCAGAAATGAAACAAGTGCTTTTCATAACATGTATTACATAAAATTCAGAATTGTGTCTCTCCACCATCTCTGAAGGTGCAATGTGCATGTGCATGTGTTTCAACAGTAGAAACATAACTTATTGTTTGAGGCAATGTATAATATTTTTTATTGCAATATTAAAATCGGGTACTTCAGGACTTAAAAAAATATATACTTTTTGCATTTTGAAGTTTTTTAATCCATTTGTATATCAATTATTTTGTAATTCATTTAAATTTGTCTATTAATCATATGGATTCCATAATTGTTGTTGTTGTTACCCAGACCGTCCGACCTACCAGAAAGGTGTAAGGTAACTGGACGGCCGGGAGGATTCCATAATTGTGTAATAGATGACAGAACAGTCAATCAAATTTTAAGATATTTCTGATGGTGTTAAGATGAAGCATTGAACAGGATTTAAGATGCAAACCTTTGATAAATACTACACCTGAACTTAAAAGGAATTTCTGAAAACCATACACAAAACTAGTGCATAGTATGTTATTTTGAACCAAAATAACATACACTAGTTTATAATAAAAATAAAATAAATGTGTGGGTGAACACACACAGCTACATTGCACAGCTTATTTAAATATCGGCCAATGTCGGGTACATTTTCCAGTATTTCATTGTATATATATATTGTAAAGTATCAAAATAAGGCCATATATAAAGCACAAAAAAAAAAACTCATCCTATAAGACCTTCTCACCTCCCCCCCTCTATTTTTTCAATAATTCTTTGGACAGTACAAGTGAGTAGTGCCCTTTGTAAAGGCACTACTCACTTGTACTACCCACTGTAAGGGTACTTTCTACTTTGGGGAAAGATATTCAATAGACTATTTGAAAAGTCTTAAAACTGGTAAAAATAAGGTAATTATTTATATTTTATACATATTGTATACAGTCGAAATAAGGTCCTTTATATAAAGCACGGATGTAAAAGTTCGTCATATTAGACCTATAAAACTTGGCATAATAAATACTTGTTATTAATACTTGGCATAATAACTCCCTTGTTTTTCAATAAAGCACATTGTAAGGGTACCATTCAGTTTTACTGCCCTATAAAGGTACCTCCCACATTCAGAAAAGTATTCAATAGACTATTTAAAAAGTTTTACTGATATGAAAGAACAATCAAAATATCACTAAATCTGCTTGAAAGTGAAAACATTAATTAATAATCATTATACAGGGTGAGTCAGAACTCTTAGGCCAAACTTTAAGGGGTGATAAATCACATCTAAACAAGCAATTTTTGTCATACAAAGCAGGGTCATAACGCAAGAGGTGAACCGCTAGAGGATGGCAGAACATACCTCCTATTTTTACAGGAGGTATTGCCACAGTTACTGCAACATGTTCCTGCCAACATTAAACCATGTATGTGGTTCCGACACGACAGAGCACCACCCCATTTCAGCGTGGATGTGCGGCACACATTAGATGCTACATTCCCAGGGCAATGGATTGGTCAAAGTGGTCCCATAGCTTGGCCAACACGATCTCCTTATCTCTCCTGTCTCGACTTTTTCTTATGGGGCCATATGAAAAGTCTCATCTACGATAGCCCCATCGACTCTGACGAGGACCTTGTTGCTAGGATTGCTGTTGGCATTGTCCAAGATATGCCATGTGTTTTTGCTAACGTGCACAGCTCGATACGTCGCAGGTGTGAAGCCTGCATTGCTGCTGGTGATCACACTTTTGAGCAGTTTCTGTAACTTTGTCCATGCATTTTGCAATTTCTGTCAGTAAAATGTACTTCGTGCCTACACTGTCATTTTTGTGTTTCCTCTTTTCACGAGAGAGTCATCATTTCCTCATTTCATGAGCTACCACCCAGCGGTTCACCTCTTGCGTTACGACCCTGCTTTGTATGACAAAAATTGCTTGTTTAGATGTGATTTATCACCCCTTAAAGTTTGGCCCAAGAGTTCTGACTCACCCTGTATAATTTTAACCGAATGCCAAGTTTCAACATTAAAATAAATTATCAGTATTTGACAAATGAATTCATCAAAATTCTAAATTGAATGACATGTTTCATCAATGAATTATGCATATAAAAAATCTGATGCGAGCAGCACATGACTTTCCCTGCAGATTTATATTCATTTTGTAATTTTTTTTGTTTTATTATGCATTAAATTGAGTTTAATTGTAAAATGTAATATGGATAATTTTCTGATATTATATCCAATTCGTTTTTCATTGCATCTTTGTTTCATTTGGCAACTTAATTCACTTTAAATTCTTCAGGTCCTTAAAATTCCAAAAACTACAATATCTCGAGAAAGGTTTATCCTACAGTCAAGGGGTCAGATTTATTCGTCTAGTTGTCAAATTTTAAATGTAGAACAAGTACTTAATTAATATATTTCATCAATATTAGTTATTTATTTCAGAGTTTCACTATCTTGCAAGTGTAGTATTTTATTTTTGTTCGAATATATTAGATTTGAGGGTCATTTTGCAAAAAAAAGGCAGATTCTGTTTATTCGAATCGTATCAAAATATAACCAGCATTCCAGTATCCTACGAGTGACTTATCTACCAAATTTTGTGTAATTTGATCAATCAGTTTATCAGCTAAAGTGGATTCATACATTTTTTGCTTGTCATTTCGCAATAAAAGCAGGTTTATTTATCCTGAATCGTACCAAAATCGAATCAGCACCAAAGTCGCCTACCAAGTATCTACCAAATCTATCTACCAAATTTTATGAAATTTAGTCGATTAGTTGAGTTAGAGTGGATATATACAATTTTTGCGGGCCATTACATAAAAAAATGCAGGTTCTTCTTTTTTGAATCATATCAAAATCTAATCAGCATCAGGGTGACCCACATGTGACTTATCTACCAAATTTTGTAAAATTTGTTCAATTAGTTTTTCAGTTAGAGTGGATACAGGCAATTTTTGTGGGCCATTTCCCAAAAAAAGGCAGGTTGTTTTATCCTGAATCATACCAAAAACTAATCAGCACCAGGGTCACATACAAGTGACTTAACTACTAAATTTTATAAAAATCCGTTTATTAGTTTTTGAGTTAGAGTAGATACATACATTGTACAGACAGATAGACAGACACACGTCATGCTAAAAATAGTCGTTTCATATTCTAGAAGTCCCGAAATGCGTAGACCTGTCGAAAACTCGAGTTGCGATTTTCAGCATGATTCCAATATTTTCTCTATACATTGACGTGTATTGCAGGGAAAGTAAAAATTGGCAAGTTTAAATGATAAATAAACCTCCTAGAGTTTTAAACAATTTTATACATTATATAGGCTCCCTTACAATTTTAAACAATCTGTTAAATTATATAGCATTGTTAAAATTGTATCTATAGATGGCAACATCAGTTAACATCAGCAGACAAAGTAATTATGAAATCAAAAATGATAAAAATTTGCCTTATTCGTATGGATTTCTTTCAAAGTTTGTGTACAAGATAATTTTGTGATCTTTCTGATGGTGTTAAGATGGAAATTGCATAATAATATTTTGGTCTCTAACAATTTTACAATGTATTGAAACACGAAAAGTATATATTTCTTTTTAAAATTCATGAATCCATGTAATAGAATTGTAAGAATTCCATTCAAATGTTGTTTAAAAGAATTTTTGGAAAGTGCATGATTATATTTTCGGTCTCTAACAATTTTAGTGTATTGTTTCGCTACGACTTGTGAAATCTTCGAAGCATTACATTTTAAATTCTATATTTTATTTTTCATTTTGTACAATGACTGCGTTAAATTTTATATTTTAAATGCTCGCATGTAAGGAATCTTTGAAGTTTTAATTCTTTAAATTCTATGTTTCATTTTTCATACCCTAAAACTCATGTTAAAATGTTTAATTGATTTTTTAAAGTCCAATCACTTCTGCTCAAATAATGCAATGTTTTCAAATAGTGAGACATACCGGAGGTTGAGGTGATATCACCAAGAGCCTCAGGCTGTACAGTGTACATTGTAGTTTTACGTTTAGGAATGAAAATATAAATGGTAGCACTAGCAACCGATGAACTGCCAAAAGTGTTGGACCATAAATATAAATGGCAACTTTTCTTAAAATTAAAAATAACTAAAACTAATTTAAATTTTAAAAACTTGACAGAGGAGTACTTGTGTACCACATTTCATGTCCATATCATGTTCAGATTTTTCGCTACAGACGACAGAAAGACATCTTCCTTTATCCATCTCCATCTTCTTATTATAGACTAGCTGCCTTCGGTGACCAGCCCATTCATCACCCTTGAAAATTACGACCGTGGTAAACTCGCTGGTGCCATAAGTCCGTGGAGTTAACAAAGTTTGTTTTAGTTTAATGACGTTAAAACTAATAATGAAATTTTAAGATGAAAAATAATGTTCTAGGGGGGGAGGGGGGTCTTGAAAATTGATTTGTAAAGTGAATTTATTCTAATCTTTGTGAACTGTGAGATTCTGAGGTTTCTGTACCTGTAACCCTAGGAAAGGGAACCCTTTGATGTGTACTCACAGCCACGATCAGCTGCTCCTATGTTTTTTATAGAGGTATGCTTCTCTATTTTTTGTTTTACATAAATGAAATTGTATTAGTTTGTCTGCATTTTTAGTATTGCATCGTAAATGACATGAAAGTATTTTTGAGACTGATGATGTTGAATGTGAATTTAGTATTTAAGAAATAACGATGCTGCTCAGTGAAAAAGTTTTATTTTTAAAGATGGTCACAACCCGATGCATAAATGCACTGTGACAATCTCCATAACTTTCTTTTTATTTATTTTTTTTATTTCTTTAGTGTTTTAAGTTTTTTCATTGCGGTCCCAACCACCACCCGATGTAAACAATACATCGCCACAATTCAATCCAGCATAATGAGCCAAAAACCTTATAAAAAGCAAACACTAATTTGGTTCTTAATTGTCCCTAGGCCAAAAACCATATAAAAAGCAATCACTGATGACATCTGTCCCATGTGAATATCCTCAAAAATACCACCAAACACCTTCTAGGCCAAAAACTGTTTCCATGGCAACACTGTGCGTCTGCGCAAATCGAACTTTTAGAACCTGGGAGAAAAAGTCCTTTTGCCGGTTTGCCGAGAAATTGAAATTCGGAAATTCTTAAAATCGGGATCCTGCAGCTACTTTTTCATATTTCTTGACCAGATTGGGCTTGTAAGAATGCCTGATGTTTAAGCTTTCTAAAAATGTAAATTATTAGTCGAAATTGTAGGTACTTTTTCCGATGCGAGGATTTAAAAACGAAAGTTCGTTTTTTTTAGTCGAAAGTGACTTTTGTTTTAAAATCTTTAAAAAATATTAGAATTTGTCCCTGAGATTTGAAACTGATATATTTTTACTTGCAATTGTCTGCTCTTTCCGGTCGTATGATTTGTTTTTCTCTACAACGTCTAGATGGTGGAGAAAAAAAGGGGGAAAAAAAACTGTTGAAATCGCAAAAAAAAAAAAAAAAAAATCTGTTTTCACGTGTTACCTTCCCACCCATCCCGGGTCTCCAATTGCCAAATTTCGTAGCTCTGCGATGCACAGTCGCTGAGCCTATAGTGTATAAGACAGACAGACAGACGTTGCCTTTTATTATTATAGAAGATAGAAAGTGAACATATTTAACAATACTTACCACTTTTTAATTTCATGTATTTTTTGTTTTTATAAGTTTATTTTTAAAATGTTTAATGTCTTGAAAATGATTCATGTTAGTGGTCTAAAGTTTATGTCATCTATTTTCTAATGAAAAATTACATATGAAATTATTATTTAACATTATTAAAAGTCCTGAATTTTTCAAAAATTTGGTGCTTTTCTAAATATTCAACTACTTTTAAAATCAATAGGGTTTTAGTATTCGCTGATTGCAATAACCGCAATTTTTTTTTTTCAAAATGCTTCATTTATCCATGAGATATTGCGTCCACATACATGTATATAGACAGACAGACAACTTCAAAATGCACAATTCGAGTTCAAGGATGCATAAAACATGTTCTGCTAAAAATTTGAAATCAAATTTTTGACCCCATCACAATAATTTTCCTATACATTATACTATGTATGTAGGGAAAGTATAACCATGATTTAACTCAATATACATCTCAATATGCAAGTTTTTTGTGTGTGTTTCAGATTTTGACAAATAGATATTGCATGATTGAGTTATATTGCATTTAGCAATATTACACACAAAAAATATCTAAAATAAAAATAATTGCATCATAATTTTAACTTTAAAGTAGTGTTTGAAATCAGCAATCATTACTCATAATTTGCGACTAAATTTTTACTATTTACATCTGAATTATTTTACCTGGTCATCAAACTTTACTCCTGTCTACTAAGGTGTAAATATATTTATACCTAACTGTTCCATCCACTGTTTAGATAAAATTAATAATACACAGTGATCACGATAGATAAAAGGTCTGACAATGTCTTTCCCATTTACCAAGTTTTCAACTTTCATCTAATCTTCCAATTAAACAAACTTTCTAGCATAACATGATTCATTTGTAAAAAATTCTGTAATCAAAAGCCTCAAATGTTTTCACCTATCTTCATCTTTTATCAATCTTACTTTAGATACTATTATTATTTAGTTAAAAGAGTTAATTATTTTCAAAAGAGGTAGCATTTTCATGGTTAACATTTACATGTAGTACTTTAAATACAAAGGCACATTTTGCCACACACATTTTATGCTGGTGACAATAATTTTTAAAAATTGTAACTAGTCATTCTTTTGGTACCCAGTAACTAAACTATAGGCATCATTTGAACTTTAAATCCCCAATTTATATCACTGCTTTAAGGGGGGACATCACCTTGAACCTTCAAAAAAATTAAAATTTCAAAAATTTTGGAGAAAATACAATGGAACGTTAAGAATTTATAAAAAAAAAATTATTAAGAAATTCCAAATAGAACCCAAATTATCACCAAATATGTGAAGAAACACATCCAAATTTTATTGAGAGTCTCTTCAAACCCGCGATGACGCCATCACAGCGTCTGCTGTGTAATTGTTTACATTGCATTGAGAGTGACTGCAAAACATTTTTAGCTATTGAAAGTGCAAATCCTTATGGTCCAGAGTGCAAAGTGTCCACAATAGAATGTATTGGTCAAATTAAAAAAAGGATGGGTACAAAGTTGCGAAAGCAAAAACAAAATATAAAAGGCAAAAAACTCAGTGATGGAAAAACAATTGGAGAAAAAAGTCATCTGACAGATGTTATTATCGATAAACTTACAGTGTATTATGGCAATGTTATTCGGGGAAATTGTAAATCTGTAACAGACATGCAAAGAGCAATATGAGCCATATTCTACCACAAAAGTCCCACTGATGAGGAGCCACTCCATGACTTTTGTCCAAAAGGAAAAAGCTCTTTGTGACCATACCAAAGAGCTGTTGTGAGCAAAAAAGCATACAGACATTCAACTTCTATTCCAGCTGCAATTATGGATAGCATTAAAGACATTTTTAAAGACCTTTCTATGCCTTCTCTGTTAAAAAAGTGCCTAGTAGGACACACTCAAAATACAAATAAAAATTTAAATGCCCTCATCTGGAAATTTTGTCCGAAAACATCGGGTTCAGCCAGAAAAATTGTTCAAATTGCTACAAATGAAGCAGTTGTATGTTTTAATGACGGCCAAATTGGACGGTTGAATACAATGAGGGAATTGGGCTTCCAGTTTGGGGAATTTTTTTATGCATTATGCTTGAGAAACAGATAAAAAGCGAATCGCTGTGGAAGAAATTCGAGCAGAAGAGTGCACATTGAAAGCTCGTAGAGCACGAAGAAGAAGCAAAAGGTCAATCGAAGAAGCTCTGACATTGAAAGAAGGTCCTACTTATACCTCTGGAGAGTTTTAGATGATAAATGTTTCAAAAAATTATTGTGAAAAGTATTTTAAGCAAAATTTTGACTTTAAAGCTCTTTATCTCAAAACTATGTTTTTTCACATTGTGTGCATCATACTTTCAAAACTAATGAACATATAATTCTAAAAACTTTCATGCTATTTCATATTGCATATGTGTACATGCTATACCTAAATTTTCTTGAAAATTTATTGAAAAAAAAAATCAAAAATTATTTTATTTATAATTTTTTTCAAATTTTCAAATTTTTTTGTATAACTGTCTCGAAATTTTTATTTTAACTCCATTTTTCATTATAAATTGAGGTATAGTCTGAAACACACCTCTTTCAGAGTTTATATATAAAATATTAAATAAAAATGTGTAACAGTTCTTTTGGAATCCTGCACACAAGGTAACCATATGAAATCTGATTTTTGAAAAACATGAATCTGTTTACTGTTACTCATTTCTGTTACGAATTATTTCTGTTACTCATTTATTGACAATGTTTATATTTATAATTTTATAAAGAGTGTTAGATTGTACATAAAAAATTTAGTTCTCTCAAAACAATTATTTAAGGAGTAACTGAGGTTTAGGTTTTGGTTTAATATCAGTGTTTAATGTGCTGGCCAAGATGATGTCCCCCCTTAAAATATTCAAAGCTCAATCATTTATTTAATCATTAAAGGAATGAGAAAAACAAATAATATTAATCTTATTCATAATTCTATTTATTTTTATCATAAAATAGAAAATTATTACCTCTATTAACGTATGTGGCAAATCTTGAAAATTTGTAATTGATGTAAGATGCTGGCAATACTGTGGATAGTCTTTCAACCTAAAATAAAATAAGAGTTGCATTTAATTTTGGAATGTGTGACCAAACAAGACTATTTAAACCTAGAAATGTAATATGCTGGCTGCTAATTAAAATTACAATTTAGTTTTTAAATAAATAAAATAATAACTCTAAGGCCTAACAAATTTACACTTTTAATTTACAATCCAAAATAAATGTATAATTGTACTAATGGCGGCAACACGTCATATCTTAAGTCACTTACGTCACGATTTAAATAATAAATGAATGACAAATCATTAGATTTTAAACGTCATTTCCTTAAAACATCCATCAGACGTACATATAATTTAAAAGCCAGAGCACTTTCGGGTATCATCATACCCTTCCTTAGTGGCGTTATATAAAAAATCATGCCAATATGCTTAAATACTATCCACTACTGGCAAGTTGAATTTGCATATTACAAAATTGGCATCACTACTAAACATGTTTAATACATCCACACAAAATCACCAAAAAACCGATTTAAATATTACAAAATTATAAATACAAGAATGACAAAAAGTCATAATCCAGTTTAAGCACAAATATACACAAGTAAAGAATTTTAATTACTTTTATATTTTAGAGGTAACATTGTGCTCGATTCCATGCGAGTCAAACCTTTACAAAGTTACCTCTAAAATATAAAGTATTTAAATTTTTTTACTTGTGTATATTTGTGCTTAAACTGGATTATGACTTTGTCTTTCTTGTATTTATAATTTTGTAATTTTTAAATTTGTTTCTGATGATTATGTGTGGATGTATTAAACATGTTCAGTAGTGATGCCAATTTTCTAATATGCAAATTCAACTTGCTGGTAGTGGATAATATTTAAGCATGGTGGCATGATTTTTTATTTAATGCCACTGAAGAAGGGTATGATGATACCAGAAAGTGCTTTGGCTTTTAAATTATATGTACGTCTGATGGATGTTTTAATAAAATGAAGTTTAAAATCTAATGATTTGTCATTCATTTATTTTTTAAATCTTATAATTGTACACTACTTAATACCATTACCTTGAATGGCGATGGATAAGGAAGATAGTAAGAAAAGTAGTAACGGTTTTTTATATTCTCATGTCAAACTGATTAATATTATAAATGCAATTAAGTATTCACGTAACAAAGCAAAATTTATAACAAAATTATATATCTTGAGCTGGGAGGAAAAAGCACTTAAGTCATGAACTAGGATATTAAGATATCAACAACTGAAAATTTGCAAATTTTCAGGAGAGCTTTTTTTCAATTTTTATTTTTCAAAATGTATATTTAATTTTTATAATTTGTTAGACCTTTGTAAGCTAAATAAGCATAATATAGTATGCTTATTTTAGGAAATGATTTTCCAGGTCAACACTGACTTAAGTGGCTATTTATGAAGAAATATTATGACAGATGTTGACTCATACAGACATACGTTATTATTCTCGACTTCAGGTTTTATAAATTCTTAAACTAAATTATAAGAGCTTTCTATAAAAATAAATATAGATTTAGAAACTATATCTTCTAATGCATATTTTTATCATTGACTATTCATATCCATTTTTTATAGTTTCAAAGATATTTCAAGTGCAAGTAGGAAAAATGAAAAAAGAAACACTCGCTCAGACAGACACTGAAGTTTAAAAAAAAAAAAAAAAAAAAAAAAAATTAAAATAATAAAACTATCCCCAAAAGTATTTGAATGCTTCATGGTAAATTAATTTTTTTATGAGGGTTTGGAAAATATTATAAAACACCTCAAAAGACGTACAATGAAAATCATTGGTAAGATTTACAACAAGGTTAAAAAAATTAGTGAATATAAATGTTTAACATATTCAGAAAATGGATAAATGTAAAATCTAAATTTGAAAAACTTAAAAATTGGAAAAGATGGAGATATTGAAAATGATTTATAAATAACAATTTTTAAAATAATAATTAGTTTTAGAAAAAAAAAATACTTTTAAGTTTTGAAAATTTATTAAATGTTAAAATTGAAAAGATTGCAATAACAATATTACTTATTAAAAAAAATTTTTTTTTTAAATCTCCCTTCTCTACTTCAACAGCCAAATATTAGGTCTTATAAAAACATATCTGCTAAGGGGAGTTTTTACTGCTGACAGACATAGTGATACTTTGTAACTTATTGAAGTACTTGCCAGCTCAAGACATGGGGAAAAAGATTGGTTATTTGGCTTATGTCTAATGTATAATAAATCTGTAAATAAGTATGTATAATATATCTGTAAATTTCTAAATTATTATATAACATTTTAAACATAATATTGCATAATATTAACTTGAAAACACATTTGTACATTTTGCAGTTGTCAACAACTGTCCATTAAATTTCATGAACCTACTGGCCAGTGGCTACTAACTAAAAATAGAGAATTTAAGCTTTAGTTGCAGCATTTTCAGTTATGTTTACCAACCTAGCAACTGCAAAAATAGAGAAAAATCACTTATGTGTTTTTCACAACTGATATCTGTGCAAAATTTAGAGAATAATCACTTTTCATAGTTTAAATGATTTCCCCCCACTAATTTTAATGCAAAATCTAATTGTTAAAGGTTTTTCTTTTATTTTAATATCTTTAAAGTCCGTCCAACTGATGTATGTTTTTTCTCCAATATAAGTCATAAATTTCTTAAACAGAATGTGTTACAAAAAAATTGCTATTTTTGATTTATGTGCTTTTCCCTGCAACATCTAGATATATTATGAAAATAAATATTTTGTTCAATTTAAAAATTTACAGTAACTACAAGTTTAGGAATTAAAACAACATGCTTCTTAAAAGAGTACCATAGTGATTTTTTTTTTCAGTTTCACCTTAAGTTTTCTGCAGATAAATCAAATTATACAATTGTTTACATTTGTGATAATAAAATAATTTAAAATAATTGTGTAGTACGCAGAGAAATTTCAGTTCACCGAAACTAAATCATAGTATTCTGTATAATGCTTCCAATGTCAATAAGAAATATACAGAGCTTTTAATTGTTTTCTTTGTATTTATTTGATTTCAAACTATAGGGTTGATGATAGAATTTTTTTCACTTCCACATCATGCTTTCTATTAAATCTTTTCTAGCCACAATGGAGGATGAAAATAGTCTTTAAATATTTTAAACACAATAGGAGATCACCTGACATGCTTATCAAACAAGTATGCAATACAAAATGGTATGCCAGTCATATGACACAGTGCTTAAGTTATTTAAAATATCCCCTTTCATCCACTGCTTGCAGCTCTTGTGCTAATATTTCTCAATGCATGTGGAACATGTGTTGGGACACATATATGGACCAATCTTCTGATCAATATAATTATTATACAACCCCTTAATGAAACAAAAAATAAAATATCCCTCCTAACGAAACACACCTATGCCACAAACACTAAAATCCCTATATTTTGAATAAGATTATCAAAATAATAATTTCCAGAAAGTGATGGGAATTATTATAAAAATTGAACTTAATTTTCAGAAATTTTGAACAAGTCAATTGGCAACATTTCTTAAAACTCGCCTAGTTGGTGATATTGCATCAAATTTATCAGCAAGTGGAACAGATAAACACAGATATGAGAGCTTTTCTTATATAGTATTATAGCAGTTGTATCAACATATAACTTGGCAACTCTTGCATCGTTTAACTCACTCTGGCCTATACAAATTATAATCATAAGCCCTATCATTCGAATTACAGAATTTCACAATCAAAATAAATTAAATATATACAAACCTTGTTCTGAATCTGTCCATGGCAGTGACTCCAAAGTAAAACATTTTACTTCCTGGAGGTTTTTTTAAAGATTCTAACACATATCGTAATGCTAATCCAAGGGTTATGTAGCTATATAAACAAGACAGCATATAAGTAACTTATAAATACACAAATAAAAAATGAAAATTTTATTTTGAAGATTAAAACCTATCATAAAATACTTGTTTACTTGTAAACTTAACATATACTTTTACAGAATGAATGTATTGATCACCGATAAAGACATAATTAGCTTACCTTACAAGATTTTGTTCAATAATTCCACCAAACAGTTGAGCGGTTATAATAAGCTCTTTATCAGGATACTGAGGAAAAAATCTGTACTCCTCAAATAGATTTCTTATCATACAATTGAAGACATCCTATAAATAAAAATGACCATAAAAATTATTCAAATGCAAATATTTATGCAATTTATTATGCAATTGAAGAAAGTAGCTAAACCATCTAAAAAACCATCTTAAATTACTACTGATATTAAGCAGTCAACACTCTTTAATTTTATTAAAATATTAATTTTCCTTCTTTTCTAAAGCAACGAGGAAATTGTCTTGAAGATTAGACATGAAATAGAAAATTATATTTTGCAGTTATGATTGGTTATTTGCTAGAAATCGTGAAGGTTCAAATCACGAAAATAAAATTATTATTTCCTCAATACAAAGAGCTTCTGGGTAGAAAATATGAAATGACAAAAAACATAACAATTTCAAAGGAAGATGTAAACATTTATGTATGTAACTCCTATTTTCCTTTACTGAAGAGAAACTCATTTGCACCGTGTGTGTGTGCGCACACACACACATACACATGCACACTAAAAACTGATCACTTTTTTTGTTAGTCTAATTTTATTTAAAAAGTTAGATAGCCTTCCCCGCCCCCTTTCCCCAAATGCAAGTTATCATTAAAAAAAAATTGTTGTAGCTTAGTATAAGAATTTTAGTTGTATGGGTCATGAACAACTCTTGGTTGCGGGTGAGTTGAAAATGGAACCGATTTAACTTTGAATTTATAATAATTGTTAACAGTTAGCACTTCCAAAAACACAACTATGCAAACATTTTAGGAATCCATACATTTTTAGTTTTATACATCGATGAGAGATTAATAACAAAACAGGGTATAATCTATAAAAGGAAATCTAAAATTTCTCTGAGCAAAAAACAGTAGTGCATCGAGACTTTAAAAATTGTGAAATTCTCGAGATCTAGCTTTAAAATTAATATGAAGTATGTCCAGGTTAGTATCCTTCAAACGTGCTATTTTAGTCAATGCTCACACATTCATAATTTCTATATGGTCGTTTATGGACCGTGATCATATAGATTAAAGTAGAACAATAATATATAACATTGCAATATCAGAAATTCAGCTTGGAAAAGAATTTCCCCTTCCCCAAGATTGATGTCCTTTATTTGCGCAGGACGCCCAGATCCGGAGCCGAGTGAATTCCTGAAACTCTTTCATATAGATTGATACTTTTAATTTTTTATTATGAAAAACATGCTATAATGAATATTCAACCAATAAATAAATTCACATGCCGAAAATAGTGAGAGCGAATTTCACGCAGCATTTTTTTTTTTAGTGAGTGATTTTAATTCTGTTTGTGCATCTGTTTTAGGGAGGAACGCTTTACATTTGAGGTAGGTGTAAAAACGATGAAAGACTTATTAGTACCAAAGAGCTAGATTACTCCTCGAAGCAGCATAGTTACTCCTTCGTACAGCATATAAAAATGGGAGGTGTCTAGGTCAATGCATAGAGAGCGGCAAAAACGCTACGCCATGTCGCAAAACACATCTATGATTAAGGGTAGGGGTAAGATAGGAATGTGGATTACAGTCATTCTTGGTTGCAAATGCAATAAATTATGACCGCATTGTAGGGAAGAATAATTACGGAAGAGTCGTAGCAGTATTGTAACGATTGTTGACAGATTTTTGTTACTCCACAGGTGGGATTGTTTAGGGAGAAGGGTCATTCGAAGCTATCACAGAGTTTGGCTGGTAGTCAGGATTTTGTTAATCGCCAGTTTTTCAAGTTTAATTGCCATGTGGCAACTGGCGAGTGGGAATTTTAACTTTTATGTCAGGCTCACCCACAGGTTTAGAGCAGTTTAACAGACGGCCAGAAGAGTATTCAATGGCAGTAAATTTTTGTATTAAATTCCATTTAAAACACTCTGTGATCATCTTCAGACTCATAGACACATTACCTCAAAAATGCTCAATTCAAGTTCATGGATGCTTGAAATGTGCTCTTCCACTGAAAACTCTAATTCGAATTTTCAACCCCATCAAATTACTTTTCTTATACATTATACTATGTTGATAGGGAAAGTAATAAATAAATGAAATGCATATTTAAAATTAAGCACATCAAATCTTAATAGAGGAAGATGTCTGTCTGTGTGTGTGTGTGTGTGTGTGTGTGTGTGTGTGTGTGTGTGTGTGTGTGTGTGTGTGTGTGTGTGTGTACAGTCTGTAAATTTTGTATAGAGGTACTTCTAGACCAGAATAGGTGCACCTCGGCTTTATTTTATTAAATTTTGAACTAGTGTTTTAGTTATTTTATGTTTTAACCCAATTTACAACTTTGGACAATTTTTACATGAATGTGTTCCTTAATGACTTAAAATATTATCACACAGTTTTCATCTTAATACAATCAAGAAAGATTGAGAAATTCTCCTTTCAACAAACTTTGAACGAAATCCATACAATGAACAGAAAAATTTTAAATAATGAATTTTTAAAAATATATATATACTTTTCGTGCATTTTAAACCTCTTCGATTTTTATATTACGACATATTAAAATTGATGATGCACCATCTCATATTTCTCATATTGTTCATATTTTTCCACGGCTGCTTAAAAAAATACAGAGCAATCCAGAAAAAAAAAATTCATAAGCTCATCCTTTGATTAATTATAAATTTTTTATCCGAGGCATGTTGATATTTTGGAGGGATCTAACCAGTCTTCGGACTCAACACGGGGTGAAATGCACGGGGAAATGGGACAGACTCATTTTATTTATGGAATAGATATTTTGGAATTAGGTGAGAGGGTCTGTGTGTTTTCTGTCGTCAGGAGTGATATGTTGAATATATGGTCAATTGTGATTCTCTTATTGTCTCTGAAAAGAGCACGCATGATTTGAAACTATTTTAAATTGTGTCAGTGATGGAATGTTGGGAATTAATTTTTAGAGCAGGTAAAATTTGTTTTTGGAGCAACAGAATACGTATTTGTAGTAAGTAAAATGTATTTTTTGAACAACAGAAAGTAGTTTTGTAGCAGTTAAAATAAATTTTTTAAACAGAATGCAATTTCGAGAAGAAAATATGTTTATAATAGATACAATATATTAACTGAACAAGCCCTTAGATAAAATGTAGGTCATGCATTCACAAATCAACAAAGTTAAGCTAAGAATATCAAATAGATTAAAAATTAAGAATTATAGTTTCCCACTAAGTACTTACAATTAAAAAAGTCTGATGTGGGCAGCACATGACTTTCCTTATATAATACAATGAATTTACTACTTTTACAGTAAAAAAAAAAGATTATTCTTATAGTAGATACTTTTAATCTTTCCAACATATTGAATTTTTGTCAATTAGTCGTCATTTTCATTGATTTAGTGCCATTTTTATCCATTTGGCAAGATTTTCGTTAATTTGACAACATTAAAAAAAGTCGACAAATTGGCGACATTTCGCCAAAATCTTGCTAAACGTTATGGAGGGAGAAATAAATTATTCTTATAGCAGATAAATGACTATTAGTGTTCAAATATTAAAAGTATTATTCAAAGTACCTTTTCTCATGAATGGAACGAGGTAGATTCATGAGAATGATGTCACCAAATTTATCGCATGATATTACATTTAGCATATTTCTCAACATGTTTCTCAACAGTTAATATTTTTTTAACTTATGGGATTTTTTGATAAATTTTTTTGAAAAATGTGCAATATCTCGAGAAAGGTTCATGCTAGTGTTCTAAAGTTTATGTCAATCGTTTTCTAAGGAAAAATTACATAAGAAATGTCCGTTTGCGTAACTTTATTAAAAATTTTTGAACATTCAATTGTGTTTAAAACCAATAGGCTTCTAGTGTTCAAGGATTGTAATTTTTGTACCAAATTTAATTCGAATCGCTCCATTCATTCGTGAGATATCGTCCCCCCCCCCCCCACTCGTACCTGCAATATTCGCAAAATTCATTTAATCTGCACTAAATGACTGGAAGACTAATTAAATTTGCCTCAGGCAACATTTTTCATAGCAGCTAAATATCTGATAAAAGATTTGATATGTTACCAAGAACTTCGTAATGTAATAAATTGCTTTGGGTGGGCCATAAGCGAATTCAAAGTCTCTTCACTTCTTTCAAGACATAAAATAACTCAGAAATTGCAAAAACAGTGTTTATGTGCAGATGCATGTACATATTCTCACATAATATAAAAATGCATATACATAAAATTATTTAAACATATGTATAATTATGCATTAATATATGTATTTATATTTACATATAAGATTTTATCCAGTGAAAATTAATGTTGAATACAAGCATTTATGTTTGATAAAACACAAGTTTTCACTAAAGATAACAAATATTGATTATTATTTAAAAACATTAACTAAAGTGTGTCTCAACTCTAGTTTCTCATACCAGAAACCATTTTGTGATTTTTTTTTCAAGCTTTACAACTGTACAGGTTAACATGTTATAATAGTAATCATTTGGAACAAAAATTTTTCCAGATATGGTTAGACAGACGCTACCGATACATCATTACAATCCTATCTCTTAAAACACAATTAATTTCCTTGTCTTAACGTTATGTTTATCAATTTTGCAATATTTTTATCGATTTGGCAATATTTTTGTCAATTTGGCAACATTAAAAAACTCGTCATGTCAGTGATATACCCCGCTAAATTTTTCGACAAGCGTTATTAATAATTCCCACAAAGTAACTTAGATTATCAAGATAACTGAACTTAATTTGCAAAATAATGAATTTTCATCAATTATGCACCATTTTTATAAAGTTCATTTTATCAATTTAGAGACATTTTTGTTTATTTGGCAATATTTTGTTCTAATTGATGACTTTAAAAAAGTCGACAAATTTGTAGCTATGAGGGATGGTTGGATTGACAAACGCTACAGAAACATCATTACAGTACTAGCTCCTAACAAGAAACATTTAATGTGAATAATTTAGCATAATTATCAATTTGGTGACATTTTTTATCTATTTGGCAACATTTTCATCAATTTTGCAACATTTAAAAACTTGTCCAAGTTGGCAATATCCTCCCAAATTTGTCACCAAATGTTACAAAGGCAGACGGATGGAGAAATGGGTTCTTAAATTATGTTATATTTTAAGAACCCATTAGCATAGTTTACTCTTATAGCATGTTATATTTTTTTACAAATTTTGTTTTGCAAGAAAAAATATGAAAAATCTGTACTGTTTGTTCAAATAATCACACTTATAACATGTTGCAGCATTGCGCATGGTTAGTACTTGGGTGGATGACCACCTGGGAACACTGTGTGCTGTTGGCACTTTTCGGGAGCGGTAGCCCGGTGGTTTGTGTGCTGTTGGCACTTTTCGGGAGCGGTAGCCCGGTGGTTTGTGTGCTGGATTTGCATGCTGCCACAACTGCCACCGTGTTCATGCGGAGTACGATAAGTTAAACATGTGGGTCCGTAAGTCCTTTCGAGATGTTGGTGGTAGGGGAAGGAGGGTACGGTCCCTGTGGATGCCTCCCCCCACTGGGTTCCGGTCTAAATTGGGTGGTACTTCTCAGCCGTCCAAACAAGTACCTTACACCTTTCTGGTAGGTCGGACGGTCTGCGTCCCATCAACAACAACAACTTATAACATGTTACCCTTCATTTTAAAAAGCTTGAAAAACATATTTCAATTGATACCATACTTGACAATGTACCCTCTAGGCGTAACTTGTTTCGGGACTAATGAAGTTATGAATGCAAAAATTATATAGAAGTTTTTTTTTTCACAACAATGATTAAAACTATAAGTCTTTTGATCATTGAGCCATAAATAAACCCTTTTATGCATGATTATGTCAAATTTTATCCTATGCTGACATGTTAAAAACCGATAAAATTTCAAATAACTTCGAACTTTTTGCTCAATTTTAAAAAGATTCTATCTAGTTCTAGATTTTTTGATAAACTTAAGCTGGACATAACGTTTTGTGAAAATCTGTTGATGTTTCTGGCAGCTACCGTATACACAAAAAAATGATCACAGACAGACATCAGTCCAAAAATAGTCAAAACGTTTTCAGGAGGTCCTAGAACATATGGCATCAAAATTTCGAATTCAAAAATTTTCGTGACAATAATACTTTATACTATATTCATATTAGTATCAGAAAGTAAAAATGTAGTAATATATTTATAGATGTGAATATATCAATTTTAATAAATCCTTGCAAAATGGTTGCTTTTCTATTTGCCCAAATCATTGTTTTAATATCACAATTTGGAAAATATCTCTTCACAGGGTCCATACTCGCGTTTCAAAATAGAAAAATATATATTATGCGAAATTAATTTAAAAACCAGCAAATTCCGTGCACTTCGTCTGTCTAAGTACACTCGTCATACATGGGAAACAAGAACTGGTAGACATCAACTTCCGCAGACTCTTCCATTCACTTTTAATATCATAACTGTCAACTCTGAATGTCTGAAAATCTGTAGATTTTTACTCATAAAAAAATTAGTGACACTGTGAATAATTATCGTAAAGTGATTTCCCATTATACTAAAAACAGGGGGGAAATTTAGTTACAGTAGGGGAAAAGTGAAAAATAAGCTAAAATCAGGAAAAAGGAACTTGAATGTAATTTCCAATTCTACTTTATGGATTATTTTTTTATTTACTCTATTTTACAAATGTTGATGAATAAAATTCTGCTTCTACAAGATCTTTTTATTAAAACAGTTTCAAAATATCTGCAGGATTCGTATCCATTTTACAGAATGAAATTCCCCGTGTTTTTCAGGTTTTTCTTGTTATAAGCAAAATTCCTATTGTGAAGTTCAAATAAATACAGAATTTTATCCATAACAGTGATTAATCAAAGCATAATTTATTTTTCTGTGCAAGAATAAATAAGATTTAAGACATGAAAAGTGTTTATTAATATTACCACTTTATATATTATTTCATACTTTATAAACAAAAACATATTGTTAGACTAAATTTTAATATAATAAAAACAAATTTATAATTTTAAAACTAGATTTTTTTTAAAACAGAAAAATGCCTTTAGTTTTACTGTATAGCAAGGGTATGTAAATTGCTAAATATAAGAATAATCTTATTGCTAAAAGAGTTAACGTTTATACTATTTGGTAAATTATACAAAACATTTAAGATATTAACAAGAAAAAACATATTTGTAAACTCTCGGGATTACAAACTAAATTGCACAATCACACTTTATATAAAAATAACTCAAAAATTAACCTCAATAATCAACCAGAATAGAAAAATATCTCAGTTTAGTCAATCTAATATGCAATATTTAAAAGATGGAGATGGATGGAAAAAGATACTAGTGGATTCTCGGCAAAGCACGAGAACACAAAGTGAATTGCACAATTTCACAATTTATATCAGAATAATTAAAAAATTACACTTAATAATTAACCAAAATATAAAATTTTGTCATTCTAAATGTGCAATAATTAAGGAATGGAGATGGATGGAAAAATATACTACTGGACATATGGTAACACATGAAAATACAAACTAAATTACGCAATAGCACTTTGTAGCAAATTACTTTTACGCAAAAGTAATTTGGTTTAGTAAATGTTTAGCATTTGACTAAATGTTTTATTCAGTTTATTGTTTAGCTTGAAGTGAAGAGAATTTGTTAATATTTTCAAAAGATGAAATTGAGTAGTCTATAGGATATTCTAAGTGCGATTTTGGGACTTTTCATGACTTTTTCATGCGATTTTGGGACTTTTTCATGGATAATATACCGAGGATCACGTACAAGTGCAGCATTCCACAATACTGGTGCAAAATAGCTCTTCATTCCATTAACATTCGTGTGAAAAATAGCATTTTTATAAGCATCACACAATAATTACAAAAATTTTAGCCGATACAAACAAATTACTAAGTGGAAAATATTTTCCCATTTTAACGGAATATACAGAGGATCGCGTACAAATGCCGTTTTTTGCGATACTGATGCAAAGTAGCTCTTCATTTCATTAATAACACATCTGCAAACGTGTTTTTGTATGTAGCAAGTAATAATTATCAAAATTTTAGTCGATGTAAATAGATTGTAAAAGTAGAAAATAATCATTGGTCATCTTTCTTGACGTGCTTGTAAGTGCCAATTTCGCAATCGCAAGAAAATTTTCTAGATATGCAAAAATGGGAAAAACTCAGATCTCAAAATTAGTGACATTTTTGGGACTTTCGTAACCGATTTTGCGATTTTTTGAACTTGTAGACATCCTGCCAAAATATTGGGGATTTTTCGTAGCAGAGTCGAGAAAAGTAGAAATTTCTGGCTTCTGGATGAAAAATCGGAAGAAATCATTTTTCGATTGGAAAATCTAAAAAATGCTTGAAAATCAGAAACTTTTTGAGTAAATCAAAAGGACTGATAGCTATATAATATCCACAGACACATGCGAACCATACACACCTTCCATTCAATATCATTATTTTTTATACAATTTCCTAACAAAAAATAGATACTATACCAGCCTCTATCATAATGCAATTAATTTATGCTCACTAGACCCTCTAAAAATCCAATTTATCAAATTTAAAACAAACTTTATATCAGGTTTACAATTTTTGGTCATAGGTATAGAAAAAAAAGGTACTAATTCTCTCTAACTTTATGGCTCATACATTTCTATCTGTAAACAATGTTTACATTAATTGCTTTGTTTAAAAAGTGAATCTGAAGATAAAGCAGGAAGTAAGTCTCTCTGAATGGTTTAAATATTCATATTCTGAATTTTTAAATTGGGATGATCTCTTAATATTAATTTTCCTATTCAGCTGAATCATGGAGTTGGTCTCATCTCTAAATCCATAAGCTGAATAGTTTTCTTTTTATTTCTTCAGACTCATCACCATGTAGTTACATTATGTGATGGCAACATCTTTGGCCTGAGATCATAAACATAAAAGTAGAAAAACAGGCCACACTTTGAGAGGCTATTTCTCCAGATCCACTTATAAGAAGTTCTAATGTAACTAATAAAATAAAAGGAGAAGGACAAATAAATCACCACTGACCCTTTCCCTTTTGACTGGTGAATCCTGGAATCTTTTCAGCATATCCAAAACATCTTCAATTGGTAGCGAGGAATGTGGAGAATGGTTGTATATCCTTTGAAAATATCCGTTAGCTTCGTCTTCAATTTCTTTGGAAACAGGCTGGCTGGAATCGGGAAATATTGCTCCAAAATCCCCAACTGAAAAGAGTGATTCTATAAGGAACAATTATTTAGAAAATTGGTAAAATAACTATATACACTTCATTTGTTTTAAACTAAGTGAATGAGTACTTTAATTAGAATTTGTATAGCCATGTTAGTACACATGAAACACTAATAAAAAATATGAAGCTTCTTGTTAGTCATTGCAAAGTCATGTAAAAAATTATAGGAATTACAATCACAACCATTTGCAGTGAACCTCAAAAGAGAGTAAAATTTGGTTTATAAATTAGATTTGCTATCCTGAATCCACCATGTCCTTTTGTGTCTCTTCTACAATGCAATTTTGTAAATTTCATGACCAAATACTTCATAAAAATGGAAATTTATGACTTCATAAAAATGGAGTGAAAAGCTTATTTATGCTTCAAATTATTCAAGGTCAAACAGCATCATAGATGGGAGGGTGCAAGTATACTATAATGTGCAATTTGAATCTTCTTTATACAAAAAATCAATAGAATTTGAAATATCTTTAAACAGTAAATTTTTGTATAAACAAATGGAATCTTAAGATGACCGAACAAAATACTTTTCAGGTTCTTGGTGCATTTCTACAGATTTTGGAGAAGAAAAAAATTCAACTTCCTTACTCTGATATTTTTGTGCTGAATTTAAATTCCCGGAAGACTATGATTTCCTTCAGGGATATGAACCCTACATTTGATCAAACTTAGAATCTAAGAACGCTGGCAAAATTCTCACCAAAAGAGCATAATAAAATTCTGACTTCTATACATCTATTAGATACTTTTTAAATTTCTGGGTTAACAAAGTGAAAATTTAAAAAGAACAAGAAAGATCAATCATGCATAAAACATTGATTATGAAACACTTTCCAACTGAAATGCAATTTTATTTAAACAGTTCTAAAATACGATACATTCAGCACTGATATCTTTTAAATTATCACAGTGCTACACTAATTTATTAAACTTGGAAACTTAAAACTTCATAAAAAAAAATTGTCTGCTTCCCTATGTAAAATCAATGAATATTCTATTCATATCATTTATATTTCAGACTCCAAAGCAAAATAATTTTGCATGAAAAAAATTCAGCAATTTTTATACAACTCATCTTACAATTGCTTGATTTGTTTACACTCTGCATACTATAGAAATTAGGCTTCATTGCGGGAATAATCATAGTGATAATTTAAAATCAAAAATATTGTAACTGCATTGGCACAGAATTTAGTTACACAGATAATATGCAAAAATAAAGCGGTTTTATGATGGACGCAACACTAAATATAAATATAAAAGATTATTGGAGGGCACAACAGCCCAGTGTTTAGCACGTAGGGATCTTTGACGACTCAGGTTCAATTCCTGCCACTGCCCAAACTGTCGCCATGTTAACGTGGAGTACAATCATGTTAAACATGTGGGTCCGTAAGTCCTTCCGAAAAGTTGGTGGTAGGGAAAGGAGGGTACAGATGCTGTGGGTGCTTCACCTACTGGTCTAAATTGGATTGCACTTCCCGTCTGTCCAAATAGATACCTTACACCTTCAGGTAGGTCGGACGGTCTGGGTCGAAGAAGAAACATTATTGGTATGCGACAGCTTAGTGGTAGACGTGCAGGATTTTCACTCTGACAACTCGAGTTTGATTCCCGCCTCTTCCCAAAACTGTCGCCATGTTCACACAGAGTAAGATCATGTTAAACATGTGGGTCTGTAAGTCCTTCCGAGAGGTTGGAGGTAGGGGAAGGAGGGTATGGTCCCTGTGGATGTCTCCCCCACTGGGTTCTGGTCTAAATTGGGTGGCACTTCCCAGCAATCCAAACTGATACCTTACACCTTCGGGTAGGTCGGACAATCTCAATCGAAGGAAGGAAGGAACATTATGATTTTTACATGGGAGAAGAATGGATGCAATATTTTATTTTAAAATGAGTCACTTGATCTTTTCATAAGAGTATAATTATTATTTCAATTTTTATTTAAAAAAACTACCAAAATGTTTTTTACACAATAATTTGAATATTTCCTAAAATTTTCGAAGCAATTTGTGTATTTTGACTCTGCATAAAAATGTTTGAAAAATTATGTCCATGTTCAATGGATTTATTAACTCGGGTTAAAAAAATTAAATACAAAACTAATTGGGTGATATTGTTCCATTTTTATTCTCATATGTCCCACAGACAGTCTCAACAACATACTAAAATGTTATCTGATAAAGTCATTTTTATAATAGTTATCGTGCGAATGAACAGACAGACAGAATGAACAAAGTCATTAACACTTTACAATGTTGTAAACTGTTAAAAACTGAATCGCCAAATGTCTCTCATTATATAGTGTTTGTATTAGACAAACAACACAATCAAGTAATGCACTATATTAGTGGGATATTATAAAATAAGTAAAAAATGATAGCTTTATTTAAAAATCCCCACTTTTCCAGGTTTGGGATATTTCTTAATTTTTGAAGATTTTACTACATTTCCTGATAATTTCAGGTTTTATCCGGTTTTTAGGTACAGTGGAAACTGGCTGAACCAGTTTAGCATGCTCATATTTTCTATAACATTCCAAGACTAGGTACAGGATCTTGGATCTTAACTACTCATCCATGGGTAATCTATTAAACTTGAAATAAAACTAAATGTAAAGAACTAACTCTAAGTTCAGTCAAAACAAAAATTTAAAAGCACTTAATTAATACATTTCACTTTAAATTCATTTAATATAATTTAAGTAATATTAAAAATATAAAAAAATTCTGCTTACCTAATTGAGAACTAAATTGGGCAGGCAACTGAGATGATACAGAAGGCATTGGAGTTGGAAATGGATTTTGAGCTATTTGATTAACTGATGATGCTGCAGGTGTTGATGGAGTGGCTACAGACAACATCTTTGCAGGGGAACCAGATGATGCAATGGAGAATGAGCTCAAGGATCCTGGTATAGGAAACCCAGAATTCCCACTACTAATCGTTTTGACATTGTTACCCAATGATAAAGCAGAGACTGATGATGTTAAGCCACCTAATTGCTCAAGCTGCAATTCAAGAAATTTCAATTAAAACACTGTTCATTAAATTATTACAATAAATTTTCAATCAAAGTTCAATACATACAGCTTAACTGCTGCTAATGTAATAAAACTAAAAAACTTCATTAAAAGTAACACACAACATAAAATTAATAGTCCCGAATGGTTTTGATGGAAAAAAACAGCCTTCTTCATCAAGACACACAAGAGCAACCTTCATTTGCGAGAGTTAAATTGACAACTGATATTAGAACAGCAAAACTAACAGAATCAGTTAAAGGGGGTTGCCAAAGACAAGAGAAGAAAAAATAGGTAAGGAATTAAGGAGGAAGGAACAAGGGGATAGGACACGAATGGTAAAATGCTAAAGAAGACAGTTAATGAATCACATGTATGCTTGTGAACAAGTAAACAAAAACCTAAATTTTTCCGTTCTTGAACTGAACATGTTTCTAGAAAGAATTTAGTGATGACATACGTGCGTTATGGAGACTTTGGAAATATTGGTCCACAACTAGTGGTTTGGGCCTAAGTGTTATAGTTGACTTTATGTCTGTTAGCAGATTTGAACTCATCAGACATTACATTCACTTTAATGACAATATGAGTGTTACTGCTGATAATACAGATCGTTCGATAAAGTTGAGATCTTTTCTTGATATGCTCCACAAAACTTTTCATGGAGCTTAAATGAATCGTAGTATATTGATGCGATGATAATCCCCACTAGTAGGGTTATATCGTGACTCACAAAAAAATATGTGCTGGTATGGTATATGCGAAAAAATATTTTTCATCTGGTAAATGTTGCTGTGGTCAATGCCTGGCTTTTCTAGCAAAAGGATTTAAGAGAAGTAATTGATATTTTGAAATTTAAAATCAGCTTTGCCTCGAGCATGATCCATACAGGAAGAGCATTGATGGAGGAAAATAGAACGGTTTCAACCATCCTTTAGCAGTCCCTGTGAGGCCGAATGCAGAATTAAAAAAAGGAAAATATCAGCAATATCAAATGAGTTGCGATATAATGGTAAACATTGCCCTAAAATTCCTGATGGAAAACTTACTTTAAAATGCAAAACATGTTACATTTGTGACCTCAGCCAAATTTACCTGTGTCCTGAATGTTTTGAAGACTACCATTAAAATTACATTTTAATTGAAAAAATGTTTCTTTATCACACATAAAAGAAATCATCTTTGTTACTTATTTACATGGAAAAATGTATAACTTTATTACTTTCCTTATATACATAATGTATAAGGAAAGTATTGTGACGGGGTCAAAAATTCGAATTAGAGTTTTCAACGGGAAATTTTGTGTGTGGGTGTATGTGTGTGTGGGTGTCAATGAGTCTGTGGAGATGACATCTCATGAACGAATGGAGCAATTCGAATGAAATTTGGTACAAAAATCACAATCCATGAATACTGGAGGCCTATTGTTTTTAAATGCAATCGAATGTTCAGATGCAAAAAATGCTTTCATTTCATTAATAATACATTTGAACAATAGTTTTGCATATAAAACAAAATAATTTAATAAAATTTTAGTCGATGCAAATGCGTTTTTCCCACATTAATTAGATAATCATTGGTCATCTCTCTCGTGACGCTGTGGGAATAATCGCCGTTTGCAAGCGCGATAGCTGAGAAATGCATTTTTAAACAAAAGAATGGGAAAACTTCGATTTCAAAATTTGTGACTTCGTTTCTCATTTCATAATATTTTCGGAAAATTCGTGATCTATTTCTGATTTTTTTACTTTTGTAACTTATAGATACAAATACAAAAATACAAATGTCAATTGCGATCCATTCCTACACCACGGAAAACAACTGAAAATCACGATTTGCATTCGCGTGATTTCTGCCTAGAAAGGGGGAAAATAAGGGCAGCTGAATGAAAACCGGGAGATTGAGCGACTTACCCTGGAGACCGGGAGATATAGCGAAAAACCGGGATTCTCCCACTAAAACCGGTAGAGTTGGCAGGTATGCTAATCTAATAGTTCAATATTGAGTTTGTAAAAGGATGAAATAGTATTAAAGAATTATACAAAGTTAGTAAATATCATGTAAATAAGGTTTGGGATAGTTATTAAATATTGTTTAAAATATTCAAGTGTAACAATTTAGTATAAATTGTGCAAAACTTATTCAGATTGTATAAACACAATCGTAGAAGGAGGAAGAATATTGAGTTTCCCTCTCCTATACAGAAGCAGATTGGAAGATTGTGCTTGAACTCAACGCTTCGAAGTATGGATACCATTTGACGAATGAACAGTTTAGTTACCAGTTATCATATATATGAAGTGCTTTTTGCTGAGATTTATATGCTGTTTGCTTTTGTTAGTACAAAATGTCTATATAATTACATATTATCACATTTGTTTATCAATAAAACTTTTACACAGAGGATGCAGCTTCGATATTTCGAGTATGATAGTTGCTCATTCGTATTTTCAGTCTGGGGCCTCGTTGCCTGATGACTGTTGGGTCACAGTTGGTGTCACCATGGTGGTCCCCCTGCCACTTGGCTAAACAGTATACAAATTTATCCAGGACTGCAATCGTGACAATGGGTAATCTCCCATATATCATCAGGTGGAGTGGGTTTCTCCAATGATTACCAAACATTGAAAATAGCACTTTAATTGATCCTTGAAATTTAATTGAACTATCTATCTCTTTGTCAAAATGCTGAGAAAAAAGATTTTTAGTGAAGTACCCAGGAATGGGGTTTAGGTCACCACTCTGGTATATAAGTTTAAACTTAACCACTTGTTATAGGATGCGTTGGTCATGGACTACAGCTATTCGTATAAGAACACTCGACACGTCAGAAACTTAACATTTAATAACTAAAACACAATGATACAGGTACTTTACATGCTGTACTTAAAAACATCACAGCGTCAAGTTAACCCAATCCATGCATGCATATGGTTGCGCTAGAAAATGCCTGACACGTAACCAACATTATGCCGAAACTCAAGACTTCGAAACTCCAGGCTTCAAGAGACTGAAGATATGTGTTAGAAAAACTTCAATGGTAAACAAGCACGTACGTGAATCGGTCAATGTACCGTCTAAATAAAAAAATTACTTGATTCTGATTGTCTAATCGCTTTTGGATCGCTTGTTAAGAAGTTTTACCCCCATGGTCTGTGATCCTGCAAATTGAGACGTCAACTTCCGGTTTATGCTAATTGCTACTTCAACCGATTAGCGATTAGCATACTCCAGAAGAAAAACATTTACTTCAACTTTAATGATACGGCACTATTTAAGTTAGTGCTTGTATCAGTTGAGTATCTTCGGGATATATCTTCATGATCATGTATGATCGTTATCTTCATGTACGCTGGTTATGGTGATGTTCTTGGCCGATGTTGTTAGGCCTAACTGTGGAATCTTATAGTTAACCCTTTCGCGATGGCGGCATTCCAGAACTGCCGCAGCCCAAAAGACGGAGCGCTTCGCTTCCGAACTGTTCCCAAAGGACAGCAAATTTTTTGCGATAAGCCTAACTCTTGAAAAAAACTCACTAAAAATCACCTATTCAACACAGAAATCTACTTTTTTCAGGAATAAAAGTAATATTTATTTTCTATTTGAAGTATATTTTTCATACAAATCTGAATACAAAATACTTGTTAGTTGCTCCCATTCTTTTATCTGAAATAAACGAATAATTTCACTGCCTCTTCACTGCCAAAAGACATAACGGCTTGTATTTCGTTCGACCTCAATACGAGACAAAATCCAAAAATTTTAATGTTGAGAAGTCTACAGGAAATGTAAATACTAAGCTTAAAACTAAAAATGAAAAATCTAAAAAATCTAGTGATTTTAAAAGTAAAAGTAAAAATGAGTCATCTGATTGTAAAAGTGAAAATGACGATCATGTTTTTAAAAATCAAAGTAACAAAAGTAATTTTAAAACTTGTAATAAAAATTGTGACAATGTTCAAAGTAGTAATGTAAATAGAAATGCCAGTAAAATTTTTAAATGTAAAGTTGTAAATTCTAATGTTAGTATTTTTAAACCTAACAAGCCTTGTAAGTTTGATGTTTTTAAAAGTTCAAGCAATGTAAAATCACCTATTGAAGTCGGGGGAAATACAAAGTTATGGCATAAAAGGTTTTGTCACATCAATTTTGAATATTTACATCATACATGTAAAGTGTCAGCTGTTAGAGGATTGCCAAAAATCAGTGTCTGGAAAATCAACTGTAAATGTTGTAAATTGGCAAAAACAAAAAGAATTTCATTCAAACCCATAGGCAGAATAAGATCAGAAAAACCATTAGAACTAATCCATATGGACGTATGCGGGCCAATGCCAAAACCATCGCGTGGAGGTGCTAGATATTTCCTTAGCATAACCGATGATTTTTCACGCAATGTTACTGTGTATCCTATGAAACAAAAATCTAAAGTTTTTGATAAGTTTAAACAGTTTCAACATTGAGCAGAGAGATTTTTAAATACCAAAATTTTAAATGATTATCTTGTCAGTCCTCGACAACACTGGAAACGGTCCCTCGTATGGCGGCACCAAAGGTCTTCTGACTGCATCTATACGAAGAAAAACATGAGAACAGCTCTTTAAATCATTAGAAACATACACTTTCTGCGTAGAATAGTCAGTTGCCGGGATCTGCCTCAGCTTGGCCATCTGTTCCCTCAGATTTTGTACAAACTGTATTGGAGCCATTATTTCTTGATCTGCTCTCTGAATCATGTCTCCTGGCAAGCGAAGGGTTGTACCATAAACCAACTCTGTCGGTGCAGCTTGTAACTCCTCTCGCACTGCTGATCTCAATGACAATAACACCACTGGCAAAGTCTCACTCCAATGAATAGAATCCACCGCCATTAAAGGTGATTTAAGGGTTCTGTGAAATTGCTCTACTATACCGTTCCCTTCAGGGTGATATGCGGTTGTACGATATTTGTGTACCCCCAAAATCCTGGATAAACATTGGAATAGTCAAGATTCAAAAATTGCTCCTCGATCTGTTGTGATAACTTCCAGCACCCCAAAATGTGCGATCCAATTTCCGAGAAAAACTTCAGTCACCGTCTCCACGGTCTGGTCTTGCATCGGGACTGCTTCCAGCCAGCGTGTATATCTGTCGATGCATGTCAAGAGGTATCTGTTCCCTTTTGATGGTAACAGCGGTCCTACTATATCCAAATGAACCCAGCAAAAACAATTTGTTACACGAAGAAATTCCGCCAACGGTGTTCTAGTATGCTTAAATACCTTGGTTCTTTGACATTCAAGGCATTGTCGACACCATTCAGCACAATCTTTTCTCATGGAACGCCACACAAAACGTTGTTGCATCAACCTCAATGTCGCCTTCGAACCAGGATGTGACAAATTGTGTGTTTTATTAAACACCTTCTTCCTCCAGATTTGTGAGATGAAAGGTCTAGGTACATCTTTAGACATATCACAATATATAGAATTATTACAGGCAGGGAAAGACATGAGCCGCAAATCGAGACCTGTATGCGTTTCTAATAAATCCTTCAACTCCTGATCCTGTAACTGATCCAGCGCAATACCATCAAAACCAATTGAAGCAGAGCTAAATTTATAGAATTGATCTTAGATAAGGTATCAGCAACTACATTCTCATCCCCCGGAATATACCTGATATCGGTTGAATACTGACTGATTAATTTCAAATGTCGAATCTGTCGAGCGGAAGAGTTATTCAGCTTTTGATTAAATGCATATATCAATGGTTTATGATCAGTATAAATAACCACCAGTATAAATAATCAGTATAAATAATCATTTGATTAAATAAATGCATTTTTGTAAATTGTAGCATCAGGCAAATATCTCATTTGATTAAATAAATGCATTTTTGTAAATTGTAGCATCAGGCAAATATCTGTAAATTATTATTTCCATAAAATAATTGTTTCATTGAAGCAAAAAATATTTTCTCTCACACTTTAAAAATCTCATTTAAACTCTTTTGTGGGATGAAGAAATTTCACCTAATTTTTAGAGTTTGGGAACCCAGGTGCAATAAGTGCATAAAACAACATTATTGCTAAACCTGGTAAAAATGTTTGTAACATATAGGAGGAACTATAAGAGCACTGAAGTTTGATTTAAAAAAAAAAAAAAAAATAAAAATAAAAAAAACTTACATAAACTATGGGCTATTTGAGTAGTTTGCAGATATAAACTGATATTACCTCTTTAAAAAATTGGCAAGAAAATAGTTGTCATAAACATTAAAGCTTTCAATACTTAAAGAAAGCAGGCATATGAGAATTAGGTGACTACAACTGTTTCAAAGGCATTTTATACCCCTCTTCAAGCCAAAAAAGTGTTTTCTCTTAACAACCGCTAAGAACTGCTGCTTGTTAAAAGAAAATATGTTTTGGCCTGAAGAGAAGAGGGCAATAAAACGCCCTCGATACAATTGTAGTCACCTGATTTTCATATTATGCCTGCTTTCTTTAAGGAAGTATGAGAGTTTTCTCACAAGTAGCAGTTTTATTTATTGTAATACACATAGTTCTATAGCTCACTAAAATGTGTAGCATTCAATACAGTATGAAGAAGCTAAACATTAATAAAGTAGAAAGCAGAATATAATTTTACCGAAAATGGTGATAACTCATATCAAATGCTAAAAAAATAAAAACTTACGCTTGTATTTGGAGTGTTGATCACAGCTGAAGATAGAACAGACTGTAGGCCTTGTGATGTTTTGACTACGCCAGGAGGTGGAAGACGATTCTTGGTTAATACAACACCACAATTGCCAACCATTGTCAAAATAGTTTCGGACAGTTCTTGTGAAACAGACCTATAAAAACAAACGTGACAGCAAATTACTGAGCTATGAAATAAAAGAATACAAACAAGATGAAATTTAAATAAACAGAAACACAACTTGAATCTTCAGAAATAAGCCACATAATGTACAATGAAAATGCAGTATAAATAGCTTGGCATTAAAAAGTTTTCACTATAATAAAGTGGAAAATTACTAATTCATTTCTTCTTAGAAAATCAATGAAGAAATGAGATACCAAAATACTTTTAGCAATAATTAAAGTAAAAAATTCTGATGCAATCAATTTCATGACTTTCTTGGGCATGGGATCAGACTGTACAGCAACAATAGCAGGATATGAAATTTTCTTGTTATCAGAGTATTTAATTGAAATATCAAGTGCTAGATTGGAATATTGCTAGAGGCTGAAGTCCTCTCAAGTTGCAGGATAAAATTTTGAGACAATTAAATTTTCATAACTTAAATTCTAAAAGAAACAAAATCGATTAAATTGGACTGGTTATTTGAAATTTTATCAGCTTGTGATATTCCTCACCATTTGTATAGGATGTGATGTTGTAATGACTAAATCCTCTGGTTGCAGTTTCATGATATCACGTGCCACCTTGGAGGTTTTTTACAGTTCTCATTAGTTGTAATTACTTGCTGAAGATGGCATAGGTCAGGCAGAATATATGGGCAGACACTTTGGTTCATAGAAGTGGAAGCCATGAGTAATTCAAATGAGCTGTAACCATTGTTCAGAGAATAGGTTGTAATTGTGGTTCATATGAGTTGTTAACACAGTTCCAAGTCATGAGAGTTCGGATGAGTTAATATTGTTCCAAGCCATAAGGATTTTGAATGAGTGGTCAATGCAGTTCTAAAATTTTGGAGTAGTTCAAAACTGTAGTTTAGATAAGTTAATATAATGTGTACAACAGAATATTTTTTCATGGTTCAACTAATATATTGAGCAATCCCTTAAGTGATTGCTATTATGAGTCAGCACTATGATGCAGTCAATCGTAGCAACTTACTTTCTATGGAATTGCCAAGCATTTATTTAGAAATGTTCCAACAAATTCTACCTTTGTGGCTACATATGCAAGAGAATTAACTTTCCAATATCATTTACAGGGATCATAGCAGATTTTCAAAAAATTTTAGCTAGGAATTTAAGGAATTTTTTTCAAAATTTTAGGAAAAGTTTAGGAGCTAATTTTTATTATTTCTATTATTAGTACTGTTTAATTACTGTTCTTTTCCTTAATTAAAGGAGAATTTATACAAAAAACAAACATCATTGAAAGAAAAAGGTAATCTTTTGAATATTTTTCCTATTTCATTTTTCATTTTAATGCTCTGTAGACTTGAAAATTCAAATTATCACTCAGTATCCAGTGGCCACTTTATCACAGGTATTTTTTGTGTAAATATATACATACATACACACTATATATATATATGTATGTTAGAAAAATGTTAGTTTAGTTTTCAAACAACTTTATGTAAACAGAAAAAGAAAATCTTAATATAATTAACAAAAACAGAATCCAAAAAGCTCAAAATCACATTTAAAATTTTTAAAGAATCGTAAAATAAAATACGGCCATAAGAGCAAAAATCTAGCTGGTAAGTTAGTAGTTATTGCATGTAACGCACAAGGATTGCATGCACCCGCGCAGCGGGCGGGCTTTAAGCAAATAATGCTAATAAAAGCCAGTTTATTTTGGGAAAAGTGTTTATCTGTTAGCCTTGAACCCTCGTAGTGGGCTGGAACGCGATTGACAGCTATTTCAAATCTATGCAGATTGCATGTGCCCACGTAGCGTATATCGTTATTACATGCAGTAGAATTGTCGTTATTGCATATATCGTATGCAGATTGCATGCACCCGCTAATAAAAGACGATTCATTTTATACACAGCAGCTGTATCATTACCCGTGTGCCCGCATTGCGGTCGGAAGCACGATTGACAGCTACTTAATGAGTTAGCCATAATTTATGCGTGTAGCTGACGTGTGTAATTGACAGTAACTTCATAAACTGCATCATTAGCCGTGAATTGCGTATGTTGCTACATCGTTAGCCATAACTTGCGCGCATAGCTGAGGTGTGTGATTGACAGCTACTTCATGAACTGCACCGTTTAGTCATAACTTGCGTGCATAACGGAAACGTGCGATCAACAGCCACTTGATGAACTATATCGTTAGCCGTAACTTGTGCGCATAGCTGAGATAGATAGCTACTGATAGAAAATTTAAAAATTTAAAGTTTAACAGCAAGAACTTAATTACGTTGGCTACTAAAATAAAAATTCAGGCGTAGCTGTTGAGGCAATGCAGTTCTTGAATATTAAAACAGAAGTATGCACAATCAAAAAATCACTTGTGAAGTGTTGGCTGGGCCATTAAAATATATGAAGCCAGTTTTAAAGGAAAAGCATTGTTCACTTTATTGCATGAAGAACATAGTTAGGCAATTTACACAATCCAGGTAATTTCCATGCTGCAAAAACTTCAAATAATACTATGTACAAAGATGTTTGTAGATGCAAATAATTTGACAGAATTTTCCTGAAGCATTTGTAGTAAATAATTATACTACCTATATAACTTGCGTGCATTTCCAGCCACCCTTGAAGGTAGCACACTTGGCAAAACCAATGGATGAAACATCAGCAAATTTTAATGTGACTTCTGAACATGTCAGCGTAAGTAAATTTAACTTTTTAACATTATTTAAATGCACTTAACATTAGTAATATCCATCATACTTTAGAAAAAGTCAGTGTTTTAAACTAAACACACTCAACACGTACTGGTCTAAACTGATCACATCAAGGATCTAGACCAATCCGCCAATCGACATCTGCGTCTGTCACGACTAAGATCGTCGTCTAACAGTGTCTCAACAGTGTCTCATAGTGTCTCATAGTGTCTACTTGCTTCAAGAAACTTCTGTCTTATATATCCGAAAATGGACTGTTCCGGAAACGCCCCCGGATATGCAAATGAGATGCATATGCATTGAGAACTGATTTGCATGAAACCTCATGTTGGAAAACGTCACGGTTCACGCCGGTGAACAGAAAGAGTCGTTCATATTAAATTTGCATAAACGTCCATTCACAGGGAACGTGAATCACGATGTATTAATTTTTTCCAACAGTTACTTCATCAACTGCACCGTTAGCCATGACTTGGCTGCGTAGCTGAGGTGTGCAAGGTATATGCGTATTCTTAGACAACAAATACTTTGCAAGTACAGGAGAGGTAAAAAATTTATCCAAATTCAAAGTATATCCTTTTTCTAAAAGTTCACTTAGAATTGTTTTCACAACGCATTCTCCATACCCACCATCAGAGCTTGATAATTGCGTATCCTTTCCACTATACATAAGGAAATTCCATATATAGTCTGATTCCGATTCTGACAATTTATATATTTTTATTTCATATCTGGACCTTTTCGAGGGGATATATTGACGAAATCCCAGCCTTCCTTTCCATGAGAACAAAGATTCATCAATGAACACATTTCTTCTAGGAGTGTATATAGATTTAAATTTTGAAACTAATGCATCTAACACGGGTTTCAATTTATCTAGTTTTTGGGCATTACTATCAAGAGTAAAATTAAGGTAATGTAATATTCCTATAAATCGATCGCGACTCATAACTGAATTAAAAAAAGGAGTACTGATAATTGGATTCTTAGAAAAATACATTTTAAGATTTGGTTTTCTGACAATGCTCGTCAAAATTACTAGTGCGAGAAACACACGAAATTCGTTTCCTGTCACAGGTGTAAATACATTTGAAACAGTTGGAGTCTTCGATGTGGAAGGAGAGAGAAGATTTTTCTCCCATTTTTTCTTTGCAAACTCATTAGTTACTTTTACGATAAATTCTACTAGTTCACCATAAAAAAATATGCTAAAAAAATAAAGTTCCTTATCTAAATTAGACGGCATGATATTGTGATTTATTCCAGGTATGTTCAAAAACTCCAAAGAATTCAGATCTTTCAAATCACATGTCCAAACATCATTCGAAAAAACAGCAACTGAAGCTGGCGGCATTGTAATAATAGTACGCTCAGAATCTGAAGAATCAATTGCATTTTCAGATTCACCATCAGAAATAATACTGTTCTACGAATCTTCACTATCTGCTTTGCTTTCATTACTGTCTGGTTCGTTTACCATACACGTATATTCTTCCACAGAAAGGAAACGTCTCAAACTAGCCATACTTTTATCCGAAATAACTTAATCATTTCACTGTCGCACATTCCTTTACCCCTTTACCCCCCCCCCCCCCCCAAAAAAAAATAACTCTCTTATATTCCTGTAATTTCAGGGTGGATAAAAATCATGATTTTTTTTTTTAAAAATCAAAAAAATCTGATTTTTTTTATTTAAATCGGATTTTTTTAATTTATATTAGCCTTTTTCAAAATCAATTTTTTATATTTTTCAGATCACAAGGTAGGTTAGACTATATTAATGTACTGTATAATTTAAAAAAATTTAATTGAATATATATTAATATAAGATAAAAAATATATGCAGGGGTTAAAAAAAAACCAAAGACTTTTTAAATAAATAGGTTTTTTTTAATTGGGTTATTTTATTCAATTTATAAATCTAGGCTATATTAATTATATGGAACTATTATGCGGTTCTTTATTTGAATTTATATTAATAAAGAGCTATGATATCTCAAAATCTATTAGGTTTGATATTATGAAGGACTTGAAAAATAGGGAAGGGATTATGACACGCGTATTAAAAAGTCAAGATTTTAGAGAAATATGATGTTTTTAAGTATTAATATTTAATACCTTTTTCATTTATATAATAAAAACTTACCATTTAACACATTATCCACATAATTTTGACTTCATCCAGCTAATGAAAATGGGCTTCTACATCATGACTACAAATCTAGATAATTTTGACGTAATCTATCTAATGAAAATGGGCATCTAGATAATGCCAAAAAATCTAGATAATTTTATGAAATTTCACCAAAATCAAATATTTTTTGTGTAAAATTGAGATGGTGTTGGTAATTGTCTCAAAAGAAGCATAACAGTTTTTTACTAGATTGAGTTACGTAAAAACAAAGCTCCGGTATAGAATGAAAATAAAGCTACTGAATGCCATTTTAACATTTAAATTAGGACTATTAAGACACACGCATATGGGAAATGTTATGATTATAATCCCCCCCCCTTCAATTTTGAAGGACATAGAAGCTATGGTTACATATCGAAAATGTACAGCAAATGAAGTTCTGCCGTTTCTCAGTCAGGAACTTCAAATTTTACAGATGAGGATTATGATTCGTTAATGTGGAAATAAAATGTTTTATACTCTTATCAGAGGTGGAGCTACAAATTTCCTCAAAGTTTTTTTTTCTACTGTGGTCAAGAGCAAAATGTACCAAAAAGCCTCAGTTTTTGTACTGTATAGGTTGGGGACTATGGAATTGAAGAGAGGGAGGGACAAAGGGGATAATGCCCAGGGGCCCTATGATCCTAAGAGACATCAAAGTGATTTTCTAAGTCCTTAAAAAATAGGTGAGGGTAGGGATTGGTGGGGGAGCCCAATCTGCTAAACTGCTTAAGGGCCCCGTCAATCCTATTCCCAACATTGTTTGCTATATTGGTATGCGCCAGCAAAAATCACAAAAAAAGGAAGGAACCAAATTTTCTTATTTCTATGGTAAAAATTATTACAGCACATATAAATAACATTTCAAAAGGTATTTTAAATTTTTGTAGCTTGAAATATGCATGTAAAAACTGCATCGCAACCACTGATCCCAATAAATCATCACAAGAACAATTAAAATGTTAAATATTGTCTAGCTATGTTTTTAGATAACTGACAGAAAATGTAGATAATTCTAGATATATTTTGAGTGATTTTTAGCTATAAAATTAAAAAATAGGTTGGCAACACTGGTCAGTTGTCATTGTTACTTGATTTTATACTCCAAGCAATGAATAGTGTTATCTCCACTGGCCGAGAGTTAAGGAAAGGATTTCAGTTTTTTTTTATATATACTCTAAAGATGTCTTGATGTGGAATTTTATTATTTTAAACATTTATTCTGTTCCAGGTTATTTTAGCATCCCCTTGCCTGTGGAGTATATTTCAGGAAAGTGGGTCAAAAATGGAAAAATTTTATGCTTCAGTTTTGTCTATTATAACATTTTAAAAGGTTAGAAAAATTTTATTTTGTAAAAATATAAATTTTTATATGAAATAACTACTATATTTAATATTTTGACATACATGTGGAAAATTAATGGATTATATTCATATTTTACTCAAAATTGCTTAATTATAGCAAAATAAATCAAATAATCTTTTGAATTTCACAAATCATTTCACAGAATCATTTTTCAGAATTTCACAAATCTTTTATAGTATGATATATATGAAAAATATGACCCGGCACACAAGCCGACATCACACTCCTTACAATAAACTCGGTTTATATCCCGCCTAATCAAGCTAGCTGATCCCGCCTACTTCAAAAAAAAAATGTGGACAAGTATCGCCATCTGTTGGAAAAACAATGAATTATATTGTAAAGCATTTGGTAAGGCAAAACTGACTCAATTCGGGATCAACGGAATAGAAACACTGATTTTTCGCTTGCCCGAAGTCAGTTCGGGCATTCCAAATTTGGCGCAGAAGGGTTGCCCGAATTGGATTCGGGTGGCACATGCAAGGGGTTAAGGAAAGGATTTCAGTTTTTTTTATATACTCTAAAGATGTCTTGATGTGGAATTTTATTTTAAACATTTATTCTGTTCCAGGTTATTTTAGCATAAAAATACAAAAATAAAAACTTCAAGAAATGACAAAATTAAAAAATGATTTTAATCAATGATTTTTTTTTAAAAATCAAGTGATTTAAATCATGATTTAAATGAAGCCGATTTAAATCAAACAACCCTGTGTAATTTACCAACGAAATCATTAAAAGCTAAAATCAAAAAGGAGACCCGGAACTCAATTATAAAATTGTTGATGCTGAGAGAAGTGTTCTGTCTGTTTACTTTACAGAACCATGTTTCACCGCTCCAAATGGAGAAATAATTCATTGGATTCTCCTTGTGCCAAGGTCAAGCATCTGCAAAATATATTTAAGTTGCTTCCACAGGCATTTAACGCCATCTAGTAGACAAATTCAATTGAAAACATTTCACATAGAAACACAGATACATGCCACTCGCCGTTTAGGGTACAGTTCTCCCCGGCACGAGTGCGTGCCGTACATCCTTGAATGCAAGTTCGCAGCCGGCACGCGGGCGTGCCAACCATCGCGAAAGGGTTAAAAAAGTGCATTGTGATATCCCCAGACAATTCAACATACATAAAAATAGGACCTATAAGATTGCAGATTGAATTTTTAGAATATAAAAGAACATTTTCTTTAAACATTAAATGTTACTTAAAAATAAAGACAGGAAGGAAAACCCATGACCAGCTGCTTATGCCACGACCAGCTTTTCAGGTTTTTTTTTTAATTCTTAGGGTAAAAAAACGATTTTTACTCAAGTTGACACCCTGAGTTTATATAATAAAAATTAGGGTTTGTGGACCACTCAATAGATAAAATCCATGACTATATAATTCATTCTTTATGTTATATGTAAACCAAGTTTGCTTTGTCAATATCCATCTAAATAATAGGACATGTTCATCTTTGGAAGTGAAACTGATCTGAATAGGACATGTTCATAATAAGGCATGTGATCTGGATAGGACATGTTCATAATAGGGCATGTGATCTGAATAGGACATGTTCATCAATCAAGTGAAACAAAGATTAGTCTCTACAAAGCCGAATTATGATAATTTATAAATAGATGAAAATAAAAATGATCAAGTGCACAAATATTAAAATGCATATATATTACAAGAACAAGGCCATTATCAATCACACTGCCAAACAAAAGCTTATGCATAAAATTAATAACATGAGAATTATATTTACCCTGCAAGAGTGTGGAGTAAACTTAAGATTGTGGCAAGAGTTTCTGGAGGTAATGCACTTTTTGGAAGATTTTCTTCTTTAATACTTCCACCCATAATTTGGGGACATCGGCGAGTTAAAAAAGTCACACAGGCTTGAATAAATGCTTCCTGAAAACAAAGTGATTTGCATAAGAATACAAGAATATCAATCCGAAAGACAACTTTCTCAAAAAATTATAAACGCGAATTATCAAACTGAGAAAAAACTTCAATTTAAAGCAACAAATTTTTTTTAAAAAATGATTAACAATAAATAACCACTGAGTGTGAATCAGCAATTTTAACAGAAATATGTATATATTTATACTTGTAGAAAGCCTAACTTACCAGTAGAGGTACAGTTAAGACTATAGGATTTTAATAAGTTATAGTCAATCCATTAAACAGGGCCCGCGCTAGGAATTTCAAACTGTTAGCCAACAAATTAGCCAAATTGAAAAATCATTAGCCAAATTACATGATTATTAGTCAAAGTTATCGTTGCCATCAGTGAAAAAATTTCTACTTTTACGCCATAATGCAGCTAATAATATTAATTTCATTCTAAAAAATATATAAAGATAGGTAGATTTCATTTTTTTAATCATTAAATAAGCTATTAGTAAATTAAACTTGTATTTACCAATGAAAGATCACAATGAGTTACAAAAATGACAAATTTATTTTATAATTCACATAGTTTCATTATCATATAAACCAGGCAAGCGTCGAATTTTTGTACTATACACCAATTTTCAAAAGCTGCCTTAAAGTTCAAATCTTTCATATCTGGCCCTTCACTATTTATAAGAATCAAGTCACTGAGATTTTTTACTCTGATGTTACTACTTAATGAAATTTATGTTCTGTTTACACTAAAGCCTCTTTTAACGATGGTTGTTGTCATAGGACATGTGAAACCAATTCTTGTTACATCCATAGTATTTTTATATGCAGCATCATCATTATATTTCTTTAAAATTAGGCCCCAAAACTATCTAAGGGATAAATTTTTATGTCGGTTTTAAAATTCAGGCAGGCGTAAGGATCGTATAAAAACCACAAAGATAATGATGAAGATGAAACGAAAACAAGCCAGGCAGGCTTAAAAATTCGTAACAAAAAGATAAACTACGATTCAACTTATGACAAAAACAACAAACCGCAAATTGGCATCTGTGATAATAAACAGCAGTGACCTTTTTTCAGTTGGTTTTAACTAAAATTAAATGCTTTTTTATTTACCGTATATACTCACGTAAGTTGAGAAATTTGTAAAAAAAAAAAAAAAAAAAAAAAAAAGCTTCAAAGTGGGAGGGGGGGGGGGTCGATTTATATGCGGAATCTAAAAAAAACAAAACATCGTAAGTCTAAAAGTTATTTTTTCCCGCAAGACAATCGATCCTAAAACGATGCGGTAGTAATTACGCAATCGCACACTCCTAATTTCTCTGCCCTCCAGATGCTCCGGCTCCGGACTACCATTGTATACGCGTCATCAAAAAATATACATACATTTTCGTTTGATGTTTATCACTTGTTTCTCTGATTACGGCTGATCGTTTTCGACAAAAAATGGATCTTTTCAGAAATAATTCTGTAACACGGATTGTTTAAAACTATAATGCAGGATTTTAAGTTGAAAGTGTTTTTTTGTTTTGTTTATTGGAGAGTATCTAATAACTGTGTTGGGGGTTAACGGTTGTGCGATTCAGAGTTAACGAAAAAAATCGGCTCACATAACGGACGGAATCTAGATAATGGTTTGATTGCAGCGGTGGGTCAAGGACGCTTGAGAGACAGGAATGCGCTGTCTGCCGTCCGTTTTGAGGAGCAGCGTGCTGGGAATTAAAGAATACTTGGAGCTTGTCACACGAGAACGAGCGTCCCCAAAACAGACGGGAGACAATGCTCGTATGTCATAGGCTACTTGTCTGGAATCGGACTTTTATTCCATATTACTTCCCAAAAAAATATTTACGAAATTTTCACAGTTTCCAAAAAATCATTCGCCATTTTTTTCGCCAAAGTATTTTTTTTATCACCAGTTTTGTGATTTTTTCGCATTTGGCGCGTAGGCGAATGGGACCCTGATTAAACACTATTAATAATTAAAAACAAAAATTATCTTTATAAAACTAATGGTTTTAGTTTAAATAAACCAGTTTCTAAAATATTAATAAATCCACTTATTTTTCTATAGTTCAATAAAAAAAAAAATATCTTAAATTGGTATTCAAAAGAAACTGTTGGAAACTTGGTTTTGTTTACGTCGCGATTCTCGTTTCGCGGGAGCGTGACGTCATTATTCTATAGGATTTTTCCGTTCTCGTGAACGAATCGCGATGTAGACAAAACTGGGCTTATCATGCAAATCACCTTCTCGCTGCTCACGCATCCTGTTTTGCATATCCAGAGGGCGTTGCCGGCAACGGTTGTGTTCCGGAACGCACCCATCATCGGATATAAAAGCTGGACACATTTTTGGTTTAAGTATCTACAGATGAGATGCTGTAGTAGATCGATCGGTTAAGGGATCGATGCAGCGGACATATCTTGGATAAGATGGAGATCGCTGATCTCAGACGGATCTACATAGTCTTATTCGATGTAGCTGAATGTTAAGATAATGTTTATCGGTAGACGCGGATGTTTAAATTAAGTAAATCTTAAAGTTTTAGTGGTTCTCAGTTCAGGAGACCATGTTGTTCCGTGTTGTGGACTTTATGCAGTGTTAATCCGTGAAGTTTAAAGTTTTTGCCGTAGCGTATGACCAGCTATATGCGGCATTGGGAAATGCATGTTGTTACGTAAGTTTGAAAAGTTTTATTCTACTTACTCGTGCAAAGACTGCTTAAACCAAGAATGTGTCTAAGTGTGGAACTTTCTTCTGAAACCTTACGAATGAGCTTGAGAGCTCAAGTTTTTGTATATAGTATGCTTTGATTTGTTTTACATTGCCACAAATATATTGTAAACAAATGCAATGGATTCGCTTCTTAATAAAAGTGATTTGAACCAAAATGGAACTGTTCTTTCCAACACCTCTACAGTTAGTTGTATTTTTACAACTACCATTTGACGTTGTTATCACCACGAATTCTGCTTATTTTCCAGCGAAGTTGTTCAACTAGAATTCGTACCTCACATCAAAATTTTTTTATAACCAGAAGGTTTATCCTGTGCATCCTGACAGGTTATATGCTTGAGCGTATCATCTTCTATAGTTCTTCTTCTATCAGCAGACACCACCCTGTCAGCAGAAACTCTGTTGCTATGTTAACTATCTAGTCAGTGTATGCAGGTCTTGCTCTGAGATTTTTCTTCTTTAGCCACAAATTAGCCACTTTTATTTTTAATGGCTAATTTTTTTGTAATTTGTAAAGATTTTATTTTTATAATTTCTGTTACATCTATTGTTCACTTTATAAAAAGCTGATACTTTCCCTGCAATAATAAGAAATTTCCTGAAGCTATTTTAACACTAATAATTTAATAATTTGTTTTAAACCTGTTTTTGTGCAATTGATAAAATATTAAAAATATAGCCTTGTATGAAAAGACTTTTTTTTAGCCATCAAGTTTTGCCACTTAAAAAAGTAGTGACTCTGATTTGTTCTTGTTTGTTTGTTTTCTCCAAATAACGACAAATTTGGCAATAAGCAGTGCGAGGCATGGTATGCACTTGGATACAGGAACAGACATAACAAACATCTTCAGCAATAAACTCTAAAATATTAAGTATTGGGGTTATCTAACCAATCACTAACAGGCGGCCTTTAAAATATGAAATACTTTGTATCCCATGTATAGGACACACCCATTGAATATTTAAATACCATGTTTTTATCAACAAATTCAAGTAAATATTTGAAGTTACAAATATTTGAATAATGTAAAAATACTTTAAAATTGAAATATTTATATTTATTTGAAAATAAACCAAATTATTTCAAAAATTAAAAATTTAAATTATCCAATTGTACATAAAATTTTCTCAAAATTTACATTATTTAAAAGTAAGCAAAGCAAGCAAGTAAAAAATAAGCAAGTTGATGCAAAAATACATCAACACGTCAATATTTTTAAAAAATCTAATATGGCAAGCACATGCATTTCTCTATATGATGTGATGGATTTATTTCCTTCACACTGAAAAAATAATGTACACCCAACTCTTTTTTTACATGGTAGATACGTTCCTCAGAAATTCGTGAAAAAAAAGATAAGTTTCCTATAGAAAAATTGGGGATATGTTCCATGTTATCTGAAAACCATGTAAGATGAAATAAAGAACTATATTTAGTTTAAAAACCATGTAAAAACAATGCTGAAAATTATTTTTAATTTAACTTCTAAAGAAATGACTTGCCTTTTACGAATCTTTGAAACTTTCGACATTTTGTTAAATGTTATCCAGGGTAAAAATTTTATCTAGATAAAAATACCATTTTTCACTTCTTAAGGTTTCTTTTTGACTGAGGTCGGACGTGCTTTCTCAAACTCTTCGAAATGTTGAATGCTGAAGTTCCGGTAGAAGCGGACAAACCCATGGAGTTAGATCCAAGTACTACTAATGCTTCTAATGTTGTTAGTGAGCCAGTTAACGATGATTCTGCTAATTTTTTGGTTACCAAACCTATTAGCATCGAGGATGTTAACAGATCGAGAGATGTATTAAAGGAGTTGGACCAGACTATCTAGATTGTGTCAGCCAAGACTGTAGAGGACAAGGCGGTGTATGCTGAGATACTCCTGAGAAGAGAGACCACGGTACTGGACTTGCTGAGGATGGCCGAGACCTGCAATGTCGGTATCTAAAATTATTTACCTCCTACCCCCCCCCCCCCATCCCCCCCCCCTGTTGTATCTGAGGCTCCTAAAGCCTCCCCGTTAGGAGCTAACTTAAGCTCTAATTTAAACTTAAAATCTAACTCTAATTCTAATGCCGTAATTGAAAACGTGGATCCCTTGACCCAAGAGGTCACTTCTAAAGTTAGTAAGTACAATCTCAATCCTGATAATGCTGATTCTAGAACTGAAAGATCTAGCGCTAAGCGTGTAAGAGTCGAGGAAATTTCTTCGGATACCGAAGTAGACGAAGGAGGCTGGACTGAAAGTTCCAGAAGGAAAACTAAACCTAAAAGCAAAAATCCTATTACTCTTGCTGAATATGAAAATGCTATTAAGCTTAAGAATAAATATAAAGTTCTTGTTAATCAGAACGATGGTACTGAGACTGGAACGAGCACAGAGGCCACTGTGCACCGGCTCGTTACCTGGAGAATCCAAATTAATGCTTCCAAGAGTGCAGTAGTCATCTTCAAGCCACACTATTGAGAATTAAATCATAATTGTGTTCTTAATATTTTTAATCAGTCCATCCCCTTCTGCAACTCTGCTAAGTATTTGGGCGTCACATTGGACGCCCATATGACTTACAGAGATCACATCAACTCCAAATTAGAATCTGCTAAAAAGACTTATCATGCCCTCCTCCCCATTCTCGGTAGAAAATCCCACGTTTCCCTTAATAATAAAGTAATTATTTACAAACAGATCATCGTACCTGGATTTTTGTATGCCTGCTCAGTATGGGGGGCGGCGGCAAACGTCCATATTCAGAAACTGTAATTTTTTCAAAACAAAGTTCTGCGTTGTATCACTAATGCACCCAGGTATGTCCAGAACTAAGTAATTCATCATGACCTCAAAGTCTCGAGAGTTATTGAGCAAATTTTGATCCATTCACTAAATTTTAACAAGAAAAATTCTAGTGGACCCTGCTTGAGGGACGTTGATCAGACATATAATCCTATCGCGCCTTCCTATCTCAGGAAGCGCAGACCTAGGCATCTTCTGTTTAGCACTTATTGTACTAAATGGAAGAAGCGTTGATTTATCGTTCCCCAATCAGGTGTCAAATTGTGCCTTTCTTTTGTTGTGAACGGAATGAACTTGAACAGTAACTTAATCTGTAAGACTTAAATCTTTAATTCTTTAACGTTAACTTATTATTTAAATTGCTTAACTTAAATTTAAATTTTATCTTGTAGAGCTTAGAGCTCTTTCCTTTAATTGTAAACTTGCTCTCATGGTATTTCTGCCCCTTCCCTCCCTTTCTCTTTCCACTGACTTGCAGGCTGAAGCCATCCAAGACATTCAACTAATCGAAATCCACCTACAGCTACAAGCAACCATCCAATCAGCGCCAAGTGTGGTAAAAACATGAATTTTTTTTTATACATTGGTACCAAAGACTGCAATTTATACTAGACCGTTCATGGTCAAATAAATTGTTCATAAAAGGAAGACTTTTTTTAACCGTGTAACTTCAAATTCGTGTAAAAAAAGAGTTGGGTGTATAAGATCAATAACACAATGTTCTTAATGTTCAAATTTATCGCATAATATTACATAGTTCGAAATCATTGGTGATCTGATGGTCCGAGGTCACCAAAAGTTTGATAGGACCAGAAAAATAAAAATATTGGTGGTCTGTGGGACCAGTAGCAAAATTGCCAAAAATTTGCAAGATTTCATCTCTAAACAAAAGTTTTCTGCAGTTTCATCTTTCAAAATACACCAAACAACATTGTAGTCCATGGAGATGAAAGTTCCATCCATGCTTAGACGGAACTTTAGTTGGACGGCGCTAAAGTGCCTTACTTGGCCAGCGGCCAAGATGCTTTAGTGGTGTTGTAAGTGGTCACGTACTTGAAGGAGATAAAGCGATTATCCATTTTGGGGATGCTGCATGCTGGGGTTAAAAGAATGCCTAGAGCTAGCTTGTCACACAAGAATGTCTGTGTTCTCATGTGACAAAAATGATCCTGAGTTCTGAACTACTACAGTATTTAATCATAAAACTACATAAAACAAAACTTATTTCAATAGGTATTTCTTGTAGAGATACTGCTGAAAATCTCTTCTGACAAAATAACATTATGACTATTAGAGGAACAAATTTTCCATTGACATTTGTTAAAAAAATGTTATCGAACAAACATGAAACTTTCCCTAAAGGTTTTTAGATAAAACAAATCAATTGATGCTCCAAAACACATGCTTTTCTTATTTTTTTTGTGCTAATAATGGTGATGGGATGTCAATAGGTAATCTATAGCCATTGTCCAAGTAAACCACTTTCAGCTGAAAAGAATGCAAGTTGAGTAGCATGTGTATAACAAATAATTAAAATGCAAGATATTTACGGTACACTGTTTTCTGTGTTTGACTATACATCTACATTAATAGTTTTTGTTGGATTATCTTGCATGTAATACATATTTTGTGTTAAAAATACATTTAAATAAACATATGTTTTTATTTTTCAGAAGGTAGCAGTTTGTCTTTTCATTTATATTTTCTAAATCTCTGCTGCTGACTTGACATAAGACAAATTTGTTTTAGACCTCTGAGAAAAACTGCACATAATTGGTCTAAAGTAGTCCGCTCTCAATATGGCCTAATTAAGAAAAATTAACTGTGTCAAGAAATTATTAGTAAAAATGAAACTTACTCCATGTTCCCTAACTTTGTCGCCAATCCACTTATCTAGCTTCAGATACTCTCTCCGAGAGGCCAGGCACGCCAGATCGATGACAAACATAAAAGGTGTTAAATTAAGTAACATGGACAATGCCTTCAAATCTTGAGCAACATCCAATATACGGGACAATCTTGTTTGATCACCATCTCCCCTGATATACCAATCAGCCATTGCATGCATTATGATACTTCGAATGGTTGCAGCACAAAACTGAAAAATTAAAAAATTGTAGATTATCATAAAACCATGACATAATACTTAAAATACTAATAAAATATTAAATATTATTATTAAATATTATTATTAATTAAATATTATAGTTTATATTGAAGGTAAATGAAGTTTTAATATAGATGAGATATGATCTTATTTAAAGCACACATGTGAACATAAAAACGATGACACACACAGCAATGCACAAAAACAAAAAAATTCTACAAGACAGGAGGGGAAAACATGAAAGAATGTTTTATAATAAAAGAAGGAATCAAATATATCACTATTATCTGTTAACCAATTCATCATGTTTGGGACTAAATTGTAGAGAGAACAATAAAAATCAGTAGCATCATCAAGGTGAAATTCCTAGAATGGCCATAAACCAAAAAGAAGTATTAAACAATGCAAAAACTGAGCATTGATTTTTGCAACAAGCAGTCTTCACCATAGGGGACTATTACATTCTTGAAAACACTTTTTATATTTCTAAAAAAATTTAAAAATTGAAAGTATTACCCTGGTCTGAGCTCCCCATTCATAAATTGACTAAGATTCATTGATTGAAAAATCATACCCCATTGTATTCATTTTCCTCAAGTCATAGCGCTCCACTTGAGAAAAAATAAAATTTCAAAACAGTGTCCATTCTTTTCCTGATAAAAGTATTTACAAAGCATTCCCTCAGTTGATAACAATAAGTACCTATCTTTCATTTTTCATCATTTTTTTCATTTTAGATCAAAAACATGAAATATTTTGAGAATGGTGGGTGTTAATATATTATAAATAATGGAATTCACTTTTAAATAAAAAGCTATTTATTAAATTCTTAAATACTTAGTTTCATAACATTTACATACACCATTGTGTTTTTCTAATATTTTATTAAGATTTAAAAAGAAAAAAAAAAGACACAAGACACACACATGACTGAAAACTGATTTATTCATATTCAGGGATACTCAAAATGTGCAGATCCATCAAAGTTTGAGGGTTGGATTTTTGACCTCAATGCAATACTTTCCCTTTACATTACTATGTATGGTATGAAAAGTAAAACTACATACATTTTAGAATAAACTTTTGTATAATAAATACAAACTCATTATTTGAAAACATAAAATTTAAAAATTGAGAAGCATGTCTTTATTTATAGAGCTACAGAAAAATGGTAATTATGCGGTTGATATGTTGTTTCCATAAGTTCCATTTGTTAAGTACTAAAAAATTTCTTAATTAACCTAAGTATGAAAATAAGATAGTTTAGTCTGATGGGAAAGCAATAATTAAAAAATCTGACGCAGGCAGCACATGACTTTCCCTGCAGACTTATATTTACATTCTCTTTATTTTAATTAAATTTAATTCACTCTTAATTCAATTTTCGTTCTCATTTGGTAAATGGACTTATTTTCAAAGGTGGCATACAGAAAATACGAAAAAACTAAAATATCTTGAGAACGGCTAGTCCTAGTGTAATGGAGTTGGTCTTATTCTTTCCATAGTTAAAAATTATATATAACACAAGCATTTAATGGATATATTTAAGCATACGTAGTTTTTATTTTAGATTTTTGCAATTTTTGCGGGCCATTTCATAAAAAAAGCAGGTTGTTCTTTTCCGAATTGTACTAAAATCTAATCAGCACCAGAGTGTCTCACAAATAACTTATTTACCAAATAGTGTGAAATTTGGTCAATTAGTACTTTAGCTAGGGTGGATACCTGAAATTTTTTAGGGGCCATTTCGTAAAAAAAGGCGGGTTCTTCTTTTCCGAATCGTATCAAATTCTAATCAGCACCAGAATATCTAATAAGAAACTTAACTAACAAATTTTGTGAAATTTGGTAGATTAGTATTTTAGCTAGAGCGGATAAATGAAATTTTTACAGGCCATTTCGCCATAAAAGGAGGGGTTCAATTTTTACAAATCATACCAAAAACTAATCAGCACCAGGGTCACATCCAAGTGACTTACCTACCAAATTTTATGAAATTCGGTCCATTAGTTTTTGAGTAAGAGTGGATAGATGGATACATACACTGCACAGACACACAGACGGACAGGGTAGGTCGGACGCGTGGTCTGGGTCTCAACAACAACACACAGATGTCACGCTAAAAATTGTTTTTCCGTATTCTAGAGGTCTCGAGACGTGTAGTTAAATCGAAATCTCGGGTTGCGATTTTTGACATGATTCCAATACTTTCCCTATACATTACCATGTATTGCAGGGAAAGTAAAAATCTGATTTTTTGTGGGCCATTTCATAAAAAAAGGCAGGTTGTTCTTTTCCGAATCGTACCAAAAACTAATCAGCACCAGACTGTCCAACAAGTGACTTATCTACCAAATTTTGTGAAATTTCGTCAATTAGTATTTCAGCTAGAGTGGATACATGATATTTTTGAGGGCGATTTCGCAAAAAAAGGAGAGTTCTTTTTTCCCAAATTGTACCAAAAACTAATCAGCACCAGAGTATCCCACAAGTGATTTATTTACCAAATTTTGTGAAATTTGGTCAATTAGTATTTCAGCTAGAGTGGATACATGATATTTTTGCGGGCCATTTTGCAAAAAAAGGCGGGGTTTTTTTTTCCGAATTGTACCAAAAACTAATCAGCACCAGGGTCACACCCAAGGGTCTAACCTACCATATTTTATGAAATTCGGTCCATTACTTTTTGAGTTAGAGTGGATACATACATTGCACAGACACACAGACACACACACACGTCATGCTAAAAATAAGTTTTTTCGTATTCTAGGTCTCGAAACGTGTAGATCTGTCGAAAACTCGAGTTGCGATTTTTGACATGATTCCAATACTTTCCCTATATATTACCATGTATTGCAGAGAAAGTAAAAATCTGATATGGGAAGCACATGACTTTCCCTGCAGACTCAAATTCATTTTTTCTTTATTTCTTTAAGAACTCATTAAATTGAGTTTAATTTCACAAAATGACACTAAATTTGCATTTTTAATTCAATTTCTGCTTTTATTTGGTAATTGGACATTTTTCCAAAGGTGGTATTAAAAAATGCGAAAAATCTCAAATATCTCGAGAACGGTTAGTCCTATCGTAATAGAGTTGTTCTCTTTCTTTTCCTCATCAAAAATTACGTATAAAACAAGCATTTAATTGATACATTTGAACATACGTAGTCTCTTTTTAGATATTGGCGATTTTTAAGGGGTCATTTCGTAAAAAAAGGCAGGTTGTTCTTATCTGAATCGTACCAAAATCTAATCAGCACCAGAGTATCCCACATGTGATTTATCTACCACATTTTGTGAAATTTGGTCAATTTATATTTCAGCTAGAGTGAATACATGAGATATTTGAGGGCCATTTTGAAAAAAAGCTGGGTTCTTTTTTTCTGAATTGTACCGAAAACTAATCAGCACCAGGGTCAAACCCAAGGGTCTTACCTACCAAATTTTATGAATTTCGGTCCATTAGTTTTTGAGTTAGAGTGGATACATACATTGCACAGACACACACACAGACGTCACGCTAAAAATAGTTTTTTCATATTCTAGAGGTCTCGAAATGTGTAGATCCGTCGAAAACTCGAGTTATGATTTTCGACAAGATTCCAATACTTTCCCTATACATTACCATGTATTGCAAGGAAAGTAAAAAGGCTATAGATTGGGAAAAGATAATTGTGAATTATCAGCATTAACTGAAAGGTACAATCACACTATTTATAAGAATAATTATTTATTTTAGAAAAATATTTGCATTTACTTACGCTATCTAAATATATATTTCTATTATTTAAAAATAATTAGATAAAAATGAATGCAAAAAGAAAATGTTGGACTTTCAGCAATACACAAGAGCATAAACAAAGTTGTATAATTGAGCAGTTTAAAGAATTTAAAAATTCAATTCCTTATCCATTTTTAAACTTACTATGACTTACAACATTTCCTCATATAAAATTTCAAACAAATTGATAAATAAGAAGAAAACTTCATTCAATAGCCACTGCATGTAAATGTGAAAAATTGTACTTCTTATTTGAATGAAAATATCTGTGCAGTCTGTAGCAGAAAATTTAAGCATCATACAGTCATGAAATTTGATATACACATGTACTTCAGAACTCATAAAGGTACAATATTAAAATCAGCTACTGAATTACCTGACTATGCCATGCTAGATGCAACACCATGGCTGAATTTGGGTGATTTCCAAGAAAGACTGGTATAAGTGTAGACAACAATTCTTTGTGAAGAATATTGATAGATTTCTGAAAACAAAAGATTTAAGAAATAAAAGAAAAATTATATATATATATATATATATATATATTCTTTCATCAAAACTAACATTACAGGTTTGAACAAGCAGTCAAGCTTTGTTTGATAAATTCATATATAAATAATTTGAATATGACATATATTGCTTTTTAACTAATAATTTTTTATGCCATCTCATTAAGGCAAAAGAATATAGTAATTTAATCTTGAATCAATTTCAAATATCATTCATGATTTAGGATAAAAAGTTTTGGAACATGCAAATTGCAAATGTGGAAAACATGTTTTTATTAAAAATATGTACATAATAAATATGCACTATAATATGAAATCTTATATTAAGTAAACCCCATATGGAATATCTGAATAGATCATGAGAAAATGTCATTTATTTAAAACATTTATTTAAGATTTTCTTTAAAATATGCAAGATCGTTATGCAGGGTTGGAACGGCTGAAGAAGCAATTTGGAGCAGCTTTGGGAGCAGCAAAATTATCAATTTGGAGCAGTTCGGAGCAGTAAAAATGCCAATTTGGAGCAGTTGAGAGCAGCAAGATTATTAATTTGGAGCAGTTCAGAGCAGGGTGCGTACACTTTTTTGAAAGTGAAATTCAAGGACTTTCTCAAGGACATTACAAAAAAAATCAAGGACCTATTTTACCTTTGCACAAAACTGAGTCAGTACAAAAATTGCATTTTTAAGTTTTTTTTTTTTAAATTAATGAATTTGTAAGAAGTTTTAAATATAAAAATATATTGCTAAACAGAAAAAATGTAACCATATGTAATTGACATAATGCATGAATTATCTGTTATCACCGAAATTCTTGAAAAAATCTGAATGTATTTACAATCCAAAAAAACCATCCTTATAATACTTCTTACAGTTTAAAAATATGTTTATATATTATATTAATGGGGTAATAAATATAAAAAATTATCTTAAGTTTGTATTTATAGTACAATTTAAAAACCTTAATTTTGGAATTCTTTTATTTTAACACAAAATATTTGAAAAAATTTCAAAACACAAGCAAAATAGATTCTAGTGTAATATATTTTTAACCAATAGTTAGAAATTATTGTAAAAATTGAAATTCAAATCAAAGCTATAATTATCAAATTTTATTATTGAACAGTTGCAACAAAATTTGATATCAACATTTTCAAAAATTTATGGAAATAAAAAACATTAAATAAAATATTTATGTCACACTTATCCCATACCTCACCTCTGAATTAGATAGAAAAATGAATCAGTAATAAACCATAACAAATGTTATTATATTACTTAGTATTGTTAGCTACATCTAATTTTTTATTCAATTATTTTTCTAAATCATGTAATGTGCAATTAATGTGCAACAATATGGAGATGGAAATTGATGGAAAAGGATTATTGTGTACTCTCGGAAATGCCCGCGAAAAAAAAAATTAATTTGACGATCGTACTATCTATGTGAAAATAATTAAAAAATTAACCTTTATCATCAACCATAATATGAAAATAATCTTGTTTAGTCAAGTTAATGTGCAACAATAGGGAGATGGAGATGGATGAAAAAGGATAATTACGTACTCTCGGCAACGCTCGCGAAAAAAAACTGAATTTCATGATCGTACAATTTATGTAAAAATTAAAAAATTAACCTTCATAATCAACCAAAATATGAAAATAAGCTAGTTTAGTCAAGTTAATGTGCAACAATATGGAGATGGATGGAAAAGAATAATTACGTACTCTCGGCAACGCCAGCGAAAAAAAAAACTGAATTTCATGATCGTACAATTTATGTGAAAATTAACCTTTATAATCAACCAAAATATGAAAATAAGCTAGTTTAGTCAAGTTAATGTGCAACAATGGGGAGATGGAGATCAATGTAAAAGGATAATTGTGTACTCTTGGAAACGCCCGCGAAAAAAAAAACTGAATTTCACGATCGTACATTTATATGAAATTAATTAAAAAAATAGCCTTTATAATCAACCAAAATATGAAAATAAGTTAGTTTAGTGAAGTTAATATGAAAAAAATAGGGAGATGGAGATCGACGGAAAAGGATGATTGCGTAATCTCGGCAACAACCACAAAGAAAACAAAAAACTAAATTTCACGATCGTACTATTTATATGAAAATAATTAAAATGTTAACCTTTATAATCAACCAAAATATGAAAATAACTTTGTTTAGTCAAATAAATGTGCAACAATAGGGAGATGGAGAAGGATGGAAAAGGATAATTACGTACTCTCGGCAACGCCCGAGAAAAAAAACTAAATTTCACGATCGTACTATTTATGTGAAATTAATTAAAAAATTAGCCTTTATAATCAACCAAAATATGAAAATAAGTTAATTTAGTCAAGTTAATATGCAACAATAGGGAGATGGAGATCGATGGAAAAAGATGATTGCGTAATTGCGGCAACGGCCACAAAGAAAACAAAAAACTCAATTTCACGATCGTACTATTTATATGAAAATAATTTAAAAGTTAACCTTTATAATCAACCAAAATATGAAAATAAGCTAATTTAGTCAAGTTAATGTGCAATAATAAGGGGACAGAGATAAATGAAAAAAGTTTATGAAAAGTTTAACAGTAAAAGGCCATTGTATACTTTCAGCAAAGTCCCTCCCCCCTTTAAAAAACAAGAAAGATCAATCATGCTTAAAGCATTGATTATGAAACACTTTCCAACTTCAATGCAATTTTATTTAAAAAGTCGAAAATGCAATACATTCCTCGGTAATATTTTAAAACTTATCACGATACTACATTGATTTATTATATTTGAAAACTTAAACCTTCATTGAAAAAAATGAACTTCATTCAAAAGACGGCATTGAAATATAAATTGCGTGGTTTAAATATCTCTAAAATGCAATACATTCCACGGTAATATTTTTAAATCTATCATAATACTACGATAATTTATTATATTTGAAAACTTCATCAAAAACAACTGAAATTAATTCAAATGACGTCATAGAAAAAATAACACGCCTGGATCTCTCTATAAAAGCAGGATTTCATTCATAACTTTCTCCATTTCATTCATTACAATACTATAATAATTTATTTTATTTAAAAATTAAGACCATGGAGCTACAATTTATAAACTTTATGCTTAAAACTTCATCGAAAAATATCGTCCTTCTGTTTATAAAATCAATTAATATTTCATTCATATCAGCCATGCAGACTCCATGGACTGAATTATTTTGTGTTAAAGAAATACAGTAATTCTAATACAACTCATTCTACATATTTTGCTGTTTACATTTTACATAGGTGAAAAATAGGCTTAATTGTAAAAATAATCAAATTTGAATCAGAATTTAAACTCAAATATATTGTCATTGTGTTATTTTAGTATGTAGATGCACAGAATTTAAGCAGAAATAAAGTAGTTTTAGGATGGATACAACACTCAATATGAATTAAAAAGAACTTTAAAAAATCACGAATTTGAAACAAGATGGATGCCATATCTCATTTTGAAGTGGGTCATGTGATCGTTTCATATCATGGTCGTTTCATATAAGATGTGTAATTATTATTTTAATTTTTATTTAAAAAACTACTGAATATATTTAGCTGAATTTTTTTTTATATATTTTATGGAACAATTTGACTATTACTTAAAATTTTCGAAGCAATTTGTGAATTTTAAATCCGCTTAAAAAATGTTAGAAAAATTAGGTCCCATAGGGCTCAATGTATTTCATTTTTTCAACCCGGGTTCAATCCAAAACTAATTGTGTGATATTATTCATTTATATTCCCATAGGTCCTACAGACCGTCTGAACAACATACTAAAATTTCATTTTGATTAAGTCATTTTTACGGCAGTTATCGTGCTAACGGACAGACAGACAGAATGAACAAAGTCATAAACACTTTACAACTTTGTTGTAAAGTGTTAAAAAGACTGAATTGTGCAATCTTATAATTTAAGTGAAATATAATTTGTTTAGTAAAATATTTCTTTATTTTTACTAGCACTATAAAAATAAATTAGGTCTATTGTTCGGATATGAAATCATTAGAAGAAAATGGATGTAAACTGATAATTTTGGACTCTCAGCAAAGCAGGGAATATGAATTGAATGGTGGGATGCATGGATTTCACGGGATTTTTCATCGTTTTGGGAGTAATGTCCGTAAAACCATAAGATGAAGTAAAAATCCGTACAAACAAAGGAAAATCCAAAAAAGTTGGCACAATCGGAAACGCGACACGCCGGCGCAAGGAGCAGACCACAGAATACTATATTCCGGCGCCGTTCAAAATGCAAACCACGTGTTAATGACGAAACGAACGGCCACCATTCGCGGAAAATTCAACTGTGATTGACAGCGCTGGGGAAAAGAGAACTGGTATGCAATTGTGACGTAATATGTGACGTTGGAATTCTAGTACAACCGGAATTTTGCAGTTTTTGAATTGGAAATGAGAAATTCAAGGATTTTCCAGACCTTTTTGAAAATAATCCCAATTTTCCAGGCTATTCAAGGCCTTGAAAAAAAATAATGAAATTCAAGGACTTTCAAGGTTTTCCAGGCCGCGTACGCACCCTGTCAGAGTAGCAAAATTACCAATTTGGAGCAGTTTTCAACATAATTTTTTTTGGGGGGAACATTGAATTTGTTTGGAACATAAAAAGAAAAAGAAAATTTACATTTTATCATTTTGTATAAACATTTGAACTAATGTTTGTTGTTTCATTAATTTTGGTTTGTGAGAAAGCAGTTTTTGCTTTTATCCTGTAGGTAGATGGGCATTATTTCTTGTTTGGTTATGAAGCTTCTTTGTTCAAGACCTTTAACTGCATGATAGACTATTTGTACATGATTATCAATAGATATTAGGGTTCGAAAAATCTATTGCCTGACATGCCCGGGGCATATAAAAATTTCAACCGGGCATGCATTAATTTTTATTACATGCCCAGTCGGGCATATAATAAAACTTTATTTGACATTAACCTGATTAGGTCAATCGGTAGCCGAAATCGAGTAACCAGCACTTCACTGCAAATATTTTATGTTCAACTTTTAAAGCCGAGTAAGAGAAGAAGATGAAAAAGAAAAGTCTTAATTATTCAGCAATGGACTATGAATGGCTTTCGCAGCGAGATAGTTGATAACTGTGGGGAGAAAAAGTTTCACAGTTTACGGGCGACAGTGACGTCACTAAAAGAAACAAGCAGAACCTCTGGCACAGTGCCAAAGCAGCTCCTCGTTCTCTTCTCTCTCTCTTTCTCTCATTCATTTGAGCTTGATTCCTCGGGTAGCTTTGGGAGATTTGTGGAAGTGCACAAGTGTTGATAAGCAGAGATGCAGATTACTATAGAATCTCTGTAGTTTCTATCTGTAGTTTCCAATTTTGACATGTAAGGCTACATATATGACATACCTGCCAACTTTTACGCATTATGCGTAAAATTTACGCATTTTAACTGCTCTTTATGATTTTACGCATATATTGCTATATTTTACCCATTTCTGCATTTATTTGAATTTTTTAGCATTACTAAGAAATCAATCTACAGCGAAATTCTCTGACTATTTTTGTTTGAAATTTATCAATTAACCAGACATGGTATAATTCTTCGAAAACACAGATTTTCCCGCTTTTTTAGCACTGATTTCTACCATCCCCAGAATCGTAGCAAATCCATAATAAAATGCAGGGTCATGCCAATCAAATTAACGGAGATTTACGGCCGCGTGTAATGTAAATTAAGATCTCGATTGCTTATTTTATGAAAGTAATAAATATACTTCTTCAAAGGTTGTCTAATTCAGCATAAATCACTAACATGTTATTTTGTTCATTAATTTTGCATAAACACTGCGATTGCGCAATTCAGTTTGTTCTTATGAATCACCAAGAGTACAATAATATCTTTTTTTCATTAATTTCAATCTTCTAAATATTGCATTTTTGATTGACTATACTAGCTTATTTTCATATTCTAATTAATTATTATGGTTAATTTCCTAATTATTTTCGCATAAACAGTGCAATTACGCAATTCAGCTACTTCGCGTGAATTGTCGAGAGTACGTTAGTATCTTTTCCCATCCATCTCCATCATTTAAATGTTGCATATTAGATCAACTAAATTAGCATATTTTCATATTCTGATTAATTATTATGGTTAATTTCTTAATTATTTTCGCATAAACAGTGCAATTGCGCAATTCAGTTACTTCGCGTGAATTGCCGAGAGTACGTTAGTATCTTTTTCCATCCATCTCCATCATTTAAATGTTGCATATTAGATCTACTAAACTAGCTTATTTTCATATTATGGCTAATTAAAGATTAGTTTTTTAATTATATTTGCATAATACAAATTTTTCTATTTTGAAAAATGAGTATGAACTCTGTGAAGGGATATTTTCCAAAAAGTGGTATTAAAGCAATGATTTAGGCAAATAAAAAGGAAACGATTTTGGCAGGAATATAATTCAGTGCCATATATATATATATATATATATATATATATATATATATATATATAAATAAAAATTAAATGATTTTAATCGAAAATAATGCATAAACTAATGTATGTACAAAAAAACCCATCTCTAGCATATCTGTTACAAATGAGTAACTATAGGCCAAGACTAAGGATAAAGAGAGAAGGTAACATATCACTACAATGGAAAGGGGGATGAGAAGAATATTAGGATTCAAAAATCACAATTAAAAGTATATAAAAATAAATAAAAATAAAACTCGGCAAAAATGAGAATAGGCAATAACAATCAGCTTAAGATAAGAGATTAAGAATAGATAACAATTAATTGAAACCCCACAAAAAATGGCGGTTAGTTCGAAATTGCATTCTCATCAGGACAGCCATACAATTCGAATTAAAACCAATAGAATATCCAGTTTCTGACAATGGCGATAGTATTTAACTATAGACACCATTGGAACTGTCTACTGGCTAGTGGAAGGAGAAAAATAAATCAAATGAATTATACAAATCTGAAAAACAATACCTCCTCGAACTGAAACACGAAATCAAAAGCATAGCACCAAGTGTAAGATAAACTAGTGACTGAGCATTTCACCTCACTTCGTCAATGCGAGTGGGCACCGGAATGAATACACTTGAACGACACATAATATGCATGGAGACCCTCAAAAATAGCAATCAGTATAGGACTCAGGACAAGTGGAAAATAGTCATTCGAAAATAGCAAACAGTATCAGACTCAGGCCAAGTGGAAAGTGAGGTGATAAGAATAGGTGAATTTTCAAAAATGAGTAAACCAGTCAAAGACAAATAATGCATGTGTAAAACCATTACGTGGTATATTTGAAATTATTAATAATATTATTTACAAATACTTCCGGGTATTGGTAATTTTAACAAATGTGATTAAGTTTATTGATGTGGAGAAAGTGAAACTGAGGATCAGAAAGTCGATGTATTCGAAATAGCTGGTTTAAAATGATGTTTCTAAACAATTGAATAGAATTACAAGAATGATATGATAGCAGCTTTATGATAGCGAAGTTGTAAGAATCTTTTTTATCATATAGATTGGTGATTACATGATTATTGAGGGTATCTAAATTTAGGTCTAAAAAATTAACAGTTTGACTAACGCAAGGCTCATTAGGAATTAATTCATGGTTAGACGGGTAAAAATCAATATTAATGGGATAGGAATCATCATTGATAATACAAATTAAGTCGTCAACATATCTATATATAATATATGAATTAGAGTTAAAATGACATTCATAATAATAAAGATATAAGTTAGCTAGTATACTACTACTACAGCCACCTTGTGGTACACCAGATGTTTGTAAATAAATGTTATCACCTTGGATAATATAATTGTTGTATAACACAAAGTGCAAGAGCATAGGAAAATTTTTGACATTAAAAGCAACATGATTGGAAGATATATAGTCATCATAAAGAGAGATAATAACTTTATGTAAATCTTTAATGACAATATTATTAAATAGGTCTTTAAAATCAAAGGTTTGGAAACCAAGAATTTGTGGAAACTTGCTAAGATGATTAACTAAATCAAAACTATTGTTCAAAATGAAATATCCTGAATTCCTGAATTTAAGAGATTCATTAATTCGATTTAAACAGTTAAGCAAGTACTTACTAGCTGTAGTGGTAAAGGTATTATGTCCACAAGTGACTGTTCTAAAACTGAGAGGAGATTTGTGGAATTTAGGAACCAAAGTAACATAAGGAAATTTAAAAAACTTGCAATTAATATTTAATTGTGTATATAATTTTAGCATTTTAGTTTTGATATGGATAGACTGATTATTAATGGGTTTAAAAATTTGATTATTTTTTAAATAATTCTGTAACAGAGAAACATAATATTTTTTACAAATGATGGCATAATTATTAGAAGCTTTATCTACATAAGTTATGACAAAATGTTGTTGAAGTTCTTTGATAGCAGATAGGAGTTGTTTATAAGGATACCTAGGCTTCGTTAATTTAATGTTTATAATAACATTTTTAAGTAGATGTAAGGTAGTATACTTCCATAGATTGAATGCTTCAATAGGAATAGAATGTGAACAAGCAAGTTGATATATGAATTTATCAAAATCAAATGATAGAGACTGAAGAAGTTGTTTAGGGTGATGGCAGAATGGAATGCGAAATTTAGACCCCTTATTCATAATATCCCTAAGAATATCATCTTGAACTATACTGAGATCCCCAGTAATAATGTGACCATGAGTGGAGTTGACAAAAGGGGTAAGATTTTGATTGCTGCATACACATGATGTAAGATCATCGGAGTTTAATGTCCTGGAAACTTCATTGTAATTGTAAATAGTTCTACCAATTGATATATATATATATATATATATATATATATAGATATAAATTAGTGAATCCAATGTTAGAATGTAAGTAGTAACTCATAATACACTATTCCAAAATTTTCTACAAAATACAAAGAAATAAAAGAAATTAAAACATAAAGAGGAAATTATAAAGCGTAATATATATATATATTATTAAAGATCAATATTTGTTACACTCTTTAGTGAAAACCTGTGTTTTACTAAACATAAATATTTGTTTTCTTTAAAAAATAATTTTCACCGGATAAAACCTTTATATATTTTTAGTTTTATAATTTATTGTCCTAAAATTTTATAAAATTGGTGTCCTGAATTTAAATATTCTACCAGTACTATGCCTGATATTTAATGCAGTATTGTTTTAATGCAGGTACTTGTACATTAGGTACTTGTACATTAGTTACATTAATTAGAAATGTCATTTACATGTGTAGTTTAAAAAAAATCATCATAAATGTCATTCACGCAAAATTTTACACATTCTAATTTTTCCAGGTTGGCAGGTATGATATGATATTTAATATATTTACTTTCATGGGCGCCAGAGCTATCAACAATGAAAAATGTCATTAGGAAAATGTTGGGCATGTAGAATTTTATCTTGGGCATCTATATATTTGGACAACATGCCCGAAGGGCATGTAGAAATTTTTTGATTTTTCTAACCCTGATAGGTATTTTTTCTGTCGACCCCCCGCCTCAATTCAATGGTGAAATGTTTCCACATTTTTACTCTCTTATATAATAGAATAGAGAAAGTATTGTTTTCACAAGCATTTTCTATTTCGAGATTTTTATGCCAATACCTACTGAAAACATTTTGACTATTTTAAAGTAATGCCCATCTGTTGTCGATTGCTAGTGTACACGATAGATGCCATAAACACTGATGGATTTTCACAAAATTTTATATCCGGTTTTATTATCGAAAAATCTAGAACTAGATAGAATTTTTTGAAATTCGAGTGAAATTTTATAATTTCTATGGCAGTATGAGACAAAAGTTTGCATAATCATGCATAAAAGGGATTATTTATGACTCAGTGATCATGAAACTTAACAGCTTCAATCACTGTAGTGATTTCACTCAGCTGATGAAGATTTCAGTAGTGAAAAAAGAAAATATCAATAGTTTTAAGACTACTTTTTCAGTAGTGATGCAAGAAATGAAACATATATGCTCACATAATGCATGTACAAAAAAATTATTTAAGCATATATATATATATATATATATATATATATATATATATCATATAAAACGAAGTGAAAACTTTTATACAACGGAAATTCTTATACTTCAAGTGTTGGCGCAAAGCAGCACATGCACAAAAAGTATCATATAAGATTCAAATAAAAGAGGGAAACGACCAATTGCATAGCATAAATGGCAGAGGTGGATTACGACACCTCTTTCCCGGTTAGAAGCGTGCTTTTAAGCCCGGGCAACACTCCTGGAACCAATGCCATGCAGTGGCCTATCTTCCGGATAAGTGTGAAGTCAAAAAAAAAAAAAAAAAAAAAAAAAAAAAAAAAAAAAAAAAAAAAAAAAAAAAAAAAAAAAAGCGAAGCAAACCATCTAGAAGCGACCACAAGACCAGAAACTACCTCAAGACTAGAAGCGACCATTGCAAGACTTTAGAAGCGACCATTGCAAGAGAAAGGGATGGAATGTAATCCGTATGAAGTGCATGCTGACGCTTAAAACAGAAATCTGTTATCAACGTGCACCAGGGTGCGCTGTCCACACATGCGCAATGGTCCCACTAAGAACTTAAAGTGTTACTGCAAACATCCGCTATATCTCTAAAGTATGCATTTTTTTCCTTTTCTGTATTGAAAATTGAATTATAATAGTATTTCAGGAAGCTTTCGGGATAATTTCTTTTTATTGCTTCTTCCATGATATTTCTGTTATGTATGATACAATCAGTCTTGAAAGTATTAAGACGTTGATTTCTCTTGAGGTGATTGATGACAACATTTCTAAATATGTTTTTAGTTAAGTTGGATTTCCAGTCAATAATGTGGTTAATTTTAATATTGAAGTTGTTTCTTTTGCCAAATAAAACAGTATATGTGCCATATTTACTATCTTGCTTTAGTGTGATATCTAAAAAATCAACACTGTTTTCTTCTGTTCCTTTATTTTCAATCAATTCCAGTTCTTTAGGATAAAAACTAAAATCAAACGGTGGCATGTTCGTATATTGTCCAAAAAGGACATCGTCAACGTAACGAAAGTATGGTAATTCATGTAAGATGTGAGTGCCCTCTTCAAATTTATTCAAATAAAGGTCGGCAAGCAGGGAGGAACAGCCCCCTCCCATGGGGATACCTTTTATTTGTTGAAAATAGTTTGTTCCATCAAATAAAATATTCTCAAACAGCACGATGCGCAACAAGTCTTGATATTTTCCGATAGTAATGACCTCCTTTAAGTCATATATTGCATATATCTCCTTCAATATCTCATATAAATTTTCTAGATTAATATTGTTGAATAAATCTCGGAAATCCAAACTTTTAAAACGTAAGTCCTTATTATAAAACCGTAGTCTGTTATAGTTAAAATCTGTTATAGTATATAAATAATAGTTACGATGTAATCAACAGACTACAGTTTTATAATAAGGACTTACGTTTTAAAAGTTTTGATTTCCGAGATTTATTCAACAATATTAATCTAGAAAATTTATATGAGATATTGAAGGAGATATATGCAATATATGACTTAAAGGAGGTCATTACTATCGGAAAATATCAAGACTTGTTGCGCATCGTGCTGTTTGAGAATATTTTATTTGATGGAACAAACTATTTTCAACAAATAAAAGGTATCCCCATGGGAGGGGGCTGTTCCTCCCTGCTTGCCGACCTTTATTTGAAAAAATTTGAAGAGAGCACTCACATCTTACATGAATTACCATACTTTCGTTACGTTGACGATGTCCTTTTTGGACAATATACGAACATGCCACCGTTTGATTTTAGTTTTTATCCTAAAGAACTGGAATTGATTGAAAATAAAGGAACGGAAGAAAACAGTGTTGATTTTTTAGATATCACACTAAAGCAAGATAGTAAATATGGCACATATACTGTTTTATTTGACAAAAGAAACAACTTCAATATTAAAATTAACCACATTATTGACTGGAAATCCAACTTAACTAAAAACATATTTAGAAATGTTGTCATCAATCACCTCAAGAGAAATCAACGTCTTAATACTTTCAAGACTGATTGTATCATACATAACAGAAATATCATGGAAGAAGCAATAAAAAGAAATTATCCCGAAAGCTTCCTGAAATACTATTATAATTCAATTTTCAATACAGAAAAGGAAAAAAATGCATACTTTAGAGATATAGCGGATGTTTGCAGTAACACTTTAAGTTCTTAGTGGGACCATTGCGCATGTGTGGACAGCGCACCCTGGTGCACGTTGATAACAGATTTCTGCTTTAAGCGTCAGCATGCACTTCATACGGATTACATTCCATCCCTTTCTCTTGCAATGGTCGCTTCTAAAGTCTTGCAATGGTCGCTTCTAGTCTTGAGGTAGTTTCTGGTCTTGTGGTCGCTTCTAGATGGTTTGCTTCGCTTTTTTTTTTTTTTTTTTTTTTTGACTTCACACTTATCCGGAAGATAGGCCACTGCATGGCATTGGTTCTGGGAGTGTTGCCCGGGCTTAAAAGCACGCTTCTAACCGGGAAAGAGGTGTCGCAATCCACCTCTGCCATTTATGCTATGCAATTGGTCGTTTCCCTCTTTTATTTGAATCTTATATATATATATATATATACAATTATGCATTAATATATATATTTATATTATAAGTTTTATCCAGTTATAAATACTTTATATTGAAAACAAACATTTCCGTTTGATAAAGCACAAGTTTTCACTAATGATAATAACAAATATTAATCTTTAATAAAAAATAAAATATAGCAATGTATTTATAGATGTAAATATATCAATTTTAATATATTGATGCTTGTGCTTTATCAAACGGAAATGTTTGTTTTCAATATAAAGTACTTTTAACTGGATAAAACTTATAATATAAATATACAGGGTGTCCAGTGCTATCGGTGCCCAGTCGCTATTTCCTCAACCGTTAGTCACAGAGATATACTTCCAATTGCAAAAATGTTTCAAATTTTAAAATCTATTATCTTAGAAACAGTTTAAATCAATCAAATGTATTTCTGAAAGAAATATGAAATATAAATTTTTATACGGTCTCCCGGTCCTACCAATTATATTTAGGAAAATCATGCTCATATAATTTCATGCAAAATAAAAAATCTTCCATTTATGACCAAAATTCACAGAGTTATGAAGAATTAAACTTTATGACTTAAGTCGCTTTTTTGCACATAAAAATGTCCCGTTTCAGGCAACCAACCAATCAGAGACCGTATTGACCATTTCTCAGCACAAAAAGTACTTAATTTTAAACAGCTATAAGTTGATCAATTTTGGTCTTAAAAAGGATGATTCTTTTTTTATTTTGCATAAAATTGTATGAGGATGATTTTCCTAAATATAATTAGTAGGACCGGGGGACTGTATAAACATTTATATTTCGAATTTCTTTCAGAAATGCATTTATTGATTTAAACTGTTTCTAAGATAATAGATTTTAAACTTTAAAACAGTTTGCAATAGGAAGTATATCTGTGACTAACGGTTGAGGAAATAGCCATTGGGCACAGATACCCCTGGACACCATGTATATATTAATGTATAATTATATATATATATATATATATATATATATGCTTAAATAATTTTTTGTACATGCTTTTTTGTATTATGTGATCATATATATTTCATTTCTTAACCTGACTACTGAAAAAGTAGTCTTAAAACTACTGATATTTTCTTTTTTCACTACTGAAATCTTCATCAGCTGAGTGGCATCACTACAGTGATTGAAGCTGTTAAGTTTCAGTGTGGTTGCTTTTTTATTTGCCCAAATCATTATTTTAGTACCACTTTTTGGAAACTATCCCTTCAAAATGTTCATACTCATTTCTCAAAATTTTTCATTTTTCAAAATAGGAAAATATGTATTATGCAAAATTAATTAAAAAATTAACCATAATAAGTAACCAAAATATAAAAATAAGCTAGTCTAGTCAATATACAACATTTTGATGATGGATGGGGAAAAATACTAATTGTCTCTTGGCTATACACGTGAAGATATGCGAAAATAATTAAAAAATCAACCCTTAATAATAGCCAAAATATAAAAAAAAAGCTAGTTTAATCAATCTAATATGCAATATTTAGAAAATAGGGACGGATGACGAAGATACTATATAATGGGCTCTCGGCGATTCACGTGAACATATGCGAAAATAATAAAAAAATCAACCCTTAATAATAGCCAAAATATTAAAAAAACTAGTTTAGTCCATCTAATATGCAACATTTAGAAAATGGGGATGGATGAAAAATATACTAATGGACTCATGGCAATTCACGGGAACATAAAGTGAATTAAGTAATTGTGCAGTTTATGCGAAAATAATTAAAAAATTAACCTCAATAATTACACAGAATATAAAAATAAGTTAGTTTAGTCAATATAATATGCAATATTTAGAAGATGGAAAAAGATATTAATCGACTCTCGGCGATTCACAAGAACTGAATTGCGCAATTGCACCATTTATGCCGAAATAATTATAAAATTAACCGTTCAACGATTTATTTGAAATTTACCGATTTTAAGAAGTACATTTATTACTTCCATGAAAAAAACAAAAACTATCTTTTACATTCTACACAGCGGTAATTCATCATTGTCGCGGTGATTTGATTTGTATTACAGTGCAAGCGGTCGTAAATCCCCATTGTCACGTTAATTCGATTGGTATTAAGGCGCACATACCCATAAATCTCTATTGTCATGCTAATTTGATTAGCATTAATGCCCATGCGGCCATAAATCACCATTGTTACGTTGATTTGGTTGACATTACTGTGCATGCGACCGTAAATTTACATTGGCCTTCACAAAGACAATTTTCCATAGGAAACTATGCAAATTCCGTAATCCGTAGTATGAGGAAGTTTCCCGTAGAAACTACAGAGAATCCATAGTAATCGGCACCTTTGTCAGCAAGCAGGTCGACAAGTTAGAAATTCATTGATTTTTTCAGAATTTTGAATAAAAAATTGGTTTTCCCTGTAATTTGCCTGACATTTTAGTCCACTTTCAAATTCCCGGTTTTCCATGTATTCCCTGACATTTTAGTCCACTTTCGAATATCCGGTTTACCTGATTTTCAGAGTGCACATGAACCCTGTTTACTTTTCCCCACTGACCCATCATCAAATCAACGGTCAGCGCGGTGAAATCATTCTTTAGCTTCCCTGTCCGGCGATTCTACTGTTCAGTCACACAGATAGCAACTCACTGGGGGATAAGAAAACTGGAAATGTAGCAATTTTCGGAAAAATTTTGTACCTGGATTTCGTGGAAAGTCTCGGCTCTACAAGGCGTAAAGAAAAAACTTAAATTTGGCACAGTTCGACTTTTAAAAAATTAGTATTTTGGTGCAGTTTAGTGCTCGGGAAATTTAATATTTCAGTGCAGTTTGAAGCAATTTTAAAGAAATTGTTAAGTTTGGCGCAGATATGCGCAGTCATTTCGGCGCAGTTAGACACAATTGACGCTGCTGTTCCAACCCTGATTATGACATTGCTACTGAAAAATAAAAATACTTTATGACAAACAGTTGCCTTTTGGCATTTCCTTGATAGAAATAGTCAACACAGTCAAGTTAAAACTGTTACTTTTAGAAACACTTTAGTTACCAACAACAATCTTATAAATGAAATTTTTATCAGAATGTGGGATTGAAAGTTGCCAAAAGATGAACTTACAAACCATGCATTAAAATCATTTAAGCCTATTAGATGCATATTTGGATAGCAGCCTGAAACCTTTTTGTGAAATTTTTCTGTTTACTTACATTTGGAAAACATTCAATGCAATTTTTAATTGCTAATCAAAAACACTGAATAGCTATGCAAGATAGATTTTGCATAGCAATAGTTACTATGCAATTATTTTCTCTAAATCAAACCCTGGTGATTAACATTGTCAGAAACATTTTTATTTAAAAGTGTAGTACCTGTATTGAATAGCATAGTATATGTGCATAAAAAGTCGACCATAAGATAAATAAAGCATAATTATTTCACACTTCCATATCCCCGGGCGCGGTAGCCCATTGGTTAGCGCGCTGGAGTTGCACTCGGTTGGCCCGGGTTCGATTCCAGCCGCTGCCAAAACTGCCGCCGTGTTCATGCGGAGTACGATCACGTTAAACATGTGGGTCCGAAAGTCCTTCCGAGAGGTTGGTGGTAGGGGAAGGAGGGTACGGTCCCTGTGGATGCCTCCCCCACTGGGTTCCGGTCTAAATTGGGTGGCACTTCCCGACCGTCCAAACAGTTACCTTACACCTTTCTGGTAGGTCGGACGGTCTGGGTTTCAACAACAACAACACTTCCATATCTCACAAATATCTTAAATTCAAGAAAACTTATGCATGTATGTAAATATAATCTAATTCAAACTTTTGTAAACTTTATAAAACAAGCCAATAAAAAAAAATGTTTTTCACAAACATGCAGAAAAAAATGTGATAAAGGAGTTAACAAAATTTCACTATATTTCATAATTATAATAGTATCAAAAACCCATAATAATACTGAGCTATCACATCTCACTCTCACCTGTCAGCAACTACTTAACAACTATTTTATTTTAACTTCAAAAGTCTTCTACCGCATATTTTATTTTTTTCAAATGAGCACTTACTTGGGAGGGAAGGTGTAAATTAACTCAGTTTTAGATGCAGAATGCAAAACTGTCAAACAGTGAATGTTTGCAAATGATATTAAGAAGTAAACAATAACATAATTCATAGACAAAAAAAAAATTAATTTACAAAATCTTGTAAACAAATATGTAATCAAAATATGACTTGTAACTTACCGATGTCTGAATAAGACCCAAAAGTAAAAGATCAGGACAATGAGAAACAGGAAATTTAAATATATCTTCTTTGAAATAAGATGTTTCAGACAATTGTAATAATGTCTCTATTAAGTCTAGTGATTTCCTGCAAGAAAAATAAAATTTAGACATTAGAAATAAATTATATAATTTATATAAGCTCATGAAAACTTTCAAAAAATTTTCATTTAGCATACAAAGCACATATGGTAAGAGGGTTGAAAAATGAGTCTATTACAGTAGTTTAAGAATACATTATATCAACTTTACAGTTGTAGATATTGTCAACATCTAAAGAAATACTTGTCTTTAAAAAGATGTATACTTAAAAACAAGCTCTTCAATTTACAAACCAATATATTACTTGTAATTAGTGGAATTGATTCTTTATATAATTTTGTCAAAATGTAGCTAATGTCATGTTTTAGTATACTAGGGAGCTCTGCCTCCTGCTCACTACACTTCACAAACTCCCATAACTCGCTTTGTGAGTCTGGAGGCTTCGCTGGCACTCAGAGATATTGTATTATACTTGCTGGCACTCAGAGATTGCTCTTAGTGAGCTATTTCAGTCTAAACGAAAATTTAAATAGTTAAAAGGTTTATTCCACCATGTCTCTATCAATGCATCAAATTTCATATTTTTGTATGTTACAGTTTTTGCGGTATGAGACAGAAACTTGCGAGACATACCTAACCAATCTACACCTCCTACTTGCTGATATTTGCTGAGCTCGCTTCGTGAGCTGTTTCAAACCAAACTAAAGTTTAAATTGAACAAGAAAGATCAATCATGCTTAAAACATTGATTATGAAACACTTTCCAACTTCAATGCAATTTTATTTAAACAAGTCTAAAATGCAATACATTCCTCGGTAATATTTTGAAACTTATCACAATACTGCATTAATTTATTATATTTGAAAACTGAAACCCTCATCGAAAAAAATGAACTTCATTCAAATGACGGCATTGAAATATAAATTGCCTGGTTTAAACATCTCTAAAATGTTATACATTCCTCGGTAATAGTTTTAAAATTATCATAATACTACGATAATTTATTATATTTGAAAACTTCATCGAAAACAACTGAAATTAATTCAAATGACGTCACAGAAAAAATAACACGCCTGGATCTCTCTATAAAAACAGGATTTCATTCATAACTTTCTCCCATTCATTTCATTCATCACAATACTATAATAATTTATTTTATTTAAACATTTTGTTTAAGACCATGGAGCTACAAAAAATTAAATTCTATGCTTGAAACTTCATCGAAAAAAAATCGTCGTCCTCTTTATGAAATCAATTAATATTTCATTCATATCAGCCATGCAGACTCCATGGACTAAATTATTTTGTGTTAAAAGATACAGGAATTCTAATACAACTCATTCTATATATTTTGCTGTTTACATTTTACATAGGTGAAAAATAGGCTTAGTTGTAGAAATAATCAAATTTAGATGAGCATTTAAACTCAAATATATTGTCATTGCGTTGTTTCAGTATGTAGATGCACAGAATTTAAGCAAAAATAAAGTAGTTTTAGGACGGATACAACACTCAATATGAATTAAAAAGAACTTTAAAAAATCACGATTTTGAAACAAGATGGATGCCATATATAATTTTGAAGTGGGTCATGTGATCGTTTCATATCATGGTCACGTGATCGCTTCATATAAGAGGTGTAATTATTACTTTAATTTTTATTTAAAAAACTACTGAATATATTACGCTGAATTTTTTTTATATATTTTATGGAACAATTTGAATATTACCTAAAATTTTCGAAGCAATTTGTGAATTTTAAATCCGCTTAAAAAATGTTTGAAAAATTAGGTCCCATAGGGCTCAATGTATTTCATTTTTTCGACCCGAGTTCAATCCAAAACTAATTGGGTGATATTATTCATTTATATTCCCATACGTTCTACAGACCGTCTGAACAACATACTAAAATTTCATTTTGATTAAGTCATTTTTACGGCAGTTATCGTGCTAACGGACAGAAAGACAGATAGACAGACAGACAGAATGAACAAAGTCATAAACACTTTTCAACTTTGTTGTAAAGTGTTAAAAACAGTTTATTTCAGTGTGTTTCCCCACCATTTCTCTACAAATGTACCAAATATCATACATTGGAATGCTATAGATTTTGCAGTACCAGACAGAAAAACTCTGTGGACGTGCCAATATGGAAGAAAAATCTTCCACTTCAGAAATGCACAGAAAGTAGAATAACTGGTAAACTACATCGAAATTTTAAAAAAGTGCTCTGTTCTACAGAAATTGAACTATGTAGATACATGCCTGCAAAAATGTGGTCTTGCTATTGTTAGTCTGTCCAGGAAGTAAACTTGCAGCTCAAAAATTCTGTCTTTGAATTTAACATTTAAATATTTCTTAAACTAAAGTTTAAATCGAAAAACTGCTTATTCCAGTGTGTTCCCTAAACAAATCTCTACAAGTGTACAAATTTTATATTTTTGTATACTATAGTTTTTGCAGTATGAAGCAGAGAAATTTCAGGAATAAGAAATTTGTTGAACTGTGGCAGCGACGTCAACCAAACATACAAGATATTCTGGATAAATTAAATTAAAATTAAATTAAATCCTCCATAAAACTAAGAAATCTTAGTTTCCAAACAGAATTCCCTATAAATTTTTATTTCGTAACAATATAAACAAAATTAAAATTGCCTTATGATTTGACATCTAAAAATCAAAAAAGTTCTTATAATTTCCAATAACAATACTTACACCAAACATTCAATTCCATTAAAAAATATGCTTATTGTAAGGAATAGTGAAAATTTTCTAATATAAGGATAGCTCCTTAGCTATGTCATTCAATTTTAAAATAAAAATATTCATTAAACGCTCTCATTTGATAAAAAGGTCATTCCATATCAAATCGACCCCGCACCCAACCCAACCGATGCCAATTTTTTTTACAAATTGGCTATTTTGTTGTCCACTTATAATATATGATTTTATAGAAAATTTTAGGTCCTAATTTTTATTAGTTTCTATTTATAAAAATTTGAGAAAAATCTGGTCATTTTTTATGATTTTTGATTCAAATGAATGCATATATATATATATATAGTTTGAGTTATCGATTCTGCTGAAATAAGACTTATTTTGCAGCTTATATTTATTTGCATGTAGTACTAACTAAATGTTTTTAGTTTTTCTGAGGTGTCAGCCAGTGGCTACCATCATAGAGGGAAACAACGGCTTTAGGGTGTGTCCACTTCAGGGAATAAGAAGGGGTGCACCTTGCACTCACATATAATTACTTTGATATTTTTTGTGAAAAATATGTTTCAGCTCATACAAAAGCATAATTTTTTATTTAAAATATAAATATGTATACATATATATATAAACAGTTTTGGATGGTACACTATGTCTCTTCTACTTTAAATCTGTTAGTTAACACACACTATATATATATATATATATATATATATATATATATATATATATATATATATATATATATATATATATATATGTATATATATATATATATATATATATATATATAAATATATATATTAATTAGAAAAATGTAATAATAAAAATTCAAGTAATATTATCACCACCATAGAAGCAAAACCATGGCTATATTGCCGATAAGAGGAAAGAACAGCACCGGCCCAAATTCGATGATTAATCAGAATTAAATTTATATTCAGGTCTGAGTATTTAATTCTAATTAACCCAAACAAATGTCTGTTTCAGATTGAGCAATAGTACATTACTATAAATGATCAAACTCAAACTACAGACATCAAACGATGAAAAAACGAAGATAACAAATTTGTATTACCATGTGGCATGAACCCTTCTTTCACCACGTGTATACACGATCAATCTCAGCAGAATGAATTATCTAGAAGCACTGGAATGAACATGTCGAAATACAACCAGGGAGGCAGTATGAACATTCACAGCAACACTCTTAGACCAGTTCAGTGAGTTAGGGCAGGAGACAGGACAATTACCCGTATAGCAATTCAGAATATGAACATGAAGCAAAGATGAAAATTCTACTAAACAAGTGATTCATAGAGGAAATGGATAAACTAAAATGCCACTATACACCATTATAAGGGCTGTCAAATTGTAGTTTCAAACTGGCTAAAGTTACAATTTTTTAGTGAAAATAAAATTCAAAACATTAATATTAATGTATCGTACTTTCCGATTTTTTTTATATATGTATATATATAATGGGGTTTCATTTGCATGAATGGGAAAACTCCCATGAACTAGATCACAAATGGTTAAAAAAATGGGATTCCCAGGATGCCAGTGCAAAGTTCTAAGGCTAGTAGCTTATTAGTAAATTTAAGGAGGTTTCCTCATGCAACAATGCATCACTGAAAAGCTTGGGGAAAAAGAAATAGTCAATGTGAATTGAATTTGTAATTTCACAAATTAAATTTTGTTATTTTATAAAATCGATAAAGTAATTGACAAATTTATAATTACAAGAACCTTTTTCGCAATATACATTATGTGAAGGGGGGGGGGGCTGAAATTGGGTACTCCTGTGGTGTGTTGGAAGGAAATCCTTCCTTTTAAACTTTGCTGATTATTTATTGATTTTATATTATTCCTATTATATTTATTTTGATTTATAAGTTATTATATTTATATTTCAAAGTTATTATTATATTTACATTTGTTATTCTTATATTTAGATTTCAAAGATTTATTTATTATATTTGCTTTAGGCCTGATCGTATAGCTTTCAATAAAGTTATCTTTATTATTATTTAAAATTATCTCTTTGTTTATTTCCTTTACTCAATACCATTACTATTGTTTGGTCTGTGCTCAACCTTGTTTACATTTTCAGAAACATTTTAACACCTTACATAACCCTAAAATTTCCACTTACCTTTTTTAACATTCTTATAAATAGCACAGCCATACACAAAGAAAACTTAACTCTTATTGTTAAATTAAAAATTAACTTTTTATTTGCAACAATTAAAAATGTAAACATTAGATTCATTAAAGCAATTATTAAATGTATAGTGGTAAGAATATTAATACATTGCATTTAAAATTAAATCTATTAATTTTAGAATTCAATTAAGGAAAAACCCAGTTAACAAATTAAAATAACCAAACTTTTAAAAACACCCAGTTAACAAATTAAAATAACCAAACTTTAAAAACTCCCAGGTTCAGAATCCACTCTGGTCTGAAGACCAGAGTGGCAGAGTTTGGTCTGCCTGGATGAACTGTCCACCAAAATCTTAAAAGGAACAATGTAAAGATTTGAAATTAATAAAATAAACATCATTAAGCATGTAAAGATTTGAAATTAATAAAATAAACATCATTAAGCATGTAAAATTTTAAAATGTCATAGATTCAAAGTCTGTAATAGTGATGAAAGTGCAAAAATAGATTCATACAGGTTGTTGAAATTAAAATACTCATTTAGTGAAACCGAAGGGGGAGAAATATCTCCCTAGTTGATACGTGCTGAAAAATTATAATCATTGTCTTGACGACACAAAACCTGTTGACACTGCGAGAAAAATATGGAAAAATGTATCATTATTGTTGATGTGAGAGTGGGTAAAAAGGGATGTCACAGGTGATTAAATATTTGGAGACCACTGGGATGATATCGTTGATTTTTGTACCACTTGAAGCATAAAACACACTCTGCTGATCACACACTGTTGTGCACTACACTAGCTGATGTCGCACACTTCTATAAAGCCCACAAAGCTAAACATAATTTTAAAAAATATACAAATTATTCACTATCTTGCAAGAGCCTGTAACAGTTTGGTGGAAACGTAGATTTAAAAGAAAGTCTGATAAGCACGATGATACACTTTCACAAGCACTCGGACATCCGCATCTTCAATCTTTGGATCAAAGTAACAATGGATGTAGCCGATTTCTTCAATTCTGTATTTAACATCTAATGGAACATCCGGTGACAGAGACAGCTGAACTTCTACAGCAAGAGGTGTAGCCTTGGTGAAAGAATTTAAATAACGACGAATAAAATTGAGAGACACTGGCTCTTGCATTTCCGGCGACCATGGGATACGGTCGTCCTTGCATGGGGGCCTGTTCCACGGGTCTCAACACACCTCTCACCATGCCGGTCAGGAATTGAATGCTACCAACAACACGCTCGCTTCCCAAGAGCCGCCAAACTTGGCAAGTGAAAACCTGCGCCTCACACAGAGCGCTTAAGCATATACCGCGGAATAAATATGATGCTATGTCAAGAACTGCGCGGAAGGCATGAAAAATAAAAATTAAGGTGTCAAGCGCACCGCCAAACGCACAGCAACTCAACGGAATTCTTGGCACCCTGTTTCCAGATGTTCAGGAACTATGCTGAAAGGGTCCAACTTGCCTTAAGATGCGTCTTTTTTCTGCGAACTCGTGAATGAAGTGAAACAAAATTAAGAATCGAAAACAGAAAACCGGAGGATTAACAAAAGAATATTTAACGTTTGAAGACTCATCTCGCATAATTTTGAAAAATGAAAACAATGAAAATGATAACAAATTAACGTTAAAAGGGGATAAATATCACCAAAATAATCAATACAGTACAACCTCGAAAATCCAGACATCCAAAATCCGGAAACCTCCAAAATCCGGACATTTTCCAAATTTTCGGGTTTTTTTTTTTTTCCCCCCCCGGATTGACGAAATCGCGGATTTAAAACAACAGGGTTAAATTATTTATATGGAATTATATTTTATAAGCAAATACTGTATTTTTTCCGGTCGACTTTCTGAACCCGGAAATGAAACGAAAGTTTAGATGGACGGCCGTAGATCCGCTCGTGGTTGGAGCGTGAATTACGTTGTTAGCGTTAATCCCTCCTCCCCCTTATTCAAATCACAACTCCGGATGAATTATTTAGCGTAAAATATACATCGTTATTTAAATACGGAATTTTTATTATCAAAATTTCCTTTTCTCATTATTGAAAAAGACATTTTTCTGAAACAATGTGATTTTTAATATTAAACACTTTAAAACGTTATCGTAACATTTTATCACAAATTGTTCAATTAAATCTAAAAATCCCGAGAATTCATATTAACGCTCACGGAAATTTATTTTGTTCGCTTCGTAGTACGAATTCCATTCTTCAATGTATTCTGTTTTGTCTTCAGAATCTCCTCCCCCGCCCGATATCTGACGATTTTTTGGTTCTCGTCGAACGTGTCAGCTTGAAATCAACTGTATATTTTGCCTCTTTTGTTTAGAAAGCCATATTTACATACTATAAATAGCAAATAAATAACTAAATAATATCGTATCGCACAGAACCGAGCAACAAGGTCATTAACACACAGACCTCTCAAAGGGTTCGGCTGCGTTTACGATTAGTTACGATTAGGAGCTAAACAAATTCCTTTCTTCGCTTTCCCTGCCCCACCACGTTCCGGTGCTGCAGCCTAGCAATGACTCATCGTATTTTAGAAAAATCATTGAGAGGAGAAATATTTTTCTGTTTTGGAAAAGATATTTATTTTATCTACTGCGATATTTTTTACATATTTGACTATTACTAATAAAGTTTTTACTTTTTTCAGAGTCATCGGCCTTTTTAAACATAACATTATATAGATGCTGGAAAATAAATAAAACTTTTAAGTTCTTATTTTTTGTTTTTCGTTCGTTAATAGCGAAAACGGTTTAAATGCATCAAAAGTGCTAATCCTCGATCTTTATTAAATCTCGGCACTTCATTAAATCTTCCGGCGCTTCATTAAATCTCGACAAAGCCGATATAACCGAAGTTCTGCACTGTGATGATGATGCGCGAATCGTAAATAAATTGAGTGATGGCATAATTCGCGATATGATATTAAATAAAAAAAGATCAAAGTAGCGACGATAAATGCGGAGAAGAAAAAATACCCATTGATAATCTTATGCAAACAATCGATCATGCTATTAAAGGTCTTGAACAAAGAAGCTTTATAACCGAGCAGAAATAATGTCCATCTACAGGATAAATAAAACTGCTTTCCCATAAACCAAAATTAATGAAATAACAAATGTTAATTCAAATATTTAAACGAAATGATAAAATGTAATTTTATCATTTCGTTTCGTTCACACATTCTAAATTATTAATATGTATTTTTTTTTTCTTAGAAATTTCTTTTACCCTATTTTTTAAATTAAATAATATGTTTTAATTAATTAACTTAACTTTTGCCATTATTTTTACTAAAAATAGTGCTTTATAGCGTATTTAGTTAATATTAAATCGGAATTTTATTCAAATTCTATAATCCGGAAAAATCGATAATCCGGAATCGGCAAAGTCCGGACGAGTCCGGATTTTCGAGGTTGTACTGTAACAACAAATTAATTTAGAATTTTGAAGGGAAAGGGGAAAATAACGAATTTTGAGCTATTTCATAAATTTTGAACTATTAAATAAATTAGCATCATAAAAATCCTGGCTCAACAAATTCCTCTAAACCACCGGAAAATAATTTTAGAATAAAATTTTTCAAAACAAAGAGCCGAAAATAACCGAAAGCAAACACCATCCTGGTGGAAGAGAAACTGTAAACACATGAGAAACACTCGCTTCATGTAGCAACTCCTGGGGTTACAAGTAGGAAAAATGATAACCATAAATATATATATTACATACAGGAAAGGCACACTGATCATGACTATAAAATTTTAAAACTTGCACTTCTCCCAGACTTTCATTAAAAAAAAAAATTCGTATCTCCCCTTTAAGAAAGGAGAAAAACCTCCAAAAGAAAAACAAGAAAACAATTTGTTAACTTTAAAAATTTAAAATTTTCAAAAACTCAAATTGAACCTCGAGAAGTAAAAAAAAAATCACCTGAATTCTTCCTAAATTCGATAAAAAGTTTAAACTCAAACTCAAATACACTGCTCACAAAACAAAAAAAAATTAAATCCCTCCCAATCAAAACAAAAGCCAAACGACCCCAGTAGTGTGGAGCAGAACCTGGGCAGTGTGACATATAAAAACAATCCTGGCCAGAGGGATTTTCCTTTTTTCCCGAAAAATCCTCTTTTCTCATGGCGCTCATTCATTTAAGCTCATATCATTTAAGTCTTAACACTCCCAACTTTCACAAGTTACACAAAAAAAAAATTTTTTTTTTCAATTTCCTACAAAAAAATTTCAAAAAAAAATCTGCTTTTGTAAAGCGCATCACCCAAGCAGTCGGAAAGAAGAAAAATAAAACAAGAGTTCCCAATTACTTGTCATTACAAAAAAAAAAACATAAATTTTGATGAAAACTTTGGACCAGCCGAAGAATTCAAAAAGTCAAAACATAAAATTTTGAGGATATCCAAGATTAACAACTAAACAACTGAAAACCCAATTTCACAATCTTCTCTCCCACATTCGAAGAAACACGCATTCACCCAGCAACAAAACTTTTAAGAGCCAAAAACACTTTTAACTAAAACTTCATCAGCTCGCTAGAGCGGAACCAAATGATTGCATCATTGAAAAATGATAAATCAAACAATCACTGCAAAATGCTTTCTTTCGTCTTCCCACTCATTATGAGTCGTCCGGATAAAAAATCAAGTGATCTGAAACGTTCCGCCAATTTCTACTTCACAACTGCATATCATCCTCTGCTAAACTTCTACTCTATAGTAATATCAGCACGACAAAATTTAAGGAATGGGCAAACGTCGCTAAAATTTCTGAAATACTGGCGTGCTGATATTACTATTAGCAGAGTAGAAGTTTAGCAGAGGATGATATGCAGTTGTGAAGTGTACTTCAATAAAAGGCAAGTTTGTGAAACACAAACACAACTTTTATTTTTTTGTGAGATCCATTGCATAATTTATAGTTACAAAAGCACTGTAACATTCGTTGCAAAGGAAATAGTATGTACAAAATGAGCTAGCAAGCTCATGAAAAAGGGTTTGTAAACAGTTTATGACTAGGCATACACTCTCGGTTACTCGTACAGCTGCTATAACATTGGTAAGTAAAAAAAACTACATTACCATAAATGCCGTGCACGTTAACGAAGCTACCATCGTCAGGTCACACGTCATGGCATTACTGAGTCCAAGACCGCGAAAAATTAACTTGGTCTCTTTGAAATTGAAAGAGCAAAACACTAGAAAATATTTTATCGCACTTTCCGAAATAACTATCGGAACTTGACTCCTACTTTGTTTAAGCAACTTATCTGAGAATGCTAACGTACCGCAACATACTCAAACCGAGTATTTGCTAAGCATCAGATCATACGATCTATCTATAGATCAACCTATCGATCAGACAACCAGTCTATCAAAGACAACAGACATGAGTCTCTCAAAGAGCATGAGTAACTGAGAATGTGTCCAATCATATATACACCGTGATGGGTACGCTCCGGAACTCAACCGTTGACGGCAGCGCCCTCACTATATGCAAATCAGGATGCGTGCCTGGCGAGAAGGCGATTTGCATGAATGGCATGTTCTGTTCTCGTCACGAGTCGTTCACGGGAACGGTAAAACCATTCTTAAAATGAAGACACGTTCCCGCAATAACAAGAATCGCGACGAAAACAGAACCAAGTTTCTAACAGTTTCCAACAATTCGCTGGCTTGCAAGAGTCTGTAACGGTTTGGTGGAAACGTAGATTTAAAAGAAAGTCTGTTAAGAACGATGATACACTTTCACAAACACTCGGACATCCGCATCTTCAATCTTTGGATCCAAGTAATAATGGATGTAGCCGATTTCTTCAATTTTGTATTCAACATCTAATGGAACATCCGGTGACAGAGACAGCTGAATTTGTGCAGTACGAGGTGTAGCCTTGGTGAAAGAATTTAAATAACGACGAATAAAATTGAGAGACATTGCATTTCCGGCGACAGCGGGATATGGGCACCCTTGCATGGGGACCCGTTCCACGGGTCTCAGCAGCAATTAGAAAAACACACCTCTCGCCATGCCAGTCAGGAATCGAATGCCACCAGTAACACGCTCGCTTCCCAAGAGCCACCAAACTTGGCGAGTGAAAACCCGCACCTCACGCAGAGTGCTTACGCATATACCACAGAATAAATATGATGCTATGCCAAGAACAGCAAGGCGGGCATGAAAATTAAAAATTACGTTGCCAAGCGCACAGCAACCCAACGGAATTTTTGGCACTCCGTTTCCAGATGTTCAGAAAATATGCTGAAAGGGTCCAACTTGCCTTAAGATGTGTCTTTTTTCTGCTAACTCGTGAATGAAGTGAAACAAAATTAAGAGCCGAAAACAGAAAACCGGAGGATTAACAAAAGAATATTTAACATTTGAAGACGCATCGTGCATAATTTTGAATAATGAAAACTGTTGGAAAAAAATCAATATATCGCGATTCACGTTCCCCGTGAACGGACGGATGTTTATGCAAATTTAATATGAACGACTCTTTTCGTTCACCGGCATGAACCGTTACATTTTCCAACATGAGGTTTCATGCAAATCAGTTCTCAATGTGTATGCATCTCATTTGCATATCCGGGGGTGTTTCCGGAACAGTCTATTTTCAGATATATAAGACAGAAGCTTCTTAAGCAAATCAGACGCTGTCAGACGACGATCTCAGTCGAGACAGACACAGATGTCGATCGATGGATCGGTCTAGATCAGGGGTCGGCAAGTAATTTAAGGTGGGGTCCGGATACTTTTGAAAATTTTTATCGAGGTCAAAAAAAAAAAAAAAAAAAAACTCATATTCCTAACTAGTTTTTCATTTTAATTTTCAATCACAAAATAATATGAAATACAGTAGATAGGCATATTTGTATTCAAAAATCAATGGTAGAAATAACATTTGCGGCTTTGAGCCAGTATTTTAAAGTTAGGTTCACGCGAGGAGCAACTTATGCTAAGAATGTCTTCAAGGTGAGCGGCCGTTAATCTTGAGCGATGTTCGTTCTTCAAAAAATTCATTTTTGAAAATGAAGTTTCACAGACATAGTGGAGTCAAACAGAGTAGCCAGGTAAATGACTAATTTTTTGCAATTTCCATATTTTTCTGGGACATGTTTACTCCAAAATTCTTCGGCGGATGCAGTTTTATACGTTTGCAAGGAAATTTCTTCATGCAAGTCTATTATCTCCATTTAGAGTAAAGGCTTTGAAAGGCGGAACAACTTCGCAGCCACATCTGTCCATTCTGCCGCTGGAGAAACTTCAAAAGGCGATATTAAGAATCGCGACAACTTCTCTATCTCTACAAAGTCTTGGAATCTTGATGCAAATTACTTCTTAAGTTCTGACATAAAATTTGAAAATACTGCAATGTCAAATTCAGAATTATTTTTATATTCAAAAATTGTTGGAAGGTGAATAAATTCTTGACTTGCAATGTCTTTTTCAAAGTTATCCAGCTTGCAATGAAAAGAAGACACACTTTGTATCAGATCACATATTAATATTTCCCATTTCCTTGTAGCTCGGTATTGAGCGCATTTAAATGTTTAAGGATGTCTTTCAGGAAAACCACAGTTAGCATATTGCGTTCGTTTGCTAGGAACTCCAAATGGTTTCTTGCTTTTTGTGTATCCAAGTTTTCTAAGAAGAGGTTACTTCTTTTATTTCCACAAAACGTTCAATCGCTTGACCTTTACTTAGCCAACGAACATTGTTGTATTGCAGTAAGTCAGAATACGCCGAATCACACTCAGAGAGAAACTCTTTGAACTGTCTGTGCTGAAGACCAGAATGAGACCTCATAAAATTAACCAACCTGATCAAACTGTCCATTACTTCTTTCAGAGTAACACTAAGTTTTCCAAAGGGCTACCTGGTGAATTATGCACTGATAAGATAATAGCCCAGCATTCTTATCCTTGATTCTCTTTACTAGTCCCTTTTCTTTGCCGATCATCGGTGAGGCCCCATCAGTTGAAAGAGACACCATTTTATCATAACTAATGTTTGATTTTGTCATGAAGTCATCAAAAGTCTTGAATAAATTTTCTCCGTAAGTCTTGACTTTAAACCGCAATATTGCTAGCAATTCTTCCCTAAATTATTTACTTTCAATATCCAAAAATCGCACGAAAATGGACAGTTGTTCCTCATCAACAATGTCGCATGATTCATAAAGTGCTATGGCGTAGCAAGGCGCCTTCTGCAAAAGTTCGAGCAAACTACTTTTATTGTCAGCAGCCAAAATTTCGGTTCTTCTTGTATTGCTTCTTGTCGACAATGGAATACCTTGAATTGCGGCAACAACATCCTTTTTCTCTTCAAAAAGTGCCGCGGCCACTTTCAACATAAATTTTTTTTCTATCTCAGAGTCTGAAAATGGCTTCTGGTGTTTATTAAGCGTCCAACACACACGCAACGCTGCTTCTGCAGATTTTTCTCGCTCGCTCATAGAGTGAACTAGTAAGACTGTGCTTTCTTTGTAAGAAGCTAGATATGCCTGGAGTTTTTCTTGACGAGCTTCACTACCCAGAGGAAAATGTTTGTGGAACTGCTGATGAGCTGTTTCGTAGTGTCGCTTTAAATTGCCACTTTTAACAAGAGCAACAGTTCTGTTGCATATGAGGCGAACTGGAACCTCTCAGGCAGCGTAAAACGTTCAGTCCACTCACTCAAAAACTTCCTATTTTCACTATCAACTTTACGCTTTTCAGGATCCATATCGATGAAAAAGAAATGTTATAAGCCTCGATAATAACAAAACGCTCCGTACGAGATCGCAACAACTGCTGACGAAGTGATTCGACGACCGCTTCCGTGTCAAAGTATATGCTGGCGCACAACAACGGACCGCATCGGAAAGGGGAGGCTCCTCCATGTCCAAGGTCGCCGCCGCCGAGTAGACCCGCCCGAAAGATAAGTTTCATAAAGTGGCGTTAGACTTTCGTTCGAGTTACGCCTGCTTTGATTAAATAAAATAATTTCATTAAATAAAAATAATAAGGGTGGCGCTCAAACTTATAGATTCTATAAGTTTGACTCTAAAATATTTTTCTATAATATAGAAAAATATTTTTTAAATAATTTGATTAATTTATTTTATACTGTCAAAAAATTGTTGGCGGTCCAGTTTTTGACCTTCCGTGGTCCGGATCTAGACCGAGGTCCGCCAGTTGCCGACCCCCAGTCTAGATCCTTGATGTGGTCAGTTTAGACCAGTACGTGTCGAATGTGTTTAGTTTAAAACACTGACTTTTTCTAAAAGTATGATGGCTATTACTAACGTCACGTGCATTTAAATAACGTTAAAGTTCAATTTACTTATGTTGACATATTCAGCAGTCATGTTAAAATTTGCCGGTGTTTCATCCATTGGATTATGTTTTGCCAAGTGTAATACCATCAACTGTGGATGTAAATGCACGCAAGTTATATAGGTAGTATAATTATTTACTACAAATGCTTCATGAAAGTTCTGTTAAATTATTTGGATCTACAAACATCTTTGTACATAGTATTATTTGAAGTTTTTACGGCATGGAAGTTACCTGGATTGTGTAAATTGCCCAACTATGTTCTTCACGCAATAAAGTGAACAGTGCTTTTCTTTAAAATTGGCTTTGTATATTTTTAATGGCCCAGCCAACACTTCACAAGTGGTTCTTTGATTGTGCATACTTCTGTTTTAATATTCAAGAACTGCATCACCTCAACAGCTACGCCTAAATTTTTATTTACAAACTAGTAGCCAACGTAATTAAGTTCTTGCTTTTAAACTTAAATTTTTAAATTTTCTATCAAAAACAATCAAAATGATAACAAATTAATGTTAAAAGGGGATAAATCACCAAAATGATCATTAACAAGAAATTAATTTAGAATTTTGAAGGGAAAGGGAGAAAATAACGAATTTTGAGCTATTTCATAAATTTTGAACTATTAAATAAATTAGCATCATAAAAATTCCGGCACAACAGGTGCCAACAATCTAGTTGTGCCACGTGTCAAATTATTGTTTTTCGATTACTGGTACATTTCATCCACTCCAAACATATTTTTATGGGGTATCCACCCACTCATCTAAGGAAACACAGGGGTTTTACTAGACTAATTAATTTATGATCCCAGAGCATGGCAGCACAGCTGACTGTCATGTTCGTGGGATTGACACTGAGGGCAACTATGCAACTTGCACACAACTATGCAAATTCTGAAAATCAAATTCAAAATATTATTCCAGTTGATATTCTTTGATCTAAATTAGTGTTTAATATTACTGTAGTACATTATTTTTTGCATAAGGGCATATATATATAAATTATAAATGAATATGATCGTGTTGAATCCAAAATCATAACATCATCCAACAAATCTCATAACCACCACTATCAAGGAACAGGCACAATGCAGCCAGCTCACATTTCTGAAGCAGAAAATATAAAAAGATTTTGAAGCGAAAATTATGGGAAGACCAAATGCATTGCATGAAATGGTAGAGGGGGATTGCGACCCCCTTTCCCGTTTAAAGCAGCTTTTCAGCCCGGGCAATGCTCACGGAACCAATACAATTCAATGGTCAATCCCCTGTAAATGTGTAAAGTCAATAGCACGCGAAAAGGACAAACAAGAACATCAAATAACTTTGATGTTCTTGTTTGTCCCTTTTGTATACTTGGCTCAGATATTGAAACAGCCATGATTCTTAAATTGTCAAAACATGTTCGGAAGGTTCTTACATGTTTAATCAATAGAATATATAGAATTTGGAAAATGTTTAAAAATGTTTCTTTATAAAGTATTGGGAAATAAATAAGATTATAATATATTATGGCATAAAATAGAAAAATTGCATTTCATTATAATAGTTTCAGAGACTTGGTTACTAATAATTCCTTTGAAAAATGCTTTAAATAAATATCGTGAAATTTGCATCCAGAATTTAAAAAAACGTTTTTCATCCCGAGGAAAACTAAAAAATATAAAACTTTATAATATTTCATATATAGGGAAATACATATATATATTCGTTATTTTATCTCATGCGAATTAAAAAATATTAAAATATGTGTAACAATTATTGCCTTTTCATCTCTTCCTCCTGACAACATCTTTATTTAATTCCCATTAACCCCCCTCCCCCCCCCCCTTCTTTTTTTGAGTTTTTTGTGTGATATTATTTCATTTTAATTATGTTGTAATTTTGATGAAGATGATATAAGAAGATGTAGTCCTACTTCAATATAAAATTATTACTTTTGAATCACCTAAGCTAGGTGACCCAATAGCCTTATTTTCGTCAAATTTTTGTAATTATAATAATTTGGACTTCAATTTATATAAGTTAGTCGCATTTGAAAGACGCTGAAACATGACTGCGGTACATAAAACATGATGTAAGTAAAAATATTTATATTGGTAGAGCTGTTTCTAGATCAAAAAGTCTATTATTTAAATTATGATGAGGAGAATGTAAGATTCTTTTAGAGTTAAAATTGCTCATTTAATAGATTGCTAACGCATGATCAAGAAGTCGGTGATTCAAATACTTCTTTGGGCAAGGCATATTTCTTTCTAGAGAACTAAACAAGAGTGTAATACCAAAATACTTCTTGAAAACACAGGGAGTTTGATGATACATCCTTTGATATTTAATTTGTGAACAATCGAGATGTTTATATGAAATTAATTCTAACACCAACATCGGCATCTATAAAATTTATCCGGTGTGTGTGTGTGTGGGGGGGGGGGGGGGGCAATCTCAAGGATAATATTAACAACATCAACTTATTAAGTATGATTTATTCTGAACTAGAAATGAGATCATGCTCATATTTCAGATCATATATCCTTATATAAACTGCACTGAAAAATTATGATGTAAAATCTAGCTGACATTGCCAATGAATGTAAACTATTATTATATTTTATTATGAACATAAAATTTTATCATACGACACGTCTTTACGCTTATTATCTAAACTCCTATTTTTCTTCCCTAGCCACCCAATCTTGCGAGTCGCCAACCGTCGCCAAGTTCTACCTTGAAGGGAAAACTTACGAGGATACCAGAAATAACTATAAAAGAACATTAAGAGTACTTTTCTGAAAGTGTTAGAATGATATTATAAGTCTTCTGCAATATCACAAACACCAAAAATAGAGAAAAACTTCTAATAATACAGCATTAAAAGCAATGAAATTAATAGCCAAATGGAATGCACCAAACTAAAATCTAGAAAAATTACTTCTTAACTATATTTGTAAGATATATAATGAAAAAAAAAGACTTACCCATGAAAAGAGTAAAGTCCTCCTTTTACATGCAGCCTTAAACACAACAGTACATACCCATTATTTTACCATTTATATTTCTCAAGTACGCTCTCAGACAGAAATCTCCATTGAAATGTACGTACAGGGTGAGTCGGAAGAAAACGGGTTTGGAGGAAATTCGTCCTGACTACAACTCCCTTTATCTTTGACGACGTTTGCAATCCTTACGCTCTCTCCATATATACTACCTCGATGGATATATCCAAGCATTACTTTCAATATGTCATAAATATATGTAGAAATGCCAACTACTCCGTAAATTTCAGTGTATATCACAAAAAACTGCATTTTTACATGATCCTTAGTATATTCTTTTTAATTGTGAAAATATTTTTCACTTCTGCAATCTGTTTTTGCATCGACTGTAATTTTCACAATTATTATGTGTTGTATATAAAAAAGCGATTTTTCAAGTATATTAATGAAATGATGGGTTATTTTGCAGCAGTATCACAAAAAAATTACATTTGTACACAATTCTTGGCATATTTCATTTAAATGTAGACATATTTTTCACTTTTGCAATCTGTTTGCATCGATTATAATTTTCACAATTATTACGTGTTGTGTATATAAAAGGTTTTTATTTTTCAAACTTATTAAAAAAGTGAATGGTTATTTTGCAGCAGTATTGAGAAATACTGCATTTGTATGCGATCATCGGTATATTTCATTTAGTTGTGGAAATATTTTACACTTTTGCAATCTGTTTGCATCGACTAAAATTTTTATAATTGTTTATAGTTTTATACACATTAATGAAATGAAGGACTATTTACTGAATAACTATTTAAATTAATAATTTGGGTACTTATAAATGTAATAATTTCAGAAGCATTTGATACAAAAGAATTTGATATATACATATTGCAAAACAATATATCAACTATTTACATCTTTGGAATTTTAATTAAAAAAAAAATATTTATTTAATCCTTAATTTTAATTAAGATAGTAATCCTAATAACTTTATATTAATGAGTTCTGAGAATAATAAAAATATAAGAAAACAAAGCAGGCTTAACCATAAAAAATACAAAACATTTTGGTCTCATATTCTCTTCCAAAACTGGACCCAAATTTTTTATTGTCCAAAAAATTCGACTGACTTCTGCCCTAATATTTCAGATAAGGTATTATGGAATCTTTTGTCCAAAAATGAGAAACTTAGTAAAAAAAAATAATACAGTACAGTCCAAATTTTCAATGAATTTATTAAACTAAAAAAAGAGTGTTTCAAATCATTACTTAAATGTAAATAATTTATAATTTACAAAATTTTATTGCTTGAAATGAAAACGAAAATTGATTCTCCTGAAAACCCTCATGAAATTCCCCATGCTGACTCCTAAAATGACTCCTGGAAAAGCTCATTCAAGTTTGGCATCTCTGTATATGGTATACATCAGCTGGTATTAAAATTTAAAATGCAAGCACAATTTAAGTCAAGGGCTTTTTTAAATATCATGAATTTATAATCTATAAGTAAACAAATATGAAGATTAATTAAGCACAACAAATTGTTTAATTGAAAGGCATACCAATTAGAAATACTACGGTTGTCATCTTCAGGAGGAGCTTTTAAGGCGTCTGTTAAGACAGGACGGTGGGCATAATCTGTTAAGCACATAACATCAGCACTGTTCAAAGCTTGATGAAAAAAGGAAAACTAAAACAAAAGAAAGTTTTGTCACATATAACAAAAAAGATCAATCATACATAAAGCATTGATTATAAAATACTTTCCAACTGTAATGTAATTTTATTTAAGCATCTCTAAATTATGATATATTCACTGATATTTTTTAACACTTTACAACATAGTTGAAAAGTGTTTATGACTTTGTTCATTCCGTCTGTCTGTCCATTCAAGATAACTGCCGTAAAAATGACTTTATCAAAATAAAATTTTAGTATGTTGTTCAAACGGTCTGTGGGACCTATGGAAATATAAATGAATAATATCACCCAATTAGTCTTGGATTGAACCGGGTTGAAAAAATGAAATACATTGAACCTTATGGGACCTAATTTTTCAAACATTTTTTAAGCGAATTTAAAATTCACAAATTGCTTCAAAAGTTTTAGGAAATATTCATATTATCCCATAAAAAATAAAAAAAATTTCAGTAAAATATATTTGGCAGTTTTTTAAATAAAAATTAAAATAATTACATCCATGTTATATGAAGAGATCATATGACCCACTTCAAAATAAAATATGCCATCCAACTTGTGTCGAAATCGTGATTTTTAAAGTTCTTTTTAATTTATATTTAGTGTTGTATCTGCCCAAAAACCGCCTTATTTTTGCTTAAAATCTGTGCATCTACATTCTGAAACAACGCAATTACAATATATTTGAGTTTAAATGACCATCCAAATTTGATTATCTCTACAATGAAGCCTATTTTTCACTTATGTAAAATGTAAACATCAAAATATGTAGAATTAGTTGTATAAGAATTGCTGTATTTCTTTAACGCAAAATTATTTAGCTCATGGAGTCTGCATAGCTGATATGAATGAAATGTTCATTGATTTTACAGAGAGAAGGACGATTTTTTTTGATGAAGTTTTAAGCATAGAGTTTAATTACTTGTAACTCCATGGTCTTAAGTTTTTAAATAAAATAAATTATTGTAGTATTGTTGACGAATGAAATATTTACAGCTTTTACATAGAGAGCCAGGTGATTTATATTTCAATGATATCATGTGAATAAAATTCATTTTTTTTTCGATGAAGTTTAAGTTTTCAATACTAAATTATTGTAGTAGTGTGATAATTTTAACAATATTACCGCTGAATATATCACATTTTAGAAATGGTTAAACTAGGCAATTTATATTTCAATGACGTCATGTGAATAAAGTTCATTTTTTTTTTTCGGTGAAGTTTTAAGTTTTCAAATATAATAAATTAAAGTATTGTGATAATTTTTAAAATATTACTGCTGAATGTATCGCATTTTAGAGATGTTTAAATAAAATTTCATTGCAGTTTGAAAGTGTTTCATAATCAATGCTTTATGCATAATTGATCTTATTTAAGTATCACAGTACTACAGTAATTTATTATATTTGAAAACATACTTCATTAAAAAAGACTATGCTAGTAACCATGGAGGTAAAAATAAGGAGTTAAAACTTCACATTAAGAAAATGCCAATATCGTGTGAAACAATAATTCAGGTGGCACTGGGATAAGATAAGTAGTCCTGCATTACATGAATTTCTATAGAGAAAGATCTAAAACATTTTTTTAATCTGTCAATTCTGTAAAAATAAATAATTAGCGCAATGCAAGTTAGAATTGAAACAAAGAATATTTCTAAGCATTCAAAATTATTTTGCCTTTCAATTTATTTTTATCTTCATAGATTCTATACTCTAGGAAACCCTTAATTTAAAAATAATCAAAAATACATACCTAAGCCTTTCTGTTGTGTCAATTAGCTATAGCAGCTACTTTACTAACATTAGCGACACCTAGATATAATTCTCAAAGCATTATAGCATTTTAATGCATTTCTTCCATAGATGTTTTATCTCCTTTCTAACTCCATGCTAGTTACACTACATGAACTTTATTCAAATAATGTTATCAAAATATAAATCATCTGCCTTTTTATGTAAAATCAATGAATATTTCAGGACTTAAAATCAAAAATATTGTAATTGCATTAGCACAGAATTTAGATACACAGATAATAAGCAAAAAAAAAAAGTGATTTTATGATGAATGCGACACTTAATATAAATTTAAACAATCTTTAGACCTCATGATCTTTATGTAGCTGGAAAAAAATGGATGCCATATTTTATTTTTCAATGAGTCTCGTGATCTCTTCATATATCACAAAAGTAATTATTGTTTCAATTTTTATTTAAAAAACTACCCAACATATTTTTGCTGAAATTTTTTTACACATTTTGTGATAATTTAAATATTTCCTAAAATTTTGGAAGTAAATTTTGAATTTTAACTTTGTTTAAAAAATGTTTGAAATATTGGGTCCCAGGGTTCAATGTATTTCATATTTTTAACAGGGTTAATTCCGAAACTAATTGGGTGATATTATTCATTTTTATTCCCATATGTCCCACAGACTGTCTCAACAATTTACTAAAATTTCATTTTGATAAAGTCATTTTTACAGCAGTTATCGTGTGAACAGACAGACAGAATGACTAAACACTTTCAACTATGTTGGAAAATGTTAAAAATGGAACATTTTCAAGTTTTTAAAGCAGAAAAATAGTGAATATGCAAATGCAAATTATTTTTTTAAAAAAGGTGCTAAATATAACATGCTCACAACCTGTGATCTGCATTTGCTTTGCAAACGGCTCATGCTTGAACATACTGGAGTCGAGTACTACATGCAATTGGTGTAAGGAAATGGACTTGAAAGTAGCAAGGTTAAAATATGATGTGAATTTATACAAACAATTTGATTTCTACTGGTTACATATGCATTTCTATGCAAACAAACATTTCCCATAGAGTTCACACTGCATCCCTTTTAATCAATTACAACTTTTTTATTATTTTGAAATTAAAAATTTGGGCTTTGTCATGGCCTTATTTTTAATGCAAAAAGCTATTAAAATTGGTCAAAATGTTTCAAAGTAATACTCATTTACACATTTTCCAATTTGAGTCACTGACATGGAAGCTTCACTTTAATGAAAAACAAGTATGACCTTGAATAAATGCCAACATATATATTACAAATACAAATTTTTAATGAAATATACCCAATACTTTAGTATTGCATGGAGCTTTACTTGTAAAATCTTCTCGATTGCAAAAAAAAAAAAAAACCAACTGCATCCCATAGCTAGCAGGCATGTGTGTGCACCTCCAATAATTGCATGTGTGTGCAAAGCCAATAATTGACAGAGGATCTTACTTTTTTTTTAATGTAGTTTTCAATTCGAGAACTTATTAGGAAATATTTGAAATTTTAAAAAACTCGAAAGATTTTCAAACATTTGTAAAAAAACTCCTAAAATCAAGGTAAAAACAAGGGGTACAGCCTCTAGAAGACTAATTTTCTAAAAAGTATATAGATTTTATATAGATTTTAAAAATGAATAGAAATGAGTATTTTACATATTTTTAAGTATTCTCTGTATTGGCCATTTTAAAACTGTCACCAACCAAACACTTTTCGAGGAATGGTCTTAAAAATTTGTCATCGGGAATTCAGCTCTTGAAATATACAATTATTTTCTTTGTCACTTTGGCAATTAAATTAAGGAATCAATAACTTTCATTTACAAATCAAGTAGAAGGTTTGCGTATCATGTCCAAAAAATAAATGCACATCCTTTCCTATCTTGATTCAGGTCATTTTGATTACCAAAAAGGGTGCACAGGTTTCAAAGCACAATCTTTGAGAAACTCGAATCTGATTATAGCTGGAAAGGGGAGGGGGGAAAGAAATTCTATTACGTGAATTTCTGTTTTGCATATGGGCATTTATCTTTTCGAGTGTGGTGATGCAACTTTTATTTTTAATATTGGTGGATGGGGTAGCTGTCGTGGCCCTCATTTTCAAAATCTAATTTTTTATCTATTTTAACAATTCTTGCTTCAATTTTGATACAATTTTCATGTCATATTTTTACTCTACAATGGACCCACATGAGCTACTCAAGCTGAAATTTGACCCACTTTTGTTGCTTTGCAACTTCTGTGTCTGCTGTGTGAAACTTACTAAATATCAGGTTGCTATATTTAGTAACTGCTTGAGGCAGACACCACAAATAGTTTTGTATTAATTTACAATTTTTAAAGCTGATAAAAGCAAATAGGTACATGGCACATCGCTATTTTCTGGGGTACACTTGCATCATCACTTCTGATCATGATGTTTTTAATATGTTTATATACAGTATAAGATGTATGTGTTATAATGCTTATATACAGTATATATATAATAATGTTTATATACAGTATATATATACAGCTGTAGCCATGTAAATTCAAAATTTTAAAATTTCATATTCAATTACCATAACAGATGGTAACAGAACATTTTGAAAAAGTGAATGCACATTTTATGCATGACTTAGAATACAACAAATATTTAATACAACAAATATTTTTAAAGATGATAATTTTTTACATACATAGTATTTTTTTTTTCAAATCACATAAGAATTTTTTTTTAAATATTAGAAATTTAAATCTTATAAAAGTGTAATGACACTATAACAGCACATAGAACACTACACAAGGATAAAACTTATAGTAATGCAACTCAGGTGGTCAAATTTCAAGTTTGAAGAAATTGACAAATAAATACAGCTGGATCCATCACATGTCTATGAATATTTAATTAGTCTTAGTTCATATTGTGTAGTGTGGGATTCTTAATATGTCTTTTACTTTCTAGTCAGTATTGGATGCCTAATTAACTTTTTGTGTTAAAATCCATAAATGAAAAATATTTCAAAAAAATCCTGAGTTAATTTTTATTTTTAAATAAAAATTAAAAATAATTAAATTTATTAAATAAATAAATACATTTGTTAAAACAAAATGTTCTTTTAATGAAGCTTTAGGTTGAAAGAAGGGAAACAAAGTGTTTACTGTAATTAAATTACATATTTTTGAAATAGTGAACTAATTTATAAAAGATAAAATTCAGTTTTATATTATTCATTTTTTCATATTTATACAGATCTTGTGCAAAGAACTTGGTTTAAAAAGTTTCCCGCAAATATTACAACCAGTTATATACTTTATACTTGTATCTAATAATGAAAGGGGTTTTGAACAACAATTTACAAAATATCTAAAAAAGTTAAAATTTAATTTGTGAAACATCAATCAATCAATAAAAGGATTTCTTATATAAATAGAAAATGTACGATAAAATAGGTACAAATTAATTGCAATAATAATGCAATTACATACTTGTCCTTCTGAATACCTCCATCGTCTGTATATTCGGTCCATGGGAAAAGCTTCATGGCCAAGCCCCAAAATTAAAGCCTGCCATAGAATTTTAAAACCCTTTTTGTCTTTCAAGAGGAACCCAGGATTGTCAAGCTCAAGAACAACTTCTTTCCAATCTAAAGATGGTGCCTAATAAAATAAGAAAACTTAATAAACCCTTTATACAAGCCAATATAAAGCTAAACAAGAAAGATCAATCATGCATAAAGCATTTATTATAAAACACTTTCCAACAGAAATACAATTTTATTTAAACATCTCTAAAATGCAATACATTCAGGAGTGATATTTTTAAAAAATTTTATTATTCTTGAAAACTTAAAACTTCATCAAAATATAAATTGTCTGCCTCTCTATGTAAAATCAATAAATATTTCATTCATATCCCTTACATTCCAGACTCCAGATCTAAAGATCTAAATAATTTTGATTGAAAATATTCAGCAATTCTTATACAACTCGCCTTACAATCGCTTAATTTGTTTACATTCTGCAAAGTTAAAATTAGGCTTCGTTGTAGAAATAATCAAAGTTTAGTGATCATTTAAAATAAAAATATTGTAATTACGTTGGCACAGAATTTAGATGAACAGATAATAAGCAAAAACAAAATGGTTTTATGATGGATGGAATGATCTTTACACAGTATTTTATTTTGCAATCAGCCATGTGACCTTTTCATATATCATGGGAGTAATTATTATTTCCATTTAAAAAACTACCTAACATATATTTTTACACGTTTTATGTGATAATTGGAATATTTCCTAAAATTTTCGAAGCAATTTTTGAATTTTAACTTTGCTTAAAAAATGCTTGAAAAATTAGGTCCCACAGGGCTCGGTGTATTTAATCTTTTCAACCTCGGTTAAATCTGAAACTAATTGGGCGATATTATTCATTTTCATATGTTCTACAGACCATCTCAACAACATACTAAAATTTCAATTTAATAAAGTCATTTTTATGGCAGTTATCGAGTGGACAGGCAGACAGAATAACCAAAGTCAAACACTTTTCAACTATATAAAGTGTTTAAAATGCTATAACATTCAACTTGTAATAAAATGCACATAAATAAACACTAAAATATAAAAATATAGGAATTTACATACCTATAATTATACAATAATATTAATAGGGAGGGTTTTATATGTATCAGATTTTGAAAATGAGGGTTAAGACATCTTGATTATTTTGATGCATTTTAAGTTCATAAGTAGCTGCACAATTATATTTTACATTCAATACCAAATGTTCAAAAATTTAAATTATTAATATTGCTATGTATGAAATTTAAATATATAATATAACATTATTGTCAATACTAATATGCACAAATAAAGCAGCATGCAGTTCTTTCATGTATACGATGACAAGTGGTCTCAGTGACTAACAAACCCTAGTTGAAGACGAAATGGGCTATTTGAGTATGTCAGTCTTTAGCACTGATGAAAGGAATCCACGGTATTTTCAAAACAACAGTGTTATGCCAGGTTTTTATGATGCTACTTTATTTAATAGTTCAAAATTCTTGATTTTCCCCTTTCCCTTCAAAATTCTAAATTAATTTGTTGTTGAATATTCCGGCGATTTATCCCCTTTTAACGTTAATTTGTTATCCTTCTCATGTTTTCATTATTCAAAATTATGCACGATGTGTCTACAAACACTAAAAATCTTTTGCAAATCTTCCGGTGCTCCCTCTCGATCTTTTAATTTAACTTCACTTCATTTACGAGTTTGCGGAAAAAAGATGCATTTTAAGCAAACTTTGGCCCTTTTCAGCTTATATTCGAACACCTGCAGGTATGGTTGCCTCACAGCATTCCGTAGGGGTGTGTCACAGTGTGGGCTAGTGGTAGCCAGCTTGGCGGAAATTTCACGTTGGTTCTTGGCGAAGCATCATATTTATTCCGTGGTGTATGATTAGGCACTCTGTGTAAGGCGCAATGTTTTCACTTATCAAGTTTGGCGGCTTTTGGGAACCGAGAATTCTGTTGGCGGCATTCGATTCCTAGCCGCAGTTTGGGAAGGTGGTCTAATTTTTGCTGTTGAGAACCATGGTCAGGGCCCCGAACAAGGGCACTCGCAGGAAACATGGTTTAAGTAAGCTTCGTAGCCAACGGGTGCCACGGTGTGCTTCTGTGGCACCCTCTGCAATATTTTTGTGTCCCTAAAGTGTGATGCTCTCTTTGCATGTGCTGCTTTTGCTCAGGTCCATCATCAGCATCAAAAGTGCCAAAAATCGAGCTACAGTTTTTCAACTTCCATATATTTGATGCGATCATGAGTGCTCCTCAGTTGTGGTGCACTCTCAGCAAGAAAGTGTGATGCTCGCTCTGCTTTGCTCAGATCCGCAATCAGCATCAAAAGTGCCCAAAACCGAGCTACAGTTTTTTTCAACTCCATATATTTGATGCAATCATAAGTGCTCCTCAGTTGTGGTGCGTTCTCAACAAGAAAGTATGATGCTCTCTCTGCATGTGTTGCCTCTGCTCAGATCTGTCATCAGCATCAAAAGTGAAAAATTTAGGCTTTTCGTTATTCAACTTCATATTTTGATTGGATCCTAAGTGATCCTAAGGAGTGGTGCTCTCCCAGCTAGTTTTTAAATGTCTTCATAACTTCAATATTTTTGGTCATCCATGCAGTCTGTGATTTGTCCCACCACCAGTATCAAAGTGCAAAAATTTAGTTTTCCATTATTCAACTTCATATTTTTGATTGAATCACATAAAACTGTGTTTCACACTGGGAAATTATTATATTTTTTTTACATGTACAAGTGTAAATTTTGCATTTTTAAGTTAGTGCTTATATGTTTAAGTTTTAACATTTGCATTATTGTTGGTGGACAGTCCCTGGCAGACCAAACTCTGGTCTTCTGACCAGAGTGCATTCTGAACCTGGGTATTTTAATTGCTGACTGGATATTTAAAGTGTTAACTGGGTTTGTTTTAAATTGATAACTGGGTTTATTTTAATTGTTTAACTGGGGTTTTAATTATCTTTTTCTTAAATTGTAATGTACTATTTATTTTTACTACTATACAATTTTTTTATTACAAGTATTAACCATTTGAAAGATGTTTTGAAGCCTTTAAGTTTAAACGTTTGTGCACAATAAGATAATTATTTGAGATCTTAAATCTTAAAAGTTTGTTATTAAATAAAGTTTCATTTAACTTAAATGAGTTGTTATTCTTTAGTGTCATTGCTGTGCTTTTTATTATGAAATTGTTTAAAGGTAAGTGAAGTCAGAGAGTTTTATAAAGGTTGATATGCATTTCTGAGATGTAAACAAGGTTGAGCACAGCCCAAACAGAGGAAATTATCAAATAAAGAAACAATTTTAATTTAGTAAAAGTAGTTTTATTAGGCAGATACTATATGGTCAGGCCAAATCTAAATATAAATCTAACATGTGAAAATTTTAATAAATTAGAATAAATAAATAATCTTCAAGTAAGAAGTAAGGCAGTCAGCTCTGGCAAAACAACAGCATGGCTCATGCTATGAACCAATAGTTGACTCACTAAAGTCTAGTGCCTCCTATTCTGAAACTGCTGTTTTAATTTATATTATTAGTTCTTCTTTCAATGTTCGGCAATTCAGTCTCCTTTAAAATTTAATATATACACGAAGTAGGATTCAAAAGTTCCGGACTGAGTCTATAACATAAAAAATATTTGCAATAGAGCAACTACGATAACATTTCTGTGTTACTATGTTCTCCCCTTCTAAAAGTGGTTTGGCCCAAATCACATGGTCGATGACTCGCCACGGCGTTGAATTTTGTAGACGGGTGCACTTAGTAACCGGCGATTGAAAGAAATAGCATTTGTTGAGCAGAGAATTAATATCAAATTTTGTGTTCAGTTGGGAAAGAGTGCTACGAAGGTTTACGAAATGTTGAAGCATGTGTACAGCAGTGATACATTATCGCGAAAGAAAGTTTTTGAGTGGCATCGACATTTCAGAGAAGGCAGGGAAAGTGCCGAAGATGACAATGTCATCCGCATGCCATCCGCAGTTTGCCATCTGCAGACTTCCCGTACTGCTGAAAACATCGAAAAGGTTTCTGCAACGGTACGTGGGAACAGGCAGCAAACAATAGCGGAAATTGCAAAATCAGTTGGGATATCAGAGGCCACATGTCAACGGATACTGACTAAGGATCTTAACATGCATAGGGTGTGTGCATCGGAAACATGGAAATCACCACAATATCCGCGTACGCAGAAATTCTGCCAAGATCGCTCTAAGGGGAAGGTCATGGTAGAGGTGAATCTCCATCTGAGTTGTCGAGCCGTTATTTTATCAGATTTATCTAAAATTATAAATTGGAACCATCTGCCTCTCAGAATTTTTTAGAAAAGTGCATTTTTATTAAGCTTTTCTTTCTTCTGCACTGCTGAAACTCGCAAGTTTTCATATATTTGATTCATTTGGATTTTTCAAACTCTGGGCTTTACCCAGCTTAACACTTTATAAGAGAGAAGACAGAGTCAGGCCTGTGCAAACCTCTAATTTCATTATCACACTTTAATGTATTTGTAATCTTCCAAGCATTATACTTGAATGCAGAGATGAGTATATAGTCAACGCTTTATAGAAAAATTAGAATTGGAGTCAGGAGTCGGTAAAAATTAGCAACAAACTTTTTTCAGACATATTTTCTAAATTTTTCTAATATTTTGCTTTAAATTTTTCATTATTTTTTCATATCTTTTCATTGTTTTACTTATAAATTTTCATGGGTTCATCTGCCTAATGCATCTAGCACCTAGTGCATCTAGTTTAAGCCAAGTACTTGTTAATTAAGGTTGATTTTGTTGTTTCTTTGCTATATTATGGTAACTTTGTATATGGCATGAGGTAACTTTGAGTTATAACTGTTATATTCCTACTACTCTTGTATTTTTAAGAAATAATAAACATTAAAATGGTGTTAATTGCTAAACTGCATTATTACTTCAGGGCTCAGCACAGCCTTTAGTTAATTAATTCTCGGAAAAAGTGATTAAAAATGACAACTTCTCTTTCCATAAAATTTTGCAATGTCAACAAGTTCGCTTACTGTTCAGTTAAATTTTAATTTAATTTCAATTTTTAATAATTTCATAATTATGTGAAAATAATTGAAAATACAAATTAATAACTCACATATAGCCAAGTAAATACTGCAGAGTGAATACATGTTAGAAATAAACTGGCATTCTGGTATTAGACAAGTGGATCTTGCAACTCAAGGGTGGGAACCACTTGCCACCAACCTTCTCTTTGAGATCTTGCACGAAACTGACTCTGCATGCTGGAGGAGATGATGAGACTATTTATGGGATCTTACCAAGGCATGCGAGATTTCATGCCACCATACATAAAGCGCATCAAAAGCACTGCCAATACACAGAAAAATAAAGCATGATATCAAACACAGCGCTCAGAGAATTCATGCCTGCAACCCGCAAATTATGGAATGTTAGTAAAAAGTGACACACAATGACTGGCCCATGTTACTCGAAATCAACAGTCAGGTTTTTTTTTTTTTTTAGCAAGGAGCTGTAAGGCCGATTTTCTTTTTGGAAAACACCAATTTAAGTGTTAGAATCATTATTTTGTGACTCCCCATCCCTGCTTGATAGCACCCATAATTTAGCATCAATAACCCTTTGTAAACAAAAACACCTCATAATATTCTAATTAATACAATGATATTAGAACAATTGAATAAAAATGAGAATTTTGAACCATTAATACTTCATATACTAAAAGGAATAAATAAGGAAAATTACCATATCATGAACAACTTGAACAAATACTTCAACATTCCAGGAGGGATGTTGATTGCTTTCAGATTTTTCTTTGTTGTCATTCCACATTATCATGCTATTACTATTCATATTCTGAAAAATAAAAATGTATTCATAATCCTAAAACACATCAATACAGGAACAAAATACTTCAAATCAAAAAGAAATGCAATAATGAATAATTCTATGCAAAATATAACATTTTAAAATACATTGCTTTAAGATTGGCATTAACTAGCTTATTTTCCAGACAATTAAATGCAGAATTTATTCTGCATCACATATAGATTCTTATTTGGAGTTCTAAAACATATAAAAAGATTTAAAACTAACCTGTACCGGAACTGCTTCTGTTAGACCAGTATGATATCTTGCCATCATAGACAAAATTCGTGCAGTGGTAACAGGTGTGAGATCTCTAAGACCAATTTGTGCCATATTATTTCGGCATTCTTCAATACTGTAAAAAAAAGTTTTAAATTAAAAACTATAAATACAACAATGATGAGATAGATATAAACAATTACAACAATCTTTTGGTGGATACATTTTTCTATTAAAAAATGTTCATCACACTAATAGACACGTTACTTTATTCAGATTAGACACAAGGCACTGATCATTATTCTACATGCAGTTAATTCAATAGCTAAAAATAATTCAATATTTTTCGCAACACAAGATGCATGCATGCCACTGCTAAAAAGCAAACTTGCTTTTTATCCTAAAAATATCTATAAACATAAATGGAGAAGATGATTTACACTCTTAAGAAGTTAACAAAAAAGTGACGTTTAACCCTTTCGCAACGGCGGCATTCCGGAGCTACCGCGGCCCAAAGGACGGAGCGCTTTGCTTCTGAACTGTTCCCAGGAGATGGTAATTTTTTTGTGCGAAGCCTAACTCTCGAAAAAAAATTCACTAAAAATCACCTATTCAACACAGAAATCTACCTTTTTCAGGAATAAAAGAAATATTTATTTTCTATTTGATGTATATTTTTCATACAAATCTGAATACAGAATACTCGTTAGTTGCACCCATTCTTTTATCCGAAATAAACGAATAAATTTCACTGCCTCTTGCACGACATCCGCATAGCAGATTTGAAACGCAAAATAACTCCCCTCATATTAGCGGACTCGTCTTTGATCCACTCTGCGGACGCATGCAATAATAATAATCAAGCTCATTTAATAACGATACACCCAATTTAGGGACGTATGCAGTAGGTGTCGTTCTCGTACTCGCCCGCTATGCGAGTTTAAGGGTAAAGATATGGATGCTGCGCAGACACATGAACGTACGTTGCTTGCACTATTAATAACTCTGCTCCATGGAATAATGATTAACTTAGCAGCTAAACATTTGCTAATCCATAGTTCAAAACTATGTTACGGTGATATTTACGGTGATTTTATGGAGCTTTCTGGAATTTTATTTAGTTATTAAAATCAGGGTTTTTTTTTTTTTTTTTTTGTTTTTGTAATCAATATATAACAACAAACAATTAACAAATATTTTCAACGTTTAAATATATCTTATCCCTTAAAATCATCAAACCTCATTGACTAATGAAAAAATACTAAACATCAAAATTTAATATTCTCCTTTTAAATTTAATAAACTCTTAAATTTATATAAATTCAATTATTGTAATTGCTAATAAACCCAATTGCTCAAGACTATAATTGCATTTGATGTAAAAATAGCATTTATTCAATGATAAATTTGTTCTCAACAAAAGAAGCATTTTCACACCTTAGTGGTGGTGGCTCCAGTCCGATGAAGCCAAAATGGTTTTGAATGAATAACATTTTGTAAAATAAAACTTCAGTAAAGTTCAATAAAGCTATTCGATTTTTTCAGATTCATTTATATTGTTTACAGGATTCCAAAGTGCTACAAATGACTTGCTAACTGTTTATAGCTAGTTAGTACTTTAGTTTTCACAACGGTTTTATCTGGATGTTTAGGCCATAAACTTCAGGTTAAAATATAAAATTATTTTACGAACTTCTTTTAGTATATAAATTAAAGTTATCTGACCTAAAATCAACCTGACCTATAATCTATAAACTTGCCTGGCGGCACATAAATATGTACTTGAATATGTATATTTTCATTTCTTTTGTTCAAACCTAACCAATCATTACAAATTTTTAGCATCTTCAAGTTAATTTAATGCCCTAATTTTTTAAACAAAATAAGATTATCTCATGCAAAAATATTTAACCAAGGAGTACGCAAGAGATTCAGCTGAAACAATAGTAACATTTTAAGTAAATTAAAGCTTTTCCACACATTGGAAAACCCAAAATATAGTGGTTTGCGAAATATAGTGGTTATAATTTCAATATTTTAGTATTTTAACCTGGGTTTTCCAATGTGTTGTTGTTGAGACCCAGACCGTCCGACCTACCAGAAAGGTGTTGTTGTTGAAACCCAGACCATCCGACCTACCAGAAAGGTGTAAGGTAACTGTTTGGACGGTCGGGAAGTGCCACCCAATTTAGACCGGAACCCAGTGGGGGAGGCATCCACAGGGACCGTACCCTCCTTCCCCTATCACCAACCTCTCGGAAGGACTTTCGGACCCACATGTTTAACGTGATCGTACTCCGCATGAACACGGCGGCAGTTTTGGCAGTGGCTGGAATCGAACCCGGGCCTACCGAGTGCAACTCCAGCACGCTAACCAATGGGTTACCGCGCCCCTTACCAGAAAGGTGTAGAAGACCCAGACCGTCCGACTCATCCAAAGGACACGAGCAACCATTTGGACGGCCGGTACCAGAAAGGTGGACGGCCGGGAAAGGGTTTTCCAAAGCTTTTCCACACATTGGAAAACCCTTTCCCGGCCGTCCAAACTGTTACCTTACACCTTTCTGGTTCCGGCCGTCCAAATGGTTGCTCGTGTCCTCTGGATGAGTCGGACGGTCTGGGTCTTCTACACCTTTCTGGTAGGTCGGACGGTCTGGGTCTCAACAACAACAACAACACATTGGAAAACCCAGGTAAAAATACTAAACTATCGAAATTATAACCACTATATTTCGCAAACAAAGAGCTCATCCAAAATCCAATTATATACACTTGTAGGGATTTCAAAGAGCTATATTCTTGCACAATTGTTTACAGGTTTAATTTTTGAGATAGCATTACAAACTTGAAAAAGGGGAAATTTTCACTCTTCTTCAACTCAACAAAACGATTACTGCAAACAAAGAGCTCATCCAAAATCTAATTATATACACTTGTAGGGATTTCAAAGAGCTATATTCTTGCATAATTGTTTACAGGTTTAATTTTTGAGATAGCATTATAAACTTGAAAAAGGGGAAATTTTCACTCTTTTTCAACTCAACAAAACGATTACTCGAAAACTACATATAAGCACATTTTAAAAATATAAATATAGATTTAGCAACTAAATTTCCTAATACATATTTTTATCCCTTACTATTTATATCTGTCTTTTATGGTTTCGAAGATATTTCGAGTGAAAATAAGCAAAATGAAAAAGAAAAACACTTGCTCGGACAAATACTTTAAGTTTTCAAAAAACAAGTTCAAAATATTAAAAAATTGAAATTAATTTTATATATTCACAATCTTGACCCTATTTTCTACAAACAAAAAATTTTATTTACATTGTTGTCTATTAGACTTGGAGGTATATACGACAAGTGTTTACATTTTTTTGCAATGCTCTAATTTTCATCATAAAAATCTCTTAAGCATAAATGTTATTCAAACATAAAAAAAATGTGCCTTTTTTTTCTAAGTGCCCTTTTTCTGATAACAGCACCCTGCCCTTTTTTAATCCTGAGGGAAACTCTGGACAATATTGCAAAAAAAATGTGAGGTAAAGATGTTTACTGTGCTTTCAAAAAATATAAAGAAAAAATAATTTCAATTTATGAAGTTGTATCAATGACAATTGATGGAGTGATGGAAAATAAATGACCAGGAAAAACAATGGATTTCTGGCTGTGTACCAGAGTTGATAACTTATCAGATTTCCTTTCATATCATCGCATTAGTCATCAAAAGAGTCTGTTATAAAATTCTAAATATACATTACATTATAGGAAAATGCATAAAATTGTAAATTTTAATTGAGGAAAAAGTTTTCTGAAAAGGATATTTAGGTATCAACTAGAAGAAAACAAATCTGAGTATGAGAAATTTCTATATCATGCAGATTTATGTTGGTTAAGTTGGAATATATATGTACAAAAATTTAGGGGCTTATTACAAGAGGTAAAAATTTTGAAGTAAAGATATGAATAGAATGTTGAAATATGCCATCTGATTAATGAATTTAGCTTTCGTTGTAGACTGGACATAACTGTCTTAATGAATTGCACTTAAAATTGCATGGAAATGGCAAAATAATAGCTGAAATGATTGCATATGTTAATATTTTTAAAAACAAATTAAAGTTGATATCTTTCAAGTTGATAAGTAAATTGAAAAAATTTTAAATATATCTGGCAAATTATCGAAAAATAGAAGTACATTCAATAAAGACATTTATTATTTTGAAATAATGTATTTACTCTGAATTTGAGATGTTTTCAAGAATTTATCAGACCAGAACTAATTATTATGTTCATATGTTATTTGCTGGACATTGTTGATGTAGAACATGACAGAAAAGACAGGGGTAGAAAACTGAAAACTGAGTTTTGTAGCACCTTTGTAGCAGGAAATATTGCTGTTTCGTAGCAGTGCAGAGCAGTTTTGTAGCAGCTAGAAAATGATGTTGCGCACACTCGATAGTTATTTTAGGCATATAAAAATTTCATTTAACATTAATTAAAGCATGAAGAGTATTAAATCTTAAAAAGTTAAGCTAAAAAATTAGAAAAAGATTTAATGATGTACTATCTAATCTTAAAGAACAGAAGTTGCCTGCTAGTTAAATAATACACACTAAATTTTTTTTATCCAAAATACAAATAGTTTATGTCCGAGATGCTTGTTTTTTAACAGTTTGGACACACTGAATTAATTCGAGTTTCTGTGCTCTTCTAATTTTGTGAGATTTTTTTCAATATTTGATTTTGCCTCTTTTAAGAGAACTTGGCCATTTTCAATCACTGATAAATCTTTCTTTTTTATGCTGCCTTCAATCATCTTCTCTGCTGTAGAAAGCACTTTTTGTGATTATAACTTTTTTTTTAACTCATCACTGTCTATTTTCAAACTCTTTAATACATCTTTCTCGTGTTCAGCTTTTGGCTTAACTCCTTTTCTGCTGTTTTCTCTATTCTTTGTCTATATTTTTCTCCTGCTTCTTTTACAGATTTTAAAAGTTCTTCAGTTATTGACAAATTGCTCACATCTCCATTTAGTAGATTTTCAAAATCTTAAGAGGAAAACTTCAAAAAGTCAGGAGTTTTATTATTAAAACATAAAAAAATTTTTTGCATCACTTTATATTACAACCAGTTTTTCCCTAGGACTAAAAAAGGCCAGAAAAAGGGGACTACATAAAGACACTAAGTTGCAGAATACTAATAAATGTGAAATTTAATAAAAGATAAAAAATCACTGTCAAACTATTATCAAGAATATCTGAATTTAATTGCTTTTTTAGTTTTGTCAAATTCCTTCTCATTTAAATATTGAAGTTAGTTTATAAATTTCACTTTCCGAATATCCATTTTAGAAAAGTTTATATGTATTTTTTAGGTTCTAACGTAACTACAATTTGAAATAATAATTCATAGCTTCAGTTTCCAAAAAAGTAAAATAAAAAATATTTAATAAATTTATGAATGATCAAAATTTATTTTCGATCTATACTTGCTAACCTTATAAAAAAAAACAGATTTTAATGTTATTTTATAAGGTGGGGAAAGTTTTAAGTTCGAATAAATACGAAATTTTCCCTATAATTATTATATAATTTACTTTTCTATGCAAATATAAGTAATGCTTAAGACATATAAAAGTATTTATTAATACTATTTTATTTATTGTGCAAAGCATTGTCAGTTGTGAGTCCGCGTAAATCTTTATTGAATTGAGTTTGGTTATTGATGCACCCGCGTAGCGCGTTAAAGGCGAATACGCGAATAAAATGCAATTTATATTGTGAATTCGCTATCTCGGTGCCACGTTCCCGCACAAATAGTGCACGAAACACGAGCGGCCTTGAACGCGCATAATGAGCGCGTGCGCGATTGACAGCCATTTCAATGCTACGCAGATTGTATGTGCCCACTCAGCGTGCATAGCGTTATTGCATGCCAGCATCCGCTAATAAAAGAAGATTCATTTTATAATGCGATGCGAATTGCATATGCTCGCGTATCGTTACTGCATGAAGTGGAGTCATCGTTATTGTATATAACTTACGCGGATTGCATGCCCCTCTGAAGTATTCTTAACATTAGCCGAGAGCCCGCGGTGACTTCCATGCGTAGCAGAGATACGCGATCTAAAACTGCTTCCTAAACTACACCGCGATCATCGACAGCTACTTCCTAAATTGCACCGTTAGCCGTGACTTAGATGCATAGCGGTGGTGAGTGATCGACATCTATTGCAAAGAACTATAGGGCTGATCACCGAACTCCGTAATTAAATAATATGAAGGAAATAAATTTTCCAGTATTTCATCAAAGCCAGTGAAGATCCATGCAATGCTAGTGTAACGCATTATTCTAAACACAACTTTTCATTCCCTTCTTATCATCCTGTATTTTGACTTGTTCAACATAAATAGATACATGTTCCGGCAAATTGCAGCGCAAATTTATGTGAAAATTATTTATTTTAATAAAATATTTATTTATTTTTTTACCCGCACTATTAAAATAAGAGTTTTGTTGCTCTAATATGGAATAATTAAAAGATGAAAATTTAAATAGATGCAAAAGGGTACTTAACGACTATCTCTAACGATCTATCTATCTGAAGTAAAAATCAGTACAACTGCAGAAAATTCGTAAAAGTCGGAATTTCTATACTTTTAAACAACAAACATAAAATAACTTGAAAAAGACGTTATTAAAAAATAGTACAGTACAACCTCGAAAATCCGGTTGTTTTCCAAATTTTCGTTTTTTTTCCCCCGGACTGACGAAGTCGCGGATTTAAAACAACAGGGTAAGATTAATTATATGGAATTATATTTTATAAACAAATACCGTATTTTCCGGTCGACTTTCTGAACCCCGAAATAAAACGAAAGTTTAGATGGATGGTCGTAGATCGGCTCGTGGTTGGAGCGTGAATTACGTTGTTGGCGTTAATCTCTCCTCCCCCTTATTCAAGTCACAACTCCCGATGAATTATTTCGCGTAAAATAAACATCGTTATTTAAGTACTGAATTTTTATTATTAAAATTTCCTTTCCTCATTACTGAAAAAGACATTTTTCTGAAACAATGTAATTTTTAATATTAAACAGTTTAAAACTTTATCGTAACATTTTATCACAGATTGTTCAATTAAATCTAAAAATCCAGAGAATTCATATTAACGCTCACGGAAATTTATTTTGTTCACTTCGTAGTACGAATCCCATGCTTCAATGAATTCTGTTTTGTCTTCAGAATTTCCTCTCCCTCCCAATATCTGACGATTTTTTCGTTTTCGTCAAACGTGTCAGCTTAAAATCGACAGTATATTTTGCCTTTTTTGTTTAGAAAGCCATATTTACATACTATAAATAGCAAATAAATAACTAAATAATATCGTATCGCATAGAACCGAGCACCAAGGTCATTAACATACAGACCTCTCAAAGGGGTCAGCTGTGTTTACGATTAGGAACTAAGCAAATTCCTTTTTTCCCTTTCTCTGCCCCACCACATCCCGGTGTTGCAGCAGCCTAGTAATGACTCATCGTAATTTAGAAAAATCATTAAGAGGAGAGATATTTTTCTTTTTTAGGAAAGACATTTATTTTATCTACTGCGATATTTTTTACATATATGACTATTACTTATAAAGTTTTTACTTTTTTCAGAGTCATCAGCCTTATATATGCATAACATTATATAGATGCTAGAAAATAAATAAAACTTTTAAATTCTTATTTTTTACATTTCGTTCATTAATAGCGAAAACGGTTTAAACGCATTTACACTTTTAAATATATCAGCAAAAGTGCTAATCCTCGCGCTTTACTAAATCTCGGTGCTACATTAAATTCTTCTGGTGCTTCATTAAATCTCGACAAAGCCGATAAAACGGAAGTTTTGCACTGTGATGATGATGCACCAATTGTAAATAAATGGAGTGATGGCGAAATTCGCAATATGATATTAAATAAAAAAATATCAAAGTAGGGATGATAAATGTGGAGAAGAAAAAATACCCATTGATAATCTTATGCAAACAATCGATCATGTAATTAAAGGTCTTGAATAAAGAAGCTTTAAAACCGAACAGATATAATGACCATCTACAGGATAAAGAAAACTGCTTTCTCATAAACTAAAATTAATGAAATAACAAATGTTAATTCAAATATTTAAACGAAATGATAAAATGTAATTTTATCATTTCGTTTCGTTCACACATTCTAAATTACTAATGTGTATATATTTTTTCTTAGAAATTTCCTTTGCCCTATTTTTTAGATTAAATAATATGTTTTAATTTATTAACTTAACTTTTGTCATTATTTTTACTAAATATAGTGCTTTATAGTGTATTTAGTTAATATTAAATCTGAACTTTATTAAAATTCTATAATCCGGAATCGGCAAAGTCCGGATTTTCAAGGTTGTACCCTAAAGTACTCGTGATGTGGTCATGTGATACGCAAACTTGTTTTACTGAAAATGCGGTCTGAAATCGCGCCGAATAACTGTAGATAACCGGATTTTTCTTCTCGTATTTCGGACCGATCAGTGCGGAACTTTCGCTTTTGCACGTGTAAAAAAATTGCGTTTTTGCCGCAGTTTGGCACAGATATTGAGATTTTAGGTGCTTTTGTAGCAGGATGTAGCAGTGAATGGAAATTTTAGCAGTTTGGCGCAATTGGCGCAGATTTTCCACCCCTGGAAAAAATGGCATGGCAAAGTCCGGATTTTCAAGGTTGTACCCTAAAGTACTCGTGATGTGGTCATGTGATACGCAAACTTGTTTTACTGAAAATGCGGTCTGAAATCGCGCCGAATAACTGTAGATAACCGGATTTTTCTTCTCGTATTTCGGACCGATCAGTGCGGAACTTTCGCTTTTGCACGTGTAAAAAAATTGCGTTTTTGCCGCAGTTTGGCACAGATATTGAGATTTTAGGTGCTTTTGTAGCAGGATGTAGCAGTGAATGGCAGTGAATGTAGCAGTGAATGTAGCAGTTTGGCGCAATTGGCGCAGATTTTCCACCCCTGGAAAAGCTAAATAATGCATTTTCTTTATCTATGATGGAAAATGACGTTCTTTAAAGCAACAAATTATATTCATCAAAAATTACCATAAAACCAAATGAAAATTTCAAAAATAATAATTTATCCTATTGAAAAGATCTGTAACTAACTAAACAAGACAGCAACAAAGTACGTAATTTAAAAATAAATACAAACCTTGAAGTGAAATTATAACCCATTTCTTGAATGAGGTCTACCACAGAATCTTCACTCTATATTATTAAAAATAGAATAAGTATTAGAATTAAATTACAAATGACATGCACTATTTAAATACAATAACCTACATAATTATGAAAATGAAACATCAATAGAAGATAGATACATTGCTAAGATTATTGTATGAATAAATATAAGAAAGTATTGTAAAATACAGTAACTGATTGCTCTCAATAACAGACACTAATTTTGTCTGTTATTGAGGAGTTTACTGTTAAGTCAATAGCTTTATTTGTGTAAAAGCATATAAATCGAAAGTAAAAAACATTGAATACATTTGCCCTTAATGGCACGGATAAAAAATGAGTATAAAAACCAGTGTATTTTTGTAAAAACTGTAAGATACTATAACAAAAGCTTACAAGAGAATTTATATTAACAGTTTTAAATATATATATATACATATATATATATATATATACAGGGTGTCCAGTGCTATCGGTGCCTAATGGATATTTCCTCCACAGTTAGTCACAAAGACATACTTCCAATTGCAAAAATGTTTTAAATTTTAAAATCTATTATCTTAGAAACAGTTTAAATCAATAAATGTATTTCTAAAGGAAATACGAAATACAAATTTTTATATGCCCCCCCCCCTACCAGTAATATTTAAGAAAATCATCCTCATACAATTTCATGCAAAATAAAAAAAAAAATCATCCTTTTACGACCAAAATTCAGAGTTATGAAGCATTAAACTTTATGATTTAAGTCGCTTCTCCGGGCACAAAAATGTCCCATTTCAGGCAACCTTTAAGGGACCGTATAAATATTGAAATTCCGTATTCAAAGTATTATGTTTCGATAGCATTTGCTGACATAATGTTGAGAATGAAGAAAAGCTTTTTATCGAATAGTATTTCGTTTAGAAGGGTATTATAGTCAGGGCTCGACTAAGATCTTCTGGGATCTTTTTAAGATCTTTATTGCAAATGAGATAACACATTATCATAAGAGTCGTTTAAGCCAATAAAAGCATTTCTGTAAAAATTATGAAATTTAAATTTTTATATGGTAATAGATCGGTAATGAAACCAGTTGCAGTGTGCCTGCAGATGAAAATAAAAAATTACGCACATTAAATCTAAAATAATAAAGGCATATAACACCTAAAAAATAACAGATTTGTAGAGTATCTGAATGAGCTGAAATGAAATATCATGTCTGTGATAAAATGCTTAGAAGACAATAAATATTTAACATTTAATTTTCCTTCTAAAACAGTAACAGACGATAAACATTAAATTTTATACTTTGCCAAAGTTGAAAAACTGTTGTTTTGTTTATTTTGTTCCTGTTGTTCTAAAGTGTCTGATGCTGTGTTTGCTTGTAGCAAACGTGAAGTGATAAACGAAAAATGTTCAATAACAGGCAGCACACTGAAATGGTATTACTTTACGGGGAATTTTATAAGAATAAGCAAGAGGCTGCAAGGCAGTATGTTATGAAATTCCCGAATGAAAATCATCCATCTGCTAGTACTATTTCAAAAGTTGTAAAGCACTTAAGAGAAACAGGTAGCGTTTGAAATCGTCCTAGATCAACAAGAATAATGGACTCAACAATGTGCATACCTGTGGAGGAAGTTCTCGAATATGCCCTCGCTCATCTACAGTGTAGTGAAAGAAGTGTTAGCAAAGCATGTGGGTATTCTAAATCTCAAGCGTAGAACATTTTATACACATATGGTGCATATCCGTATCACCCGATACTGGGACAAGAATTAATGTCAGGAGACAAAGAGCTGACTTCTGCAATTACATTTTAAACAGACAAGACGATATTCAGTCGTTTGTTAGTGACATTCTGTGGACCGACGAGTGTCAGTTTATAAGACAGGGTATTGTAAATACTCAAAATAGTCACTATTGGTCTCTGCAAAACCCACACATCATTAGACCGAACAAACATCACGTGCGTTGGTCGGTAAATGTTTGGTGTGGCATATGGAGGGAGACTTTAATTGGGCCATTCATTTTTTATGGCGCTTTAACATCGGAAAAGTATGCACAGATTTTACAGGGCCCAATAACTGACTTCTTGGAAGAATGTATTTCCTTAAGAGATTTATCACAGATGTAGATTTATCACAAATCACTTAAACCATGTACTGTTCTAGCCGCAACATTTGGAAATCATATTATTGGGTACTGAGGTCCTGTTGAGTGGCCCCCGTGATCACCAGACTTGAACCCCTTAGATTACTTTCTCTGGGGTTTCTTGAAAAATAAAGTCTATGAAAAGAATCAACAAGTCTGGCAGATTTGCTAAATCGTATTTTTGTAGCATGCACATGTGTAACAGCAACTATGCTGCATGAAGTACAGGAAGAATTTCCTTCACGGGTGCATTTTTGAATTGCAGCCAAAGGAAGCCACTTCAAGCACATATTACGATAATGCAGTTTGTAATATGATTTTCTGTTTCTGAAATGCATATATTCGCATTTTAAAATATGTTTTATTTTCTAATTCAACAAAGTTGTTCTTTTTTCCTTATGTCATTTAACACAAGTTGTATTTTTTTTTTTACTTCTATTGTCAGTACAAGCTGTATTTTTGATACTTTTTTTATGTGTTACAAATAATTATAACTTTAATTTGTTTAGTGTAATGTATATTGCTGCAAAAAATAATGAAATTGCTGCAAAATATTTGTCTTCCCAATTATTTTGTGTATAACCCCCATTTCTCAGCACAAAAAGTGCTCCAACTTTAAGCAGATATAACTCTGTGAATTTTGGTCGTAAAAGGGTGATTTTTTTTTTTTAATTATTATTTTGCATAAAATTGTATGAGGATGATTTTCCTAAATATAACTGGTAGGACCAAGGGCCGTATAAAAAATTTATATTTCATATTTCTTTTAAAAATACATTTACTGATTTTAACTGTTTCTAAGATAATAGATTTCAAAATTTAAAACATTTTTGCAATTGGAAGTATATCTCTGTGACTAATGGTTGAGCAAATAGCCACTGGGCACCGATAGCTCTGGACACCCTGTATATAAACACACATACGACACCCAAGATTTTTACATTGAATGCAAACTCAAATTACTCAAATCTTAAAAGATGTCTGTTAATAGGGTTTCACTATATAATATTGCTGGGTGTATCTTCTAAGTGTAATGTAAAATTAAACAGTCAGCCGTCAGATGAAAAAACAAAACAGATTGCATCTATATCAGTTCTATATTGGTGCATGATGCAAATGACAATTATATCGATTGAATGCATTGTCTATCAGAATTACTAATATCCTGGCACTTTTTGCCTTTCAGATTTATTGGATTTAGACTATCATCGGTGTTAGTCACTTTTGATTGATTTGGTGTGATTGCATGGTATCAAACAGGTACCATGAATATTGGTTGCCCAACTCCATCTTGATAACAAAAATATATAAGAATACAAATTTGTGTTTCTGGAGAAGATTGTTTACAGGTAATGAGAGAGAAAAGAGTAATGTATGTAAATAAAGACTCTTAGAAATTTCTTAATTATAAGTATGACTTAAAAACTACTTTTCTTACGTTTTATTTCTTCTTTTTTTTATATTTTCTCCTTAAAAGATAAGAAAATTTTCTGAAGATCAAATGTCTTCAATATCTAATGAAATTATTGCAAATTGTATTTTTGGCTTTAGTGAGTCTTTTTTCCTCTATTATACACTCATCCAATAACAAAAATATGTAGACTTTCTTAACATTATGAATACTTTGGTATCTTAAATAATAAAAGGCAATGTCTGTCTGTCTGTGTGTCTGTCTTATACACTATACGTTCAGCGACCGCGAGTCGGAGAGCTACGAAATTTGGCATTCGGAGACCGGGGGGGGGGACCGTTCTCCAGAAATGGCACACACGTGAAAAACGATCTTCAAAATTTTTTAATAATTTTTTGATTATTTAATGTTTTATGCAATTTTGACTGTTTTTTGCCCTTTTTTCTCCATGATCCAGATGTCGTAGAAAAAACAAATCACACCATCGGAAAGAGCAGTCAATTGCGATAAAAATATATAAATTTCAAATCTCAGAATTTAAAATTTCAAATCTATAATTCTAATATTTTTTAAAGATTTTAAAGCAAAAGTCACTTTCGGTTCAAAAAAACCAACTTTCGTTTTTAAATCCTCCCATTGTAACTACTCATAATTTCGATTAATAATTTACATTTTTAGAAAGGTCAAAGATCTGGCATTCTTACAAGTCCAATCTGGTCAAGAAATAATGAAAATTGCCCGCAGGATCACAATTTTAAAGACATCATGATTTTATATTTCTCGGCAATCCGCTAAGTTCTTCAACGGCATTTTCCCCTTCGGTCTAGTCTTTTACCCGTCTACATAGAGACCGCGTTTTTGGTTTTAAATGAAATAAGAGCTTAGCATATGTATTGGATACATCGGGTGAAATTATTATATTTATATGATATTTTAAATGGATATTTTAATTTATGGATATTTTAAATGGATATTTTAAATAATTTAAATGATTGAATTATGGTGGTTTGAATTGTGGTGATGTATTTGGAAATTATTATATTTATGGATTGGTGGAACAATATGGATGATTGATAGAACGATATGGATTTTTTAAAAGGATATTTTAATTTATGGATATTTTAAATGGATATTTTAATTTATGGATATATTAATTTATAGATATTTTAAATGGATATTTTAATTTTATAGATATTTTAAATGATGGAACGATGGAACGAGGGTGATGAAATTAAGAGCTTAATTATCAAATTTAAATTAGCGTAAAGGAAGTTAGCATGTGAGAATTGCACTCGGTAGGCCCGGGTTTGATTCCCGCCACTGACGCGGAGTATGATCATGTTAAACATATGGGTCCATAAGTCCTTCCAAGAGGTTGGTGGTACGGTCCCTGTGGATGCCTCCCCCACTGGGTTGCGGTCTAAATTGGGAGCATAAAAAGAAAGTTATGGGGATTGTTGCAGGGGCGCGGTAGCCCAGTGGTTAGCGTGCGGGAATTTCACTTGGTTGGCCCGGGTTCGATTCCCGCCACTACCAAAACTGCTGCCGTGGTCACACGGAGTACAATCACGTTAAACATGTGGGCCCATAAGTCCTTCCGAGAGGTTGGTGATAGGGGAAGGAGGGTACGGTCCTTGTGGATGCCTCTCCCACTGGGCTCCGGTCTAAATTGTGTGAATAAAAAGAAAGTTATGGAGATTGTCACGGAGGGCGCGGTAGCCCAGTGGTTAGCGTGCGGGAATTTCACTCGGTAGGCCCGGGTTCGATTCCCACCACTGGCAAAACTGCTGCTGTGTTCACGCGGAGTACGATCACGTTAAACATGTGGGACCATAAGTCCTTCCGAGAGGTTGGTGGTAGGGGAAGAATGGTACGGTCCCTGTGGATGCCTCCCCCACTGGGTTCCGGTCTAAATTGGGTGGCACTTCCTGGCCATCCAAACAGTTACCTTACACCTTTCTGATAGATCGCGCCAGCAAGATTGCCATGGCCAGAATTTTCAAGGGTAGCGAACAGGCTGGTCGCCAAAGGCAGCTAATACTTAATACTTACAGAGATTAAAACAAATTTTTAAAACATTCTAAATCACCAAAAAATAAATGTTGAAAAATAAATTGAAAATTTTTATAAAAGATTATAAAGTTTTAGTCAAGAGAGGATACAAATATGATAATAAGAAATGAAAAACAAGTTAAACATTTTTTTAATATTTAAACACTAAATAATAATAAAATAAAGCATTGAGGTTATGGCATTTTTAATAAAAGTAAAATTTGTAGAAAAATCCAAGAAAAAGTTTTAAAGAATAACTTACAATTTTGGTTGAATTTGCAACTGAATCCATGACTGGGTCTGGAATATTTGGATTCAATAAAGGCAAAAGAATAATAGGAGGCTTAGCACCCAATTCTGAAATCAAAAGAAACATTTTACTCTCAGCAAATACCATAGCAAAATAATTGAAAAATATGTGCTGTATTTACAAGGATGAGAATGAGCAATTTATAAAAAAGTAAATATGAAAAAGTTCAGAAAAGCAAAAAAATAATGAAAGAATTTCTGAAAATTCACTACCATGTAAAAAGGTAGAAAGTAGAAGTAAAATTGGAGGTCTACACAAGTTTCTTAAATTGCAGCAAACAAAAAAATAAATAAATAAATAAAAAAATAAAAAAAATTGTGAATTAATAGAAGAATCTCAGTATAAAAAGTAGCAATCAATTTTACAATATACAAAATTTTTTCAAAAACAAACTTTAAGCATTCTTGGTTTGCTTCCACAAAATAGTGTAATCTTTATGCAAATTTTCTTTACATAACAAAAGTGCCATTTGTATTCACAAATTCTAAATTTTTTACCAAATATTGAAAATTACCACTTTTATTTGATTTTTAAAATTAATATTAAGATATTTGCCAAAGTGCCAGCAAAAAAAAACTTTATACAAAATAAACTAGTATATTAAAATATCTGCCAACAGATCTATTTCCAGCTATCTCCTCCTAAAATATTGCATATCCTGAGGTAACAGGTGTCTCAAAATAGCTATAAAAGTTGAGAGTATACGAGGTTTTGTTTTGATATTGATAAATTGCAGTTCATGTTTCTATTTGTCTTTGTGGATAAGTTTTGAAAAGTGATTTACTTATTGAACCTGAAGAAGAATCCAGGTTCTGGACAATAGCTGGTCATTTGGTGAACTGTTTTGTGAAAAAAGGAAAATATTATGGTATGAGATTTATCATAACACAGCTAATAAATTTTATAAAGTTTTTTGCACACAAAAAGTGATAATAAATTCCGGATGTTACGAATATTTTCCAAAAAGAAAAATGTATTTAAATTGTACATTTGCAAACGATTCTCTTAAAACAAAATGCAAGAATAAAATTAAATGCAAACAAAACTCAGACAGTTAGAAATCTAAAATACTTAGGAAGTTATCATTTTTTATCTTAAAAAACTACGACTGAATCACTTACTTTTTTGAAGGGATTGCTTGAGAAAAGTTTTAAGATCAATAGATATTCCCAAGTCTTTAAGATGAAGACGATTGAGCAAAAGATGCAAGATCACTGGGGGTAAATCAGTACTTTCTTCTGAACTTGACGAATCAGAATCTAAAGATATCAAGAGTTAATTACAAGTTTATAACAAAATACAACATTGTTAGATATCAATTATAAAACATTCTCCATTACATTATTCCCAAATTATGAGACCTTAAATTTAAAAATCAGGTTAGAAATTAATGTCTTGCTATTTTATGAACTACTAGAAAATATACCCCGCATTATGTGGGAGTTAAAGCAGGGTAGCTATATAAAATAACAAAATAAAAATCCATGTACATTGGCACAATGGGCGTAAAACGACGGATTAAGTTCTTACTTCAGAAACATATAGTTTTTTTATTATGCATATAATTTTACAATTAGTAATATGATGTTACTAAAACTTTAATATAAATAATGATAATAAAACATTATGAAAACAAAAATGATAGTAAAAACTTGAAAAAAAAACAATGATCAACAGTCCTATAAAAGTCCAAACTGTAATTGAGGATTTTCAATTTCATTGAAGGGAATGCAAGGCTAACTGCATATTTGTTTTTCTCCTCTCCTTGTACAATTTCATAAGGGTGCAGCATTAATGTCCCTTTTGAGTGTACCTGTACCGCTACATTCTCAATCAGAATCTTGTGTAACTGCGTTGTTTTACTAAAGCAACTTAATAGTATTATTTAAATAAGTTTCTACTGAAACTTTACTCATAGCAGTATTATGCATTTTAGCCATATGTCCTAAGTTATACTCTAAACAATGACTTCAAATTGTTTATTTATATTTACTGTAAACAAGAACTCTTTTGCAATTTCTCTAAAAATGATGAAATAAGGGAAAAGGGGTAAGTGAAATATTGCAATATGATACTTTACAATGATGCAATTGGTTATCCTCCCACAACATTGCTAGGACAAATTGCAATGCTTTTATATTGCAATTTTGACCGCTAATAGATTTGCATACCAGGTATCAAAAGTTTATCAAATCCAAATCAATGAAATATGCAGAAATCCCTTGCACACAAACTTAAAAATTAAATCCCCAGAGTTTTCCAAAAGAATTTTCACAAACTTTCAGCCCAAATCACATTTTGTACTATATCATTTTTAATTTTTTAGTATACAATATTTTTAGTGAAAAAAATTCAAATTCAGAAATTATTAAAAATTTAACAGGGAAAATTAGCCAATTTAATGATAAAACAAACATTAAAACAATTTTTTTAAATAAAAACTTGGTATCTGCTACAATACAGAAAATAATTCTTATAAAAAAAAGTTTGAATGTTTCAAGATAGCAAAACAAAAGGCAATCAATCCTAGGTTCAAATTGCATTTTTGTTACAAAGATCTAATTTTCCTCGAGTTTTCACTGAAATTTTGAGCCGAATTTAAAGTCCCTGTGAATTTCAGGTTTTTCCTGCTGTTCTTGGGGTATATGAACCCTGACAAAAAGAAAAATCATGAAAAATTAAGAAAAATGGAAACTCTACCTTGTTCACTGATGTACTTTATGAAGTCTGGAAGTTTCTGCTTTAAAAAACTTGCAGCGTGGCTGGTATGTTCAGGAATAGATGAACTAAGAAGTGCCAATCCAAATGCAATTTCTTGAACAATAGATAATTTTAGTACTTTGCTCAACTGAGGCAGTAGATTAACAGAAGGTCTTAAACTCTGAAACATTTGAAACATGAACAAGAGCAATAAATATTTATGCATTTAAATCAGGAGGTGAAATGCTTAAAATTTCAGCTATGAACTTGTATCTGGTAATCTCTTTCGCAATACTAAAGTCTTAAAATAGTTTAATGCATGCACATAACTAATTACAAAACAAACCCATTATACACAAATGTTAAAGGTTTTGGAGATTTCATAATTTTGATTAATGCCTTTTATTAACAGTTAGTCATTTCTGTCATTATTTGAAGAAAAATTGAAAATATTGTTATTCCATTGGGCAGTGTAAACATTATTGTTGTACTGTTGTTAAGTATAATTTGCTATCAATTTTAAAAGTCAATATGCATTGCACTTGCTTGATGTTTATATGCATTTTAAAAGTTCATCTGGATTGGTTCATCGAATTCATTTGATATACATTTAAAAGTGAAAGACAATGGGATTCATTTTCATCATTAAATTACCTCTAGAAATATAAAAGTTTAAAAAAACCTGATGCAAAAATATAATGTAATGTATACGGCTGTGGAAACTAGAGATAGAACAAGGTTTAAACTAGCATTTTGCTAAAACATTTGATGCAACTTCAGATAAAAAGCAAAAACCACTGTCACCCGACATTTCTCACATAATTACATAGATCCCAAGTCATATTCATGTATAATCATATATATCAGTCCCAAGATTCTTTCATTTTTAGTGTAAAAATGTTTATTGAAATATTTTCTTTTTTAATTTTCAGACATTTTACTTCTTTCACATGGATATCTTAAAAAGTCAAGGTTGATACTTAGATGATGAAAGTATAAAGAAGTAAAAATAATTTGAGATTTTTTTTATAGGATTTTTTCCCCTCTAATTCAAACCCTGAGTTGGAGACTGGCTCAGGATCTTAGAAATAAATTTTATAAAGATTTTAGAAATCAAAGATAATCATTTTATATAATTATATAATTAAAGTAGGGCTAATATGCCACACTTAAGGGAGAAAAATCAGTTAAAATCACTTTTACAACCCAAATTTTATGTTTCTACTTTTGAATCATTTATTTTACTAATATACGGAATATGATCAACCTATTTTTATTATTTTATAAAAAAAAATAATGCATCATATCTTATGATACTATATTATTTTTTCTACAGAATAATAAAAATAAGTTAACATACAGGCATATTCCACCTACTACACATTGAAGAACATTTTAGAATTAAAAAACACAACTGAAACTACATTGCTCATTGGAAAATTGATTATAATAGGTTAAAATGAAACAATTATGAAAAGAACAGAAATTTTTTAATCACTTGCCAAATCAGAAGAAAAAATGTATTAATGATAAACTAATTTTTAAGCATGCTGCCTTCTAATAGTGTTTCAGCTTTCATCATTTTTAAAACTTTACAACATAGTTGAAATGTATTTATGACTTTGTTCATTCTGTCTGTCTGTCTGTCCATTCACGATAACTGCTGTAAAAATGACTTTATCAAAATGAAATTTTAGTATGTTGTTCAGATGGTCTGTAGGACCTATGGGAATTTAAATGAATAATATCACCAAATTAGTTTTGGATTGAACTCTAGTTGAAAAAATGAAATACATTGAACCCTATGGGATCTAATTTTTCAAACATTTTTTAAGCGAATTTAAAATTCACAAATTCACTTCAAAAGTTTTAGGAAATATTCAAATTATCCCATAAAATACATAAAAAAAATTTTAGCAAAATATATTCAGTAGTTTTTTAAATAAAAAATAATAATTACATCCTTTATATGAAGGAATCACGTGACCATTATGTGAAGAGATCACGTAACCCACTTCAAAATAAAATATGGCATTCGTCTTGTGTCGAAAGTGTGATTTTTAAAGTTCTTTTTAATTCATATTTAGTGTTGTATCCATCCTAAAACTGCTTTATTTCTTCTTAAATTCTGTGCATCTATATACTGAAACAACGCAATTACAATATATTTGAGTTTAAATGATCATCAAACTTTGATTGTTTCTACAACGAAGCCTAATTTTCACTTATGGAGAATATAAACACGAAATGAGTTGTACAAGAATTGTTGCATTTCTTTAACGCAAAATTATTTAGCTCATGGAGTCTGCAACATAACTGATATGAATAAAACATTAATTGATTTACACAGAAAAGCAAACGTTTTTTTTGGTTAAGTTTTAAGCATAGAGTTATATTACTTGTACCTCCATGGCTAAGTTTTTAAATAAAATAAATATTATAGTATTGTGATGAATGAAAGGAATGGAAAAAAGTTTATGAATGAAATGCTGCTTTTATATAAAGAGCAAGGCAATTTATATTTCAATGACGTCATTTGAATACATTTCATTTGTTTTCGATGAAGTTTTCAAATATAATAAATTAATGTACTATTGTGATAATTTTAAAAATATTACCGAGGAATGTATCGCATTTTAGAGATGTTTAAATAAAATTGCATTGAAATTGGAAAGCGTTTCATAATCAATGCTTTATGCATGATTGATCTTTCTTGTTACGAAATTTCTTCATCCATTTACTAGCATATTACCATAAAGGCTGTATGAATGTGTTATTAATCAACACTCTTAACTCAGCCATCACAATTTCTTCACACTAAAGGTTGAATTTACTGAAGCTTTAAATTAAAACTATAAAAAACAAGAAAGATCAATCATGCATAAAGCATTAATTATGAAACACTTTCCAACTTCAATGCAATTTCATTTAAACATCTCTAAAATGCGATACATTCCTCAGTAACATTTTAAAAATTATCACAATACTACATTAATTAATTATATTTGAAAACTTAAAAGTTCATCGAAAAAAATGAACTTCATTCAAATGACGTCAATTAAATACAAATCTCCTGGCTCCTCGGTAATGTTTTTAACATTATCATAATACTTCAATAATTTATTACATTTGAAAACTTCATCAAAAACAACTGAAATTTATTCAAATGATGCCATCGAAATATAACACGCCTGGCTCTCTATAAAAGCAGCATTTCATTCATAAACATTTTCCCATTCATTACAATACTATAATAATTTATTTTATTTAAAAACTTAAGACCATGGAGTTACAAGTAATTAAACTCTATGCTTAAAACTTCATCAAAAAAAATCGTCCTTCTCTCTGTAAAATCAATGAACATTTCATTCATATCAGCTATGCAGACTCCATGAGCTAAATAATTTTGCGTTAAAGAAACGCAGCAATTCTTGTACAACTAATTCTACATATTTTGATGTTTACATTTTACATAAGTGAAAAATAGGCTTTATTGTAGAGATAATCAAATTTGGATGGTCATTTAAACTCAAATATATTGTAATTGCATTGTTTCAGTATGTAGATGCACAGAATTTAAGCGAAAATAAAGCGGTTTTAGAACGGATACAACACTCAATATGAATTAAAAAGAACTTTAAAAATCACGATTTTGAGACAAGTTGGATGGCATATTTTATTTTGAAGTGGGTCATATGATCTCTTCATATAATGGTCACGTGATCTCTTCATATAATGGTCACGTGATCGCTTCATTTAAAGGGTGCAATTATTTTAATTTTTATTTAAAAAACTACTGAATATATTTTGCTGAAATTTCTTTTATATATTTTATGGGATAATTGAAAATTACCTAAAATTTTTGAAGCAATTTGTGAATTTTAAATCCGCTTAAAAAATGTGTGAAAAATTAGGTCCCATAGGGTTCAATGTATTTCATTTTTTCAACCCGGGTTCAATCCAAAACTAATTGGGTGATATTATACATTTATATTCCCATAGGTCCCACAGACCGTCTGAACAACGTATACTAAAATTTCATTTTGATTAAGTCATTTTTACGGCAGTTATCGTGCTGACAGACAGACAGACAGAATGAACAAAGTCATAAACACTTTTCAACTTTGTTGTAAAGTGTTAATAAACACATACCTTTCAAAATCTGGGAAATTAAGCTAAGGACATTGTGATCAAATGGCTGTCACTAAACTTCTAAACCATCTGTAATGATGTAGAAAGACGGATAACCTTGGCAGGATATTTGAAAATAATGCAAACTGACATATTCCACTAGCTGACACATTCCCCAGTCTTAACCAAAATTCTTACATGTTTCACAAATCTATTTTGAGGTCAAAAACTTGATAAATGGGATGAAATTCTAGACAAATTCTGTTTGTTTATAGGAGCCAGTTCAAAAATTAAGGTGCCAATCTTATGTCGTCATATTTATCTTAACAATGCAATCCTATGCCATCTTAACAATATGATTCTTTAACTATTGATTTGTTTTAATTTTTAGATAACAAAAATTTAAAAAAACATCTCAAATATGTGTTTGGTGCTATTTGTATCCTGCAAGTGAACTAAAATAAGAAAAATTTCTTTTTATAAAGTCAAGATTAACAAATGCTATTCTTAGTCCGGTGTAAGACTACACTACATACATGACTCGTTTTGATCATGTTTTAAATTTCTTTTAAAACTGGATATCAAATACGTAGGTGATATGTTGGTAATATTTCCATTCAATCATTCATTTGCACAAATTAAATTTTTGAAAATTAGTAGCAATTATGTAAGAATGTCAGAAACATATTAGGATTAGGTGGGCTTTGGCTCTATTTTACACTGAACAGTTTGGGATCTGGCTCTTGAACTTGAATCTGAACTCAGCTCTAATGAAGACTGCTAACTCATCATTAAACAACTTGTAGAAAAATCATGACAACTTTTTCACTAAATCATTGTACAAAATGTTGAGAGTCACCAAATCTATATAATAATTAAAAGCAACCCAAAAAATGATTCTGCAGACATCGCATGGTATCACATTTAGTAAAATAGAGAATTTTACCCAATTTGAAACTTATGTAGCACCACAATTTAGTCAAATTCATATATATTTTTGAAATTAAATATTATTAAATTGCATCTGATTACTATGCCATAGTTACATTCATATTAATTCTAGTTTCAACAAACAATAAAAAGGTATAAGCAAAGCAGATTAAATAAATATCAGCAATATGATTTGAGGATTCCACAAAACAAGAGCCTTGATGAAAAGCAACAGAAAACTAAATGAACATATCCTATTGGACTACTAGTATTTAAGTGTCTAGGAATATTCCCAATGCAACAAGCAGAACTACAAAACCAAATTTACTGTTAGTGAAAACAAACTAATCAATCAAAATATGTGCAATATCATTTGAAAGTATGAAAACTTACTACCATTACATGATTAGCATCCCATTACTAAAGTGAAATTTGATTATTAAAAATCTGAAGTGGGCAGCACATGACTTTCCTTATATAATGCAATGAATTTATTACTTTTACAGTTATAAAATGTCGCCAAGTTGGCGACATTCTACTAAATTTTTTGCCAAAATCTCGCCAAGCATTATGGATAGAGAAATAAGCTATTCTTACAGCAGATAAATGACTATTGGCGTTCAAATACAAAAGTATTACTCAGAGTATCTTTTCTCGTGAATGGAACGAGTTAGATCCACGAGAATGATGTCACCAAATTTATCGCAAGATATTACATATGAAAAGTGAACATGTTTTTTAACAGTTAATATTTTTTTGTAATTTATGGGACTTTTTGATAAATTTATTTGAAAAATGTGCAATATTTCGAGAACAGTTCATGCTAGCTTTCTAAAATTTATGTCAATCGTTTTCTAAGGAAAAATTACATAAGAAATGTCTATTTGAGTAACTTTAAAGGTTTTGATTTTTTGATGATTTTTTCAAAATTTCACTCGGAAATTTAGGAGGGTTCTGAACATTCAATTGTGTTTTTAAACAATAGGCTTCCAGTATTCATGGACTGTAATTTTTGTACCAAATTTTATTCAAATCGCTCCATTCATTCGTGAGATATCATCTCCCCAGACTCACTGACTGACACACACACACACACAGACATCACCTCAAAAATGTTCGATTCGTGATCAGGGATGCTTGAAACTTGCTCTCCCGTCGAAAACTCGAATTCGAATTTCCGAGCCCGTCACAATACTTTCCTTATACATTAAGTATATAAGGAAAGTAAAAATTATGTACCTTGAACTTTCTGAAAGCATAAGACAATACTAACAACTTTAGTATCCACACATGAAATAAACAAGAAAGATCAATCATGCTTAAAGCATTGATTATGAAACACTTTCCAACTTCAATGCAATTTTATTTAAACATCTCTAAAATGTAATACATTCCTCGGTAATATTTTAAAACTTATCACAATACTACATTAATTTATTATATTTGAAAACTTAAACCTTCATCGAAAAAAATGAACTTCATTCAAATGACAGCATGGAAATATAAATTGCCTGGTTTAAGCATCTCTAAAATGTGATACGTTCCTCGGTAATATTTTTAAAATTATCATAATACTACAATAATTTATTATATTTGAAAACTTCATCGAAAACAACTGAAATTCATTCAAATGACGTCATAGAAAAAATAACAAGCCTGGCTCTCTCTATAAAAGCAGCATTTCATTGATAAACATTTTTCCATTCATTTCATTTATCACAGTACTAAAATAATTTATTTTATTTAAAATCAAAAGACCATGGAGCTACAAGTAATTAAACTCTATGCTTAAAACTTCATCGAAAAAAATTGTCCTTCTCTCTGTAAAATCAATGAATATTTCATTCATATCAGCTATGCAGACTCCATGAGCTAAATCATTTTGCATTAAAGAAATACAGCAATTCTTATACAGCTCATTCTACACATTTTGCTGTTTACATTTTACATAAGTGAAAAATAGGCTTCGTTGTAGAAATAATCAAATTTGGATTATCATTTAAACTTAAATATATTGTAATTGTGTTGTTTCAGTATGTAGATGCACAGAATTTAATCAAAAATAAAGCAGTTTTAAGACGGATACAACACTCAATATGAATTAAAAAGAACTTTAAAAATCACGATTTTGAGACAAGATGGATGCCATATTTCATTTTGAAGCGAGTCGCATGATTTTTACATATCATGGTCAAATGATCGCTTCATATAAGAGGTGTAATTATTATTTTAATTTTTATTTAAAAAACTACTGAATATATTTTGCTGAATTTTTTTTTATATATTTTATGGAACAATTTGAATATTACCTAAAATTTTCGAAACAATTTGTGAATTTTAAATTCGCTTAAAAAATGTTTGAAAAATTAGGTCCCATAGGGTTCAATGTATTTCATTTTTTCAACCTGGATTCAATCCAAAACTGATTGGGTGATATTATTCATTTATATTTCCATAGATCCTACAGACCGTCTGAACAACATACTAAAATTTCATTTTGATTAAGTCATTTTTACGGCAGTTATCATGCTAACGGACAGACAGATAGACAGAATGAACAAAGTCATAAACAATTTTCAACTTTGTTGTAAAGTGTTAAAAAATATGAGTACTTATATCTCAAACCCGTGAATAAGGGGCATTTAGATTTTCTTACTGTCAATAAAATTAACTATTCAGTAAAGAATGCTAAGTGCAAAACCAGTCCACTTATGCTGAACACTGCAATGAGTGAGTGATTCTGATACTTGCTTACTATGCTCTCTTGAGCTTTACCATACATAGCAAGGGTAGCCAAACTCACTTACCATACATAGCAAGGGTAGACAATATAATGGAATTACATACTGTAAATTTTGCAAATATGAAAGTCATAAGCAGATGCAGTTTGAAAAAAAATTTACACTTTTCCAAATATATATTTATGAAAAACTAAAACTTTAACATACACATCCATGCAAACAATACTATTAACTGTACTTCTTTTATATTATTAACTTATTTATTAAATTATTTACTTTATTTGTTATTAAAATTTTTGTAAAACTTTGTCTTTCAATTCCTGAAAAGAGTGTGGTTTTTTATTAGACTAATAATCAATGTTATACATATTAGTTTACTATTAAAATTTTAGAGACCTGCACAGTATTTTAGTTTTATGAAATTTATTATGGAACACCGTGATTTCCCACATTATTTAGTAAAGAAAGCTGAATTCATCAGTCTGTATTCTCACTTTTGCAACATTTTAGCCTTTGATTTGCTTTGGTTTTTTATTTATAAAAATTTGAAAAAAATTGTGCAAAAAAACTGTGCAAAGATTTATTTTGTAATTTAATGTATGGCCTTTCTTATACATTAATAACCTTGTCAATGACTATTTTTCAAGGTCACAAAATTTGATCTTTGACTGCAAAAAAGGATATTTTTAATCAGAAATTTTTATGTCTTACCTACCTTATTGTTTGTTATACATACCTTATAAATTTCAAAACGGGACCACAGTAGAGTCATACAAAAATTCATTTTAAGACAGTAACAGTCACACTCACCATATCATTAACATTATTTGATGCTTTGCATTAACTGCTTTTACCAAGTACAATTATAAATTCTCATTCAAAGTTCTCTATTTGTTTTCTTTACTTGCTACCATCATTCTTTTGAAATAACATAGCCTTTCCTGTTGCAGTTTAAAAAGCACTTTAGTGGAAAAGTACTTTTTATGAATGTCCAGCATGTCAATGAAATCGAGACGTGTAGGAGAGTGGATATATATGGGATTAAAGAAGCATTGCTAAACTAAAAAGTTTTTAAATCCTGTCATTTAGCGAGTCGAACTTTTCTTTAAACAACTGAATCATTTCACTATTAAAAGTAGGAGATGCCATTTGCAACAGGACTTATATTTAGTAATTTTGTTCTGAGAATCTGTTGCCCTTTTCAGATTCTGACTTTTCTAGACTAGAATATTCTTACCCTTTCAGATACCTTGCAGTAATTTTTGGCAAGTGTAGCGAACGCTCATAAGGCAGTATTAAATGCCTTGAGCTGGAGACGTCTTTAGCTAAATGTTATGATACTGGCCTACCACGCTTTGACCCGGAATCAAACCTTGGCACTGCGAAGTAGGTGATTTCAAATTCTCACTACATTGGTAACCACGAAACATCCTTCGTTCACTTATTTCCAGTTATTCTGCTTCCAGAGTATTATATATGCATTTCATAAATGTACTTTTAGTACTCCCAATGAGATGGCACCACTTCCGATCTTCTGAGATTCTTTGGCATCAACTCACCATATGTCATCAGTTCTTGTGACTCACAACGAGGCCAATTGTAACAGTTCCTTCACTTCAACTTAGAGCTCCCCTCCTCATCTGCACCCCCAACGACAACTTCGTTCGGTTTCAACGAAAGCCTCTGGGAGGGGGAGTACTGTAGTGAACGCTCATAAGGCAGTATTAAATGCCTTGAGCTAAAGACATCTTTAGCTCAACGCTATGATACTGGTCTACCATGCTGTGGCCCCAGGATCAAACCCTGGCACTGCCAAGCTGGTGCTTTCGCATTATCGCTGCATTTTTAATACTACCTTATAAGTATTCACTCCAGTACTCCAGTACTACCTTCCCAGTGAGTTTCGTTGAAACTGAACGAAATTGCGCCGGGGTTTGATCCAGGGGCCAAAACATGGTAGGCCAGTATCATAGCGTTGAGCCAAAGATTTCTCCAGATCCATTTAATACTGCCTTATGAGAGTTTGCTACAGTACTCCCCCTCCAAGTGAGTTTCGCTGAAATCGAACGAAAATGGTCGCTGTGTTTCAGGTGAGGCGGCGAGCTCCAAGTTGAAGTAAAGGAGTTGTTACAAGCGACCTCGTAGTGAGTTACAAGGCCCGATGACATACAGCGAGTCCACGTCAGAGAATCTCGGAAGATCGAGTAAGTGTAGTGGCACCATCTCATGGAGAGTACAGAAAGTACATTTTAGGCAATGCATATACAATTCTCAGGAAGCCGAATAACTGAACAAAAGATGCTTAGTGCATCACGTCCGGGTCACTAATCTAGCGATAATGCAAAATCACCAGCTTAGCAGTGTCAGGGTTGGATCCCAGTGCCAAAGCGTAGTAGGCCAGTATCATAGTGTTGAGCTAAAGACGTCTCCAGCTCAAGGCATTTAATACTGCCTTATGAGTGTTCGCTACACAAGTATCAGATATTTTGTCACCAGATTTTAATAACCAAATTGTTGCAAAAGGTTTTTTTTTTTTACATACACACCTCAAGCTTTATTTATTTTTTTATTATTATGTTCGGGTTTATAAAAGGTATTGGAGACAAGATATACTTTTCTATAAATCGATGGTATTGATACTTTCAAACTTAATAATAATTGTAAAGAAAGAATGAAAAAAAAATTGTTGACTAAAATATGCTGATAGTTCTAATGACACGTTTCATCAGAAAATTATGAAAATCTTTGAAAATTATCAATTTTCAAAATTACACTGTCATTAAACATTGTCAAATCAGGGTAAACAAATAATTTTCTTTTAAGTAAGATACCAAATAAAAAAAAAAGTTAAATATAAATATAATGGTAAATTAAAAACATCTAAATAATAAGAAAAATCGAGAACTTGAACTTACTGATCTAAAATGCAATGCTTGAAATTATTTTTCATGTATATTTAAATTATATGCTATAAAACAGTATTTTTTTCACAAAATAACATATCGGGGGCTTTTATTATATTTACTTGTTTATTTTATTTTTACTGTTGATATATAATCAGCCAAGAGAATTTAGTTTGGCAAAAATTGACCCTCTAATTGCCACAGGAAAGATCTATTTTTCTTTTCAAAAGAAGGACCTAAAGCAACAAATAAAGAACTCTGAATAGGAATTTACAACTTTTGCATTTAGTAGAAAATAGTTAAAACAAAGCACCAAATAATATCAATAAATCTGAGTGTGAATGACATTATCTTACTTAAAAAAATATATATATATATATATATATATATACATATTTTATTATCCCATTATCATAGATGCCAACCTCCAAATATTAAAACCCGGGAGATTTTTGTACAAAAATATGAAAAAACTAGGAGATTTTGATCAGCCCAATTTTAGACGATGCAGACAGATTGCAAATGTGGAAATTATTTTCACAATTAAACGAAATTTAACACAATTAAAAAAAAAATTAAATTTAACACAATTAAACGCACAAATGCCGTTTTTTCGCGATACTGCTGCAAAATAGCCTTTCATTTCATTAATAATACGTTTAAACAATAGTTTTCTGTATAAAATACGAATTAATTATAAAAAAATTTGACGATGCTGACAGATTGCAAAAATGGAAATTATTTTCACAATTAAACGAAATATATGGAGGATCGCGGACATGCCATTTTTTGCGATACTGCTGCAAAATAGACTTTCATTTCATTAATAATACAGTTGAACAATAATTTTTCTGTATAAAATACGAAAAAATTATAAAAAAATTTGACAATGCTGACAAATTGCAAAAGTGGAAAAATAGTTTCATAATAAAATGAAATGTAAGGGATTGTTGGGTTGCTTTAGAATTTGTGTAATTTGGGGGTTTGAAATTTACTTTTATTTATTTTTCCCTGGCTCAATATTCTCAATTTGGTAATATTTAAATAACATTTTTTGGCTTTTTCATTTATTCGTTAATTAGAATATTTTTAATCTTCAAAATTAATTTTCTTTATAATATTCTTAATTAAAAATGTTCCATTCCCTAAATTAATATTTTTGATTTGTAAATTTATAAAAATTATTTATTTATTTGATTCCCCTTAAAATTCCCTTTAATTTGATGTCTCATTTTCCCATTTTAGTTAGAAATTCCGTTTGTTCTATAGTTTCAAGTTATTTCCACGTTCAGTGAGTTTCAAAACTTTCAGTTGCGGCCATTTTTGGAATCCTGGTTTTGCGGGCTTCTTACCGAGATTAACTCGCCGCCTAAGCGCTTTTCGCGCCTCTTTGGAATTTGTGAATTATTTTAATTGGTTCACATTTTTACGGATCGTCTGCTCTCGGAGTTTTGAGTTTTAATTTTGGCAATTCTAATTTCGGTAAGCGGATTTTAATTGCTGCCGTTTGTCTAAACTTCTCCCTTTTTCCGCACGTATAAATACGCTCGCGGAATTTTTCGGTTTCAGTTTTTTGTTGAAATCCCATGTTTAAATTAGCGCGAGAAGCGCATCATTGATTTTTGAATGGAACTTATGTTCCAAGCGAGATTTTCTATGGAACTTTAAGTTCCTAGCAATGTTTTTTTTCACTTGTCTCCTTTTAAACGAAAGTTTTATTTGTTTTTTTTTACTGCCTAAATTGCGATGCGACATCTGGAAAAATGAGTTTTAAGATTTATTATGAGAGTTACTTGAAAGTAGCGTCTGACGATGACGGCTGATTTAAGAAGATCCTAGCATTCCGGAAATAGTTGTTAGGCCTCTGCTGATGAATTTTCTCCTGATCCCAAGAAAACCAGTATAGGAAATTCCTGTCATCCTAGTGAAACTCCAAATATGAAACTTTTCCTCTCCAACCTGTAATCTTAAGATGACCCAGATGGATGAATATGTTTAATAAGTTAAACTCTTAAATTCTTAATTTCTGAATATGAATGCTCACTATTATAAATTGATTTAAATTTTATTCTTTAAATTTAAAATTCTAAAACTTTTTTTTGAGAGCAATTTTCTAAACCTTCATAAATTTATAAGAGCCTGGGTAAATTCGAAAATTCTTTTAAATTTAATATTTTTTGTTAATAATTTTCTGATGGAATTTAAATAGATTTTGAGTAAAGTTTTTATGCTAATAAAGTCCTTAATTTTAACTAAGTTGATAAAATTCTAATGTCTGTCTAAAATTATAATGTTAATTCTTCCTGAGTTGCCTGCCTGTAAGCAGAGTTTTTGTAATTTGTTATTGAAATTAATTTGAAGTTACAATTTAATAAACTAATTTTCTTTAAACTAATTATTATGTTTTCCTTTATCTCTTTTAAACACAGCAGGTTTTATTCTATCACTTTCAAACACAACAGGATCACACACAAACGTCATTTTTAGCGATACTGCTGCAAAAAAGACTTTAATTTCATTAATAATACGTTCGAAGAATAGTTTTGTATATAAAACAAAATAATTTAATAACATTTTAGTCGATGCAAATGCGTTTTTCTCACATTAATTAGATAATCATTGGTCATCTCTCTCGTGACGCTGTGGGAATAATCGCCATTTGCGAGTGCCGATTACGCGATAGCTGGGAAACAGATTTTTAGACGAAAGAACGAGAAAACTTTGATTTCAAAATTTGTGACTTCGTTTCTCATTTCGTGATATTTTTGGAATATTCATGATCTATTTCCGATTCTTTTACTTTTGTAACCTGTAGATACAAATACAAAAATACAAACGTCAATCGCGATCCATTCCTACACCGCGGTAGCAGAAAACTGCACTACGGAAAACAATTGACAGTCACGATTTGCATTCACGTGATTTCTGCCTAGAAAAGGGGAAAATAAGGGCAGCTGAGTGAAAACCGGGAGAGTGAGCGACTTACCCGGGAGATATAGCGAAAAACTGGGAGTCTCCCGGTAAAACCGAGAGAGTTGGCAGATATGCATTACATATAGCAGTAAGGTTTGAAAAATATAAAAACTTCCAATTTAAAAAAAATATATTTTTTTGCAGTTCAGGATCAAAGATTAAATTTATTGATCTTAAGATAAGAAACATCATTGATAAAGTCCTGCAACATATCATACATCAAATTACAAAATGGCTTTATTTTAGTACAACCTGTACATTTGATCAACAGACACAGGTTATCTCCACTCTCCATGACAACCTGATAGGTCAATAGACACAGGCTTTTGAACATCTGTAGATCGTAAAAAAAAAAAAATCTCAAATGTTTCAAACTTCAAATTTTTATAAATAAAAAACTAATGCAAATTAACGGCTAAACTTTTGTATAGTACCTAGTATTCAAACTTAGTGGTCCACTGGGTCATGACCACTAAATTTGCAATTGGACTAGTAAGATTGGAGAAGCACAATATAATTTGGAAAGCTTTCCAACAGCATACACAGACATGTAAACGAAATTCAAATTGCGCAACAAAATAACAATGGTGCACGAAATTTGTCTCCATTATTTTAGGCTTATGAAATTATTTTTTAATTGGTTAAATATTCATAACAGAATTTGCATTGTGATAAATTAAACATAATTAAACTGTATGCAAGGAAGAGCTTCATGAAATAAAATATTAATAACTCTTAAATTTGGAAATATTAAAATATTCTTTTAATGAAATTTTTACAAATGTCTAAAGAATTTAAACATTATATGAAATAAACATAATGATGAAATTTCAATATAAAAATATCTGCTACATTCATTATGTCCAATAAAATAACAAAAAAAAAAAAAAAAAAAAAAAAAAAAAACTGAAATATCAAGATAGCGATAATTAAAAAATTGTAGAATAAGTGATTAAAAGATTAAAGTGGAAATATAAATTAATAAAAGAAAAACACCAAATATTATTAGTAGCAAACTTTAAATTTAAGAAATTTAGTGATAGACCCCTTTAACTATAAAAAAGCAATAAATTATTGCAAATGGTCCTTCAGTTTGAGAAAGTAAAGTAATAAGAAAACAATATAAAAAAAATTTTTTAAAAGAAGGGGTAATAGTGCAAATAATCAGTTATTTTGATTAAAAAAATCGGGAAAAATTTAACTAAATTGTGAGAAAAAAATGGATTTAAAATTGCCCTAAAAAGCAAATAGTGACCATAAATATTTAAATCATTCAGAAAATGAACTGAAAATAAATAAAATAAAAAATCTATAAATTTGTAAAACAGTGAAGAAAAGGAAAATATGGGGAAACTGAGAAATTTAAAATGAGAAAAACATCAGAAATAAGTTTTAATTTAATAAATACCAAAAATGATATGATAGAAATTATAAATGTATGTTAATATTACTCTATAAAAAATATAAATATTTCTGGAAATTTTTGCTTATATTATCTTCAGAAAAGAATGCAATTAGTTTTGTATTTCATTGAATTTTTTATTTTTTTTTAATCTTCCCTGAAATTTTAGTAGGCAAGAGCCCATTTATGGGTCTACTGTATTTAGGTATTACAGTGAAACCTAACAAGTAGCAAACAGTATTAAAAGAAATATAATATTTTCAACAATCATGCTTTGAATCATTTTGCTAATGAATATTCAGAGGAGGAGGGGGGGATATTGGGTTTTAAGAAGTGTCAGTATACTAAAGAAGTATTAAAGAAGTGTTAAATAAGGTTAGACAGATATTTTGTATGAGTTGAAATGAGTTATTAATGTTTAATTGGCGTCCAAATTTATCTTTACATGCATAGAAACACTGATTTCTCAACAACTATTCCAATATATATAAATCAGTGATGTGATTACAAAAAACTCTTTTGGAGCAATTTTTGGAGCAGCAAATTTCTGGAATTGTAGCAGTTTGTAGCAGGCAATATTTCGAAAATGTAGCAGTTCGTAGCAGGCAATTATTCGAAATTGTAGCAGTTTGTAGCAAGAGATTTTTTGACATTGTAGCAGTTCGGTGCAAGGCATTTTTTTATTTTAACAGTTTGTCGTATATATAACAAGTAAATTTAAGACAATGAAGTTTTAAAAATCTAATTAACAGAATTTAAGTATAAACATTTTGAATTTTCAATTAACTTTTAATAAACTAAAATAGTTTATAAATTACAATAATTAAAAATGCTTATTTTCTATTAAAAATATCTATTTTCAATACATATTCTTTAATATAAAAAAAAATATGCAATAAATAATTTAAATTTTTTTTTTTTTAAATAATTGAAAAAATAATTTTACAGATTGAAATAAATTTTATTACATTAAATAATTAGAAAAAAATCTAAATTAAAAAAATTGCAATACATAATTTTAAAACATATTTTAAAAAATTAAAATAAATAACTTAAGATCTAAAAATATTTTATTGCAGTAAAATTTTTAAAAAAGATCTAACAAAATGAAATAAAAAATTTTAGGGAAAAAAAATATTTAGAAAAAATATATAATTTTAGGAAAGATCTACAAAATTAAAAACTTAAATAAATAAATTTTTGAAAATCTAAAATAATTTAAGGGAAAATCTAAAGAAATGCAAAACATTTAAAATATGCGATATTTTTCAAAAAGGATACTGATCTTTTATATTGCGCTAAAAAAAAGAAATAACGCAATAAAAAAAAATAAAATCATAAAATTAAAAATAAATATAGTGTAATAAAAAGATAATAATAATAAGAGAAATCCCCCCTTTAAATCAAAATGGAAATTGTATAAGTTAATCAAGCTAAAGCAAATAAATATTAAGCTCAAAACTTTAATAAAATATTAAAAAATTCAGTAAACTTCCGTCAATACGGCGTGAAATTCCAAGAGTTTTCCCTGCTGTCTGTATCAAAATTCTAGGTACTGCATACTGCTATTTTTAATGCCAATTTTAAAAAATAACTTTAGATTTAACTGATACCGTGAATATATGACAGTGTACAAAAGCCATTCAAAATAACTTGAAATGTTTTATACAATTTTGTTTACATATACAGTATAACTTGAAAAATAAGGCCCAGTTCGGACTTTACCGATTCCAGAATTTTCCGAATTATAGAAATTGGATATTTTCTATTTTCAAATTGCATAAGAAAATTTTGAAAAATCTGTATTTTGTCCTATACTACCATATTAAGAAAATAAAAATTTAAAAAAATTCTATTTAGTTCTAGATTTTTCGTTAACAAAGCCGAATATAAAGTTTCGTGAAAATCCATTATTATTTGTAGCAGTTATCATGTATACGGGAGATCGACCACAGATGAGCATCACTCCAAAAATAGTCCAAACGTGTTCGGGAGGTCTTAAAACATATGTTGACATCAAAATCTCGAAATCGAAAATTTTCGTAAAAAAAATATTTTCTCAATACTACGCATGAGGAAAAAAAAACCAGACGCTTTATGTATTTTCTAGCATTCGTTATATAATTAGTTCTGCTGAAAAAGAAAAACTTTATTAGGAATAGTTAAATGAATGAAAAATAGAGCAGCAGATAAAATAAATAACATATCTTATAAAATAAAATACCACTCCTCAATGATTTTTCTAAAATATGATGAGTCATTACGAATGCAGCTGATGTTGATCCTTTTGAGAGGTCAACGTGTTAATGACCTTGTTGCTCCATGCTTTGCAATAAACAAAAGAGCAAAATATGCGGCAAATTTCAAACTGGAAGAGGCTCCGCTCTAACGAGGTGCTTCTTGATTACATAATTGGAAAATAATAAACCAAAATAATCACTGCAAATGCTTTCTTTCATCTTCCCCCTCACTATGTGTCGTACCGATAAAAAATCAAGTGATCTGAAACGTCTCGTCAATTTCTACGTACACTTTTAAGTCATAAAAATTGGGTTTGGGTTAAAAATTGGTTTGGGTTCTTTATAAACTAGTTTTGCACTTTTTATTTATTTTTCGGTTCATCTAAGTTGAAAATTCCCTGATTTTTCAGAATGTTGAATAAAAAACAGATGTTCTCTTAACATTTTAGTTCACTTTTAAATTCCCGGTTTCCAGAGTGCACAGGAACGAACCCTGTGCACGTGTGGCTCTCCTGTGTCTACCGCACTCCAGGAAGAAATCGCTGGTTCCTTTTTTCCTACTTGATCTTTCAAAATAGATAATCGAAGGGGGCGTTTGTTTTTCTTTTTTTCTATTCAATACAACGGTCGCTATCACGTTCCCGTAACATGGTCAAGTATTCGCCGACTCCAGACACCGGGAGAACTGGCTGTAGGGAATAATGTCTTAATCCGAACACAACAAACCCACAGTTGATAAAAACTTGAGCTGTTTGAAAAAAAAAAGGAAATCTAATCCTCGATTTTCCTGTAGATTGCACTCTTCTGAGAAATTTCTGATTCAATCCTTTCTTTCCATTCCAAGAATTACGGAGAAGAATTACGTTTTCCGGTATTTTTATGAAATGGCAGTGTTGGCGCAAAATCAGTTAAAATTTGTTTTTTGTATCAGAATGGCGCAGTCTACTTTGAATGGCGCAGTTTGGCGCAATTGGCGCAGCAATCACATCACTGTATAAATGAATAAATTTTCTTGGGGTGATACATAGCATCATAACATATAAATACAAATTAAAAACTTGAATGAGTGCATACGATACAAAACTAATTCTCAAACAATTAAAATAATGTGTGGCAAGAAGATTTTAGAAAAAATTGAATAACTTGGAAACAAATGCAGACTTTTGGCATTAATAGGGAATGTGACCTCTCCAGCTCCTTAACTCATATACACATATCATGAAGTATACAAGGCATTGTGACCTATAGGAGGAAGATTTTGCCATACAACAGCTCTTCCAAGGGTGTCCCTAAGTTCTCAATCAGGTTAAAATCTGCATTCAGCAACCATCAGTAAAATACCATTTTTATAATAACTCGTAAAATTTTTCCATATATACAGGTTATACTGCAGTTTCAGTTAATCATCTATGCTTTTTATGAGGAACAGTGACTTGTTTTTCTAAATTTTACCATTGGTATCGAATATAAGTAAACAGCACAATAGCCAAATTAAAAAATATATATATATATAAAAAAGGTGCGTCTCAAAAGTTTATGCACTTTAGTATAAGCAATAGATATCAGAAGAAGAAAATAAGAAATGCAATTTCATCGCTATATATTTAATAACGACTAATAAAAAATATAAGACCATGAACATGCCTGTTTGATTTGCAGGTTTCAATAAACGAAGTAAACACAAAACAAAGGCATCAAAAATCGTGTTTCAAAAGTGTATGCACAAGTAACAAAAAACATGGAAAATCAAAATAAAGTATGCAAATAAGGTAGTAATTTACATAAAACAGTTCTGCAGACGTTTGCCCACTATATATAAAACTGCTGCGTTTCACCTCTTACCATTCAGTACAATGTCGCATATGAAACAGTTTACAAAATATGAAGTGTGTGAAATTTGGAAATTAAAAGCTTATGGAAAGTCTGTTCTTAATATCAAGAAAATTTAAATCGGTCAAAACGAGGCATTTATGCTGTGCTACAAAAAGAATGCAATTACAAAGTAAAAGATAGATCAGACCGTCCAAAATGTACCACTTCTCAAGATGACAGAAAACATTTAACGAATTGGACATCACATTCATTAAATAACTTCATTTTTTGTTACTTGTGCATAAACTTTTGAAACTAGTTTTTGATGCTTTTTTTGTGTTTACTTCTTTTATTGAAACCTGCAAATCAAACAGGTATATTCACGGTCTTATATTGCGTATTATTCATTATTAAATATATAGCCATGAAATTGCATTTCTTATTTTCTTCTTCTGATATCTATTGCTTATACTAAAGTGTATAAACTTTTGAGACACACCTTATAGGAGGAATCAGCTTAAAAATGTCACTTTTTGGTTAATTTGATGTGAAATACTCAAACACATACTCAGGTACAACCTTTAAGATGTAGCAATTTTCAGCAATAAAATGATTTTTTAGGGAACACATTTTAAAAAGAGGGATAAAATACAGCATATGGACCGCATTTTTAAGTAAAAATGTATATTATGCAAAAAGAAAGTGTAAAAATTGCCATATCATTGGCCAAATAAACACCACATTTTAAAGTTTCCTAGCAAACAATGTGAATTTCAGTATCAATAAGCGAGTATCTTTAAGAATTAAAGTCGAAAGTTTGTAAAACTATTTTAGGTACAGAATACAAACCTTTTGTTGTTGTAATGGACAATCTATTGCGTAGCAAAATGTAGATACAAAATTTGGTCTGTTTAAAATGGATGCACACTCCTGGATCAAAAATTGAGCCTAAAGCAAAAATTAAAAACTGTTTTCAATGAAGAAATAAAGAAAATTTTCCAAAATGAAATTTTAAATGCAAACAAATGAACAAGATGAAATATTATTCTCTACAAGCAATTAATAATTTATATGTTAATACAAATTAAATTATGCATTTCATGCTAGCAGTGTAAAGAATATTAAAATGGAAAGCTTCACATACAATTAGAATGATTATCTAAGATGAATAAAAAAAACCAAAACTTGCTCATCAACATCTCTTTCATCCCACAAAATCACTTTATTTTTTATTTTATTTTTTAATTTGAGGTGGAACTTTAGCCATTTTATTTTATTTGCATATATTGTAGAATTTTAGTCATCTATTTTAATTTTAATGTACAAAATTAACACATGAAATAGATACTTATTTGAAATTACAATGAATTTGAGGTTTTAAAATAATTTCCTTTTTCATTTGGCAACTTTGTGCATCTTGTAATAATACCAATTCGTCAAAATAAAAACATTGAATAAAAAAACTTGCCAAAATTCAATTTTAAAAACTGAAATATATCTATATTAGTTTTGTTTTATCTTAGCATTACAAGAATAGTTTTATTAGTTTCATTTACAAACTATCTAAAGTAAGTATTTTAATTTATACTCTTTTTATATAAATATAATTATTATTTTACTTGTGTTGTCATTTATTGGGTGCCGGACATTTTGTAAAAACAAAGTTAGTTCAATCATTCCCAATTGTAGTAAAATCTAATCAGCTTTGAGAAATGTATAGACTTAATTATCTTTTTTTTTTTTTTTCAATTTGCTAGATTTTGAGCTCAAGTGGATAATACATTGCAGACAGACACACACAGATATGTTAAAAATAATTTATTATTTAGAACCACACTCTCATTGCAGACAACAGCATCTATCAAGAGGTTTTGTACTTATACAGTCGTCAGCATAAAATAGTTAATACATGCAATGACAGCTAGAAACTTATTATGTACCACAATTTTACAAACATCAACCACCAACATATTCATTTTAAACAAGATTAAGCTTTTGATGAAATTTGAATCCACTTGAGTGATAGAACTGAATTTGTTGATCTCCATAGAGTTTCACAAAATTGTGACATATAACAAGTTTTCTAGCTGACACTGCAGATATTGGCTATCTCATGTTAACAAACACATGTGCAAAACCGGTCTATGGATAATATGGTGTTATTTACAATGGGAGTGCAATCCTAACTTTGAGAATACTCCATATCAAAGGGATCCCTTAGTATGATATTGGAAGAAAACTTTAATTCTAATTTTTTATCTCATTCCAATACCTTCAATGTACATTATAATACATAGACAAAGCAAAAGCCAATTCAAAATCATTCAAATAAAAGAGCTTAGTAGGTTTCTTTGTAATCTTTCTATAAGAGGTTAACTGTTTTAACTGTAAATTCATATTTTATATAAATTATATTTTGAAATACAGTGACTGATGCTTCATAATTTGTTCACTGGTTAAAAGATAAGAGCTTATAAAAATCAAAGCTGGAGAAACATTTATAGAGTGTTTATTGAAATTTGTGCAGCATACATGGGCTAATGATTTTACTCTGGAGCATATATTTAAAAGTGACAAAGACATTACTATCATTCAGATTCATGCACACTTTGAGGCAGTGCCACAGCAATTAATAATGCAAGCAGTGCCCCTGCACTAGATGCCATATTGATATGGAGGTGTAGTTGCAATTCCAACAATACGGCATATAGGAAAAAGAGGCAAATTTACTTTGCAACAGTTACCAAATGTAGTTGCTGCAGCACTGCTCTGAGGTGAACTCCCTGCCTCATTCACAGCACCCATAAATCCTACCTACATGAGGGAATATTTGCATACATTTTGTACCCAGTTACAGTTTAAATAACTTTACTAATTAAATATCATTAAAAATATTTCAACAAATAAGAAACTTATGACATGGAATTCCTTACACTTCACTTGCATGATAAAGAAAAATGATAAAGAAAAACTTACTTGATGATAATCTTTACCACTGCTTTTACCATCACCACTGAAATCTACATGGGAAAACAGACAACGCAGGAGGTGCCTCTCAGCCTCTAACCCGTGATGGGCTACAAGCTAAAATTGAAAATAAAATATCTTTTAACTTGAAAAATAAAGACATTTAATATTTTTAAAAAGGCTTCAGTAGTTTGAGAGCCAAAGTTTAACAAACGTTAAATGACCAAATTTAATACTAAAACAATAAGAAAATAAGCAAAATTCTAAAAAACATTTAGGGCTAATAGTTCCATTTTACATATATAAAATCAAATATCATATACTACCTTGCTTCAAATTTAGATTTAACAAAAAGTTCATAAAACTAATCATTACTAGTAACACACTTGCACATTAACAGAAACAACATTTAATTTTGCACCCTCAAAACAGGAAGGGATTTATCAGCCCAACCCTAGATATTACAATGTCAATAGGACACTTTTTGTAGAGGTATTTCCAGAGCTCAAAACAGAGATATGTAATCCATGAGTTGTCATAATGTGCTCAAATATCATTGTCAATGCCAGGTATTCATAACCTTGATACATTTGAGAGACTAGCTTTGTGTCTAATTCTTAGTCTACAAAAGATATGACAAAATCCCATAACTCAAGCATTTAACAAATTTTGTTATAATATATAAAAAGTAAATAAATTGTGTCATATCAAAATAGATAATTGTGTGCATAATAAAATATAGAAATTATCAAAAAAACTTTTGCTCACAGCAATCAGCGCTGCTCCTTGTAAGAAACCAATCTGTGATGTTACACAATACTACGTCATTGCATCAACATTAAAATAGGCGGCCATATACATGACAAGCAGGTTTACTGGTATAAAAGTGGAACAGGCAACAATATTGAATTTACATTACAACACCATTTACATTTTAACACTTCTGCAGAACTGCAATTTTATATGCTGATTTACTATCTCTACAAAGGACAAATGTTAGGAAAATCTTATCTTTCAATAACTAATACACTTTGAACTTTATTTTCCCTTTTCTCCTCAATGCGGTATATATTTAAAGTTAAAGTTAAGTCAAACTTATTTAATACAAATAGGTTTTGCAAGAACACAGTTATAACAAAAGAAAAAATGTTAAACATTTAGTCTAGTTAAAGTAAAATAACAAAATATCAGTTACCACCAGCATATTTCATAACTATAATAAACAAATACAAATTCTGCAGCATAAAATTGTTTAATCATGAATTAAGAGAACATCCTCTTAACAAGTCAAGAAAACAAATCAAATTAAAAGAATTTTTTTATAAGAAAATGCAAAGTACAAAATATTTTTTTTAAATATAGATTTATATATATATATATATATATATATATCGCGAGAAGTATTTTGTTAGCTAACAAAATACTTCTCGCGATATTGAAACCTATATTAAAGAAAATTAAAGATCGGGGATCTTATATTGTCGGAAATAGCTACGAAGTTATAAAGATCTTAAAGCCTAATCAAGCAAAATTATTTTTCAGAACTTATGATTTTAAAGAACTTTTTAACAATATTGAACTCAAGATATTATACCGAATACTTAACTCGTTGTACGGGGAATTTGAGATGCAGAAATATGTGGAAATCGAACGTTATAGATCTCTGATAAAGATTGTTGCAGAGGAAAACTACCTATATAACGGGCTGGATTTCTATAAGCAAATCAAGGGCATCCCCATGGGCGGGGGATGTTCGTCAATTTTGGTGGACATCTATCTTGATCATTTTGAAAAAATGTCCCATATTAACAATGAATTGATTTACATACGTTACGTCGATGATTTGTTAATAGCTTATGAAAACGAAAATTTTCAAATGAATTTTGAATTTTATCACTCAGATTTAATATTGGAAGAAAATCCACCAACCCAGAATAATGTAATAAATTTTCTGGATCTTAGTATTGATTTCAGCCATAATATACTTTCATTCTATATATATGATAACAGAATAACTTATAATATTGCTACAGCAGGTATCATACATTGGACCTCTAATTTACACTTGAATATATTTAGAAATGTATTCATTGGTGGTCTAGCAAGAACAAAAAGAATAGTAAGCAGTGACGTCACCAGACTGGAAAGTGACAAAAAATTCTTACTACAGGCATTCATGCAAAAATATCCAAAGCGATTTATGATACATTATATCAAAAATTACTACGGAAAAAACGAAATATATGGGTTGGATTTGTGTAGATATTTGAAGACTTTGTGAATTTGGATCGAACATCTTTATGGATTGTGACATCACAGACATCAAAACTGCTGAATTGAATATTTTGATGTTATAAATATGTAGCATGTGCAGGAACTTGGCTGTCTCTATAACTTGGTCCTTACTTTTTCATATCCACTTCCTTTATCAAGGGTCTTGTGATGATTTTGATTATCACTCCGGAGGTTGGCTAATGTCAGTGCTGGCGTCCAGGAGTGCATGCCGCGGCATTAGAGACATGCATGTTGTTAACTGGGGAGTAAGGTCACTACCCCTTACCGCCTTAGTGTAAGCACTTTACGTTACCTTCCTTCTTTTATATTTCTATTATGTCATTATATATTTTTAGTGTTTTATGCTGCTGTGCGCAAATACACTAAAGACTTATTACAATAATTTTCTTTAGAAATCTTTCTATTTTTACATATATATATATATTCTATCCCTAATCTATCATTGGAATTTCATAATATTTTTATTATATATACATGCATAGGTACGTACGTAGGTACATTGCATGATAAAAGGATCTAAATATCATTTGCTGAATGGCAATGAGTTCAACCTCAATTACAGTGTTTAAAATATATATGTACAAGGAAACTATCTCTGGTTTAAAAACTTCATCAAAACTTTTCATCTACTTAGTTAAATCATATTGCTTGATGATACATGGAACTATAAAATTCCATTGTTTACTGCATGCAGTGGCATCACCAGGGGGGGGGGGGTTAAGGGGAGTTAGAAGACCCCTTTCATATGATGTGTAGTTTACCGGACCCTTAACTTTATACATTTGCTTACAACAAGGTAACATTTGGGAAGTAAACATGCATTTCGATGCATACCTGACATGTCAGGTATGTATCGAAATGTGGTCCGTGGACTCTTAAAGATTTGCTATTATAAAACATTACAAAATTCAGAAAAATGAAAAAGAACTATAAGATTTTGAAAACTTCCTGATGAAACCTTAAAAATACAAATTAATGAAAATTAAAATGTAGAAAAATTTTAAACTTGCAGAAAAAGAACATGAAAAAAAATATTTTCATTTTTAAACTTTTATTAATATACCAACAATTAAGAAAATAATGGAAAATATACAGAAAATTTTGTAATCTGTATCTATAAGCCTGAATTTTTACAAAATCTAGCAATTTTTAAAACAGCTAAGTTGTTTAAAATCATTAAAAAAAATAAAATAACCCAATGTTAATACAGTTGTTAAAGCAAAAAATAAAAAAATAATAATTTAATTATGATTATTTTTAACAGCTAAAATTAGCAAAAAATAAAAGAGAAGGTTAAAAAAACTTTTTAAAATACATTGTTGATAATGTTCATTTAAATATAATAAAATTGCAGATTTTCTAAATTTCTGCTAATAAGTAAAACATTGATTGACTATTAAAAAAAATAAATAAATAAATAAACAGAAACTACCGACCCCTACACAGTTATCAGAAATATGAAGAATGGTAAGAAATTCTCAAGCTTTCAAACACTGAAATTGGGCAAAAAAAAAACTCCTAAAATTAGAGGAATTTCAAAAACATTAAAAATATTAAACTGTTTATAAATAATACATTATATATAATAAAATATTTTAAAAATCGTATTTTCTCTTTTTTTTCTCCATTGGATTGTGAATATCATCAATTTAGAATCTAATGGCACATAAGTGATGCTCATGATTGAATCACATTGAGTGCAGTCCATGGAGGCATACAAATTCACCCACTTAAGCTTTCCAGAAAGAGATTCCAGAGATCAGATGATGAAGGACCCTAATTAAATAGTATTCCTGCTGGTCCTGATTGATTACTGATCAATGGTTAAATCTGTACAAGATACCAGTCCACTCTCGTGGTTTAACATGATATAAATGGAGAATGTGTTTAAAAACATTTATTCTAAAATGTGTTAAAAACATTTATTCTAAAATGTGTACGTTCAATTATTTTTATTTTTTTCACATGGTTCATAATTATATTTATAGAACATAAGAACAAGCCTGTGGGACACATTTTTGTGAAACTCAGTCATTTCTATAAAAGTTAAAGGACCTTTTAAAGACATCCAGCAAAAAAATTAAGGGCACAAGAAAGAAACCTGGTTACAAACTAAATTCTATTCAAAAATGAATCATCACCCCAGATTAAAGCATAAATACTTTTTTGTAACCTTGGACATCATTAAATACAAAAATTTTTAAACAGTTAATTTTTCAGTCGTAAATTAGAGCAATAGTGAACCTAGGTTAAGAGTCATGGAAACAACAAGATGCAAGCAAAAATTATATCTGCCGATATATCATAAAATCCTATTGTATAAGTATTGCAGCCCCTTTCTATTACAAAATAAAATTATGTAAAATTCCAAAATTAAACTTTCTTTTTAATATTAAATATCTTTAAAATTGTTTCCAAGCACAATTTTAAAATATGTAATATTCATAATTCACTTAGCAAAATTAGGTATGGTATTCATTGCTTTACATTAGTTGGAAAACAATGCTTACACAGTTAAAAATAGAACATCTATCTAAACTTATTTTCCATAATAAGTAATTCTTGAATTAAAATTTCAAAGTATATCAAATTTAATGGCACAATCCCTCATGCAATGCTCTCATTTTGTTTTGCAAATTCATTGAACCTCATTCATTGAGCAAGTACACATATAAAAATATAATTTTGATAAAATATTTTATAGCTAATCAATTAAATCCGAGAGAAATGGGTGATCTCAAATGTATTCCACATAAAAGCATATAAATGAGACACATAACTCTGAGGGACTGCTATTTTACACATAATTTATCACCTTTCTATCTTTCAAGAGCCTCTGTTAGCAAATGTAAGTTTTTGAACAAAAATGTAAAAAGGTCTTAAAAATTTTAAAGCCATTAAGTCCCAGTGCAAATCATATGGCTATATATAAAGAAGCTAATGAAATAATGCATACCTTTATATAACTTTTTGAGGCAAATTAGAACTATTTATAAAATAATTCACCTAAAATTAAAATAAATAGGTAACCACAATGCTCAACTACGGGTTGCACTATCAATCAATAAGAGTTGATTTTTATAATTGCCATTTGTGTTGAAGTCTAAATAAAAAAAAAAAAATGTTTATAATGTTTCTGAAAACACATCCATCAACACATTGCTTTTCTAAAAAGAATTTTTGTGTGAATCCAATGAAAAGTAATTTTTTTTTTCAAAACATTCAAAACAATGAAGAACTTTAATAAATCGCAAAATAAGCAGGATTTGATTAAGCTACTTTTATTTGAATCTTTAGATAATCAAGAAAATCTTTCAGAATTTATATATAAACTTTATTTTTTTTAATCTAGGACGCTCTGCCCCTGCATGCTCTGCTAATGCAACCCCCTTCAGGAGGTTTAGCCTCCTATTTGCTGTGCTCGCTTCATATCTATCTTTCCTAAAAATTCTACTTTCAAAAATTTATTTTCTATCCCTACCTATTTTCCACAGGAGGGAAAAGAAGGGATTTTTCTTAGCCCAGAGTTTTTCAAAAATGTTCATCTATGGGTGTGCTTCACAGAAAACATCCAAAGGAGAAATAATAAAATAGGGATGCTTCGGGATGCAATAGACTATGTGGTGTATGGGTAGATAATTCGAAAGGAAGAAATGTGCAAATTTAGTTTCCCAATATTTTCTCCTTTAGGGGGGTTCTGCACACCAAAATATTCGATTTAGCGAATAAATGTGAAATGCGAATTATTAAAAAATTTGCATTATTCAGGGGTTGCTTAATGAGAGACCGTGGATTTTCAACGGGTATTTGGCTAGTGATATATTAAATTTGGACATTCTAGATGCTCAGAATTTTGAGTTATTCTCAAAAAGAGTATATTCCTTTTGTTAGGTTCAGGACGGGCTAGCCCGATAAGGTTTTAAATCCGAAGAGTTATAATAATATTATAGTTAAAATATACCGCAAGTGACAAGGATATGCTAAACTTCGAATTTTTAGATACACCTGTTCTTGAGTTATTCCAAAAAAAAGGGTGAATTTCTAAGACAGGCACATGATGGGCTAACCCGATACAGTTCAAAATTGAAAGAATTAAAATATACCCCAAAAGAAAATGATATATTAAATTTAGATTTCCTACTTACTCCGATTTTTGAGTTATTCTCTGAAAACGGGTAAAGTCCTATGGTGGGTCCAGGACGGACTAGCCCGATAAGCTTCAAAATTGAAAAACTAAATGTACCACAAGAGAAAACGTCATACCGAAATTCACGTTACTGTGATAAATGAACCTGATTATTTTGGACCTCAAAGGTTTGAACGAACACCAGATCAAGTTAAATAAAATTTTAAAAATACAAATATATCCTTAGCTCAATCTCTCTGAAAATCAAATGACTTTTTGTATATACCACTTGCAATAATCACACCAAATTTCACAGAAATTCTTCAGTTATTTCCAAAGATATCGGACATTTCATTTGCATTAAATTCCCATTAGTTTCAATGTTAACTTCACAGCTTTTGATCTCTTACTCGATACCAGAGCCGTCTGGCAGAGGCGGCTTTTCGGGAATAGCTCCCAGCATTGGTAGGTATAGGTAGGTCGGCAGACTATTACTTCTAGGCACTGTAACTACGCCCTCTGTCAAAAACAAAAAATAATTTCTTCATAAAAGGTGTCTACACTTTTGTTTCTAGAATGCTATTAGACTAACTAGAAAAGTGTGCACAATTTTTATTTTGCATATATGCGACAAGAAGAGCTTCAGCAAGAAAAATGGATAGAGGGTACACAAAACAAATGAGGAATAACAAACTAAGCATTTCTTTTAAATACTTAAACAACTAAAACCAAAATGTAATATATTCATTTGAGGACAGGACTGCTAGGAGGCACTGTCAAATTGTGGTTGAACTTATCTATGCCATTTCAATATTGTAAACCAACATACCGACTAACAAAGAAACAAAGTGGATAAGCCAAACCCTAGATTTAAGATTTTCTACAAAATATATTATTCGTGCATGGTGATTTTATTATACCACTGTCATTAAGCACTATGGAAACCAGAGCACTTAAAACTGTAATACATAATTTTAAGTTGTAAATTGGGCAATTACCCCAATCACCAATCCTGGCTCACTCCACCCCTGCATTTAGTAGAAACACTTTAATTTCTTTTAGACATCAGTGGCATACCATCAAAGAGTAAGAAGGGCAACTACTCGAGGTACAGAGCCAGAAAAAGACAATCTTTCATTCAGTGCATAATTATCTTGAAAAATTATGATAAATTAAAAAATTATACACATAAATGGATTATAGTAAAGAAAATATTTATTTCAAAAATTTTCCTAACATGATATTTTAACAGAAACTAACATGTTTTAAAACCTTAATCTTTTCTTCCTTCTCCATATGAGTGAAGTGCACACGATAACTCAAGACAAATGGAGATCAAATCTTAAGACGCATGAAGATGTAATCATCAATGGTCAAGCAAGTCTACTGCACATTTATGAGATAGTTCATAAAATTCTGTATAAAACATAAAAAGTATGAATAAATGACCATTGAACATAAAAAATTTGACACAATACCATTCCAGAATATTAAGAGTCTGAGGGAGGATGCATTCCAGAATCTTAGACTGATGAACAGTATTTTTAAGGCAACTCTCACCAAGGCATAGGAAATATGTAATCCTTGTGGTTTGTACACAAGGAGAAAGTGACAGAGGAGAATTTAATGGTGTTAAGGCTTATGTTATAGCATAGCTGCCAACCTACCAGAAAGAAAAATAGGAACACATTGTGCACTAATGCAATTTTTTGCAATACTGCTGCAAAATAGCAAAAATAATAATATGTTTAAAAAATAGTTTTCTATATATAAAATACAAAATAATTGCAAAAGTTTTAGACTATGCAAACAAATTGCAATAGTGGAAAAATACTTTCACAATATAATGAAATATGCAGAGGATTGCACACAAATGCTGTTTTTTGAGATACTGCTACAAGATAGCCTTTCATTTACTTAAAAATAACCTTAAAAAATAGTTTTTCTGTATAAAATAGACTATGCAAACAAATTGCAGAGAAGTGGAAAAATACTTTCACAATAAAACAAAATATAAGGAGGATCAAAAACAAATTCCGTTTATTGTGCAGTATTGGTGCAATATGGCCTTTCATTTCTTTAATAATATGTCTAAAACAGGGTAAGAAATTAGAAAAAAAAATTAGGGGCCAAATGGCCCCCAGCATCAATTTCTTATGGGCCATTTGAAAATTTCTAAGGGCCAAAATAAAACATTTTAATGAAATAAAAAATATGCACGATAAAACCACATAGGCCTAATCTAAATATTTTATTTGCTTGCCAAATATATATGCTTAAAAAAAAAACACTAAATTGTAAGTTAAAATTCTATTACTTATGGTTAAAAATTTGATCATCGAGTGCGTCCAGCACAAACATCCTTCCACCAAAGTTGAATGGCATTGGTTGGATCAAATTCATTTACTGAAATTCCTGCAAGCTTGATGCTTAATACATCATTTAGTGTTTCAACCTTCAATCTGTTTCGAACATCCGTTTTTATAAGATTCATTGTGCTGAACCCTCATTCACAATTAGCAGTACTGAATGGCATTATAAGCTGAAATGAAATAATTTTTAACAAATTGCTATATTCGTCTGAAGATTGATTCATTAAATAATCCCATAAAGCATTTGAATCTTGTGATTTTTTATCTGCAGCCCAAAATTTCCATTCCATATATTCTTCTTTAACTTCATTTTCATCAATTTGCACACATGAAGGCAAATTTTTAAGAATAATATATTCTTTACTTCCATAATTTGTAAATAAATCTTTATCTTCAGAATTTGGCAAATTAATTGCATCAAAAATATGAATGTTGCTTAATAGTGAATGTGAATTTAAGTCTATATATATTTTATCAATATATTCTGTCAATTTACCACATTTTTCTCTATCTTTAAGAAACAGTGATTTGCACCCGCTGTCTTTCTGTAGCATTACCCCCTCAAAAGAATTGGCATATTCATAATTTTTTTCGAAATTACATAGTTCTTTACCATCATCTGTTTTAAGGCTTTCTATGGATAATTTTGCTTTCAGCAAATGTCATTTAATTGTGTCAAAAGAGAGATTATTTCTTTGGAATACTTATGACAATTTAGCTAAACAATTTATTAGGTCTAGCATAAAAAATATTCGCACCATACGTAAAGATATGAGCATTTTTAACAGTCACTTCATCTTTGCTATTTTTAGAAGATTGTTTTCATTATTTAAGCAAATACTTTCCATGTGTGTGATGGTAATAGGTAAGTTTTTAGTAATGGCTGTAAGAGCTTGCTGTTTTGAAGAAATCCATCTAAGATCTTTAATTACTGTATGTTTTCGCAAAGTGTGTTCAGATATTTCGGCCACTTTTCTTTTAAAAGCTTTGGACTTTTATGGTAAAGTTTATAAACTGCTTTTAGCAATCTTTCACACTTAGATTCAAAGGGAACATATTTTAAGGCATCAGAAATGGTCAATTCTAACCTATGAGCAATGCAATGTATGGTTATAATTCCAGGTGTTTCAAGGGATAGTAGAGTTGCCACATCTCTGTTTTTTCCAAAATTAACACTTGCACCATCAAAGTAAGCTGCTGTCAATTTAGTTTTCCATTCTGGGTCTTTCTGAACCATGGCCTGATCTATTGCAGCAAGAGTGTCCTCAGCAGAACCAGTTTTTAATTCTTGCAGTTTTATAAATATAGTTTCAATTCTACCTTGCTTAATAACTGCATTAGCATACAAAATTTCATATTCTAATACTGAAATATCTGTCGATGCATCTGCCATGATGGAAAGGAATTGGGAATTCATTAAAGCATTGGCTTTTTGCCTACATATAGCTTTAGCTATGTAAGAAATAAACATGATACATGCTTTATAGTTCATGTAGGTGTCACCAATAGCAAGTTTATTTTTCTTTTGCAATTAGCAGAATCTTTCATATTGCTGAAATGAAAGATTACCATCAATGACAGCATATGCTGTATTAAATAAAAATATCATTTTTTCTCCAACTGCATTTGGCATTGATGTTATACATTTCACAAGAACAGAAGATGATGGATTTTCCCTGACAAAATTTATTCTAGAATATTCAATATGAAATTTTGAACTATCATGCCGCACCAAAGTCTCATGTTTATAGGTACCACATCCATTGATAAATTGACATTTAGCTATAGACATTGTACCACAATTACTTTTGTTTTTGCAACACACATCGCAAAACATTTTATTCCCACCGCTACTTGAATCTATTCTCAACCATGGGAATTCTTTTTTCCATTTTAATAGAGTTCCTTGATTTACAGAAGCACAATCTTTCCGCTGAAACTTTGGATGGTCGTCATCAGGAAATTTCTGTGTTATAGAATTATCATCGGAAATTAAGTTTCCTTCCGAAGTTTTTTCATTACACATTTCAAATATTCGTTTTAGAGGTGGTTTGAAAAAATCAGTTATTGTCTTTTTGCTCATTATTTAACACTGCTTTCGATGGTATAAGATTAATTTATAAAATTTTAAGCACTCACGAGGATTGATACTGCACGAGCAAATAAGGTAGTTTTGCATTCAAGTAATATAAACACCAACAGCACTTAAACGACAATATCGGTTCCGATGATGAGCTACTATTTTGCTGTGAATCACAGAATGAAAATTAACGTACTACATTTATGCTTGCACCATGGAAGTAGCCCACTCGGAAAATAGGGGTGGCAGATGGAAAGTTGGCAGGAGCTGTGCTCGGCATTATAGGCAAAAGTGGAATTTGGGGGCGAGGGAAATCCCCTTTACCTATAAGCAACGTCACTCTTTACCTATAAGCAACTTCCCTCTTTACCTATAAGCAACTTCCTTCTTTACCTCTTCAATAAATGTCGATATGTCAGACTTTAACCATTTTGGGCTGATTCTTTCAGGTTATTTTAAACACGATGAAAATAAAAAATTTTAAATTGACTTGTTTTATACAAGAAAAAAAAAAGGTTTTTTTTTTCCCCTCGGTTATTTTTGGTAAATTATAGTGCGCGATTTGGCCCCCGATTCCGAAATTATGGTCGCAAATGGTAAAAATTTGGTAGCATTTCAAGCATGGTCCCCGCTAATTTCTTACACTAGTCTGAAAAATAGTTTTTTTTTTATATATATATATATATAACACGAAATAATCATAAAAATTTTAGTCAATACAAATTTCTATGCCACATTAATTAGATAATCATAGGTCACCTCTCTCTTTCAAAGATGTTGTAGAAATAATTGCCATTTGTAAGTGCCAATTACGCGATCACAGGGAAATGGATTTTCATATGAAAGAATGGGAAAACGTCGATCTGAAATTTCCTGACTTTCTTATTTCGTGACCTACTTCCAATTTTATGACTTGTAGATACTGTTATACAGATGAAAAATATGTAGATTTGCATACAATAAAATATAAACGTTATGGAGGTGAAAAATCGAACTACTCTGGCTCAAAATCAGATTCCCGGAACATGACAGAAAAAACTGAACAAATACGGGAAAATTGGAACACTTGGCAGCTATGTTATAGGCATATTTTAATCATATACATATGATTATAGTACTTTAAGGCACAGCTTAAAAAATACCAGATGCTAGGCCACTATGGCGATTGAAAAATTAGAGCGGATGAACATAATTTCATTCAGTCCACTGTTTTTCTTTTAAATTAAAAATAACTGCCATGATAAAAGCTCCAGTCTGCTGTTGTCGATACTGTACCAACATGTCAATACAAATCCTTGTGTAAATCTTTACATTTGTAAAAATTAGTTTTTTGGAAAAAACAAAACAAAAATGTATTAGCAATCTGCTCTTAATGCCATAGAGCCAAGTGTCCTGGACTCCATAAGTAGGGATATGTGAATGCATGAGCATATAAAAATGAGAAAGTAAAAATAAATATACTGTACCTAAAACACAGTAATAATACTGTAGTTTATTCTCTAGCTTTCAAATTCCCAATTAAAACATATTTCATATTAAAAAGGTATAAACAGTGTAATACATATGAAATGGAATGCTTATAAATTATAATGTATGTTATATTAAATACACTGATGTTTTCCTTCAGTTATACATTGAGCAGTGGTTTGGATCAGAGCAACTTATGCATCATAGTTTAGGGACTCCTGCCTTATACAACTAATTGATGGTAAATATGACAACACAGTGGCCATCATTTCCAAGTAGTGAGCCAAGGCATTTCTAAGATAATTCACATTGATACTTGTATGGGGCTGTAATAAATACTGTTTTACTACCCTCAGAAAATTGATAAAACAATTTTTTTAAAAAAGAAGTGACTAAAATAAAGTTTAATAAATTTTTACTTTAAGTAAATTTGTTAGAAAATGAAAGCGTAATAAATAAAAATGTGGTAATGCATGCAGTAGATTTGAAATATGAACTTCTCAAGCTGGTAATTACGCTACTTGGCAAGGTTATTTTAGCATCACTTGAGACTTGGGTTATAAAACGGGGGAAAGGGACTTTTAATGAGAAATGAACAATGAAATTTTGGAAAATAAATTAAGAATTTTGAGCAAATTGAGAATCTGGAGACAAATTTACTAAGTTTTTAATAAAACTAGTTTCACAACAGAAATCACTTGACAAACAGTTTTCACCCAATATTTCTTAATTTTGTACATTTTATTATATATATAGTCCTTTTATTTTTAACATAATGGTTGGTCGTTTACATTTTTTCTAATCTACTACATTTTTTTTTTTACTTTAATAATCTTGTAAAAAGTTAAGGATATATAAAAAGGCTTTACTCTGGGAAAATTTTCATATCATTCATTTAAAAAATTGCCTCACTATTATGAGAGGAAAATAATGTTGTTATATTACTTGTATCTCCATCAGAAACTCCTATTTATTATCAGAATCCCAGTTTTCTGCAGTTAACTTCAACTGAAAGTCTGTCATAATGATGGTAAATATTAATAACTTCAATACTTGGAAAAGTCCAGATTTTTTTCCAATTAATTTAAATTGTAAAATACATTTCACAATAAATAGTTTTTTAAGAGTGTTAATAAGAAAATAATTTAAAGAAATTGGAAATTAGACCATTTTTGTACAAGCTTCATCTATTGAACTGGGTTTGCAATTAATGAATATGATTTGACAGACGGTACTGCATTTTTGCATCTTTAAATTAATTATATTTCCCAACAAATTTGGACAATACTGAAAATTTATTACATTTTTTAGATCAATTTTTCTAAAATAGTCATTCCAGAAAGTTTGCACAGCATTTATTACAGTACTGTACAAGCACATAATGAGTATCAACATGTAACCACTGCTTAACAGTGGGTTATTTGAAAGGAAGCCACCCTTGTAGCAACTAGAGCTCCTCTACTACTAGGTATATAGAGGAGCTTTAGTAGCAACCATGATGTCATCCCTTGTCATCATCAATAAAAATTGTTAATGAGACTAATGTAAATGATAAAAATGTTTATATCTGTTTAACTTTTTCAATACAAGTTTACAGGGGATTTTGCAAAATCATTAAATTGAGGTTCAAATGTACTTTATTTATCCTAACATTCGCATTCTGATATGCATAGATGCAATGGTGACTTATGGTGTCGATAATCAACAGCCTTGACACCCCTTATTAAATGCTCGAGTCATAAATACATTTCAATGTATCAACTATTAGCAAAGGTTGTCCAATACAAAAATATACTGTTGCCCACTTAAATACTAGCACATCAAATGAACATCTTTAGAAACTAACTTTTAAAAATCAATTTATATCTAATGAAATTACCATGGTTTACAGTGAACGAATAATCTAGATCTCCATTTACAATTGAACATCCTAATTTCAAAATTTATGGATTTAATTGCAATTAAACATGAGGGCATTCTATGTAGCAAGGTATTTGATTCGTAATAGTGAAACCAAGGTATTTTAAAATTGCACAAATCTTATAAATACTATATCTACATTCAAATATTTATACTAAAGTATAGGTCTGGTGTAATATAATGTGTAATTTTGACAGACAATACAGAGAAATATAGCAAAAATAAAACAATGTATTTGGTATAAAAGATGCTTTAAACATAAATTAAAAAAAAAAAAAAGATTTATTAAAACTTTAATATTTGTATAAAAAAAAATATGGGAAACCTCGGAGATACATGGCCCCTCATCGTTAAGCCTATCAAAATGTGATCAAAATTTTTACACAGAAACCAACAAAAAAAAAATATGCAGGAACATTGAAGATAAACAGAACAGATAAAAGCTATTAATACTAATGCTTATTTTTATTCTTTTATGTATGAACACATGATTCAAGAACGTGTATCACTGACAACAAAGCAAGCCCATGCTCGTTAAAAAAGATACCGATTACAATCTTTGAAATAACTTACTCTAGATATTTCTTGTACACTAGATTTAAAGTTCTTCTTTGTAAGATTGGCGACGGAATAACTAATATTAGACAAAGCAAAAGACAACGAGTCCAGGTTCATAGTTCCATGAATACTACACAGAAAGCTTCAAACACTTTTGAAGCTTTCTTAGTGTAGAAAATAACAATGTCCTACAAATGTCACAAAATTCTCTGAAATCAAGTACTAAATAACTAAAACACAACATCGATAAAAGTTACAAATTTCAGCATTAAACGTAATGGCGAACATTCACAACAGTATGCACCATTGCCAAATCTTCATTCGCATTCAGCAGTAAATTGCAATACAAAATTTCACGAGCGTCTGCAGAGAGAAGGAAAGTCACAGTATTTATCAAATCATAAATTACCTAATAAAAATACATTTTACTTTCCCTGCAATATATGGTAATGTATAGGGACAGTATTGAAATCATATCGAAAATCGCAACTCAAGTTTTCGACGAATCTAGACGTTTCAAGACCTCTAGAATGCAAAAAAACTATTTTTAGCGTGACGTCTGTGTGTGTGTTTATGCAGTGTATGTATCCACTCTAATTATAAAACTAATGGTTCATAAATTTGGTATGTAAGTCACTTGGGTGAGACCTTGGTGTTGAGTAGTTTTTGGTAGGAATCGCAAAAACAGAACACTCCTTTTTTTTGCGAAATGGTCTGTAAAAATTTCATGTATCCACTCTAGCTAAAATACTAATTGACCAAATTTCACAAAATTTGGTAGATAAGTTACTTGGAGACAGCAGTGCGGACCTGGCCTACCTCTCGGTTTACAGTTTTAGTTCCGCACCCCTGAGAACTTACGGACCCACATGTTTAGCGTGATCGTACTCCGCGTGAACACGGCGGCAGTTTTTTCTTTTTCCAGCGGAGGGAATCGAACCCGAGTCTAACGAGTGCAATTCCCGCGCGCTGACCAGTGAGCTACCGCACCCACCCGTAGATAAGTTACTTGTAGGACATTCTGGTGCTGATTAGATTTTGGTACGATTCGGAAAAGAACAATCTGCGTTTTTTTACGAAATGGTCCGCAAAAATCGCCGAAATCTAAAAAAAAAAAAAAAGACTACGTATGCTGACATGTATTAATTAAAATCTTGTTTTATACGTAATTTTTGACGAGAAAAAGACTATAACACACTCCATTATACTTTAGGACCAACCGTTCTCAAGATATTTGAGATTTCTTGCATTTTTGTTACGCCGCTATCGGAAAAATGTCCAATTACCAAATAAAAACAAAAGTTGAATTAAAAATGCAAATTTAGTGGTATTTGGTGCAATTAAGCTCAATCTAATGAATCATTAAAGAAATAAAGAATATCTAATTTTGAGTCTGCAAGGAAAGTCATATGCTGCCCACATCAGATTTTTAATTCAATTTTGGTTTTTACATGGTAATTTGACATTTTTCCAAAAGCTGCGTAAAGAAAATACAAGAAATCTCAAATATCTTGAGAACTGTTAGTGCAAAAGTAATGGAGTTAGTTATGTTCTTTTCCTTGTCAAAAATTGCGTATAAAATAAGAATTTAATTCATACATTTGAGCGTACTTAGTCTTTTATTTTTAGATTTTGGCGATTTTTACTGGCCATTTCGTAAAAAAAGGCAGGTTATTCTTTTCAGAATCTACCGAAATCTAATCAGCACCAGAGTATCCCACAAGTAACTTATCTACCAAATTTTGTGAGATTTGGTCGATCAGCATTTTAGCTAGAGTGGAAACATGAAAATTTTAAAGGCAATTTCACAAAAAAAAAGCGGATTCTGTTTTTCCGAATAGAACCAAAAACTAATCAGCACCATGGTCACACCCAAGTGACTTACCTACCAAATTTTATGGAATTCGGTCCATTAGTTTTTGAGTTAGAGTGGATACATACATTGCACAGACACGCACACGGACGTCACGCTAAAATTAGTTTTTTCGTATTCCTGAGGTCCCGAAACGTGTAGATCCGTCGAAAATTCGAGTTGCGATTTTCGGCATGATTCCAATACTTTCCCTATACATTACCATGTATTACAAAGAAAATAAAAAAAATCAAAAATACATATACTGAATATTAAGTCTCTCTGTTGTGCAACTATCTAACGTATCCTGGGAAGACGTGTGTAAGTTGGAGGATTTCTCTTTGGAGTGAAGATTCTCTTTCTCCCTTCACGACGAAATTTTTACTTTCCTGCAATACATGGTAATGTATAGGGGAAAATATTGGCATCATGCTGAAAATTGCAACTTGAGATTTCGGCGGATTCGAGACCTCTAGAATACTAAAAACTATTTTTAGCGTTACGTCTGTGTGTGTGTCTGTCTGTGCAGATTTTGTATTCACTCTAACTAAAAAACTAATTGACCGAACTTCATAAAATTTGGTAGGTAAGTCACTTGTGGGCGAATCTGGTACTGATTAGTTTTGGGTACGATTCGGGATAAAAGAACCTGCCTTTGTTCGCGAAATGGCTGGCAAAAATTGCCTATATCCACACTAGCTGAAAAATAATGGACCGAATTTCACAAAATTGGGTAGATAAGTCGCTTGTGGGTCACCCTGGTGCTGATTAGATTTTGGTATGATTCGGAAAAAAATAACCTGCCTTTTTTTGCGAAATGGGCCGCAAAAATCGTCAAAATCTAAAATGAAAACTACGTATGCTTAAATATATCAATTAAATGCTGGTTTTATACGTAATGTTTAACGAAGAAAAGAATAAGACCAACTCCATCACTCTAGGACTAGTCGTTCTCGAGATATTTTACTTTTTTCTTATTTTCTCTACGCCACCTTTGAAAATAAGTCCAGTTACCAAATGAGAACGAAAATTGAATTAAAAATGAATTAAATTTAATTAAAATAAAGGAAACGAGGATATAAGTCTGCAGGGAAAGTCATGTACTGCCCACATCAGATTTTTTCTATTTCAACGCAGATAGTTCACCAGCCAGCCAGTAATTTGTGGATAGCAGGGCGTCTGGAGCAAAGCTCCGTATCCCTATTCCGGTAACATATATGTGGGTCACAGTCTTCCACTGAACCTAGTCCTTCAATAGGAGCCAATAATGTTGATGAAACAAGTTAGGAGTAGTAAATTGTAGAGGTTTGAAAATAAGGTGGGTGGGGGAACAGGCGAATATCCTTTACTGGGATGCAGTAGAGATTCAGTCCGGAATCAGCATGGGACGTCTAAATCTGGATTTAGGATAGCTCTGAATCTTTTTGGAAATTCACGGAAATCGTAGTCGGTCATATTATAGATCAGTTCGTTGGGGATCCTAACGAGGTTATCATAGAAATTGTTAGAGAGTTTTCGCATCTCTTCCTTAATAGTTTTAATTTTGAAATCGCGATGTATTACAAAGTTTTTCAAGTATTTTGGGGCTTTTCTGATAGAACGTAGGATTTTGTTCTGAATGATTTGGATATTTTTTACATTAGATTTCGCAGAGTAGCCCCAAATTGGGGAGGAATAGAGAATGATGGGGCGGATAACTGATTTGTAAAGTAGGATTTTGTTTTCAATGCTGACATCATTCGAATACAGGAAGGAGCTCAGTTCTGCTTTTACAAGGTTTATTTTATCTTTGAGTTTTGTAATGTGGGGTTTCTATGTTAGTCTGCTGTCAAGAATGACACCGAGATAATTACATGTCCTCTCAAAGCAAACTGGCTGATCGTTAATTATGATTGGTTGGGGCGGAAAACGGTGATGTGAGAAAAATACAGTTTGACATTTGTTAAGGTTTATTTTGATGTGGTATTTCTCTAACCAGGGTTCGAGAGTGTCGATGTGATGTTGTAAGTATGGGTGTAGGCAGTTAGTGTTGTGGTGTATGGCAAGAATGGTAGTGTCATCCGCCTACAAACAAAGAATGGTGTTGTTGGTTCGAGGGAAGTCGTTTATATAAATATTAAAAAGAATGGAGCCAAATTTAGTGCCCTGAGATACTCCAGACAAGAACTGTTTGGTGTGTGAGTGTGTCCTGTTCAGACGGACATGAAAGGTTCTGTCGCTGAGGTAGGAGTATAAAATATGGGTGAGAGAGTGTGGCATACGGAGCTGAATGAGTTTGTACATAAGTCTGATGAACCACACCCTATCGAAGGCCTTAACGACGTCAATATGTATACCTCCAACCACTGACCGGTTTTGGAGTCCTTCAGATATGTACTCCACCACGCGGAGCAATTGGTGTGTTGTGGAGAGGAGCGGTCTAAAACCAGGTTGCTCTGGGATGAGAATGTTGTTATTAGCAAGGAAATTATTGATTTGGATGGTGATGAAATGTTCAGCCAGTTTGCCAAGAGAGGACAGCAAGCTTATGGGACGATAACTTTTTGGGGAGTTTAAATTTTTATTTGTTTTAAGGATTGGAACAATGGCGGTGTGCTTCTAGTCGCGGGGGAAATAATTAAGATCGAAAATAGAATTGATTCAAACAGTAATGTAAAATATTATATTAATAGTGCAGGATTTAAGAGCTTTGTTTGAAATATTGTCAGAATTGTTTGAAATATTGTTTTTGAGAGTGTTGATGTAGTTAACTATGTCAGTGGGGAAAATGTGGGGAAGGGGGGATATATTTGGAACACTAAGAAATTGCTTCACGGTACCCTCGGTTTCCTCCATGAAATTTGGGTAGAAAATATTTTCGTATGGTGTGAATTGTTTTTCATATACATCAGCGAGTAGATTAGCCTTGTCTTGTTCTGTGTAAGCAGTGGTACTGTTGTGAGTGAGTAAGGGAGTATTTTTTTGTGCTTTTTACGAATACGTTTTAAGAAGTCCCATAGTGAATTATAGCATAGAGATTCGACGTATTGCTTCCATTTGGCTTGTGCCGTCCGTCAGGTGATTGTATCTACTTCTGTGGGCAGGATTTCTTGTGTGTTGCCAGTGTTGGCGAGCGCGATCTTTGAGATTAATTTGGCTAGTGATAGAATATGGGAGTTTTTGGTAGAGTTGTGGAATGTAGGTGGAAGTGCTGAGATAAATATTCGGGTTAGTGTTTTGATAGCCCTGTCGGTGGAAGTGATGGTTGAGAAGAGGATGGGGGACTCGTTTAGAAGTTTAACAACAGTTGGAGAGAGGGGGCGGGAAGAGGGGTTAATAAGATTAGTTGATGGTCCGAGGTAAAAAGGCTAAATACATTTACAGAGGCTGGGAAGGGACAATATTTTTAATAAAGCAAAATTAATGGTGGTAGGGTTGGTGTGATTATTCTGTCTGGTGGGGAGGGTAGGAAATTTAATTTCTAAATTATTATCAATACAAAAGTTGTTAAGTTCTCTTCCTACCTGACTAGTCCTACGTGCATTCCATCTAGGATGGTGGGCATTGAAGTCACTGGCTAGGATGGTGGGGGATGGGGGTTAAAGTATGAGATCTAGATCTTTATAAAGGGGGTCGGTAGAGTTAATTCTGTTCAAAATGGAGCCATTGATGACTGTTTGCTGCCTAGGAAGTAGGATTTCCCCCAATGTGCTTTCAAGACGATGTGTGTTTGAACTTGGGAGATGTGTGTGTGGGATGTGATTTTTGATGTAAACTGCTGTTCCGCCATAGCTTAGTGGCTGACCAGTGGCGCTGTGTCTTAGTGTATAGTAGAGAGCAAAGTTTTGAATTTTTAAACGGTCTGGGTGTTTTGTATTGAGTTCCTGTATTGGAATGATGTCAGCGGGGTTGTCAGTTAAGTGGTTTCTTAGGTCGTCGATTTTATTGCATAAGCCGTTAGCATTCCAGCAAAGGATATTTAATTTGAATGGGTATCTATTCATGATTAATAGGATTTATCTGGGAACCGAAGGTAGATTCAATAGCACGGATAAATACAAATAGTTTGTTGAGGGGACCCTCAACTTTTTCCATATCGGTGATAGCTATTGTGATTTTACTTATTATGCCCTGAATATTGAATTTTGAGAATATTTTTGCAATTCCAGTAATTAAATTCATAATTTCACTGATTCCTCCGAGGGAGGGCGGACTTTCTGCTACCTCGTGAATATCCACAACTTCCATTGGGAGGATGGGGGATGGCAGGTTTTGCTGGTTAGTTTGATTATATGATTGGTTGTTTTGATTGGATTTACTAGTTTGGTTATTTGATTTGGTATTATTGTTTGTTATAGAATTATTAGTTGATTTAGTTTGATTTTTAGGGTGAAGAGCTACAGGAGTTGGTGAAGCATGCTGGTTATTTTCAACAGGAGGCCGAGCATAAAGAGAGGAGGTGTGCTTAGTTTTTTTTACAGTGGAGTTGGAGCTCTTTGCAAAATAAGGTTTGTTTTGGTTTTCTGTTAGGCTAAGTTCACGGGTTTCTTTTTCTTTCTCGTCAAGTTTTCTTTTCCTATACCTTTGATGTATGACTGAAAAGGGTTCTGACTCAGGGAAAGCCGTGCTAGTGGAGGGCTCTGAAGAAGGGGGGGTGTAGAATGGTTTCTGCACTGAAGTTGTTGGTGGGATGTGAGCAATTGCATTTGATTGGTCATAGGTATGAGTGATACTAGAGTTAGAGTTTTGATGGGAAGAGGGTCTAGGTTGATTGTTTTGATTTTTATTACTGAGGGTACTTGCAGTTTGGATTTTGGGGGCGGGTCCCTTGTTTGATGGGGTTTTTGGGCATCCTAAATAGTTGGCCGGATGGGGTCCTTTACAATTTATGCATTTTGCTAGGAGGTCTTTTGATTTGGTACATTGTTTGGTTTGGTGGGGCTCTGCAGATTTTAGACAGGCGCCGGGGGAAGAGGTTACAATTTTCAGAACTACGTCCCCATGATTGACAGTTGTAACACTGAAACCAGGGAAAGGGATCGTAATCTGTTGACAATGTAGATGATGACAATGATCGTAATCGTGTAGGTGTAGATGATGACAATGATCGTAATCTGTTGACAAATTTTGACAATGAAGCCAACCACTTCCTCTATTTCATAGCCCATTGGTTAGCGCGCTGAAGTTGCACTCGGTAGGCCCGGGTTCGATTCCAGCCGCTGCCCAAACTGCCGCCGTGTTCACGCGGAGTACGATCACGTTAAACATGTGGGTCCGTAAGTCCTTCCGAGAGGTTGCTGGTAGGGGAAGGAGGGTACGGTCCCAGTGGATGCCTCCCCCACTGGGTTCCGGTCTAAATTGTGTGGCACTTCCTGGCCGTCCAAACAGTTGCCTTACACCTTTCTGGTAGGTCGGACGGTCTGAATCTCAACAACAACAACATGTTGTATGTTAAATCCCTTAGATACTAGGTCCTCTTTAATTTCTTGGCCATTAGTATCAATCGGAATTCCTTTTAAAAGGATCTTCTTGGGCTTTTCCGATTTTATGCTCATACTATGGAATTGGATTTTATTTGTTAACAAGAATTTTTGTAGTGCTCTATACTGTTCGACATTTTTTGGTTTTAGTCTGACGTACTCGCCTGCCATCTGGAGGAGACGGTTGAAAACAAAGTGTTTGGTGGCATTGTTTAAAAGTGCCTTCCAGTTTTCTACCATCTTTATGTAGAAAGGCTCTGGTTTAGAGGACTGGGAGGGGGATTGGTCATTACTAGAGTCATAGTCAACAGGACGGTTAGCATTTTTGGTATTGTTTACATTAGATTTTTCAGCATCAATTGACTTGGATGTTTCATTAATTGCATTAAAATTGTCAACATTCTTTACATTAGGGTTATCAGTTATAATCAAATTGAAATTCTCAACATCATTAGAATTTTCATTAGTAAGTAAGTTAAATCTGTTAGTGGTTTCAATAGTAATATTTTTAACTTTTTGAGTATTTGAATTTTTAACATATTTACGTTTGTTACTTTGGGTGGAGGTGTCACTATCACCGTGTTCACGTTTATCAGCATCTTTGCACTTTAAAAGGTAATCAGTCAAGTACTTAAAATTGGATCCAATATTAGCTATATTGTCAATGAGTCAAGTTAGCAGGGGAAGGACTAGAAATCAGTAGGAGAATATAATCGCACATACCATGGAATCCAGCTTTCTGTTCGTGGAGCTCACCAGGATGTTTATCGCTGTTTTGAGCTAAGGAGATCGTTAGGGAAAGCTTGACGAGGTTCTCAATTACTGTCTTTCAATCAGTAATCCATCACGTCCTAAATCTCTCAGTTCATTCAGCAAGTCCATAAAATCAGGGTCCGGAAGTTCCTTTGGCGAATTTACTAAGTGGTCATGGTAATCCAGGAGATTTTCATTGTTAGCACAGACACTGGATACCAGTTTCTTGATATATTCACCCACGATACAATTTGAATTAGCAATAACACTATTCACAAGATCAGTAGAATCCATGTTTGCTGTCTCTGAGTAGGTGGAAGAGTCATCTACTGGCGAAATGGCGCTGGACATATCTGTCCTTGAGAGATCCTTGAAAGCAACCTCCAATTCAAATGAAATCCTCTCCATAGCATGGAAAAGGAAGCATACTTTTCAAATGGCAATATCGATAATAGTAGAGGGCGCAAAGAGCAGTAGAAGCGCATATACTATCGAAAAAACACAAGTCGCAAATCAAAACATGTGGAAAAAGCAAAGCACTGGGTCGTTGACCGGAGCTCATCGCAAAAAAGACCTACTCCCTCGGTGCCCAGAAAGGGAATGATCGTTCTCCAAAAAGATATGGCAGTAGCATATGGCGATTAGAGATTCTTTGGTAGCATGTGACGTCTAGTCGTCGTCTGCCTGATTTGGATGGATAGAGGCGCCAGCACCACGTTATAAATCGTGAGCTATTCTTAATTTTTACTTAACATTTCATATATTCAATTGATTTCAATATAGTACACTGCTGTTGAAACTATGGCTATTCAGGAATGCTTGAAAACATGTTCTTCCGTTGAAAACTCGAATTAAAATGTTAAATCTTCTCACAATACTTTCCCTACACATATATTATGTATGAAGAGAAAATATAAATTACAAACTCAAAAACTGGTACCCAGGTGCGGATAAGAGTTTATTTCGCCTTTTAAAATAATAGGGAAAGGCAGTCGACGACCGAAATCGTGTCCTTCTCCGAATTTCATGAAAGGAAATATCTAGAGATCAAGAAAGTACCTAAGAGGGTGAAAGCACTGGCTGAAGTACTAGAGTCGTCTAGTCAAGTGTTTTTCAAACTTTTTTGGCAGCGGAACCCTTATTGAAATTCAATTTGATGACCGAACCCCAAACAGAGGAAAAGTCTAAAGTTTCTTAATTTATTTAGTCTTTACCTTGAAGATTTTAGACATTTCTGCTGCAAAATTTAATAAGTAGCGTTACTTTAATATAAAAATTTTTAATGTGTGGCTGTGTTATTGAAAATAAATTATTGAATGATGCGCTACTACGTAAAAGAGACAGCTGAATACGTAATTTTTCATTAGGAGGTGTTTACCAACGTATCCCCATAGCGAAAATACAAGTTACAATCTCAGTATTTATTTGAATCAGGATGTTGGTACCTGATTGGTCGAGTTCAGCGGCTCGTGAAGCAGAATCTTTCAGTACCTTGGACAATGGATAACAGCTATCAGAGAGAGGCCAAAGAGAGTAAAGAGAAGAAGATAATTTACAGGGAGCAGAGTATCCAAAAGAAAAGTCGAGTTTCTAGTGTAAAATTCGCGCGGCTCATCGTAGACACAGTCCTATACAACTATCAACGAGGTATGTGGTTTGAGAGATGGCATATTAGACTACTCTAGTTCGAACTTTGAATTAAACCGGCGGAGACAGATTTTGTTTCCTATACATCGGCCGCAGGTCATAATTCATGTCCACGTCTGCCAAGCAAGGTTTTCAAAGTTACTTATGTACAAAATTTGGGTGATATTTCGAATTTGCTCTTCAATAGAGACTTTCAGATCGTGATTAATAACTTCGTTTTAGATAAACCAAGAACATGCCGTTTCAGCGGTAAATGTATCAAGTCACGGAACATACTTTGAAAAACGCTGGGCTAGTTGACACACTTTGAAAAACGCTGCTAGAACATACTTTGAAAAACGCTGCTAGAACACACTTTGAAAAACATAGAAAAACGCTGGGCCTAATAGGCGGTGAAAAGGCTAAATTCGATTCAGCGGTAGATTCGTGGTGAAACGCTGTAGCATCTCCAGAAAAAAATAGTTGACAAATGTCAAACAGCGTTGTCAACTATTTCGATGGAGCCGAAACAGTTTTGCGTAAATAACATTTTGTAAAAATAAAACTCAACTTTGTAATCCATAATAAAAAAATAGTTGACAACGCTGTTTGACAAATTTCTCTTTCCTCGAGTTTCTCTGCTTTGTACCGCAAAATACATAGCATAAAAAATATATAATTTGGTACACTTGTGGAGAAATATTTGGGAAACACGCAGAAAGAAACCGTTTTAGGATATATATTTTAGTTTACGATATATATATATATATGTGTGTATGTGTGTGTAATATTGGCTGAAAATTCAGGGAAGAGACACTTTCACATTACCAAAATCTACTTTATTATATCACACTCATAAAATATACTTAGCTACATAGACTGGTCGCGCTCCCAATAGTCGACCTGCTGTCACAAAATCTCAATGCCGTCTGCGTCGTTTTACGCAATGTGCAGCTACATCGGAGGGGGAAAGGTGGTGGTATGGGAAAGTCTTAAAATGGCGCTTAGCAGCTCTGCACCCAGAGTGGCATATAAGGATATAAACAAGAAGAAAAGAGAAGTGAGAACGAGAGTGACCATATGGTTTGTATAGAATGGCAGGGGTGGATTGCGACACCCCTTTCCCGCTTAAAGCTGCTTTTACGACCCGGGCAACTCTCACGGCACCATTGTAACTCAATGGTCAATCTCCCACATGTGCAAAGACAGAACCTCCCGAACGGACACAACAGCATAGATGGAACCAAGAAAGGAAGAGCTACACGTACACCCTACAATCCAACTTGAAAACACAACTTTTTATAAGGGAAAGTCGCACATCCGCGAAAAGACTTCATGATGATATAGGATCGCAGATATGAATACAGATATGATTAAGAATGCTCATTTAGATTCAAACAAAGTACAATTTCCATCTTTGAAAAAGGATTAGTAATAATGTTGTAAAAATATCTAGGGTAATTTCTTTTTAATGCATCATTTATTATTTTATTACATTCATAAATGCAGTCTTTTTTAAAAGTACTGTAGTTTCTGTTTCTTCTGAAGTATCCGATAACAATATTTCTGAAAATATTTTTAGTGAGGTTTGAATTCCAATCAATAATATTATTTATTTTGATATTGTATGAATTTCTCTTGTCGTGTATGGTTGTATAAATTCCATACTGTTGGTGTTTTCTTATTGATACATCCAAGAAGTCTGTCGATCCATCCTCATTGACCGGATTTTCAATTAAGTCTAATTCTTTTGGGTAGAATGCAAAATCTATGTTAGGGGTGTTTGTATAACTCCCCATTATCACATCGTCAACGTAACGGAAATAAGGTATTTCCGATAATATATGGGTTTCTCTTTCATATTTGGATAGATAAATATCTGCCAATATTGACGAGCATGCTCCACCCATGGGTATGCCCTTGACTTGTTTGTAGTAATACGTACCGTCATAGAGTATGTTTTCATTCAAAACCAACTCGACCAAATCCAAATATCTTCTAAGAGCTATATATGGTTTTAAAGGAAAATTGCAATAAAGATGCAGAAATAGTCAAACATACCCTCTGTTAGAAAATTCACTACCTAACAAAACTTATAGAAACCAAAGAGGAAACAAAAAACAACATTTTAATTATATCAAAACAGAAGAAAAAATCTTAGACTTCATTAAAACAGTAATAACGGTAAAATTCTGATGGATCAAGAATATAGCCAACAGTATCAAAATTAAATATTTACAACGTATTTGGAATTATATTATAAATTTCAATGTAAATGAAAATAACTGCAATACAGAAGATACAAGCACTAATATAAACATCATTCTGGATTTAATTAAACTCAGAGCCGCAAAATATAACGTAGCACTTGAACCAAGAAATCAAATTAAAAAATCAAAATAATTTTTCATCACAACATTCAAGAATAAACTGTTCGAAAGTATTCCATTCAACCATATATTACATAATATAGAAGAACGTCTTCCTTTGCCTAATCTAAATATCAAGATATCCTATCGCTTTGCAAGAACCAACGGAAGAAAATTATTCAACTATAATAAATTATGTAAAAAAGTGTCTTCATTTAATATTGAATCCTATCAATGTCATGAAAATATACACTGTGATCCCTACCACAAGCACATAATTACTGGAAACTCGGATTTTATAAAAGATAATAAACTCAAAAACTTATTACAACTCGGTACTAAGTACCGAATACAAGAATTTAATAATATTTATAATGAATTCAATTACGATCTTGAAACTTTCATGTACAAGATGGCAGTCAAACACAGTTTACCTGTACAGACTTTTAACGCATGGAAATATGCCTTTTACAGTGCTTTTTGTCAATACTACCCGAGAAGAAACAAGGATTCTAGGAATTCTCAAGTTCCGTCTTCAATCAAGCAAGTTAATGAAGAATTCATATTAACATACACCGACAAAATAGTATCGAATTTTGCATTCACATGTAAAAAATTCTATGTAGATACTTTTACCCAATGCTATAAGGATAGTGCCATGTATGCCTTAATTCCAAGCAACGAATCAATCATTACTAAAAGAATAAAAGCACTATATAAACAAATAGGTATGGATATTAAATCAGTAAAATTTCCATACTTGATCCTCATTCCCAAGTTACACAAAAACCCCGACAAGTTCCGAACTGTAACAGTGGGATGCGGATCATACCTGGAACAAGCAAATAAAAAACTTCTGAATTTACTTCAGTACGTCATGACTGATATTAAGAGGCAAAGCTCCATCATGTTAAAAAAACGGACAGGAATTGAAAGATCGGCTGAAATTTTGCCTTAGGGATTTGAACTTCAGAAGCTACGATTTCCGGGATCTGTTTAATAACATCGATTTAACAAGTCTACAAATGATCTTGAAAGAATTGCATGAGGAATACAATTTAAAACCATATATAACTCTTAGAAGATATTTGGATTTGATTGAGTTGGTTTTGAATGAAAACATACTCTATGACTGTACGCATTACTACGAACAAGTCAAGGGCATACCCATGGGTGGAGCATGCTCGTCAATATTGGCGGATATTTATCTATCCAAATATGAAAGAGGAATCCATATATTATCGGAAATACCTTATTTCCGTTACGTTGACGATGTGATAATGGGGGGTTATGCAAACGCCCCTAACATAGATTTTGCATTCTACCCAAAAAAATTAGACTTAAGTGAAAATCCGGTCAATGAGGATGGATCGACAAACTTCTTGGATTTATCAATAAGAAAACACCAACAGTATGGAATTTATACAACCATACACGACAAGAGAAATTCACACAATATCAAAATAAATAATATTATTGATTGGATTCAAACCTCACTAAAAATATTTTCATAAATATTGTTATCGGATACTTCAGAAGAAACAGAAACTACAGTACTTTTAAAAAAGACTGCATTTATGAATGTAATAAAATAATAAATGATGCATTAAAAAGAAATTACCCTAGATATTTTTTACAACATTATTACTATTCCTTTTTCAAAGAAAGAAATTGTACTTTGTTTGAATCTAAATGAGCATTCTTAATCATATCTGTATTCATATCTGCGATCCTATCATCATGAAGTCTTTTCGCGGATGTGCGACTTTCCCTTATAAAAAGTTGTGTTTTCAAGTTGGATTGTAGGGTGTAACTCTTCCGTTCTTGGTTCCATCTATGCTGCTGTGTCCGTTCGGGTGCTTCTGTCTTTTCACATGTGGGAGATTGACCATTGAGTTACATTGGTGCCCAAAGTAAGCAATAATCCAATGAATGTAAGAATAAAAAGAGGAAATTCAAACCATCCAATAGAGAACAGCAATAAAGTGCGTATGATAAGAAAAACACCAACTGTGTGGTGGCCATGTCAAGACACGAAAGAAGAAAACCGATTACCCACTAAAGATGAGACACAGGATGAGGTTACAGTGTTTCCAAAAAGTGTGTGCAGTTGTATTCCAGCAATTCTTTAAAATTAACATAATTTTCTTCACAGTATTTTTTACAAAATATGTCATAATCTTTATCTTAATTTTAGGATTGCATACATATATAAAATATCCTCTAGTGCGGCTGTCATGTATCACTTTTAGTTCATTGGACACTCTAGACCAAGGGAGTAAAAACTGCCACTCTTTTCCACGGCGTCCAGTACCGTTTTGTTTCAGGTGAGAAACAGGAAATTTCTAGCCAAGTTGGCCTGTGATTGTTCCGTCCTTTGCGGATCAGGATTGGCTGAGTATTTCTATCCTTTATTTGAGGGTTCTTTACTACTCCAGTAATCTGGTAGGGAATTTGAACTATGGTCGGTGATAACTTGCCAGATGGTCTCTGAAATATGGCTTCCAAATTTTATTTCATCACGAGAGTAATGTTCACAGTTCTAAAGACAAGGTCTTATCGAGAGTGCATTCGCATTTCCATAAGACGATCACGTTCGGTGTCGAATCAATAAAAGGAAGTCGTACTGTACGTGTACTATTTGATAGTGGTTCACAATGGTCATATATCTTGAAGAATTCGGTGAATGAAATAGGTTATGAACCAGTTGAATCCGAATTTTTGGTTCATATTTTATTTGGAGGAGCAACCCTTCAAAAAGAGTCTCATCAGTGTTATAACATATGTTTGAGCAACTTGAGTAACAATTTCAACTGTGATGTTCAAGTGTGAGACCAAACCGTCATATGTGGGAAATTGTTGCGACTCAAGAAAGGACCATGGGAAAAAGAATTGAAAGAAAAGAAAATTTGGATAGCAGATTATGGTGCAGATTATCCAGACATTGAATTGTTGATAGGAGCAAACTTTTATGGACAACTCTTTACTGGAAAATGCAGAAATTGAAGTGCAGACTAATAGCTGTGGAAACAAAACTTGGCTGGATTATTATGGGAAAGCTTCCAGGTGAAAAGAGTCATGTGTTATCAGCTCTCACTATTACCTCCCTATTTTCCCAAACTTCCACAAAAGCAAATCTTTGGAATCTTCATATTTTAGGTATTAGGGATTCAGTTGAGATAAAATCTAAAAAAGATATGAAAAGGGCTGCTCTAGATCATTTAAAAAACAGTCTTTGTGAATGAAGAGGGACGTTATGGGAGGCACGTTATGGAGGAACTGATTAAAGAGGGACATTTGCCATGGCTTGAGGCTAACGAAGCTTTAAAGACAATATGGACACTGACGGTAGAAGATGTATTTATATGGCTATAAAACTTCAACAGGAAGAAAAACATAAAGAATATGACGCAGTCTTCGAAGAACGGGAAAATCTGGAATAATAAAAATGGTACCTCAAGAAGAACTTGGAAACCCTGCTCCACTACTTACCCCATAGATGTGTATTTAAGGAGAATTCTACTACACGAGTCAGACCGGTATTTGATGCTTCTTGTCATGGAAAAGGTTCCCCTCACTGAACGACTGTCTTGAAAAGGGACCTAATCTCTTAGAAGAAATGCCACCAATATTAATGAGGTTTACAAAGATAAAATTGGAGTTGTAGCAGACATCAAAAGGGCATTCCTTCAAATAACCATTGCAAAGGAAGACCATGATTTCCTCAGATTTTTGTGGTGGGAGGGAAAATTTCGAGAAAAGAAAACTGAAGATATTTAGGCATCAAAGATCGGTGTTTGGTCTCATGTGCAGTTCATTCCTGTCAGCTGCTGTACTAAATTATCATATAGAAGCAAACCTAAGTGATATACAAGAAACAGCAGAAATGTTTAAAAAGTTCTTTTATGTAGATAATTGTGTGGCCTCTGTGTCTAATGAGGAAAAGTTGCAAATTTTCATCCAAGAATCAAGACATTTGTTGGATAAAACCTGTTTTGATCTACGTGGGTGGGAGCATAATACCTTGTATGAAAATCGTTTTTCAGAAGAGCCCATTCATATTTTAGTATTACTTTAGAATAAAGATGAAGATAGTGTCTTCTGTGATCTAAACTCAGTTTCTGAAATTAAATCCAGTGTAACAAGAAGAAGCATACTATCAGCTGTTCATAAAATATTTGATCCCTCTGGATTTCTGTGTCCTATAACACTACTTCCGAAGGTTATTGTGCAACAAACTTGTAATCTCAAAACAAGTTGGTATACTGAACTACCAGAGAAAATTCAAAAGAAATTTCAGGACAGGAGTAGTTATTTACATCTGCTTTCAAATATGAAAATTCCTAGAACTCTTGATGTCTGTGATCCCAATGCAGAATTAAGTCTTCATATCTTTTGTGATGCCAGTAAGTCTGCTTACAGTACAGTTGTATTTCTTCGAAAGGTGCATGGAGAAGAAATTACTATATCTCCGATACAAGCGAAGAGCAGAGTTGCTCCCTTACACAAGATGACCATTCCTAGGCTCGAATTACTAGCATGTTGCATTGGAGCACGTCTTGCCTCCACAATTGTAAAAGACATGGATTTAAAAGATATCCCTTGCATCTACTGGGCAGACTCTTCTACGGCTCTCTATTGGATACAAAAAGAAGTACATTGACGAGTTTTTGTTAACAATTAAGTGAATGAAATTAGAACAATGTCTGATAAAAGTCTAGTAGACATGTGCCAGGGGAATGCAGTCCTTCTGATCTTCCTTCTCGAGGCTGCTCTATTAGAGTCTTCTTGAAATCTAAATGGTGGGAGGGACCTATTTGGTTAAAACAGAATGAAAATAACTGGCCTGCAACAGAAGTTCAAGTAGATGACGTAGAAGTAACTAAGGAAAAACGGAAGCGTATTTCTTCGTCTCGTATTTGCACTGAAATAGAAAAAAGATGGTACAGTCAGCAATTTTCGAAGTATTTACAGATTTTGAGAATGATTGCTTGGATACTTCGCTTTTCCAACAATACTCCTCAACTAAATAATCGCCTTAGAGGTAAACTGACAGTGTATGAATTGGAATATGCAGAAAAGAAACTCCTGAAAATTATTCAACAGGACGCTTTTACGAAGAAGGACTTTCAACTTAAGCTAAAAACACTTTGCACTTTTATTGATAATGAAGGACTTATCAGACTGAAAACGAAAATAATGAGAAGAGATGATGATAAGAGTTTCTTATGTCCCATTGTACTCCCTGCAAAACATGAAATAGTTGATAGACTAATACTTGAACGACATTTGCAATTTTCACATGTTGGAGTTCAATCTGTATTAGCTAATCTTAGGCAACAGTTTTGGATCTTAAAAGGACGAAAAACCGTCCAGCGAGTGATTTCAAAATATATTCGCTGCAGAAGACACACAATAAAAGGAATAGAATCTATCTCTACTTCACTACCAGAAGATCGAATTAGAAGCACGTTAGTATTTGAAGTAACTGGAGTGGATTTAGCTGGTCCGTTGTATTTAAAATATAGTGAAAAAGCATGGATTCTATTGTTCACTTGCGCTGTGTACCGTGCTGTACATCTTGAACTGATACAAAGTCTTTCTACAAATTGTTTTATTTTGGGTTTAAGAAGATTCATTGCCAGACATGGACGATCAAATATAATGTACAGCGATAATGAGAGCAATTTTTAGGAACAGAGAATCTTATGCAGTCCATCAACTGGGAGCAAATTATCCGTGACACTTCCATTTTTAGAATCCAATAGAAATTTAACCCCCAACGGCAGCTTAGTGGGGCGATTGGTGGGAGAGAGTTGTACAAATTGTGAAAAATATTATTGAGAAGAGTTTTAGAGAAATCTTCTCTTATGTACTAAGAAATATTGACCATTCTGTGCTATGTAGAAGCTGTTATCAATGCAGGACCTCTTACTTATGTATCTGAAAATCCAAAAGACTTGGTCCCCCTGTCTCCATCTATGTTCATTTAAGACATTAGCACTGTTGGAGTTCCAGACTTAGACCATCTAGATAAAGTTAATATTTCCAAGAGATGGAGATAACAGCAAAGAATTCGAGAGGACTTCAGAAGGAGATTTAGAAATGAATATCTCAGCCTTCTAGTCCAACAATCACTTAAGAAAAAACACTTACTTAGAGAAATTAAAGTGGGTGACATTGTTTTTATTAATTGTGATAAGAAACGAATTGATTGGCCCTTAGGACGCATTGTGACTGTTTTTCTGATAGAGACAATTACATCCGAGTCGTTAAGGTGAAAACTGCAACTGGTGAATTCACCAGGTCAGTACAAAATGTATAACCCCTTGGAAGTATCTCACCAAGATCTGCCATTTAAGAATGGTAAATCTGCAGAAGTTCCTGAAGAAGTGACTGTTCTTCGTGACACTGACTTGAAACAGGAGCTACTGTTCCAACAGATGCTGTATGTGATGAAACAAGAACATCGTTCCTGATATTAATAATACTATTGTTCCTGATATTAATAATACTATTGTTCCTGATATTAATAAGACTATTGTTCCTAACAAATCCATTTCTGTGACTATTGAAACTAAATGTGGAAGAACAGTAATGAAACCTAAGCGTTATGATAACTAACATTTAAATTTAGCGTTTAAATTTTAATATGGATATTTTCTTTATAGTGGTATGTTTGTAAGTAATTTTTCCTCATTCTTTTTCCATTCATAGTTTGAAAACAGGGTCCAAAATGTTTATAACTATGGTTACATATTATCGTTTTATATTTTATCTTTATTATTCTGTAAGGAAGTGAGTGGAAGCAGAGGATTTGATATTATAGAACTAAAAACTTGTAAAATGATCATCATCATCATGGTACTACAACCCTTGTAGGGCCTTGACCTCCTTTAAGATTTTTGACCATTCCTTTGACCATTCCACCCGCTTTCCTCTTATAATTGCTAATACCAAGCAATTTCAAATCCTCCTCTACCTGCTCCTTCCATCTGACCCTAGGTCTTCCTCGAGATCTTGACCCTCCTGGGTTTCCTTCCAAAAGCCTTCCAGTGACTCTCCTCTCCTCCATCCTCATCATATGTCCGAACCATTGAATTCTTTTTTTTCTTATAGTTGTAACAATATTTATGTTTTTATATCTTTCATAAACCTCTTTATTTGTTCTACTCCTCCAATGTCCATTTTCACATAATGCTCCGAAAATTCGCCGCAGAATCTTTCTCTCCCATATTCCCAAAAGATCGGTATCTCCTTTAACCAAAGTCCAAGTCTCCGATCCGTATAGAACAATTGGTCTTATTATCACTTTATAGATGAGCATTTTGAGTTTAATATTTACATAGCTTGACCTTAATAGTTTCTGCAAGGCAAAATAACATCTGTTTCCAGCAGAAATTCTTGCTCTAATTTCTAGTTTAATCTCATTATTATCAGTAACAAGTGAACCCAAATATTTAAATTGCTTAACTCTTTCATAGTTTATTCCTTCACAGTCAAAAAGTTTAATACCTTGAAATCTTTCGCTATTTCTAGTATTTACCATATACTTAGTTTTTGAGTCATTCCCACTTAAACCAACTTCCCTTGAAAACAAAAGCAGATCAGAACAACACTCTCTGAGTGCCCTTTGGTTTCTGCACAGGAAAACCAGATCATCTGCAAATGTAAAAATTTGGCCAGTTCTGTTAAAAATTGTCCCTCTGGGTTGAATATTGGTTTTTCGAATTATATATTCCAAACATAAGTTGAACAGACCAGTTGACAGTGGATCTCCCTGTCTCAACCCTTTTTTTACATCGAATTCTTCTGATAATGTGTTTTGAATTCTTATTTTTGTTGAAGTATTGGATCAATTGTTGAAGTGTTGAAGTATTGGTCAATCGAATCAATCCTATTAACTTGGTGTGAATACTCAACTTCTTTAAAATCAAAAACAACTTAGCTCTGTCAATACTATCATAAGCTTGTCTAAAATTGATAAAAAGTTGATGAATATCAATGTTAAATTCATAACATTTCTCTAGTATAATTTTTAAAGAGAAAATATGGTCAACCGTAGATCGGTTTTTCCTGAAGCCACACTGGTAATCTCCCACCAGTTTTTGTAAAATGATAGAATCTGGTAAAAATGCTGTAATCTGGTGAATTTAAATAAAAAGCTGTTTCCATTAGCAAAATTATGTCAATTATTAATATATATGGAGTTAGAATAAAATAAAGGAGAACGACAGAATAATTTTCTGGAAGATTCTCTCAAGACTTACAACCTGACCTTCAGGGTTCTTAAAATTAAGGAGCCAGCTTAGACAGAGCAGCGTGATTAGTTCGCAACAGGAATTTCATTTCGAAGACATAATGATGGAAATAAAGTACGGATTTAATAATTCCCAAAAGTTCTTTCCTTGTTACGCAATAATTTATTTCGGGCTTCGACAAGTACTTGCTAAGTATGTGATGACGCGTTCCTGGCCTTTTGTTTCTTGGGCAAGAATTGCCCCTATTTCTTTTTTACTAACATCGGTATATAGTAGTGTATATATATATATATTAGAAATTTAATTTACTTGTATTATAAATACCAGTGATTTATCATTTATTGAAAATGGTCTGTAGTGCTAATGTGAAAAGAAAATAGTCTGAATAGCATATTTGAAATTAAAATAGACTCAATGATAGGCTGGAGAGAGAATCATTATGTGTAAACTCAAATTACTCAATAAATCTTTGTCTTTTAATAGGGTTTCACTGTATAATATTTCTGGGTGCATCTCCTAAGTGCAATGTAAAATTTATTGCATCTAATATTAGTTCTGTATCGGTGCATTACACAAATATTACAATTATATTGACTGAATGCCTTGTCTATCAGAATTAATGGATACTAGATTAAGAATTCGATGGAATAGAAGTCAATAAGATAAAATTTAGTTGGGGTAAACAAAAAAAAAAATCCGTATGAATTAAAACTATTAAAAATAATGAATTATGGATAGAAATAATAATGGATAGAAAGTAATAAAAGTAATGAATTATATTCATCAGGAGGTGTATATAAAACAATGCCTTCTAGAAATAGTTCTTTTCAATAAATGTCCTAGTTACATTGAATAAAAATGTTGGAACATCGGTAGCGGCCCCAAGACGAGATGATAGAGATACATGACAGCCCCACAGGAGGACATTTTGGCTTCAACAAGACGCTGAACAAAGTTCGTGAATGCTCCTTTCGGTGCAATGTGGTGAGATCCGATGTTAAGCTCTGGTGCAAAGAATGCACGGAATGCGGCGTTCGGAGGGGACCGAAGACAAAAACACGTGGGCTTATTCAGTGTTAAAATGTCGAAGCTCCTTTTGAGAGAATCGCACTCGACGTTATGGAGCCACTACCTCGAACTGCAAACAATAACAAGTACATCCTGACAGTAGTGGACTACTTCATAAAGTGGCCAGAAGCTTACGCAGACCCCGACCAAGCATCTACATCTATCAGCGAAGTTCTGACTCGGAACTGGATATGTCGTTACGGGGTTCCCTCTCTCCTCCTTTCTGACCAGGGAAAGAACTTTAGCTCGGTATATTCACGGGACCGTGCAGACTACTAGATATAGACAAAATTCGAACTACTTCTCTTCATTCTCAATCGGACGGCATGGCAGAGAGATTTAACAGAACGGTACATAATCATCTCTCTATATTCGTATCTAGAAACCAGCAAGATTGGGACAGTCACCTCCTATTGGACTACAGAAGTGCTGTCCACGAATCCACCGGTTATTCTCCATCAAAAATGCTCTTTGGTCGGGACCTACGACAACCATGTGACCTAATGTTTGGAAGACCATGTGATGCTCCTTCATCGCCTGATGAATATGTGCAAACTCTGCAGGCACGGTTAGAGGAGGTTAATCGTTTCGCCCCTGAGAGGATGGGCATTGCCATCGATAGAATGAAGACCCGGTGCAGTGCTAAGGCTAATGAAGTACGATTCCAGGAAGACTACAAAGTTTGACTGTTAAACCATCGGTGACGACCAGGATTTTCACTAAAACTACGGCACAACGGGGAAGGAACCTACGTCATCATGAAAAGAATATACTGTGTCGTTTATCAAATCCAAAAATTGTCTTCAGCCAAGCCAAAAGTTGTCCATGTCGACATTTTGGACCACGATAGATTAATACTGCCCAGGACGTGCACTCTTAAGGAGGAGATAGTGTTGCGAACCCGCAATTTTCCCCAATTGACTCCTTCTCTTTAGTCTGTTTCGAAGGCCAGGCGAAGAAAATACAGTGCATGACGTGGGGATGACGTGAGCCCAGGGTTTCTAGAATTTCAAATCAGAAGAAGGGTTGCCAGATTTGGCGATTTATCGCCAATTTTGCGACATTTGGCGACTTCTGAAATGTCTCAGAAACTTCATGAAATAATGATTAGTCTAGGAGATATTAGATAATTCAGGAAATTTCTACAGAGAAATTTCCAAAAGTTTCTATAGAGAGACTATAAAAAGAACTCATCACTCCTTTAGAATTCAGTTTTGGAAGTTAATGAATGAATGTGACACGAGCTACATTGGACTCTGATTTTTGCCAATGTTTTGAGAATAGTAGCTGCTGTTTTGTGAAATTACTTTCGTCAATGTTTTGAAAATAATATCGCTTATTCTGTGTAATTAGTGGATCATTTAAGTTCTGTTTTTCTGTATACTGTTCCTTTTTACTTTGTGCTTGTGAATAAATGTAAGATATCTAGAAACTTGGACTCGTTCTTGTATGCTGCGTATACACTCACGATTCTATAAGATTCAGTTTCCATAACAATAGATTGATAGATCGAGATGAAGAAAGAGAAAGACCGGACGAAAGTATTTGGAATGTCGTTGTCTTTTGTGATACATTTTGATTCTTTGGATTAGGAACTTTAATGAGCCAGCCCGTCTTGGCCTCATCATAAGAAAGTACTCGCTTTTTAGGAAAAACTTAAGAACTGGAACAGCTAATATATAACAGCAAATTAATGTGTCGTCTTTTATGGTATATTTGGATTTTTGGGGTTTTGAATTTTAACGGGCCACCCCGTCTTGGGATCGCCTTAAGAATGTATTCGTTTCTTAGGAATAACAACTCGAGAAACGGAGCAGCTAAAAAGTTAAAATTTAATGTGTTATTGTCTATTGTAGTAGGTATGTTTTAATTTTTTGGATTCTGAACCTCACCGATCCCTTCTGTTTTGAGCCCGCAATAGTAAGTTGCATGTCTTTCGGGAATGATTTGAAAACCGGAGCAGCTAGAAAGCTAAAATTAGACATGTATTTCATTGTATATTTTGATTTTTTGGATTTTGAAACTTAGTAATCCAGCTCGTTCTAGGCCCATAATAGGAGGTTACATGTTTCGGGGAATAAGTCTAGAACCTAAGCAAGCAGAAAGCTCAAGTTTGGTACTCGCTGTCTTTCGTGATATATTTGTTTTGGATTTTGAACTTTACCGGTCTAGCCTGTCCAGGGCCTACCATAGGAAAATAAAGGTTTTTGAGAAATTTAAACGAGCAAAAATCAAATTTTAAAGATACACACAAACATTTATTTTAAAATGAAGCAAAATGCAGAAAACGAATTAAAATAAATTTGTTTGTGAATTTTGGTTCCTGGTTTTATGTTTCTCCAAATTATTTTATCACGTTTCGTCACCGATGGTCATAAAGTTAAAAATATCTTTGATCTTTGTAAGCAAAATATTCGATTTAGCACTGCAGAAATAACATGATTATTAGAAACTCGTGTTTCTATAAAACTTTATGTAGTGAATGATTAACTTTAGAGTGAAATCAGTACTCATAACATTGCAATTGCTAAACGATGGCTGCAATAATCCACCAATTTTACCAAGTACAAGCTCACTTATCATCAGTTATCATCCAATACTCATTAAAAACCAGTCTTTAACTTTACACATTAACATTTATTAAAAGCACAATTTACGAGGAGTAAAAAAATTATCTAAACAGCTTTCTAAAATAGTAACTACATAATTCAAGAAGAGAATGGGGAAGGGTTACGTGTGGGACGATTTTATTGAACTTTAATTAAACAGATCATATACTGGACCTGCGTTCATATAAAATCTGCACATACATTGGTATTGTTGCACTGACCTGTTTTGTCGGCACTTCTCGACTTGTTCGTCATCTCGTTGATCATACGTTATTCGTCATCGCTGTGCACTGCACATTTTAGTTTAAAATCACAAACTGCACTGACATCTCTACGAAAACTGCACTTACGGCTCTACATCTGACCTAACCAAGTTAGAGTTTCGCCCAGAACAGAGCACCAGGCGCAAAGCGCCTTTAATCTCCAATCTCTAGGTGTGGTTCTTATCTTCATACTGTGACATTATTTCATTGGTCCATAGTTGGAGGTTCGAGGTTTTTGATTTAATGTTTTTATTATTTGACCTAGCTCCTAGTGTGGCAGTTTGTTGCACATTTAGAGTTTAAGCAGTTTGGGGGGTTGATGCAGATCTGAGGGTTACCTAGCATTTTAGGATTTAAGATATTTTGTAGAAAAGCAAAGATCGCGAGTTTTATTTATTATCAACTGATTAAGGTGGGACGTTCCTAGTACCGAATATCAAAGTTAAGTACCGAACGGGGTCTCTTACAGACAGGTCAGATGTTTTACTTTGGAGTGCCACGTGTGTTTTTCCCACGTGGTAGTGCTATTGCTTAGATCGTTTCTACGCTGACGACATGGATTTGGATGCATTTGACACGGAAGCTACTCGCGGACTTGCTGGTGAGCTAGACGAAGATGGACTGCGGCCTCTCAGGGACGCCATGATTGAATATTGTGATACTCTGCCCAAGGATGGATTGATGCCCGCTTGGAAGGAAGAAGTCAAAAACGCCGTGAACTTCTGTGCACTGGCAATCTACACTCTGACGCTCAGGGAGCTACTGACGAATGGACTACTCGGACAGGACGAGGACCAAGTCTCCAGGATTCTGGGTTCGTTTCTTTCTGTAAATTCTTTTTTGTTGGTCCAGAATTTGGATAGGTTTTATGCTAGTAATTTAAATGAGATTTATAACTGTGAAGGAAGTAATTCTAGTGATGTAATTAAATGTAAAATGATAGAACTAGGCTTAATTAAGGAAATTAAAGATGAAGATAAACTTAAAACTGTTGAAAATCCAAATAAAAAGAGGAAGATAGAGGGGCAATCCACTATGGGTGCTCCTACTAAAACCAGAATGGAGAACTAAACTTAAAATCTAATGACCAGGATAACATGGATTGTAATGAAAAAATTGATAATGATGTAAATGATAATGCTAAAACTAAGAGTTATGCTGAAATCGTCGCGCAACCTGTAGTGTTCAAAAGTGCACCAAAACCAAAAACGGTTCAAAACAGTAACAGGCAAAATAGTGTAGTGGTTGAGAAAAAAACCCCAAAAGCGGAATGTTTTTCATCAAGTTTAATGACAATTACCAGGCTCTCCTTAAAAAATTAAATGAAATCTCAGGTAATAAAGTATCTGGCAAGCTCACAGGGGACATGCTAAAATTGATTCCAAATGACGCTGACGCCTATAGGGTTGCACAACACCATTTATCTAGTGAGAAAATCCCCTTTCACAGTTTAAACTAAGACGGAACGGCCAACTAAGACGGAAAGGCCCCAAAAGGTAGTTTTGAAGGGGCTACCAACAAACTATAACATTGAGGAAATAAAAATCACTCTAACATCCGAAGGATTAGATGTAGTCCGGGTTTCTCAACTGAGAAACACAAAAACGAGATTACCCCTGCCGATCTTATTAGTTAGCATTAGGCCTACGGAAGACTGGCAGAGGGTATACAGACTGACAAGATTAGGATACTTGGCTGTGAAGGTAGAGGCCTTCAGAGCACGGGGCTTCAAAATCTGCTACCGGTGCCAGCAGTTCAATCATTCCTCTGAGAATTGCAGCATGCTACCAAAGTGCCTTAAGTGGTGCTGAAGAACACTTCACACGGGACTGCCAAAGACCAAGGACGGAGAAGGCAACGTGTGCTAACTGCAATGGAGACCACCCGGCGAACTTCAGGCAATGCCCGAAGAACACCTGGAACAGAGGAAAGGCACCAGGGTATGACCCCCCTCCCCCCCAAAATCAGATACCCCCTTGGAGGCAAAAGGCCTTCGGTCTAAATCCTCAGGCACCCCATAAGGGCTCCTCGCACTCTATGCCACAAGTTAAAAGAACTCAAACTTCAGCACCTACCAGATCAGTGCAAGAGTAGGCCCTTAAACCGTCGACCTCCACAGAAATGACTGTGGAGGAAGAGAAAATAGCTCGTGAAGACATAAAACAGAGGATAGCAATTGATAAAGCCGCCAAAGAGGCAAGAGAAGAAAAACAGAGAAACATTAGAAAAAAAGGTTCAGGAATGGCAGAAAACTAAACGCGCCCGAGAAGAAGAACTCGCGCAAACACAGCAGTTAGACAATTCGGCTAAAAAAAAACAAAAGACTACCGAGGTCCAAAAGGATACTCACAAAACAGATCAAACCACGGTTGAGGCTGAGGAAATTGTAGCTGAGACTGAGGAAATGGAAGCTGAGACTGAACCTGCTGGTAAATCCAATGATGACAAGATGGATGAAATCCTCAACCTCGTCAGAGGATTTATCAGTATGTTCAACCTAGACGATATTAAACATCTCTTGATGCAGCTCGCTGAGTTAATTAAAAAAAAGAGCGATCCAATGCAAATGGTCTTTGAGACTTTTAAAATAATCGCGGAATTTAATAAAAACAGTGAGAAACAAACCCGCCATGAATAGGTCCCAAAAAGAAAGTTTTAAAATAATATTTTGGAATGCGAACTGCATATCTCCAAGAATAAATGAACTTAGGAGCTACGTAAATGAAAATGATGTAGATGCTCTGCTAATCCAGGAAACTAAAGTTAGAGAAAACAAAAAACTAAATATAGCAAACTATAATAGCTATCATACCCTTAGCTCAAATATAACTGCTGGAAATCCCCATGGAGAAACAGCAATATATATTAAAAGTAATATTTCCCACGAGAAAATAAACAACATAAATCTTCAAGGTATAGAAAATACTAGTATAAAAATTAAAATAAATAATGTAAACCCATTTATCCTAACTTCAGTATATGTCAAAAACATGAGTGGTATAAATGTAGCTGCGCAGCTGGAACTCCTTTTCTCGCGATATCCAAACACAATACTCGCGCACATCACCATTCAATGCACACCACCGAGCGTGGGCAAGGCCACCTAGAATAAGATGTTTTAGATAGCCTTGGCGTGGGGCAGCAGGAGAGCCAACATACGCGGTACACAGATACATAGATTGCTGAACACAACAAACACTGACATCATTGCACCGTCGAGACCAACCTGCTTCTCAGGTGCCAATGGCCCATTCATAGACTTTGTCCTAACGAGAAACATAGAATACGCTCACACAATTGATACCCTGGATGAATTCGACTCGGATCATCTACCGGTATTGGTGACATTCGATTTGAACACTCCCCTTCCAGCCTCTCTGGGACAAGAGATAGTGAACTGGAACGTATTCAAAAGAGCACTTTTCGAGCCGCACTTAGCAGTACCCAACATTATGAGCACGGCGGATATTGACTCTGCCACGCACAGACTCACAACAGAAATCAGAAGAGCTATTGCTTCTGCCACAACACATCGTGAGTCACCAAAAATGCCAACACTTTCCCACCATGTCAAACAGTTAGTTAAACAGAGAAATAGAATGCGTAAGACATGGCAGGCTAACAGAGACCCTACCCTTAAAAGGGAGCTTAATAGACTCACGTGTAAAGTCAGTGAAAAAATTGTCGCAGAAAAGCAGCAACAGTATAAAGAACTAATCGAATCCCTTAGCCAGGAAGACGTATCGCTGTGGCAATTCGCTAAAAGACTCAGATAACCTCAAATTAAGCTCCCGCCACTAATAGATGGCGCTAATATCGCGTACTCAGACGAAGAAAAGGCAGAGGCACTTGCTAGGCATTACGAAAAGCAATTTGAACCAAACCACGATCTAATGTGTCAGGACACCCTAAGAATGGTTAGGCAAACTCTAAACAATTTCAGGAACTCCCCGGTCACGGCTGAGATTAACCCAGCTACCCCGTAAGAGATAGTAGAGATTATCAAAAGCCTTAAAAACCGTAAAAGCCCAGGGCACGACGAAATCAGGAATATCGCGGTAAAAACCTACCCTTAAATATAATATTTTACTTGACCATCTTAATAAATAAAATACTAGAACTAAATTATTTCCCCAAAGAATGGAAGGAAGCGATAATTATAGCGATCCATAAACCTGGTGAGGATGCCTCAATTCCAGCCAACTACAGACCAATCAGTTTGTTACCGACACTTAGTAAAATTACTGAGAAAATAATTCTTGAGAGACTGAACACGCACCTTAGTGAGAATGACATTATCATTCCGGAGCAGTTTGGATTTCAGCCAAAACACTCCAGCACTCATCAATTGCTGAGAGTGGTAGAGTACATTTCTTCTGGTTTTAATAATAAGACACCCACAGCTGCAATTTTTCTTGACATCCAAAAAGCCTTTGATAAAGTGTGGCACTGTGGATTAGCTTACAAATTGATCACTCTAAAAGTCCCTGATGCACTTGTCAAACTTTTAATTTCATACTTAAATAACAGACACTTTCAAGTCAATCTACACCCAAGCTCATTAAAAGTAGTGTACCGCAAGGATCCATTCTGGGCCCGACACTCTTTAACATATATCTAAATGACATTCCCAGGACCCCAGACACGGATCTGGCACTCTATGCAGACGACAGTGCGATACTTGCAAAACACCCTTACGTCTCAGTAATGCACAGACAGCTACAACAACACTTAGACATACTCCAAACATGGCTGGAAAAATGGCGAATAAAATTAAGCCCCAATAAATGTCATTGGATTTATTTCTCTAGAAAACGTAAACCTCCGCCTTCTCTGTACATAAACAATCATGCCCTAAAAGCGGAAAAATCTACTAAATACCTAGGTGTAACGATAGACTCCCACCTAACTTGGAAACTGCACGTAACGAACATAATCAAAAAAGCGTATATAACCATAGGAGCCTTATACCCAATGATAGGAAACGGAAATCTAAATTATCAAAATAAACTCCTAATTTATAAATCGGTCATCCGCCCGGGAATGCTGTATGCAGCACCCGTATGGGGATATGCCTGTAAAACTACCATAGACTTATTAGAGACAAGACAAAGCAAAACCCTAAGGATTATAAGGAAAGCGCTAGCATCTGACCTGTCTTCTCTACAATGTTGTTATTTTCGCTAGGCATCTTTTGGCTTCGGGATACAATACGCCCTCGTTGCCGCCCTCTTACTTCCATTGGCTTACTTCTTCAGTGTGACGTTATAATATCGCCCAATTGGCTCCCCTGGATTGTATAAGTCCTGTCCATGAGCATTGCTTATGCTCAAGTCATCCTCGTAATTTTGATGAAATGGATTAATTTGAGTTATAAACTTTTCGGACCAAGACTGACAAAATTGACGTCACTTACCTGCGCCTTTTGTTTGATAGAAAATACGAAATGTTAAAATGGTGACTAATGGTCTCATACTTCAAATGAACACTTCCAACGAAACCGGCCCAGTCCAGCTGGTCACAGTGTAGCAATGTCCGTGCAGCCCGTGCTCGACCTGAGGGTCATAACAGCCCCAAAATTGACATACTCGGCCAATTTTAGGGCCGGGTAGGTCAATTTTTATAGATGACCAGCCCAAGTCCTAATTGTTTAAGAACATGCTAGCCGTAAAAATTTGTAATGTTCGATGGCCTGGGCCGACCCGTTACTGTTTGATAAGGCCCTATTCAGTCCATGAACTGGACCATTCAGAAATACATGGATGTTCCCGGCCAGTGATTGTGATTGGAATATGGTCATTGGAATGTTCTCTATGTTGATTGGAATGCTCAAGAACCAAAGTGGCCCTCAAACCCCACTAGCCTATCGGGCGCAGCTCGATCTTCCGGTATGCCAGTCCCCAATCCTGATCTATGATTATTTGTATGAAGCATTCACACTACTATCAAAAATTTCATATAAACTTACTGGTTAGGCCTCACTTCAGCCATTAGTCTCTCTCATGGATTTAGGAAGTGAGAACTGGATCCATAACGTACAATATTAGGTGCTGCGAAAAATTGCAGCCTGCAGAAGTCTATTTGTATATGGTAGAGATGGAGCTCAGTTCACAATTAATATTAGTATCGTTTGGTAGACAAGACTTAAAAATTAAAAAATTAATATATTGCAATATAAATTATTTCGAGGAAAGTAATTGGAACTAATTTTGTCCAGAAATTGCAATTATTTCGGTGAAACATAAAAATTATTCACTTTTGTTTGAAAAAGTTAAGCGATCTGCAATCTAACGATTTGATATTTTAGGAGTTGTTTGCAGTTTCATGAATCCATAAATTGATACTATTTTTTCAGAATTCGAAACAGTATGGCTTCCAAATTCTTAATAATAAAGTGCAGCCATGAAAATATCATAACATGTACAGAACAGCACCAGAGTTGTGCAGTATTGAAATCCAAAATACGTGTATTTGAAATACATTTTCAAAATACATTTGTATTTTGTATTTTGAACTGAAAAAAGTGAAGTATTTTGGCAATGTGTCGAAAATGCATTTTCAGAGTATTTCGTATTTTCAAAATACTCAAAATACATTTCTTCAAATTTGAAACTATCGTGTGATGATTCAGATTTAAAACTATAGTGAAACTACGGCAGATGAACGATTCATAATAGAGAAAACGGCTAATCTGTAATTTGTCTAGTTATTGAATTCGTCTCTAGGAATCAATCTAAACAGCCTTTTGCAACCAGGGGCCGATAAAGAGGTTAATTAAGGGGATGTTCAGCAGTAGCATGGCGTGAGATTTTGGACTGGGGAGGCTGAAAATTTGACGAAAAATTAGGTATTACAAGGTAAATTTATATTGGAATTCTCATTTTCATAAGCTTTGTTTCAATAAATTTTATTTATTGGTGAATAAAATAAAACAATTTTACATAAAAATGCAAAGAGTGGATGAAATGAGATTTTAAAATGTTACCTACGTAAAATGAATACATATAAGATTTTAAATGTTTTCTTATTTCTAAATTAGAGGAACTTTTATAATCATTTTATTAAATATGAAGTCATGGTCGCCCATAGGGGACGTAAAGGAGAGGGGAGGTCACACTCACCCTTGGACATTCAATATAATAAAGACGAACATCAAGCCAGTCGATGTTGTACATCATTTGCTTGAGTCCCCCCCCCCCCCCCCCACACACACACAGGAAAAATTTTTACAGGTGCGTGTATGAAGGAGAAATATATTAGAATATTATTGGCAAGTGATAGAAAAATATATCAGTTTTGTAAATATAAACAGCTAGAACTAGCGAAACAAAGCAATTCAAAGAAGTATACTGAAAATGGGTGAGAAATATATCTGGAACATAAGCTTAGTTGGATATCACTGTAGTCAACGATATCCTTAAACAATTTTGTATATTAATTATTTACACATACTATACTTTGAAAACTTAAATATCTTAACCACAATATGCTAAAAATCTGCTAGAAAATTATCAATGGCTTAGATATTCTCGTGTAACGTGATTTTTAAGGGGAAATCAGATTCATTCTTTCTAAAACTCCTAAATACGCAAACGGATGCTTCGTCATATTGTTGCTGTGACTAAGTCTACTTCACAAACTACTTAAGTTTAATGATAGTCATTATAAGTGTGTTTCTTCGTCTTGATATTGTTTAAATTTAGGTGAATGTAATGTTATTCGTGGAAAATGCCTCATAGATTTAGTATTACATGACTTTTTTCTGCTAAGATTAATTTATAGAACAATGTTTAACCCAAAATGGCGGATCCATTAGCCTCGCCCAAGAAATTTTCATTCATGAAACGTCATGTCCCATATCTAATCATTTTCTTAAGTTGCGTTGTTTATAAAGGGTTGAAAATGGGGGATGCTACAGCCACACCTTTCTGGAAGCTAGCTTATAGTTCTAGCATATCAACCAGAGCGGAGTTTAAGAATTATGCTGTCCTAATGCCATGCTTCTTTCAATGCACCGTAAAAGCTAGATGATTTCTGCTTCTAGATATGCGTTTTAATGGGAGAAGAACTTTGAAACGTGTATATTTAAGTAAGTAGTCAAAAACCCAGACCGTCCGACTCATCCGAAAACATAGAGCAACAATTTGGACAGCCGGGAAAATAGGCCGTCCTCCAGGGTCACAGAACGGCCAAGAGTTTATTTTTGATTCAAAAGTTACAACATATAAACATAATATGAATCACAGATACAGGTTTACAGAGGATAGGCAGAAACAAAACAAGTCATACAAAACCAGACAAAACAAACAAACAAACAAAAAAACAGAAGAAAATTTGAAGGCGAAAACCCAAAAAGGGAAAAAACCCAAAAGCAAACAAAACAAAAAACAGAGGAAAAGAAACAAAATTTTCCAGAGATGAAAAGGTTAAATTATAATATCTAAATTAGTGCACAAATAAAGTTACAAATAAATTTAAAGGCCAAAACCGCATGGTTGCAAAACAGGAAACCAAGAAAAAATCTAAGAGAACCAAAATAAAAAACGGACGGCTGAAAACAGGAATCCGGAAGGAAAAAAATAACATGATTAACAACAAGATTAATATTATAATTAACACATAAATAACAACATAAGTGACAAAGGTATATCAAAATTATTTACAAAAGTACCAAAAAGTAAAAATTTAGAGACCAAAAACCAGACGGCTGAAAACCAGGAATCCGAGAGAAAAATTTACAAAAAACCAAAGGAAAAAGCGGACGGCTGAGAAACAAGAATCCGGGAAGAAAAAAAAAAACATATCAAGACATATCGAAATTAATATCAAAAGTAACAAAATTAAATCTAAATTATTAGCAGAAGTTCCAAAAAGTAAAAATTTAGAGACCGAAAACCGAACGGCTGAAAACAGGAATCCGGGAGAAAGTTACAAAAAACCAAAAGAAAAAGCGGACGGCTGAGAACCAGGAATAATAATAAAAAAAAGCATAAGAAATAAAAATATAAAACTAAATAAAAAACAAAAGTTCCAAAAAGGAAAATTTAGAGACCGAAAACCGTAAGGCTGAAAACAGGAATCCGGGAGAAAATTACAAAAAACCAAAAGAAAATGCGGACGGCTGAAAACCAGGAATCCGAGAGAAAAAAAAAAATATATTCCCTCCATACTAATACACAAACAAATTTCCTAAACTAAACACAAATCCATTACACAAACACAATACCCTCCTTACCATTAGTAAAACATTTTAAAAGATTAAAAGGCGAAAAAAAAAGAACAAAAATAATTCTCCTCTAAACCAAAACACACAACGAAAAACATTTTAAAAGCTTAAAAGGTGATATGCTTTAAGTAAGTAGTGTAACAGTTTTCTAAAAAAAGACATATATATTCTCAAAGTTATTTTAAAAAATATAATAAACAAGAAAGAACAATCATGCATAAAGCATTGATTATGAAACACTTTCCAACTTCAATGCAATTTTATTTAAACATCTCTAAAATGCGACACATTCCTCGGTAATATTTTTAAAATTATCACAATACTACATTAATTTATTATATTTGAAAACTTAAAACTTCATCGAAAAAAATGTACTTCATTCAAATGACTGCATCGAAATATAAATTGCCTGGTTTAAACATATCTAAAATGCGATATATTCCTCGGTAATATTTTTAAAATTATCATAATACTACAATAATTTATTATATTTGAAAACGTCATCGAAAACAAATGAAATTTCTTCAAATGACATCATCGAAATATGACAAGCCTGACTTTCTCTATAAAAGCAGCATTTCATTGATAAACCTCTTTCCATTCATTTCATTCAGTACCATAATAATTTATTTTATTTAAAAACTTAAGACCATGGAGGTACAAGTAATTTAACTCTATGCTTAAAACTTCATCGGAAAAATCGTTTGTTTCTCTTTGTAAAATCAATGAATGTTTCATTCATATCAGCTATATTGCAAACTCCATGAGCTAAATAATTTTGTGTTAAAGAAATGCAGCAATTCTTATACAACTCATTCTACATCTTTTGGTATTTAAATTCTCCATAAGTGAAAATTAGGCTTCGTTGTAGAAATAATCAAAGTTGGATGATCATTTAAATCAAATATATTGTAATTGCGTTGTTTCAGGATGCAGATGCACAGAATTTAAGCAAAAATAAAGCGCTTTTAGGACGGATACGACACTAAGTATGAATTAAAAAGAACTTTAAAAATCACGATTTTGATACAAGATGGATGACATATTTTATTTTGAAGCGGGTCACGTGATCTCTTCATATAATGATCAAGTAATCTCTTTATACAAAAGGTGTAATTAATATTTTAATTTTTATTTAAAAAACTACTAAATATATTTTGCTGAAATTTTGTTTATATATTTTATGGGATAATTTGAATATTTTCTAACACTTTCGAAGCAATTTGTGAATTTTAAACTCGCTTAAAAAATGTGTGAAAAATTAGGTCCCATAGGGTTCAATGTATTGCATTTTTTCAACTCGGGTTCAATCCAAAACTAATTGGGTGATATTATTCATTTATATTCCCATAGGTCCCACATACCGTCTGCACAACATACTAAAATGTCTTTTTAATAAAGTCATTTTCACGGCAGTTATCGTGCTAACGGACAGACAGACACAATGAACAAAGTTATAAACACTTTTCAACTATGTTGTAAAGTGTTAATAAAAGTATCTTTAAATTAAATTTTAAACAGGAAAGGCTCAGCTTCGGAGCCTCAATGAACGCTATGCCACTAAGTATCTGTGGTGGCTCTGAACAATATAGTTTCTGTTATAAACTTTACGTTCCTATAGGAATTATATAATTATGTTGATTGGCAGATGGCTCCTTCCTGTCTATGTATGGGATAAGAAGAGAGCTTGAAGTTCCATTCTTTGTAAAACATAATCATAGGCAATCCAAGCAATATTTTAGGGTTACGTAGAAAACTTACAGTATTGGCGCCCTGTTACTTTTTCCTTTTATTAACACTTTACAACAAAGTTGAAAAGTGTTAATGACTTTGTTCATTCTGTCTGTCTGTCTTCCTGTCCGTTAGCACGATAACTGCTGCCGTAAAAATGACTTAATCAAAATGAAATTTTAGTATGTTGTTCAGACGGTCAGTAGGACCTATGGGAATAATATCACCCAATTAGTTTTGGATAGAACTCGGGTTGAAAAAATGAAATACATTGAACCCTATGGGACCTAATTATTCAAACATTTTTTAAGCGAATTTAAAATTCACAAATTGCTTCAAAATTTTAGGTAATATTCAAATTGTTCCATAAAATATATAAAAAAAAATTCAGCAAAATATATTCAGTAGATTTTTAAATAAAAATTAAAATAACAATTACACCTCTTATATGAAGCGATCACGTGACCATGATGTGTAAAAATCACGTGACCCACTTCAAAATGAAATATGGCATCCATCTTGTCTCAAAATCGTGATTTTTAAAGTTCTTTTTAATTCATATTGAGTGTTGTATCCGTCTTAAAATTGCTTTATTTTTGCTTAAATTCTGTGCATCTACTTACTGAAATAACGCAATTGCAATATATTTGAGTTTAAATAATCATCCAAATTTGATTATTTCTACAACGAAGCCTATTTTTCACTTATGTAAAATGTAAACAGCAAAATATGTAGAATGAGTTGTATAAGAATTGCTGTATTTCTTTAACGCAAAATTATTTAGCTCATGGAGTCTGCATAGCTGATATAAATGAAATATTCATTGATTTTACAGAGAGAAGGACGATTTTTTTTCGATAAAGTTTTAAGCATAAAGTTTAATTACTTGTAGCTCTATGGTCTTAATTTTTAAATAAAATAAATTATTATAGTATTGTGATGAATGAAATGAATGGGAATATATTTATGAATGAAATGCTGCTTTCATAGAGAGAGTCAGGCGTGTTATTTTTTCTATGACGTCATTTGAATGAATTTCAGTTGTTTTCGATGAAGTTTTCAAATGTAATAAATTATTGTAGTATTATGATAATTTTAAAAATATTACCGAGGAATGCATCGCATTTTAGAGATTTTATATTTCAATGCTGTCATTTGAATGAAATTCATTTTTTTCGGTGAAGGTTTAAGTTTTCAAATACAATAAATTAATGTAGTATTGTGATAAGTTTTAAACTATTACCGAGGAATGTATTGCATTTTAGAGATGTTTAAATAAAATTGCATTGAAGTTGGAAAGTGTTTCATAATCAATGCTTTAAGCATGATTGATCTTTCTTGTTAACATTTTACAACATAGTTGAAAAGTGTTTATGACTTTATTCATTCTGTCTGTCCGTTAGCACGATAACTGCCGTAAAAATAACTTTATCAAAATGAAATTTTAGTATGTTGTTCAGACGGTCTGTGAGACCTATGGGAATATAAATGAATAATATCACCCAATTAGTTTTGGATTGAACCCGGGTTGAAAATATGAAATACATTGAACCATATGGGACCTAATTTTTCAAACATCTTTTAAGCGAGTTTAAAATTCACAAATTGCTTCGAAAGTTTTAGGAAATATTCAAGTTATCCCATAAAATATATAAAAAAAGTGAGCAAAATAAAATCAGTAGTTTTTTAAATAAAAATTAAAATAATAATTACACCCTTTATATGAAGCGATCACGTGACCCACTTCAAAATAAAATATGGCATCCATCTTGTGTAAAAATCGTGATTTTTAATGTTTTTTTAATTCATATTTAGTGTTATATCCGTCCTAAAACCGTTTTATTTTTGCTTAAATTATGTGCATCTGCATATTGTGCCAACGCAATTACAATATTATGGAGTTTAAATGATCATCAAACTTTGATCATTTCTACAACGAAGTCTAACTTTCACGTATGGAGAATGTAAACAGATCAAGCTGTAAGATGAGTTGTATAAGAATTGCTGCATTTCTTTAACGCAAAATTATTTAGCTCATGGAGTCTGCAATATAGCTGATATGAATGAAACATTCATTGATTTTACACAGAGAAGCAAACGATTTTTTCGATGAAGTTTTAAGCATAGAGTTAAATTACTTGTACCTCCATGGTTTTAAGTTTTAAATAAAATAAATTATTATAGTATTGTGATGAATGAAAGAAATGGAAAAAGTTTATGAATGAAATGCTGCTTTTATAGAGAGAGCCAGGCGATTTATATTTCGATGACGTCATTTGAATAAAGTTCATTTGTTTTCGATGAAGTTTTCAAATATAATAAATTATTGTAGTATTATAATAATAATAAAAATATTACCGAGGAATTTATCGCATTTTAGAGATGTTTAAGCCAGGCAATTTATATTTCAATGCAGTCATTTGAATGAAGTTTATTTTTTTCGATGAAGTTTGAAGTTTTCAAATATAATAAATTAATGTAGTATTGTGTTAATTTTAAAAATATTACCGAGTAATGTATTACATTTTAGACATGTTTAAATAAAATTGCATTGAAGTTGGAAAGTGTTTCATAATCAGTGCTTTATGCATGATTGATCTTTCTTGTTTTTTTCTTGGGGGGGGGGGATGTTTTTTAATCAGATTATTACCGTACGTAACTAGCCCTTTCACTCAAATGATTGTGAAGGGAGGACAGCCCAGTGGTTAGCGTGCAGGTGCAGGGATTGTACTCGGACGACCCCAGTTCGTTCCCCGCCTCTGCAAACGGTCTCCATTTTAACGCGGAGTACGGGTAAGTTAAATATGTGGGTCCGTCAGGCTTTCCGAGAAGTCGGTGGCAGGGACAGGGGGATACGGGCACCTTATACCTTCGGGTAGGTCGAACGGTCTGGTTCAAAGAAGAAGCTCTGCTATGTATTGTATATATATATATATATATATATATATATATATATATATATATATATTTAAAGTAAATTAAGGAGATGCAATGCAGTTAGTTATTGCAAAGACATGGGAAAAGATAGGAGATACTGTCGCTCATTTTGCAAAAGTATTAGATGGAAATTTTTTAAACTGATATCTATGGATGCTAATGGAGTAGTAAGGCTTAATGTTAATTATGATAACCAAAATGTGCGGTTATAAATGGGACTTTCGAAACCAAACAAATGTTATGACTTATGACTTGTAAGTGGGTGGCTCAAAGAGAGCCTCACAGCGACCAGAGGTCTATTGTACTATCCCCAAAAGATGGAGCAGTCTCTAAGAAAAGGCACTAGTAGCCGAGGCAAAGACCAGTAGGCACTTGACAGGAATATCCTGCAACTCCCAGGGCTCGATCACATGTCGACACAAATGCTCGAACCTATGGGCAGAAAACGCTTTACACCCACAGAGTATGTGTGTGGCAGTTTCTTCGCTGTACTTACAGCCTCTTCAGATCGGGTCCTAGTGACACCCATAATGTTTAGGTGTCTTTCAAGGGTGCAGTGTCCAGTAAGGAGCCCAACAGTCCTTCTAATGCCAGTTCTATTGAGCTTGAATAGCTCCCTATAACACACACAAGGGCACTTACAGCTCAGTTCTTTCGCCTGCTTTTTGCCCTTGATGTTGCGCCAGTTCTTTAACTGCAGCTTCCTAAAGATGCTATAAACAGTTCTTCTAAACAGTTCATCAGAGACACCCAAATCTGGCTCTGGACCAGCAAAAGGGTGTGCTCGAACCTCTTCTAGCCAACTCATCAGCCAATTCATTACCTGAAATGCCTGAATGTCCAGGCACCCAGTAAAGTGTGATTTGATTGTTGCTGGCAATATTACAAAGTGCAGTATAGCACTTCCAGACAAGAGAAGAGGTCATAGTAGACTTCCCTAGAGCCATAGAAGCAGCCTGTCTATCAGAGCAGATATAGAGGTGGTTACTCCTGTAGTTTCTGTCAAAGAAAATTCTACAACACATTAAAATAGCAAAGACCCCCCCCCCCAGCCTGAAAGACAGTAGCGTAGCTACCAAGTGGGTAAAACAATTCTGTACCATCATCTGGACAGCATACTCCAGCACCAGGGCTAATACCTAGCTAGGAGCCATCAATGTATCAATGTACCATACAATGCACTTCTTCTTGTTGTAGGTAGGAGTCTTCCCCTCAGTCATCCCGTGAAGGGATCTGAAGAGCATATAGAAATATGGATGATTCATAACATTACTATTAAGATTACTCTAAGATAAATATTTTGAGTAATCTTTCCAGTGTCCTTTGGTTTGAGAAATTTCTTCAGAATTAGGATTTAATATAGTTTAGGTTTAGAACTAACATCATTATTAGTAGGGTTAGCATTTAAATTGTCGTTGTATTTAGGAGCCGAATTCTCAACAGAAGAGGTGTATAGTCAAACTGTACTTACCACCCCAGCCCAGCCATCTTCTGCAGCTCTTCATTCTCTTCATCGTCCAGTTTCGCCCGCATGTTGGCGAATTCCACCTTGTCCGCTTGGCACTTTCGGGCCATCTGTCTAACGATAAGTTCGTTTTCCAGTTCTATCACCTTCTTTTTAAGTTCCAATGCTTCCTTCTTCCGACAAAAACAATACCTGGAGGGGACTCCTCGTGCACAACTATCATTTCGTCGTCAGCAACAACCACGTGTCCAGACGCTACCTGGGCTTCAACACTTATCGCAATAGCACTCATCTCATATGTCCTACCAGCTCTGTTTTCAGTGTGTGAGCGTTCCGTCAGAAATTAAATATACAAACCATTTGCCATCAAATGGAAGTTTTTCATAAATTTCTTGTTTTTTATTATATCTTTGTTATAAAATGTGTTTTCCCATATGTCCATTTAATTTTACTGGAGATTTAAAATTTCAAAGGATATAGTCTTTTAAGTCATACTTTTTCGATACATTCTAAACCTTTTAAAATTCCAATACTACTATTTAACAAATATAAGGTTTATTTATTTCCAATAAAATGTGTAAACAATAGGTAGGATTCACGTGACGTCACGTCCATCTAGCGGCGAAAATCCTAAGTTCTCTTTGTACAAACAAACGTTGAACTTGCATTAGGTTTATATGTAAAAGATACGTTTTGGTGTGAAATTTTTTTTTAAAAAGTCGTTTTATTTAAACTATATCCAGCCGATAATTATATATAATCATAATTTCTTTAAAATAAAGTAATTGAATTTGATAATGACGATTTGTACTGTAATTAACTGCAGCAAATTATCTGTACGTGATTGTAATGTATAATTTTTTCATTCCCTCGAATAATTGAAAATAAATGGAATAAAATCAAGGACTTTTCTGTTAAAAGAAACAAAGAATGGCTTTCAAGAATCAACAGAAAATTTAAGTACTGAAAATTTGAAGCACAGGAAAGTTTGCAGTGAGCATTTTATTCATGGTGAGTACATTATATGGCACAGTATGCTTTTCAATTTAAGTTTAATAAATCTTTAAAAAAACGTAAACCTTTTAGTTTTGTAATTTGATTATACAATCCAGGGTTCCCACTAAGTCAGGAAAAGAGGGGGAGAATTTCTCTCCTTCCAAAAAATTTTGGGAGAGATTTTCTGTTATAAGGAGAGACACTTAAAATTTCATTTTTTTTTATGATGCTAATTTAAAAAGTAATAAAAAAGAAAGCATTAACTATAACTCATATTCTTCGACATTTAAATTTTTTAATTCTTAAAACTAACATTCTTTTAACATTCTTACTAACATTCTTTTTAAAAATTAATTAGGAGTCGTTTAAGTATTAAGTAAGCACATTTTTGGTAATTTTATAGCTCCCCCCCCCCCCACTTGTTAGCAAAAATACTCAAATTCCTGATTTTCCCCATGCTTACGTTATGATTTTATTTGCTGACATAAAAACGTCTACATGGGTTATTTTATGTAAAATGACTCACATGCGAATTTACGATTTTTTTGTCTGTAAACTGCAAAAGTCGAGGGCCGACTGTATTTACTTTATATTTTGAATTTTAAAATCATTTAATGATCAATTTTCATGCAGCAATAGCAATTAAAAACTTTAACGATTTTTGATCGCCGAAGGCGAATATCGACGAAAACTATTTCACTGGGCAAATAGAATTAGGTAATAAATTTGACTTTATGTTTGAAAATGGATTTTTTTTTTTCTTACAAAACTTGCAGAACATAAGGATTGCATCGTCCTTTTGCTGAATCTCAAGCCAGTCATGTGATTTTAGCCATTTTGTTTGACTCGACTTTTTCTTTTTGTTTTCAAAATAGCCCTTTATTTCATAAATAATACGTTTGTAAAATAATTTTTCTGTATAAAACGCGAAACAATTACAAACATTGTAGTCGATGCAAACAGATTGGAAAAGTGGGAAATATTTTTCAAATTAAACGAGGTATGCCGAGGATAGCGTACAAATGCAGATTTTCGTGATACTGCTGCAAAATAACCTTTCATTTTATTAATAATACGGTAGAAAAATGGTTTGGTTTTTATTATTTGTATATTAAACGACATAATTATAAAAAAATTCAGTCGATGCAAATATATTGTGAAAATGGCAAAAAGATATTCATTGGTCATCTCTCCTCAGAAAATGTGGGAATCGCCGTATGCGAACGCCGTTTTCGCAATCGCGGAGAAACAGATTTTCAGATCATGTAAGAAAGGAATGTCTGTCTCTGATAAAAAATTCGTTGCTTTGTTCAAATTTTGTAGCATTTTTTGGGCATATATGGCCAATTTCACGACATTTTCGGTATTTTTGTAACCTGTAGACATACTGTGTACGGGGGAAAGGATTTTCGTCCGCGGAAAGAAGAAAATTTCTAGAGCAAAGCACAAAAAATGCGGGAAGTACGCGGAAAGAGCATAATTCAAATCCGTGAAAGAATCCTATAAAAAAAAAGCAAAATTTTATTTGATCGAATTTGCCACCCGCGCAAGCTGAGGGGACACTTATAGTTTTCTATAAAATATCTCTCTAATTAGAAACATGTAGTACTTTAGTGTACCCAAATCGCGATTGACTGCGATTCAGACGTAGCTACGAAATCGCGGTCCGCGACCGCTCGGCAATCGGCCCACGATTCGCAACAACGAGGCAACTGATCGCGATTTGCGGTCGCGAAGCAATCGGCCCGATCGGGATCGGCCATCGGATTTCTCGGTATCCAATTTGAAGGAAAAAATAATTTTAGACCGGAAATGGAGAGAGAGAAATTCTCGCGCAGTCTAAATTTTTACGCGAGATTTTTCATGGATTGCGCGAGAATCTCGCGGGTTCGCGCTGAAATGGGAACCCTGATACAATCATTGATTTATTAGTAATCAACTCCGTAAATTTTATTTTGTTCCACAAATCTAAAATTGAAAAAACACAACATCAAATTAAAATCACTAAATTCAGTAGTAGATACCTGTAGGTTAATTTTGTTTGTGACAGACATGACATCAGATGTGTAATATAGCACATTTGACATAGAAAACAATATTTCTAGGAAAATAAATTTTATTCACATATGTATATCTATATCACAGCAGTTTCAAACTCTCAATTTGTCTACTTATTTAATATAAAATTAAAAAACCATCGTGACAGACATGTTGTAAAACCGACATGAGATTTCAGTGACCATGAAGTTACATCAAAACTCTCTTAATTGACTCATTATCTACGACTACGTCATTGCAAGGCTAGAGGAGGATCTTGAAGGTGATGACATAGAGTATAGCCAGACCAGAATCCTGCAAAAGATAATAACAGGTAGTATTTCATATGCTTCTTTGTTGCTGCAATCCCCTGACCCTAATATGTTAGTAAATCGTGTTACCTATACTTTATTTATGACATAATCAAAGATTAGAAAAAAATCGGACGACGATCTGAATATTATATACAAGGATGAGATGTATAAGAAAATAGAGGACGTTATTACTCCCAGGTCATGGAAAAAACCCAAACTTTCAGTACAGGTTGAGGAAGATGTTCAAATTGAAAATAAATTCTCAGATCTTGAGGTTGAGGAAGCCACTATGACTGATACGCCCCCTCCCTAAGGATAGAGTCTCCTCCTTCTATGTGGACTTCTCAAGCAATTGGGGAGCTCTCATAGAAGAACTAAACAGCATGTTAGCTACTAAAGTTCAGGGCCTTCTTATGGGAAGGGTGATTCGGATCACTCTTGGGTCCATTGAGGATTACAGGAGTGTTCAGATTCACCTGACCCTTAAGAGGATACCCTTTAATTCAATTAGACTTAAATATGAAAGACCGAAAAAGATAGTTATCAAAGGATTGCCCTCAAATACCGATAGCGATAGAATTAAAGTCGCTCCCATAAACGAGGGATTCAAAGTAATTAGAATTTCCCAGCTCAGGAACAGGAAGGATAGGACCCCTCCCCATTTTTATGGTAGGCCTGGAGCCTACAGAGGACTGGGCGAGGATTCACGAAATTAAAAACATCTTATGCATGCAAGTAAAAATAGAAATGTTCAAAAGTAAAGGATTCAAAATGTGCTACAACTGTCAGCTTTATAACCATCACAGCATCCAGTGTACCCTCCCCCTAGTTGTTTAAAGTGTTGCGAAGGCCATCTGAGTAGGGAATGCATTAAAACGAGAGAAACCCCTGCTAAGTGTTGTAACTGCGACGGAAGTCACCCCGCAATCTTTAAGCATTTCCCCCCAAACCTCCAGGCCACTAAAATTACCCATCAAAATTCTAAATTGACCTTCCACCACAATCTTGTGAGGGAAACTCCCCCCTTCCTTCTAAAAGCATTCCCCCTGTTCAGGAAGTGCAGACAAGTGCCGAGACGGTTTCAGGAAAAACCGGAGAACACTCTGTCCAGGCACGACCTGACATAGGCTTAGATCCCCCTCAGACCTCGAATGAATTTCTCGACTTCTTGAAAATTTTCAAGGAGGTCGAAAAATACTTCGACCTGAGTAACTTGCAGGAGTTCTTAAACACCATACTAAACGTAATAACTTCGGACGATGATCCAATGACTAAAACCTCCAGCATTATTAAAATTTTTTCCGATCTGAAAAAACTCAGCCCCCCCCCCAGAATTGAACTTTAGTTTAGGGACTGCAGCACTCAGCTTCTGTATACTGCCTACTTCCCCTCGTGCTCTTCCCAGCACGTGGCATTGCACCACCTTGTGCCATCACAGGCCCTTTTCCGGACCCAACTGACGCCTTCTGGGGCGCTCATATGGACTTATTAGGGACTATACAGATAATGTCAAAGACTCAAATATCTTAAAGAGGAAATCGAGGATAAAGACGCCTTCAGCGTCAGGTGCCTCAAGAATTTACGAAACAACGGACCTCTGAATTGGCATGAGATTGATTTGTGGAAACATTTCTTCCATATAATAAAGTTTACAACTATTACCGTGTTGATTTTCGAAAACATTAAAATATAACTTTTCTGTGAGTAATCTTCATCAATCATAAGGATCTTCACCTTCAATTTCGTTGATTTTAGCTTAATATAAGCTTTTATATCCAGGATCTAGCTGCGAAAAATAAGATTTGTAATGTTGTTTCATGACGTTCTAGCTGTTGCTTGTACAAAGCAGTCGTATGTCAAATGGTTGCTACGGAAACGTGACGTAGTTGAAATCTCCCTGTAGAACTGCGTCACCTTCGAGATCTTTAGTTCACGAAGGTGACGTAGACTTGTTTCAGTGACGTCGCTCCTCCAAGCTGCAACCTAGCAACCGTTGCTGGTAGACATACATTGCATGTTTTTCGGTTGAGTTTGTAAATATACTCATGTGTATAGTGTTATAAAAATTTATATTTGTTATTATGCCAAACGTCTGTGGTGTTTTCATATCCAAAATCATTCTGATAATGACAGTAAATATTTTTTAGATTTCTTGCTGCAGGGGATGAATCTAAAAAAAGTCGTAGTGAAGAGCGCCGAAAGAAGTGGCTGTCGACATTGAATACGTATAAAGTTTTACACATTGAATACGGATCTTTGTTTCCTATTAATGCAATCTTTAGAGCATATCGAGCTTTATGTTGATTATTCGTATCCTGAAAATATTTAGATAACATAAATATTACTTAATGTTTAAATAAATATTCTTGACGTGTATACCAGTGGGCGATCTATGGATTGTATGTTTATCAGAAAGCGTTGCCAATGCTCGTTACTAAGGGAATGCCACGTGGTTGAAACAGCTGTATTCATTTCAGTCCATTTAGATTTTGAATCACCGAGCTCGTTGTTTTGAATGTATATTAGCTCTTTGTTTTGAATGTATTTTGCATTTGGAATTTTTTAAATTTGAAAAGTATTTAGTATTTTAAGCCCTAAAACCTCTGTATTTTGTATCGAAAATACAATTTCAATGGATTTTGTGCAACTTTGATCAGCAACCACGTGACTGCAATGTCACTTGCATATCATCCATTCGTCTTGCTGTGGAAATACAAATTATTCTCTTTAGCAAAATTTTGGGATAACTTATAATATTTTATTTATGTTGTTTTATGTTCATTATTTTTCGCTAAAATAGCGAAAAGAAATATTAAATAATCAGTTCGATACTCTTAACTGTAATATTTTTAACTGCAAGGGATGCGTAATATTTTATATTAATTGGGAAGCATTAATGTAAGAATTTTCAATTCTATTTAATTATATGTATCACTATGTTCTGCATTTTTACAAATTCTTGTTCATTTAATGTTTTTGACTGTATTTTACGTCAAATATCTTTTCAGTAATAATTTGGTATTAACCAGATGGCGCTCATTAGACTTAGATGGCGCTATCCATATAATATTTCTGTTGATTCTTATTTTCTGCGCTAGGGTACTCTGTTATCAACAAACAAGTTATTAAACTTCAATTGTCGGGAGTGCCTTTAAATTTTAAATAAAAATTGTATAAGAAATATTAAATCATTTTCTTTCAACATGTCGCATGTCTCTTCACTGACTGCTCTGGTAGCATGGCACTAATCGCACACTAATTAGCTTCACAGCAAAAGTTTTTATCACTTTTTCGGGGAGATCTATTTTACATATTAATAATTTTCATAACATTTAGACTGAGCATTTGTTTTAACAGAGGTAATTATACAAGGACCTAATGTACAGACATGAACTTTTCGTACTCTTGAAACGGATATATTTCAATATTTATTTACATTTTCGTACCGTGCATAGCTCGGTACCGTGCATAGCTCTTAATGCTAGCAGCTGTATATATTTAGTCTGGTTAAGTGTAAAAATTATTAACTCCATAACAATTTGCCGTTATTTCGCATAATAATAATAAAAAAAAAACGCCATGTAGAAGTAATAATTCTAGGTTGCAATTTTTATAGGACTTGTAAAACTTTAAGCACCAAGCAAGCAAATTATTTTCGGCACTTTTTGGATGTTGTGAAAATATGATATTCATTTTTTAATTCCTATAATTCAATTATAACTCGAATTTGTTACTGTTATAGCTATTTGAAATATTTGATAACTTCCATGAAAAAAAAAAAGTAAACTTATTTCAAACTTAAATTTAGTTAGTTTAGCATGTGTGTGTTTAAAACTAATTACAAAGACTCAACCCATAAATTCAATTTTATAATAACATTTCTGAGATACTCGTGATAATAAAATATATGCGCAAGTAGAGGAAGTGCACTATGGAAATGTAAATTATATAAATTTGAATCTGTGCATTTATTGTAACCCAACACTAGTGATATATAGAAATAAAATGTCTATGCAAAAAAAAAAAAAAAAAAAATTTCTGCCCCCAAACCTACTAAGCAGGGTTTAAACTGGCAAATAAAAATCTTTAGCATTTTTGCTAAAATGTCTGAAATTTCCTTAGCTTTTTAAATTTTCTTTAGTCAAAGTGTCAGCCTTCAATTTTTTTTGTATTGATGTAAGATAAATATAAGACATTCACCTGAAAAACAATTTTGCAATTACAATTACTAATTAATAAATTTTTCACTCTGTTATTTAAGATACAAATCATACTGAAATATCAACTGTAAAATCGTAATACTGCTGTAAAATTGTTTCAACTATGAACAACAGGTGCTAGTTGTCACATAACAAAATCATGGACAAACTTGATGCTCCACTAAACCAAAATCAGTAGAAAACAGTCACAATATTCCCTTCATAAAATCTACCAGATGTGTATTACCATTTACCTCTAATATTTAATGAAATGAGGATTTGCAGTATTCTCAGCTTGAAGCACATATTTCTAGTCCCCAGTCCCCTTCTTTTCCATCAATAAAATTTGCAAACTGAAAATAACATGGACATGTTTTTATGTGAATAACATCAAAACTATCTTCTCTCTGCAGTTTCACTGGCAGAAAAATGGAGCGTTACAGAAAATGTATACATTTTGGATGCTTATACCCTGAATTAATACATAAAATGTAAATTTTTCTTGATTTATTGGAATTATGGTCTAGATTATGAATATATAAAAAGAATTTTAATATTGTGAACTTTATAAGAAAAAATAAAATCCCATATAAGTAGCTCTCTGAGCAAGTGTTTTTTTTTTTTTTTCATTTTTTTAAATTTCCTTTGAAATATATAGTAAATTGTAAAAGATAGATATAAATTATAAATGACAAAACTGTATACTACAAAATTTAGTATTAAAATCTATTTATTATTAAAAAAGCTCTTATAGTTGAGTAATTGTTTGGGTAAAGTTGAAGATTGAAATTTTTTTTTTTTTTAAGTTTGTAATGCTTACATCTCAAAAACTGAAAGAACTTTGAACAAAAAGCAAGAATTTATAAATATTTGAAAACTCTACAAATGTATATAATTGGATTTTGGATCAAGCTCTATTTTTAAAAAAATAACTTAAAAAGTATTTGTCTGAATTTTTTTTTTAATTTTTCATACTTTCACTTGAAATATTTTCGAAACTATAAGAGATAGATATAAATAGTAAGGAACAAAAATACGTATGAGGAAATTTAGTTTTTAATTCTATATTTACTTTTAAAATAGCTCTTATAGTTTTTGAGTAATTGTTTTGTCAAGTTGAAGTATGAAAATTTTATATTTTTCAAGTTTGTAATGCTTGTATCTTAAAATCTGAAAGTGATAACTATAAAAAAATAAGCTAGAATTTGTAGCTCTTTAAAAGCCCCCATAAATGTATAATCAGATTGTAGATCGAGTTTTCTAACTTACAAAAGTTGAGTTTTATTTTACAAAATGTTACACATGCAAAACCATTTTGGCTCCACCGAACTGGAGCCATCATCAATTTTTTTCACATTGTTTTTACTTACATACAAAATTTAAATTCCATTTGTTTGAAAACATTTTATCCAGAATTATAAAAATGCTAAAAAAATTAATTTAGTTTTAACCCTGCTGCTAAGAAATAATGAAATGAAATAAAATAATAAAAATTGTCAATATTTAAATTTTATTGATTTTGAAATATGGTAAAATGAAGCATGGGTACTTCCTTATTGTAGTGGCCCCCGAGGATAACCAAGGTATGTAGTAAAATCTCGCCATACTTTTGCAGTCGAAGCAGCACCTGTTTACGTTATTGTCATATTGCTTTTTCTTTAACATTCCCAATTTTGTAATGGTTTTTTAAAACCTTGGCTTAATTGTAATTGCTGGGGCCGCTATAATAAGGAAGTACCAAAACATGTTATGGTTTTATAGTCAACATTAAACATACTAGGTTTATATTTTCTCTTATAATAACTGTAAAATATCTAAAAAAAAAAAAGCTCATGATTTTAAAACTATGCATCTATATATCTATTTTACAGCACTGCCCATCACAAAATCTGCTGATTTGTATGCAGTCAGTTTAAAATGTCAAAACTGAACATGAGATATTACTTATTATTGATATTTGATGAGACAGGTACTGCATCTTGATTTTATCATCTTTCTCTTAAAGTTAAATGTTTGAATTATAAGAAATTTTTTCGAAAACAAAAATTAAAGTACAAGGCTTAAAATGTTCGGTGTATTATGAACCATTAAAATTACTTGCATTTAAGGTATTACAGTGGAAACCTTATTGTATTTGTAGATCAAATATGACAAGAAATGAACAAAAAATCAAGAAAATGCAATTATATTCTATAGCTAGTAGGTAATTAATATTCATAAGTAGAATTTGTAGTTAATGTAAGTATTAATTACAAAGAAAAACTAGTGCTTATGTTATTGTAATATAAGTATTTGATAATTTGAACATGGCATTCTTTTCCTTGAAATTTTTATTTGGATTAATGTTAAAAAATTACATATCATTTGAATTTATGAAGCTAAATTTTAGAAAATTTGAAATTAGAATACCGTTTACAAAAAATCTAGCATTATCCTTAATTTTAATATAATTAAAAATAAATACCTAAATAAAATTTTTTCATAATACACAAAAATACCGAAATCTTTTCCTAAGTATCTTGTATATATATATACAAAAGGAGTGATATTTCAGATTAATCTAAATGAGTAACAGAGTTAATCACTAATTTTGTTTGAAAATCATGAAAATGATATAATTTTTATTTCTATCTTTGTATTAAAAAATACTATCTACAGCTGCTGACTTGGGTAACTTATTTGCCTTTTTTGAATTTTAATAGGTATCTTTTATTTGTCTATTAAAATTTTCTGTAAAAGATAGCTCCAATTTTATAGCATCAAATGATTTAAAATTCTGCAGTGATTTAGAGTACTGTGTTCTCTCTTATTTTGGCTACAACTGAACTTAAATTTCTCTTGTACAATTTTAAAATGAAAATTTCATTTTTGTTTTCTGCAACAAATTGGCACAATATGTGATCTTTTGAGGGTAGGTACCTTTTATTTGTGCTTTGTACAAAACTCGGACTAATCATAAATTAGTTTGGGCATGAAGATAATTTTGTACAGTAAGCTCCAAATATATTTTAATCAAATATGTTCATTGATTTTGAAATATTGATGCATACACACAAAAATCTGTGGTGATGGTGATTGTGAGGAGTAGCACTTTGAGTATAGCAAATGGGACAGTTATATAAGAAATTCGATTCAAATTTGTTAAAATATTAAGTAATTTTTATAATTTAAATGTACTTTGAATTCAGCATAACTTGATCTGTAAGAAGTATAACTTGTATCATTAAGAATGTTCAAATATTGATAACTAGCCGCACTGTCCACAGCTATCTGCAATTTTTTAAAAACCTAGATTTCTGTGCAAGTTTTTAAAAACCTGTGTTTCTGCCTGCTACATGGGCAGGTAATGACTAACACCCAAAGACTGCTGAAATTTGACTGATAGAACATACAATATAGAAATATATAGTGTAGACTAATCATTCTGTGCTTGCCCTCTACGTCAGCAAGTCACATACGATATTCACAAAGATTGTTCAAACCTAGCCTAGATATAACCAAGAATATAGAATTATATAGCCATCCACTGTACCCTGATAGATTGCTGCTGCCGGTCTCCTATATGAGCAAGATACAACTTCTGATAGACACCAAGATTATGAGAATGAAACCTTTAAATTGAAAACTTTTATACTTCCATTTGGCTACAAATTTGACATAATATTGCCAATTTGGTTGCAGGTTTGTTGAAATATTGTCTCCTTGGCAACAAGTTTGTCAAAATATTGTCACCATGGCAACAAGTTTGTCAAAAGATTGTCACCTTGGCCAGAAAGTGTCAAGCAGGTGATACTGCCATTGGCAACAAATATGTCAAAATATTACTTAGGTGATAAATGTTTGGATGGATTTGTTGAAATATTATCACTTGGCAACTTTTTGATAAATTTGGCAACATAATTGACAACCTTGGTAACAAATTATGCATGCAAACAGGTAACCAAATGTTCTAAAATACAGATCTAGATAATAAGTCAAGATTAATTTTAAACTTTAAAGCTTTTCTTATAATTAAAATTATTGTAGCTGATACATTGCTATTTTATTTAAGTATAGAGAAAATTCTCTCTAACTCTTTAAGTTTTTATTAGAATAAAACACTTGTATACAATTTTTAGAAGGATACCCAGGGATGTATCTACAGTGGTCGGCGGTGGTCGGGGTTTCCATCACTCAGAATTTCCGACCACCACTCAATTGCCGACCACCACTCATCCAAAAAAATATACATATTACAATTACATTTAAAAAAAGTTATATTCAATTTTATCAAATGTTTTTCTTTAATATAAAAGTATACAATACTAATACTGTTTGTGTGTGCGAATTAACGAAAGCTCGTTTCGAAATTTTATATTCGCAATAATAATTGTTCTAGAAAATCAACCACCACTCACATTTCTCTAGATACATCCCTGGATACCACATAAATAATAATGGCAAATAACCTAAATGATTGGACCTAGTCATTTACAGTATTTCTTGACAGTGTGATTGGTCAAACGAAGCATGCTTCAAAATTTTGTATTAAATTAAGGAACATGAAAATTATGTCAAAAAACAGGAATTTAATATATCTTTAATTGCTCAGCATTGCTATCAATTTGACTACCGTTTAGAGTTTTCTACTGCAAGGATTATATAGAAATGTATGTCGATCTATGATCTTGACTTCTTTGAAGCCTTCCACATCCAGAAAATTTCTAGTAATTTAGTTAATGACTTGTCCAATACTCCATTTTTGCCTACGGTCTGGTGGAATACCCTATAAAAGGAGAATAAAAAATATATAATAATAATTATTATTATTCTTTCTTTTTTCTATTCCTTTATGGCTGTTTTGTGTCTTTTTAACCTCTTGTTTGGTTTTATTTATCCTTTGTTCAGACTTCATTTGTCTTGTCTTGATATTCCTATTGTGTTTTGACACATGTCAATCTTGTGTTGATACTTCTTATTTTCTGATTGACAGATCTGTTCTTCTTGCTGCTTTCTGATTAGTTCTCTCTTAATCCAGGTGTTGGATATACAGTGTGAACCAAAAGTCTTGCCCTGATTATAAATATTTATTGTGCGCAAACTATTATAATTAGACATATGTTTGTTTGGATTATTGTAGGTACTGTTATAAATTTTTTTATAAGGCCATTTACCTCAGTAAATTTCAACATATGCTCCTTTGGTAGCTCTAATGTCTAAGCGGTATTCCAGTTCTCGCCAAGTGTTATTTAACATGTTTTCTGTTACAGTACACACAGCAGCTTGTATCCTAGCCTTCAGTTCTTCGACGTCAGAAATTAATGTGGCAAAGACTCTGTCCTTTATATAGTCCCAAAAAAAAAAATCAAGAGGAGTAATATCTGGGGAGTGCGGAGGCCAGGGTGTTGGTCCACCCCTTCCAATCCACTGATCCGGAAATGTTTCGTATAGGAAATCACGTACTAAGGAACCCCAGTGTGGGAGGTCTCCATCTTGCTGAAAAATTATCCATGGTTGAAATTCTTTTAACTGCAGTACAATGAACAGTTGCAATAAGTCTAAGTAAATGTTAGCGTTAATGCTTTTTTCCGTGAAGAAAAATGGCCCAATAACCTTGTTATGCATGAGGCCGCACCAAACATTAACTTAGGGCTGTCTCGCTGTAACTGTGCAGAAACATGTGGATTCTCTGATCCCCATATACGGACATTATGCCTATTTACCATTCCACTGACATGAAAGGTGGATTCATCGGTAAAGCAAATGCGATTTAAGTAATCATTTTCGGCATCAATTCTGTTCATAATCTCAATTGCGAATTCTGAACGTCTCAGGCAATCATTTGGTTGCAAGGCCTGAACAATTTGCAATAAGCATGCAGCCTAAACCTTTAATGAAGAATTTTTACCAAACTTGTTTGCGGTACTTGAAGTTCACATGATGCTTCACGAGTTGATTTACTAGGACTCCATTGAAACGCTTGCCGAACGCGATCAATAGTTGCTTCACTGACACTAGGCCTGCCACTTCTCGGAAGATCCTTAATGCTGCCTGTTTCTTTAAACCTTTCATACCATCGCTTTATTGATTTTGCATCAGGAGGGTTGCATCCATAACAACGTCGAAATTTACGCTGAACATTAATGGGCGATTTCGTTACATGAAACCAAAGCACATATTGGGCTTTCTCTTGAATCGACGCCATTTCCGCCGAAAATGGTGTCTTCCTTACAAATGTTCGCCTGAGTCACTTTTCACTCGTGAAGGAGCACTCACGCTATCTATTGCACGAAAAAACTACTAAAACTGACCTATCCAATGAAACAAAAGTTACATTATTATATTAAATGTTATTTTGTAATGAATTTTTATAATCAGGGCAAGATTTTTGGTTCACCCTGTATAATTCCCTCTGCTTCTTTCATGTGTGGCCATTCCTCTTTTGGAATTCAGGTTTGTCGGTTCTCTTGCACTGATAAAGAGGACCCAGCGTATCCTCGAAACAGCTGTATGCTGCATTATCTTGTATTTGAGCTTATCTACATTGCTCTTGTCTTCTTTATCCATGTACTTGTGAATGGAAATTGTTAAAACGCAAAATAAAAAAAAAAGTCATATAGTTTTAAAAGCATCCGACTGCCTGTTCTGCCTTTGGTAATACAGTGCTGTTTTCATGCATAAAGGAAAGAAGCTCATTTTACTTCCAAAATCTCCCTAACTTAACAATATTTTTGTTTTATGCTGATTGCTAATAATGTTTCATTCACCATTTTTATTTTCAGAAGTTTGAGCGAATGTGTTGATTAATTCGAATAATTAAAAAATTTATCTTTTCTTGCAGCATGGATAAGTTGAATGAGAAAGAAGCATCTGATATCCAGAATTATTTAGCTTCTTTTAATAAGGAAATTGAGTGTGATGAACTGGAAGATGTTGAATCAGAAAATGAAAATGATCAAGAGTCTGATGTTGGATGTGAAAATGCTAAAGAGTTTTATCGATACACATCTACTGAAGAGGTGACATATTTTAAAATTAATTTCAATTGTTTCAGAGTTTTTTTATTCATAAGATTGCTGTATAAAAAGCTCGATAAAATTTTTGGCACCATCTGTATCAAGAGTCTTTTAAGGGGTCCCCTAATATTAAATATGTTATTATGAATATACAGGGTGATCAAAAAAAGATGGGCCAAACTTTACGAGGTGGTAGTACATACCAAACTAAGCATATTTCATCATAGTTTACCCTGTCGGAAATGAAACATAAAGGCACCAGCGGGTGTTTAGTGATGAAACCGATGAGTGAGGCGAAAACACAAGAATGACTTAGAAGTTATAAAATGACATTTAATAAACAATAATTACAGTAATTGTTCAAAATATTGTCAATGACAGTCAACCTAAATGCCCGTCTCACAGTGGCGATGGAGGGGATGGCGAACTCTCTCAAACAGACCAGGCATGTCACACACTTTGGCAGCAGCAGCCGAAATTCTGGCAATGAGTTTGTCTTCAGATTCAAGGGGAGTGTCATAGGCGGGACTCTTGAGATATCCCCACAAAAAGAAGTCGCGACACGACAGATCGGGCGATCATGGAGGCCAAGCTATGGGACCACTTCGCCCAATCCATCGGCTCAGAAAAGTAACGTCTAGATAGTTCCTTACCTCTCGCCCAATTACTAAGATGTGCATAAGGGTTCTTTTTCTTCCCCAGATGAAATTTGCATATGTGGTTTTCTTCTTCAACCAGAAAATAACAACCAGAATGACACTTTTAAGTTTGCCAAGCGGCCGCTTCCCAACAAGTAAGTGTCCTGTAACGTCTTTACATTTCATTTCCGACCAGGTAAACTATGATGAAAAATGCTTGGTTTGGTGTGTACTACCACCTCGTAAAGTTTGGTCCATCTTTTTTGAATTACCCTGTATAGTAGGTGATTCGAAATGGATATACAGACAATTATCTTTTTAACTGTTGGTCATAGAGACATACTTCCAATAAGAAAAAGTGCCCAAATTGTGAGTAGATGTTAGATATGTCATTTATTTTACAAGGGGTCATATATGTATTAAAATACAAATGTCACTTTTTGTATGGCCCCTGTACCACAAAACTTTCATTTATAAAAATGATTCCCTATGTCTAAGTAGTCAAATAAAAAAAATACTTCCATCTTTCCAAGTGGAATATTCACTGACATATAGAACATAGAAAATTTTTGCATTTCTCGCCCAGGTGTTGGGGAGCATCTCAAAAGTGAGAAAATGAGATGTACTGGGATTAAATTCAGTCCATTTGAGACATTCAAAATGTATAAATGCCAGTTTAGCAGAAACTATAAAACTATATAATAAAGACAACCAGTTGTTTGGTAAAAAATCTGATGTGGGCAGCTCATGACTTTCCTTATATAATGCAATGAGTTTACTAGTTTTACAATAAAAAAATAATATATAAAACCCATGGTGCTGTATTTTTATCGTTGAATTGTACATTGGGCGATTTTCAGGATGACAACTTGTAAAACTGTTTCAAAATACTCAATTAACTTATACTTTGTGCAACTCTAAACAATCATCAATATTGATAGCATCCTCAATAAGCGATATAGTCCATATATTAAAATACTTTAATAATTACTTCATCATCAAAATACTTTAATAATCATTAAAATACTTTAATAATTACTTGTCATTTTCATCAATTTGGCGACATTTTCGTTAATTTGGCAACATTTAAAAAAGTCGCCAAGTTGGTGACATTCTGCCAAAATCTCGCCAAGCGTTATAGACTGAGAAATAAGTTATTCTTGTAGCAGATAACTAACTATTGGCATCCAAATACAAAAATATTACCTAAAGTATCTTTTCTCATGAATGGAACTAGCTAGATCCACGAGAATGATGCCACCCAATTTATTTCATGATATTACTTACGAAAAGTGAACATATTTCGACAATAGGTAATATATTTTTTTTAATTTTATATGATTTTTTTTTTAAATGTACAATATCTTGAGAACGATTCATGCTAGCATTCTAAAATTTATTTTAATCGTTTTCTAATGAAAAATTACATAAGAAATGACTATTTTCGTAACTTTCTTAGAGATTTTGATTTTTTGAGGATTTTTTCAAAATTTCACTCGAAAATTTTGGGGGGTTCTGAATATGCGATTGCGTATAAAAACAATAGGCTTCCAGTATTTATGGATTGTAATTTTTGTACCAAATTTTGTTCGAATCAGTCCATTCGTTCATTAGTTATCGTGTCCACAGACTCACTGACACACACACAGACATTATCTCAAAAGCGTCTGATTCGTATTCAGGGATGCTTAAAACGAGCTCTCCCGTCAAAAACTCGAATTCGAATTTTTGACCTAGTCACAATACTTTCCTTATATACATTATATGTATATAAGGAAAGTAAAAAGGGGTCTTTAATATTAGCACCATCTGTGATGTACATAAAACTACAAATCCAGGGCACTTTTGGATGTCACTACATTCTTAATCAGTTTTGTAAATTGTTTAAGATGTGATGGACATGAGCTCTTATACATAGCCTGCAACTGCGAGACAAGATTTGCATATTGATCTTCATAAAATCTGTTACATTTAAAAAAATTTAAGTTACAAAATACATATATAACAGTATATCATAAAATATAGAGAGCAAACAATAAATGTGTCGTGAAAAGTAAAGAAAAATAGACTATATATTCAGAAAATTATGCAAAAGTTTAACACACAGTGAGTCAAGATTGAGATGTCATGCGAAATTGAGGGTCTGATCGGGATCAAAATTGCAAAGAGTTGTGATAAATATAAATGGAAAGGTAAATATATAGTTAATTAGCTGCAATAACCCCTATCATATTTTACTTTTTGAATACTTTTTCATTTATATTTATCGCGACTCTATTTGTAATTTTGATCCCGTTCAGACCCTCAGTTTCACATGGTGTCTCATTCTCGAGTCATTGTGGGTTAAACCTTGCATAATTTTCTAAATATTTAGTCCATTTTTCTTTGCTCTTGATAACACATTTATTAGTTGCCCTGTATTTTATAATCTACTGTTATTTATGTATTTTGTAATTTAAATATTTTTTAAATATAGCAGATTTTATGAAGATCAATATACAAATCTTGTCTCGTGGTTGCGGGCTGTGTATAATAAGCTCATGTTCGACACATCTTAAACAATTTATTTGCCACTGATGAAGGACCTAGTGATGTCCGAAAGCGCTCTGGATTTGTAATTTTATGTACTCCATATGGTGCTAATATTAAAGACCCTTTTTACTTTCCTTATATACATAATGTATAAGGAAAGTATTGTGATGGGGTCGAAAATTCAAATTCGACTTTTCGACGGGAGAGCACGTTTCAAGCATCCCTGATCACGAATCAAACATTTTTGAGGTGATGTCTGTGTGTGTCAGTGAGTCTGTGGAGACTATATCTCACGAACAAATGGAGTGATTCGAATGAAATTTGGTACAAAAATCATAAACGGTGAATACTGGAAGCCTATTGTTTTTAAACGTAATCGAATGTTCAGAACCCCCCTAAATTTTCGAGTGAAATTTAAAAAAAAATCATCAAAAAATCAAAACTTTTAATAAAGTTATGAAAATTGACATTTCTTATGTAATTTTTCCTTAGAAAACGATTGACATAAATGTTGGAATGCTAGCATGAACCGTTCTCGAGATATTGCACATTGTTCAAATAAATTTATCAAAAAATCCCATAAATTAAAAAAAAATATTGTTGAGAAACATGTTCACTTTCATATGTAATATCATGCGATAAATTGGGTGACATCATTCTCATAGATCTAGCTCATTCCATTCATGAGAAAAGATACCTTGAGTAATACTTTTGTATTTGAATGCCAATAGTCATTTATCTGCTATAAGAATATCTTATTTCTCCGTCCATAGCGCTTGGCAAGATTTTGGTAACGAATTTGGCGACTTTTTTAAATGTTGCCAAATTAACGAAAATCTCGCCAAATTAATGAAAATGACGACTAATTGTCGAAAATTCAATATCTTAGAAAGAATATAAGTATCTACTATAAGAAAATCTATTTTTTTGTACGGTAAAAGTAGTAAATTCATTGCATTATATAAGGAAAGTCATGTGTTACCCACATCAGATTTTTTACCAAACAATTGGTTGTCTTTATTATATTGTTGAAGTTCATTTAAAATAAGTTCATATGTGTAACGTCTGCACTTTAATACTTAAATTTTTAGCTCTCCAAAGTAAAATATAGTTGGAATATTGTTCAATCTTGTTTTAGTGTAGTTATTTGAATAAATTAGTAGTGATTTATTTTGTCATATATGGTGCCAGTAGCATCACTTGATTTTCCTTTTGGCAGATGTGCAGATGGTGTATTTTTTTAGTAACAAAAAAAAAAAATCTTCAAATATTAAATGTATGCTAATATACAATGCCCAAAGAGACAATATGTACCACATACTTTTGGTCATTATTGTGCTGAAAGTAAAAGTCATTCAAATTAAAATGGCTGTAAAAGTATTAAATGCATTGTACTATATAGGAAAAGTTAATGATATCCATGCCAGGTTCCTTGGGAGAGTTCAGTACAATATATAAGTTCCTAGTGTTTTTGATCTTTAATATAAAAAAAAAAAAATGCATGTGATTGCTCAGTTCATTTTTGAACACTTTACAACATAGTTGAAATGTGTTTATGACTTTGTTCATTCTGTCTGTCTGTCCATTAGCACGATATCTGCTGTAAAAATGACTATTAAAATGAAATTTTAGTATGTTGTACTGACAGTCTGTGGGACCTATGGGAATATAAATGAATAATATCACCCAATTAGTTTTGGATTGAACCCGGGCTGAAAAAATGAAATACATTGAACCCTATGGGACCTAATTTTTCAAACATTTTTTAAGCAAATTTAAAATTCACAAATTGCTTTGAAAGTTTTAAGAAATATTCAAATTATCCCATAAAATATATAAAAAAAATTTCAAAATATATTCAGTAGTTTTTTAAATAAAAATTAAAATAATAATAACACCCTTTATATGAAGAGATCATGTGACCATTATATGAAGAGATCATGTGACCCACTTCAAAATAAAATATGTTATCCATCTTATGTCAAAATCGTGATTTTTAAAGTTCTTTTTAATTCATATTTAGTGTTGTATCCATCCTAAAACCGCTTTATCTTTGCTTAAATTCTGTGCATCTACATCCTGAAACAACGCAATTACAATATATTTGAGTTTAAATGATCATCAAACTTTGATTATTTCTACAACAAAGCCTAATTTTCACTTATGGAGGATATAAACACCAGAAGATGTAGAATGAGTTGTATAAGAATTGCTGCATTTCTTTAATGCAAAATTATTTAGTTCATGGAGTCTGCAATATAGCTGATGAATGAAACATTAATTGATTTTACAAAGAGAAGCAGACGATTTTTTCGATGAAGTTATAAGCATAGAGTTAAATTACTTGTACCTGCATGGTCTTAAGTTTTTAAATAAAATAAATTATTATAGTACTGAATGAAATGAATGGAAAGAGATTTATGAATGAAATGCTGCTTTTATAGAGAGAACCAGCCGTCATTTGAATGAAGTTCATTTTTTTCGATGAAGTTTTAAGTTTTCAAATATAATAAATTAATGTAGTATTGTGATAATTTTAAAAATATTTCTGAGGAATGTATCGCATTTTAGAGATGTTTAAATAAAATTGCATTGAAGTTGGAAAGTGTTTTATAATCAATGCTTTATGCATGATTGGTCTTTCTTGTTAAATTTAATAGGTTTAGATGTTAGTTATTTTTTTGTGTAAAACCTAGCATGTATCCTTGATAGTTACTTAAGAAAGATTTATTTTAGATGGATGATGAAAACCAGTCTGAAGTGAAGATTAAGTCTGAAGATGAAGAATTTTATTCCAGTTCCTATTTAAATGAGGACCAGAATGGAAGTAATTTCTCAAAACTCAATTCTGTGAGTATTCTTGTGAATTATTTTATTTTCCCCTAGCTATTTGTTTTTGTTCTGTGGGTTAGTACATGCAGGATTCTATTTAGCAAGAAAAAATTTCATAGCAACAATTGCTATACAAAATCTATGTTGCATAGCAATTTAATGTTTTTGATTAGCAATTGAAAACTGCAGTTATTTTTTCAAAAATAGGCATACAGAAAAATTCTACAAGAAGGGTTTCAACTGTTATAATAACATTATTGAACAGCACAATTTTTGACATTTATTTATTGACTGATTTGCTGTACTTTAACCAGTATAGCTTTTCAAATCATCCCATTTAAAGATAAATAAAGTGTCTTTATTTTTTAATTTTTTCACATTTAAAAAAGTCACATACACATCAGTATATATTTAAAAAAATCATTTTGTGCTGATTTCACAATTTGAAATTTATGTAGTCTTTTATATGTCAATGAAAATGCTGAGTTAATTTTTGGGGAAAGTTATGCCACTTGAGAAATTTTTGAGAAAAGTGAAACCGCTAGGTAAATTTACGAAAAGAAAAGAAAGAGCAACAAAAATCAGAAAACCATGGAACATTTTCATCCTTGTTACATATGAAAAATTTTTCCATGTGGGCGATGCAGAGTACAGAACTGCTACCACACGAAAATCTCATTGTTAAGTATGAAATATTTATTTTATTGTGAAGTATTTTTAAAACATGTTTTTTCTATGCTGTATGTCACCAGTAATATATTACATTGGGTGCTTATCAAATTTCAGCTAATTTTACAGCTAGATAATTTTCAGATAAAACACAAATTGAAACCTTTTATTATGGTATATACAATCATGACATATTTTGTCATTACAATAATGTTCATATTTAGCAATTTTCTTTATATATTGAAAAATACCAACTGACACTGCCAACACTGTTTGATGAATTTCGCATCCCTCATGTCTCTCTGTCTCATACCACAAAAATTATAGCATATAAAAAAATGAAATTTGGTACATTTGTAGAGAAATGTTAGGAAACAAGCTGAAATGAACCATTTTTTGATTTAGACTTTAGTTTAAGAGATAGTGAATCATTGATATGTCGACACGTCATTTAGCAAGATATTTATGTAAAGTTGTCTAGGTAGAGGAAAATTTATAAAAAACTTCTATCAATTTTGTTTCCAATCCGAAATGCTTTTCTGACAAACAGATGACTTTTCACCACGTATCGAGCCAAACCAATGTTATGGCAATGTTTGAAACTACACCTGATGAAAGAATCACATGTTTATGAACATATTTAGACCAAAACAAAATTGCTTCTTCTTCTGCACTGAGATTGGATTTTTGCAACCTTTTTCTTCACAATTCTGATGTTTCAAAGATCTTTAAAATATTTCTTTATTTTGCACAAATATAGCAACAGTCAAACGAGGAATGCCATATTCTTTTGCAACACCGTGTTTGACCATTTTGAAGTTTTCTTAAAATTTTCAACTTTAGATTTCATTGGAAAACTGAAGTTTATGATGTGCCATTTTTGCATAAAAATCATGTGAAAAACAGACAAAGTTGTTTGGTTTGGCTGCCTTCTGTATGAAGGAGAAAACTTATTCACTCAAGGCTGCATTCTTCACCAGTAAACTGAAAGTTACCTGCGAAAAGACCAGAAAAATGAATCAGCAACTCTGATGGAACGTGATGAGACTCGCGACATACTTTTTTAGCGGAAACGTCATTGATCTGATATTGTAATGTGTTCTTGAAAATGTAGGATTGTTGGTTTTTATGGAAAGAAATTTAATTTATTTTGATTTAAGCGGGTGTCCATTTTGCTATGCCATGTTAGCGAGGTTTTTCTCCATAACACAATACATTAGACCAACTGGAATGCAGACTTTTCTGAGGATCAAGATAGCGAGACTCCACTGTACTTAATTTTAAACTCACAGAAAGAATATATGAGTTTTACACAGAAAGAATATTTGAATTCGGACTGGGCTTGAGTTTTCTACTCTTTTGGGTCGGGTTGAGTCCCCCCCCCCCCCCCCCCCCCCAAAAAAAAAAAACAAGAAAAAAAAAACATCCTTTACCTTTATGACCGGGTCAAACATATTCATTTATTTTGAAAAATGTTCAATGACTTTAAATTGAATACATGAACTTATTCCGTTTATTTCAGCTATGTAAATATAAATGTTTAAGAAAACAAACTCTATTCTCCATACAATATTTTCACAAATTTGTTTTTAACATATTTGAATACAAATCATTACAGGCCTGTCGAGATGCAGTTATCTTCAGGCCGAGTTCATTCTACATTTATAAATTTCTTCGGGTTTGACCCAGGGTTAAGTATTGGTATTGTCACTCGGGTAAAAATCTGAAATTTCGGCACATGTAGACCTCAAAAAGGAAAGCAGAGCATGTCTGTTACATGTTTTTATATAATGTTACAATGTTACAAAATATGTAACATTGCGAAAAATGGAGAGGAAGGTGATCTGCAAAGGACGGTCCCTAGTCCTTTCAGAAATATGTATAGGGTTCTCCTTTGGCCACCTGCAACGGAGACGGACACTGGACTCTGACTCCATGCCAGTGTGTGTGTGTGGTGGTGGTGGTGTGTGTGGGGGAGGGACATATGCAAGATGGAAGATCGTTCCATGGGTAGTGAGTGGGCGTCGGGGCGCACCCGTGCCCAGGTGTCAGGCCTGAGCGTGGGACCTCGTCCAGCTGCAGCAATAATTCAGGGGCCTCTAGCCAAGCCCTCTGTCAATATCTGGCCACTGGAAAAAAAGTAACATTATATCTTCCAATAATATTTAGGGGGCTTAAACCTCTGAACAAATCAGGTAAAAGAGGGAGGAGAGATTGACTTGGTGTTTTTTCGAGAGGCAAAATTTTGGAATTGAATTCGAGAGTTCTTCTTGAGATTTTGAAGAGTGACATTCTAAAAATTCGCCGGAGCGAGATGTTTCGAGGTCTCCGTCATTGACCGCATGAGAGCCCTCTGGGCCAAGAGCAGAAGGTATGCCTTTGGCTTCATACGTTACTCAGATTTGAACTTCTCTCTCTCTCATTTTAATTATCTCTATATGAGGAGATTAATTGTCTTGCATTGTGGCACAAGCCAAATGCATTATTTTAAGTGGCGCTAGGATAAAGTGAAGGTCAGGTTTTTTTAGCATGTGTATTTTGTACTTTATAATACTTTGAAATTTAGAAAATGGATAACCTTTTAAGTGTGTGATTATATTAGAATTTGAGAATTGTGATTATCATTATATTAGAATTTGAGAATTGTGATTATGATTATATTAGAATTTGAGAATAGTGATTAACAGTGTGTTAGAATTTGAGGAAACAATTTTAAAGCTCATGAGTATACTGGAATATTGTAGTAAAGGGATAACTTGGACAATATCTCGATGGCGAGAAGCCAATGTTAGTTGGTCAAATCTTTTTATGTTTTAATGTTGAATATGTAAATAAATTGTTATTTGTTATTTTAAATCTAATCGGTGTCCTCATTTTCGAATCTTTTAATTACTTCTTGATTTTCAGATAATACTATATGACACGGCAGCCTTTAACTTAATGTGCAATGAACATTATTTGTATTTATCGCGTCCCAAACCTGACGTGTGGGAAAACCCATGCAACAGTAAATAATTCACTGTTGCATGGCGTCAGAGGAAGTGTTACACATTCCCTTTTTGTGTAATACATTCCCTTTTTCGTAATACATTCCCTTTTTCTATAAAATATTTCTAATTTTCTCAAATTCTCATATTTTATTCTCATACTTCCCTAAAAATAATGCATACATCCCCTTACAATGGCATAACAATTAGTAGAAAAGAATCAAAAAGAAAAAACATATTTTACTTCCTTTAAAGTCCTCATTTCCAGAAAAAAAATTTTTTTTTTTATAAAATTTTCCTAGCATACACACTAATTTTAACATAACTTATTCAAAAAAAAAAAAAAAAAAAAAAAAAATCTCAGTTATTCTATCAAATATTTTTTTCGAATCCTGGTCTTCGGAACCATTTACTGTTACATGGGTTTTCCCACAAGCCGGGTTTGGGTGCGATAAATACAAATATTGTTCATTGAACATTAAGTTAAAGGCTGCCGTGTTGTATAGTATTGTCTGAAAATCAAGAAGTAATTAAAAGATTCAAAAATGAGGACACCGATTAGATTTAAACAATTTATTTACATATTTAACATTAAAATCTAAAAAGATTTGACCAACTCACATTGGCTTCTCGCCATCGAGATGTTGTCTAAATTATCCCTTTAGTACAATATTCCAGTATAATCATGAGCTTTAAAATTGTTTCCTCAAATTCTAGCACATTGTTAATCACTATTCTCAAATTCTAATATAATCATAATCACAATTCTCAAATTCTAATATAATCACACACTTAAAAGGTTATCCATTCTCTAAATTTTAAAGTATTATAAAGTACAAAATACACATGCTAAAAAAACCTGACCTTCACTTTATCCTAGCGCCACTTGAGGCTTTTAAAATAATGCATTTGGCTTGTGCCACAATGCAAGACAATTAATCTCCTCATATAGAGATAATTAAAAAGAGAGGGAGAAGTTCAAATCTGAGTAACATATGAAGCCAAAGGCATACCTTCTGCTCTTAGTCCAGTGGGCTCTCGTGCGGTCAGTGACGGAGATCTGGGAAACATCTCGCTCCAGCAAATTTTTAGAACTTCACTCATCAAAATCTTAAGAAACACTCTCGAATTCAATTCCAAAATTCTGTCTCTCGAAAAAACATTAAGTCAATCTCTCCTTCCTCTTTTACCTGATTTGTGTTGAGGTTTGAGTCCCCTAAATATTATTGGAAGATATAATGTTACTCCTTTTCCAGTGGCCAGATATTGACAGAGGGCTTGGCTAGAGGCCCCTGAATTATTGCTGCAGTTGGGCGAGGTCCCACTCTCAGGCCTGACATCTGGGCCCGGGTGTGTCCCAACGCCCGCTCACCACCCATGGAGCGATCTTCTATCTTGCATGTGCCCCCCACTGGCATGGAGTCCGAGTCCAGTGTCCGTCTCCGTTGCAGATGGCCAAAGGGGAACCCTATACATATTTCTGAAAGGACTAGGGACCATCCTTTGCAGGTCACCTTCCTCTCCATTTTTCGCAATGTTACATATTTTGGAAAAAAAACATGTAACAATGTCACTTCGATCGTGAGCAGTCTATCGCATTTTTGTTAAGTCATCGGATTCACTAGGTGGAGAATGAGGGGATTGAAAATAACTAGCGCCTGCGGTTACAATGCAGATCTGATGGCTTTCTTAGAAAGAAGGTGTTAATAATGCACACTAGTTAAGTTTATGGGGGGGGGGATATGCAGAGACGACATTTCAATTTCCATTCATGGCATGGTAAAGGGCGGCTTTCACCATAATTTTGTGATGACAACTTGTTATTTATTTTCCTTTAATTTTATTTTACAGAATCTCTAATATCTTGGCCGTACGAGAGGACGGCAACTTCCGAAAATTGACTATCCTTGCCAAATTTTAACCCAGCAAGGATGGGCAATTTCCGGAAACCTGATATATATATATATATATATATATATATATATATATATACTCATTACTTCTTATGGTCTTCAAAATAGTAGTGTGACCACTGAGGCTATATAAATTAATAATAAAATTGTCCCAGCATCTGAAATCTAGACTATTTAAAATTTTGTGGGATGGCATAGGTAGTCTTGATAATTTCTTACTTCTTCACACAGAAGTGAGGTGGCTCTCTCGAGAAAAATAATTAATACATTTGATACAATTACAGAGTGAAGTGTGATCATTTTAGTAGATCACAATATTTATTTGACAAACATATTGACTGATAAAGATTGACTCAGCAAACTTCCATATTTAACTTATATTTTTGCCAAGATAAGAGAAATGAAAATTTGTCTGTAAGGTAAAGCTCTTGCAGTTCTTGATGCAAGCGACAAGTTCGCTTATTTAAAAGAAAATTGCAGTTCTGGACTGAATCCATTGAGTTGAGATTTGAGTGCTTTTTTCAGTTGTGAAAGGGTTATAACAACATTAGTTATAGGCACCAGAAGGTTTATTAGGTAACATTTGTGAGCACTTACAAGGTCCGAGCAATTCCTTCGAAAAATATTTTCCAACAGCCAGAGATATAACACTAAAGGAGGATGACAGGGTATCAATCCATTTGATTTTACATCAAAATCCACCTGCCTGTCATCAACAGAATATTAATACCTCATAAACATTATGTCAGATACTGCTTTGAAAATTGCCTTCCATAATAAGTCTTGTTCAGAATTTTATTGAAGTTTAAAAAATGAATTTAAATCACTGGCCGATAACGTAATAGCAATTGATTTTTAACCCTTTTGCTACAACTTATTTGTATGAATCTGGATTTCATTAAACCCAATATTTGTCTACAGCTATCCACAAACAAACATCAAACTATACAAATTAAACCCCATTGCTCTCATTAAATACTATATTTTATAATTAAAATATAATGTTCTTGTTCTGTATCTGCAATTTATTTTTAATGTACATAGACTTACACTATTAATACACTCTTAATATGTATGCTTTAGATAGGATAACATACAGTCCTATCTAAAGCACACATATTAAGAGTGAATGGAAATCAGGGGCTCCACGTTCAAGTCTTTTTAAAAAACTCCAATGTGAGAAAGCTGATTTTCCATACATAATACAATCAGTTTATTTTTTGCACAGTGAAATAATGGTGTATAAGTTTCAGAGTACAATATTTTGGGTATTGAATTGATACTGCGTAAATTGAGATTGGATACTTTTAGCAACTTATGAGTCTAAGCATAATGACTTATTCATACTCGTGCAAAATCTTCATCATAATACAATTAAACATTTAATAAATATCCCCTAAAATAACTGTTTACAGATTCTTGGGCATCAACATACAAAACAATTGTAAAAAGTATCTTCATACGAAATAAACTAGATCTGCGTAAATGAAGTTAACACATTTGTTGCATAATATTACATGTGGAAAGTGAACCTATTGGATGATACTTACAACTCTTTTATGTAATTTAAAAAAAAAATGTATTTGATAAACTTGCAATATCTCGAGAATGGTTCATGCTAGCATTCTAAAGTTTTTATTATTAATTTTCTAATAAAACATTACATATGAAATGATTATTTATGTAACAATGTTGAAGATTCTGATTTTTTCAAAAATTCAATTATTCAAAAATTGTGCAATATTTTGAAAATGGTTCAAGCTAACATACTAAGATCTGTGTCATTTGTTTTCTAATGAAAAATTGCTCTGAAATAATTATTTGTTTATCAATATTGAAGGTTTTTGATGTTTAATGATTTTTTCAAGAATTCATTAAAAAATTAGGGGTCTTACAAACATTTGATTGCTTTTAAAATCAATAGTGTTCCAACATTCACTGCTTGTGCCAATCGTACCAAATTATGCTTAAAGCATTCCATTCTTTTGTGAGACATCACATCCACAGACTCATGGACACACACGTACATACACAAAACATTCGATTTGAGTTCAGGGATGATGTGCTTCTGACAAAAACTTGAATTTGAATTTTTGACCCCATCGCAATACTTTTCTTGTATATTATATTATGTATGCAGGAAAAATAAAAGGGCTCCACGGTCAAATTCTTTCTGAAAAAGGGTTCTACAATATGAAATATTGGGAAACCACTTATTTATAATATTGAGAATTATATTGTGTTGTATATGAATTTTATTTCTAATTATTTCTTCACCATAAATGCAGCCTAGAAGAAAAGCAGCAGAGATTATAAGACTGGGATCTAAGAAAGATGTGAATTCATCAGAAATATCTTTTACTCATAATTCTGAAACAATTGTTCCAATTGTTGAAGAGCTTCATATTGATGATCAAAGAGCATTGGAAATGGTTGCTCAATTTGCTGAGCAGGCTGCTAAAGCCACTCAAGATAGTAATGTAAGTATCAAAGCCTCTTCTCATATAGATATTGAAGCATCCACCTTCTCAATGTGGTTATGCTAATAACTATTTCAATGTATCTACAAATTACCTGTTTCCAAATTGTACAACATTTATTATGATTAAAAGGAGACATTAATGTGAAGGAATCGATACACCTAGAGCTGGGTGATTCTGCAATTAGGTGTACTTTTCCATATCATAATTTTTGAAAAAAAATATGCACAAAATATTCTAAAAAATACAATGAATTCCTTATACATGTTAGATAAAAGCCCAATAACCAGCTAAGCTATTATTTTAGTAAATGGAAAAAAAAAAAAAATACTCTCTATACTAATGACTTGACAATCAGTGTTAAAAACAATTTGGTCTATAAAATGAAATTGAAATAAACAGCATAATGAAATACATTTTGGATAATGAAAAAACTTTGCATAATAAAATCATTAGAATAGACAAATGTCATTTGCATGGTAAAGAGGTATCTATGTTACTCACACATATGACCATGCCAATGACAAATATTATGACCGTGCTAATGACAAAACCACATTTAGGTTAAGCCTAGATGTTCTGAACCAAAAGCAAATATTTCATGACATTTTAACATGTTAAATCATACTTATGATATTTTACTGTATTTTATTGTACTGTCATTAGCATGGGTAGTTTTCAACAGTGAGAAAATGATAACAAGAATAGATATTTGTATTCAAATATGATACAGATGACAACAGTGATCCTGTCTGCTGTGAACAGAAGGAAGTGTGCTTTGTTAAAGTTGTGTTTTGTTTCTTGGATCCTGGATATTTTGATTTCAAAAAGAGGTATAGTATGGTTTTTACTAGTCATTAGTATGGACTGTATAAAATAATGCCCACAAAATTAAAAAAAATATCATAAAAAATATAATGACAGTAGAATATAGAGACAACATTTTTCGTGTATTTATATTTTATAATAAAAGAAATTTTGTTTTCTTTTATCTCATTTTTCTACATATTTGCAAATAAAAATACTTAATTAAAACACAAATATTTCACAAGTTTGATTTTTGTGGTATGTTTGTTTTGAAAAACTTAACTAGGGACATCTATGCTAAATTGCATTTATTGACAAAATAATTTTTTCTTCCCTAAAAATTAAAAGAACTAAATATGTTGCAAAACAATGTTTTAGTTTTACATTTAAATTAGGAAGAAAAAACATTTTATTGCTCTAGTACCCTACATTTAATTATAAACATACTGGGTCAGTAAAAGTGCACCTATTTGTAGAATCATCCAGCTGTGGAATGTAGATGTAGGAAAACTAAATTTTGATCCTGTAACCTGATATCCTGTACCTTTTACATCCATTTTTCAAAAATGCAAATATTACATGCAAATATTGCACAAAAATGCAAATATTACATGCTTTAGTTTATCATACATTTAATGTTAATGCAATATTAAAATGATGGAAATAAAATAAGGAAACAAAACTCTTTATATATATTGGTGAGAGTAAAAGCCTAGGTGGGCTTCCAAATAAAAGTATCTGGTCATTGAGGAAAATAAATATGGAAAACTGATTTTACTTCAATAGTTAGAATATCTGTCCTATGTTTAAAAAAGCTGGAATTCAAATTTCATTAGCTACTTTTCACTCGATAATATAAAAACTTATACAGTATAAATGCAAATATATACTGATTAATCTGTTTCAGAGGCGTAAAATAGCCTTCTTCTTCAGGATCAACAAGTAACATGACCTTACTTTTTCAAGTAAGTCAACTTTGGTAACTTGTTGTCAAACTTACTTGAATAAGTGAGGGATTCTTGTTGGTCCTGAAAAACAAAGAAGATGGATTTGTACCTTCGAAATCAGTTGACCAGCATATATTTGTGCTGACAGTCAGTCTATACCAGACGGCCTGCAATCTGCATTAGATTTATGTGTTCACTTTTTATCCAAATATACTTTAAGTTAAATTATGTAGTAGCAACTAATCAGATGGACAATTTTCACATTTGATTAATTAATTTATTTCCTCGTCATTGTGTATAAACCTAAACAATTATTTTCTTCTTTAAATAAGTTATTATTTTATAAAAACTTTTAGACTGAAAATGATGTCCTTACTTATGAGTTATGAGTTATCTTGAGCTATTCTCAAAGTATTAAAAGTTTTCCCACAGAGAGTGGGGCATAGCAACTTTGAAATTTGTTATAATTATTTAATTCAATAAGCAGAATAGCCCTATTGATTTTCATAAAGATTGAATATTAGAAAGACCCCAAGTTTTGACATTGTTCTTTATGAAATCAAATTTGTTAGTTGGTAGAGAAAGTCAAGTGTAATAGTGAAAGAAAAAAAATTAAAGGATTTGAATCTGTGGATAAAGTTATAGGCTACCCATATCAGATTTTTAAAAATGAAACTAATTGTCTTGATAGCTTAATGTGTGCATTTGATATATATATATATTTTTTTTCTTTCAGGGTATAAATTCTCTTGGGGCTTATCAGACTGTCACAGTTGTTCCATCTGATACCAATCCTGGTGAATTAAGTTATGTATTGTTTGTCTCTGAGACTGGTGCTTTGCCTAAAGATGGTGAAGATATGAATGTAGCTGTATATGACCTAAATGGTAATGAACCTTTCACCGACTCTTTTTTGACAAATCAAGTCACCTCAGATCGAGTCAAAATGCGTACAATTCGATTGTCTGCTCGAAGAAATCCTCTTACTCAGCAGCATGTCTGTAACTACTGCAGTTACACCAGCAATAAGAGATATTTACTGTCTAGACACATGAAATCTCATTCTGATGAGCGACCTCATAAGTGTGGTGTCTGTGAACGAGGGTTTAAAACTCTAGCATCATTGCAAAATCATGTAAATACTCACACTGGCACACGTCCTCATCCGTGTAAAGAATGCGACTCTTGTTTTACAACGTCTGGTGAACTTGTACGTCATGTTCGATATAAACACACTCATGAGAAACCTCACAAATGTACAGAATGTGATTATGCGAGTGTTGAGTTAAGTAAATTAAAACGTCACATGCGATGTCATACTGGAGAAAGACCATATCAGTGCCCGCATTGTACATATGCTAGTCCAGATACATATAAATTAAAACGTCATTTACGGATTCATACTGGTGAAAAACCTTATGAATGTGATATATGTCAAACTAGATTTACCCAGTCCAACAGTTTGAAAGCTCACAAACTGATCCATACTGGGAATAAGCCTGTATTTCATTGTGAGTATTGTCCTGCAACGTGCGGTAGAAAAACTGATTTGCGCATTCATATGGAGAAACTTCATTCAAGTGATAACCCTCATAGGTGTAACAGATGTGGTAAAGTCTTTCTGGATCGATACAGTTATAAAGTAAGTTATATAAACTGCATTTGAAAATGCCATTTTAAAATTTGTAGTGTTTCCTTGTTTAAAATATAGTGTATCTGACTATCTGGGAATCTTAAAAATGTCATGGACATTTTTCATACTGGAAAGGTCAGGGAAATGTGAAATTTCAGGGTAAACTGGGGAAAATTTGTACATGCTGGTTCTTTTCACAATGCTCTGGATCAGTAGCATGCAAAAATTTCTTCAAAACAGTGGTATAATTAAAAGTTTATTGGTTTAGATATTTGTATGGATTTCTAACCAAGTGATAATTCTCCTTATATTCTTTCTGTGTCAGACACTGATTTGCACTGTGTGCACTTGAGAATATATGTTTATCTAAAAAATAAATGCATTTTGAGTTAAAAATGACAAATTCGCTCTGCCAAAATGTAATAGTTAGATTATACGATTGGAAATGCTGAGCTAGCACTAAAAAATATTAAAACCCTTAAATATGTAATTTGAACATGAACGGATAGAAAACAGCTTCAGCTTTACAATCATTAAGTCTATCCCATTTAATAAGAATTCAAAGGGAACTGAATGAGCTGTATATACAGTGTAAATACTTAATTTATTGTAGATATTTTTTACTGTTAGGAAATATGATTTTTTTCCTTTACACCTGTAAATTTTCAGTAATTGAATTATAAATTATGGGTTTAGTTTGTGTTATTGAATTTTATTATTTCTTTAAACTTGCTTTGATAGCACAAATTTTAATATGTTATAATATATAGTTCACTAGAATTAGTGACTTGAAATGCATTAAAATTTATCAAAAATAATTTATAAAAGTGAGGGAAGCTTGAAACTGAATTTGGCCTAACATTTTGCATTTACGAACCTTAACATAACTGAACTGCCACTTTAGAATATATAGGATACACGCCAATTAGTATTACACAATATGCGTGTGGTCCCAAGACCAAAAACATAAATATGCCACTGTTCTACGTGCAGCTTGGGAAAACCCTGGATAATTCTAAGATCTATGAATTAACTAAATTAATGTTCACCGAGGTTAAGGTTGAGAGGGGTGTACAGGGGTCGCAAGCAAGTAAATCAGTGTTACAGATGCCAGTCCTTCGGACATGCTAGCATTTCATGCTATCTCCTGGCCATCTCCATGCTAAGTGTGCACAACCTCACCTTACTAAGGAGTGCACAAAAAATCCCCTGTGTGTGCATCAACTGTGTGGCTGCTCATACCCTGCTTCATACAGGAACTGTCCTAAGTTTCCTAAATACCCCCCCCCCCTCTCGACCAGAAAGCTCCAGTGTTAGAACCAGGTTCGTCGACCCTAAACTTTCATACGCTGATATCGCGGAAGGACGTAATAAGTATGTCGAAAGGACCCAAGAAGTCAACCCTTAATTGTCGGCCCCCAACAGAACACACATTAATAAACCTGGCAGCATCCAAGATGATTTTCTAAATCTACTATTCAGATTTGGAGAGCAGTATGGTACTGCTGTTGTAAATTTGGCCTTTAAGATGGCTCTTCCTCATCTTCGGTCTACTCAAACTGAAATGGACAAAATTCAAATTCTTTTTGAGGGTGTAAGTGCCCTCATCGGCAGAAATTACACCCCCTCCCCCCATCTTTTGGCTATGGGTTTTCAGCAAAGGAACTTGAAGGCTTTTACCATTGGCATATGAAATGCCAATAGACTCAGAGGTAAAATCCATGAGGCTAGGGACTTCTGTACAGCATATAACTTAGATTTGCTTTTGGTTCAAGAAATCCACTTCAGTCCAGGGAATCTCTGCAGGATTGCTAATTACGACTTATACAATAATATCAGGCCTCGTACTAGCAATCATACCGACGGTGGCACTGCTATCTATGTACGATGTAACCTTCTGCACAGTCGGATCCCTTCACTCCCCCCCCCCCTCCTCCAGTCTGGAGAAGCAACTGTTGTTCAGCCGAATATGCCAAACAATCCCTTCATCACCATTGCGTCTGTATACCTTCCACCAAAGTATAATAATACTGGCCTGGCTATTGTCGACCTCACCACCCTATTCAAAATTTCCCCCCATGTGATAGTTGCTGGTGACTTCAATGCTAAACATCAAGCCTGGGGGTGTCCATCATCGAATTCTTGTGGCCTTGGCTTAAGCGCTGGCCGATGAGAAAAATTATGATGTTATAGCCCCAGGTGACCCCACCCACTTAAATAATGTAATCTACTTCGCCATCACCAGCAACATTCCCTATACGTATCACATGGAAGTAAGTAACGAACTCCCCTCTGATCATCTCCCCATCTTGTATTCCATTGAGCTGAATCATTTTTCTCTTGCTACCCCAGCTAAACTCAGAACTAACTGGGTAACTTTCAAAAACCTGCTTATTAAAAACCCGCCCCCCCTCTCTCTACGTCGAATTGGACGATGGACCTCGTGGATTCAGAGGTGGAAAATCTCGGGAATATGCTCCGAGAAATCTACTCTGCATCTTCGAGGCCCCGGACCACAAAGGTCAATCACTGTAAACTACCCCCTGGAATACAAGAAATGATCAGAGACAGGAACCCACTCTGGAAGAAGTGGCAGGCCAGTAGAGACCCCGACCTTAAACGTGAGCTAAACTTCCTTAGAGCGCAATTTAGCTCATGTATTAAGGCCTTCACAAGTGCACGATGGAATGCTTACGTTGAGTCCTTAACGACTCAGGACAACACCATTTGGAGGGCAACCTCACGTATTCGGAGGCACAAAACTTACATTCCAACACTTAACGGTCCCAATTGTAGGGCCATTTCCAGCACACAGAAGGCTGAGCTGCTCGCAGACAGTCTTAGAAGCCAGTTTGAACCTCACCATACTGTAATCGATCCTTCGGCGGTTGCAGTAGTGGATCCCATGGTTGAACAATTCATTTCCACACCGTCTCCAAATACGCTCAGAATGGTCAAACGTTCTGACATCACCCCCTATATTCAAAAACTGAAGAGTAATAAAGCACCTGGGAGAGACCTTATTTCTACTAATATGATCAAAAACCTCCCTAATTCTTATGTTGCCTATCTTGTCTATCTTTTTAATCATCTTCTTAAGTTGAATTATTTTTCACGGGCTTGGAAGGTGGCCATTGTGTCCCCCCTCCCCAAGCCCGACCTAAATCATTCTGAACCTGTAAACTATCGACCTATTTCTTTACTTTCCTGTCTTTCTAAACTCTTCGAGTATGTCTTGGTTCAACATCTGGATGAGTTCAGCAGCCTTAACGATATTATTCCTGAGCAATATGAATTCAGGAGGAAATACTCCACTCAACACCAGTTGCTTAGGGTTGCGGAACTCATTCACAAGGCTCGCTCCAAGCATCTCACCTCTACTATTGTCTTCCTGGATATCCAAAAAGCCTTTGATAAGGTGTGGATAAACAGGCTCCCCTTTAAACTAATCACTCTTCACTTTCCTGCTCACCTCATTAAAATCCTTCGCTCTTACCGAACGGAGCGTAGCTTCGCGGTAAGTTTCTGACTCTCACTCCTCTCCCAGGAATATACTCAGCGGGGTCCCTCAAGGTTCCCTTGTCGGCCCCAAATTGTTCAACCTATACATCATAGCTACCAACTCTCCCAGTTTTACCAGGAGACTCCCGGTTTTTCACTATGTCTCCCGGGTAAGTCGCTCAATCTCCCGGTTTTCACTCAACAGCCCTTATTTTCCCCCTTTCTAGGCAGAAATCACTCGAATGCAAATCGTGACTTTCAGTTGTTTTCCGCTGTGCAGTTTTCTGCTACCGCGGTGTAGGAATGGATCGCGATTGACTTTTGTATTTGTATCTACAGGTTACAAAAGTAAAAAAATCGGAAATAGATCACGAATTTTCCAAAAATATTACGAAATGAGAAACGAAGTCACAAATTTTGAAATTGAAGTTTTCCTGTTTTTTCGCCTAAAAATGCATTTCTCAGCTATCATGTAATCGGCCCTCACAAACGGCAGTTATTACAGCGTCACGAGAGAGATGACCAATGATTATCTAGTTAATATGGGAAAAACTCATTTGCATCAACTAAAATTTAATTAAATTATTTTGTTTTATATACAAAACTATTGTTCAAACATATTATTAATGAAATGAAACTATTTTTTTCAGCAGTAGCGCTTAAAATGACATTTGTGCGCGATCCTCCTTATATTTCGTTTTATTATGAAACTATTTTTCCACTTTTTTAATCTGTCAGCATCGTCAAATTTTTTTATAATTATTTCGTATTTTATACAGAAAAACTATTGTTCAAATGTAATATTAATGAAATGAAAGACTATTTTGCAGCAGTATCGTGAAAAACGGCATTTGATCGCGATCCTCCATATATTCAGTTTAATTGTGAAAATAATTTCCACTTTTGCAATCTGTCAGTATCATCGAATTTTTTTATAATTATTTCATATTTTATACGAAAATTTGAAAAACTATTGTTCAAACATAATATTAATGAAATGAAAGGCTATTTTGTAGCAGTATCGCAAGAAACGGTATTTGTGCGCGATCCTCCATATATTTCGTTTAATTGTGAAAATAATTTCCACTTTTGGAATCTGTCAGCATGGTCAAATTTTTTTATAATTGTTTTGTATTTTTACAGAAAAACTTGTTCAAACGTAATATTAATGAAATGAAAGGCTATTTTACAGCAGTATCGCGAAAAATGGCATTTGTGCGCGATCCTCTTTATATTTTGTTTAATTGTAAAAATAATTTCCACTTTTGCAATCTCTCTGCATCGTCTAAAATTGGGCTTATTAAAATCTCTCGGTTTTTTCATATTTTCGCACAAAAATCTCCCGGTTTTTTATATTTGGAGGTTGGCAGCTATGTATACATTAATGACCTGCCACGTTTCCCTGGTGTCACCTTAGGCTTGTACGCCGACGACACGGCCCTGATTGCACAACATAAACAAACACAAGTCGTGCACGAAACCCTCCAATCTTACCTTGACTCCATGACGCAATGGTTAACAAATTGGCGAATGAAAGTAAATGTCAGCAAATGTGCCACCGTCAGCCCCCCCCCCCCCCCCCCCCCCGGACCCCTGCCACTAACTTAACTTTGAATAACGAGCCGATTCCCTGGCAATCTAGCTACAAGTACCTTGGAGTGTACTTGGATTCAAAACTCGCGTGGAAACTTCACATCTCTGAAACTTGTCAGAAAGTGAAGTCTGCACTAGCCCATATGCGCCCCCACTTGGCTGGAAACAGCCGCCTGTCCACTAGAAAAAAGTTATTGCTGTACAGGTCCTACATACGTCCAATTATGACTTACGGATCCCCAATCTGGGGAGCCGTAGCTGAGATTCACCTTAGGAAACTTCAAGTTGTGCAGAATAAAGCACTTCGTTCATTTATTAGGTTTCCGAGTTAAGTCCAGCTAGAAGTTCTGCATAGAGACACCCCCCGTTCTCAAGCTCTAGGCCCTGCGTCCCCTGGGATGCACTTCTACCTCTGTTCTCTTTTTTCTCTCGCTAGGTGCCTGCTTGGGCCCTAGCTCTTTGTCCTCTTTCTGTAAGACTTGGGGAAGGGCCCGACTTCGGTCGCCCCCCCCCCCCCCCCATGCGAACCTCAGATGTAAACTCTCTCTTTTATGTAAATCTCCCTAGTATCCTTTTTCCTTTTCGCTCGGAGTTTAACCCTTTCGCGACTGCGGTATTCCGAAGCTGCCGCGGTCCAAAAGACGGAGCTCTTCGCTTCCGAACTGTTCCCAAGGGACGGCAAATTTTTTTGCTCTGAGCCTAACTCTCGCAAAAAATTGACTAAAAATCACCTATTCAACACAGAAATCTACTTTTTTCAGAAATAAAAGAAATATTTATTTTCTATTTGATGTATATTTTTCATACAAATCTGAATACAAAATACTCATTAGTTGCTCCCATTCTTTTATCTGAAATAAACGAATAATTTCACTGCCTCTAACCCCCCCCCCCCCCCTAAAAAAAAACTCTCTTATATTCCTATGATTCACCAACGAAATCGTAACGCTGAAATAAAAACAAAACCCGAAATTCAATTATAAAATTGTTGATGCTGAAAAGAATTGCTCTGTCTGGTTATATTACAAAATCATGTTTCACCGCTCCAAATGGAGAAATAATTCATTGGATCCTCTTTATGCCAAGGTCATGCATCTGCAAAATACATTGAAGTTAGTTCCACAGACATTTAACGCCATTTAGTAGACAAATTAAAATGTTCCACGTGAAGGCACGCATGCGTGCCACTCTCTGTTCACTGTAAAGTTTCCTCCGTTGCGAGTGCGTGCCGTCCGTCCTTGAATGCAAGTTCGCAGCGGACACGCGGGCGTGCCAATCGTCCCGAAAGGGTTAAAGGGGGAATTTTTCCCCTCCTGGACACTTCGTAAACCCCCGTCCTTGTGTCCACTTTAGAATAGGGTGGTCAACAGCCTCATTTTTAACTGAAGACTCCAGGTTTAACTAGAATTCTATATGTCATGGTATTTCAATAAATTTCTTCAGGTCAATGCATTTTAGAATGTCTCATTAAAAATGATACTCTATATTCAAATACATATGCATAATAATGATTAATTCTGTTTTTGTTAGCTTATTTAGTTAACATAGCTATTAAAATGACTAATTTAATGAAGAAAGTGGACAAAAGTACTTTGTTTTGCTATTCTTTGGGTCATTTCATCCACACTCTTATAGGTTGAACTTCTCAGACTGAACACTATAAACAACTCTACTTGTGACAACTAAGCTACACATGATTCTTTTTTTAATGCAACTTCTGCCAGCATAGTGGTAAATAATTTTCAGGTCTAAACGTATAAAGTAATATTTGCCTTATGAAATTTTAAGTTTATCACAGTAAGGTTTGGAAATTAAAAATATTACAATTTATCCATACAGTGAACCCCTTTTATAAGTTTTGTGTTTTCATTGACATCAAACCACCTGCTTTATAAGAGTAGCTATGGTTTAAACGAGGCGGTAGGCGGGCGGGTGGTCGAGAATAGGAAAACCATATCCTACATTCCTTACAGTCAATGTAGTGAAAAAATATATATATGTTTTTCTAAAAAATACTCATTAAAAAATTGCTCTTTTTCTAAAGGAAAAGTGCCCTTTTTTTCTCGAAAAAGTGCCTTTTTTATAGAAGCACCCTGCCCTTTTTTCATCCTAGAGTGAACACTAACTAAATTAAACTCTGCAGCCAATTAGTTAGTACTTTGTTTTTTGAGAAGTTTATCTTTTTAATTTTATGACATTTCTTTACAATATTCAAGCAGTTTCATTTTACTTTGTGTTGTTTTTTTTTCAGATTCATGTAAAAAGTCACGATGGTGAAAAATGCTTCAAATGTGATTTGTGCAACTATGCATCCATCTCACAGCGGCATCTAGAAACACATATGTTTGTTCATACAGATCAAAAGCCTTTTCAGTGTGATGAATGTGATCAATGCTTCCGTCAAAAGCAGCTGTTGAAAAGGCATAAAAACATATATCATGATCCTAATTATGTTCGTCCTGAACCTAAAGCAAAACCACATGTCTGTGCTGTGTGCTCTAAAGCTTTTCGACATAGGGTAATCTTATTTCTCATTTTTTTCAACTTTTTAACACTGTAATACTGGTACCTCCCCTGTGCATTTCTCATCATAAATATAGCAGAACAGGGTTTCTTTTTTATATATTCTAATATAGATGATGCCATGAAAATTATTTAGTAACCAAGATGTTGATAAATAATTGTTTCAATATAATCTGCAACATTTAAATTAAATTGCTCAAAATGCTGTAAAAATAGATCAAAAAGTAAAACTTAATTAAAAACATACTATAAAACAAATGTAACGGTATCAACCACTATTGGCGGCAAAAAGCAGTCTCCTTCAGATTAAGGAGACACAGCAACCATACCAACTAAGGCAAGAATGTACCTGTTAATAAATAAATTGCATCAACGTAACTCAGGAAATCATTTCCAAACAAAAAGAGAAAAGATAAAAAGGCAAAAAAAAAAAAAAAATCCTGGAGGGAATGAGAAGAACAGAAGTATTCAAAACATTTTCTCAATGCATATTTATTTTATCATAGAATATTTAAGTTCATGTTTTTATTCACTGAAAAAGTGTTTTGAAGTATTTTTGCTGTTTTTTTCCCTCCTAGGTTTTTCATATTTTCTATTTTCCATGTAGTAATGATTTCTGTTTTGGGTCACATGATACAATTATTTATTGACAGTGACACCTTCTTGTCTTTGTCGGTATGGCTGCATTTTATCTTGAAGAATTAGGCTATTTTTTGCTTTCAAAATTAGTTGATTATTATTACTAATTTGTTTTATGCTGTATGTTTAGTGAAGATTTTAGCTTTTAGATAAACTACAGCAGTATGATTAAAAGCAACTTCCTTCCTTCATTGAGGTGAGAATGGTAATATTTTTAGCTATTTATGAAAAAGCTACAGTGTGTTTACTTGAAAACGGAACCCAGCTAAATCTAAGACACATAAAAAGAACAGACAAGAAGGGATGGAAGATGTTAGTCCTTTAATCTAAGCAGCTATATTTACAAAAGTTATTTAACAGTTACTTTAAGTGCTCCAAATGCCCTCCATTAACCTGTACACAAAGTTCAGTATGATGGAAAACATTCATTAAAACAGCATCCAACATATCCTGAGTGATCGTTGCAATTTCGTTGTGAATTGCAGCTTCCAAATCGTAAAATGTATGGGGATTTCCAACATGGACCCGATTCTTTAGATATCCCCACAAAAAAATCAGGAGGGGGGGGGGGGCAAATTCTGAAATCTTGGTGGTTAATGTCCTTTTCTGATTATTTATTTGCCAAAATATTCATTCAGTTTTGTACTTTTATCTGAGAAGTGTGATACATGGTCCCATCTTGTTGGAAAAACATTTAGCTGCTTTATTCTCCAAAGTTCCATGGCACATCTGTGAATTATGTCCAAACATCATTCCGAATTGACTGTCTCCTGAAAGAAAACAGGCCCAATTCTTTTCTGTGATAAAGCACACCGTACAACCACTTTTTGCAGTTGAAAGGGGGTTTCGTGACTTAAGTGAGGATTTATGGTGCTAAAACTGCTAATTTGGGGAATTTACATACTCCATTAGACAAAACCATGCTTCCTTGCTAAAAAAATGTGCTCCATGATGTCTTGCTCTTGATTAACCAATTGAAGCATCCATTGCAGTAGTGGATACATTTCTCGGAATCATGCGGAAGCAGCTGTTGCACTATGGACACGTTGTATAGATGCATGTTTTTGGACACTGCTTTGTAACACAATGTCAAAGAAATCTTCATTTGCTATGACAGTTTTCTTAAAAATTTTTGACTGTTTTCAATCTATTGCTTAATATCTGCTAAGGCACTTTTATTTAAGACTATGTTGTCAATTTCTCATGTTGTTTGCAACTAATCCAGTTTCCTGTACTTTTCATTAAATAAGCAAATGCATTCTTTGTAAGCCAAATTACTCAAAAAAAATTTTTAGATGATAAACACATGTTCTTCGATGTTATAAACCATTCTTGGAAAATTGTGCAAAAATTCACACATTTGTGTTGCTGTTTTAAGCCTGAAATAACTACAAGCCTTATGAACGTTATCTACCGCTTGGTGGCCCCCTCTGTCATCGGAATTGCACAACTCAAACTACTATATCAAAAATGATGGAGTTCGATTTTCAAGTAAACATGCTGTATAATAATATATCTTTTGCATAAATTACAGGTAATTTGTATTTATAGTAGTAAAGTACGACTGGAAAAGATGAAAAGTTCACATTTATCATAAAATAATTCATGGTATCATATGCTGTTGCTTTAATATTACTAAAAATATATATAAATTATTTGATTTTTGATTTCTTTTATATTTGATTTCTAACAAGAAAATAATTTTTTTACAAGACACATTTTGTATTTGAGATATCAGAGTTAATGCATTTTGCAATATGTATTTGATATATAAGTCAACACTTACTTAGAAGTTAGCCCTGCTTTAAAAGAAATTGAACCGAAAATCACCCAAACCCAGAAAACATGAATGGAAACATTTATTGTGTTCAGCCTCTCAAAGTTAATTCTTTGTTTTTAATAAAAAGTAATGTTTAAGTGAATAAGAATGCTAATGCAATAGAATTTAGATAACTCAAAGTCAAGGAGAACAAGAAAAAATATTAATTTAAACTTAAACTCAATTTATCCATAAAATCTATTTTTATCTGCATACAATAAATATCACTTGAAATAATTATATTTTTCTTTCTTTAATTACTTCAACTTCCGTTTATAAATTATTTGGTTAATAAAATGAAAATATTTTGAATTAAAATTTTCTTGAGCTTATACAAATTTTTTACATCACAGAGTGCTTCTAATCTGTCACTAAAAGGGGGATCTAGTGTCACATCAATTTAACATTTGTCTTTGTCTGAGGAAGAATTTTTTCTAAATATGTTCAAAAACTGCTGTTGAAAAAAACTAAATTAATATAAAATCTTTGTAGAAATGCTGCATGCTGCATACAATAAAATCTATGAATCAACTAGTTTTGAAAGCATAAAACAACCTTTTCCCTCAAGACTTGTAAGAAACGCAACCTCACTTATTTGAGCAAGATCGGCAAAATGCTAATGTTGCTTGAATAAGCGAGTTTGCTTCTTTTTTGTCCATCTGTATTTTACCTTTGAAACTGGTTAACACCTAAATTTTATTGTATGCTTTATTTATACGAGGATTTTATATTAATTTAGAAAAATTTTTTACATTTGTGACTTATGCTGTTGTGATAATTTCTAAATCCATTTTCTTGTCTCATATTGTAACGTTTTCAACAATTGCAAAAAGAGCATTAAACAAAATTAAAAAATTTCACCTTACTGAAAGTTAAATCCATTTTTTGTAGATTCCATGTTATTTCTGAATGTGACTTATTTAAACTTTCTGTTTAAAGCAGGCCTGGCCAACACGTGGCCCGCGAGCCGCATGCGGCCCGTCACGTTAAATTATGTGGCCTGCCAGGTGATTTTATATTTCTATTGAAACTTTTGTTTTTCATTGCATGTATACAAGAAATATTAAATAAATGAAAATTTGAAATAACGATAAAAATTAAATTTTAAATTAATGATAGAAAAACCACGTAAAAAAAATGTAATATAAATTGCGCCAGTAAGTGATAATTTCGCCATAAGGTAATCTTGGTTGTGTATGGAAGCCGGCAGTCAAGGCTAATTCGAGACACTAGTCTACACGCGCTTGGATCCATCATAGTTTCTTTATCCACTGCATGAACAAAGTTATTATTATTTCAAGTGAATCTCTGTTTATGTATTTTTGACTTACTGGCGTGTTTACTAAGGTTTTTGCATGTGGTGCATATCAAGGATGAATTCAAAGAAAAGAAAAGTTGTTGATGAAAACAGGAAATTTAATGATCATTGAGAAAAAGATTATTTTTTCACAATGCAGAATTCAAAATTAATGTGTTTAATTTGTAGTGAGACGGCCGCTGTATTTAAGGAACATAACGTAAAAAGGCATCATGAGACAAAACATATTGAATATGTAAATTTCAGTGAAGAAGTAAAAAGTTTTAAGTTAACTGCGCTTAAATCGCATCTGAAAGCTCAGCAAACGATGTTTGATTCATTATTACAACAATCATCTACCATTGTCAAAGCAAGTTATGCTGTTGCCATGTTGATTGCAAAGAAAATGAAACCATTTTCGGATGGTGAACTGGTAAAGGACTGTTTGGAAGCAGTTATAAAAGATGTTTTGCCCGATAAAAGCAAATTATTTTCAAGTATCAGTCTATCAGTCTTTCACGCCAAACTATATGTCATCGCATTGATGACATTTCAGCTGAAATCGTAGTAACTTTGCGAGATAAAATTAACCAATTTAAAGCATATTCTTTGGCATTTGATGAAAGTACAGATATTTCAGACACATCTCAACTTGTGATATTTATTCGTGGTGTGAATGATTCATTCCAAGTGACAGAAGATATGCTAAATCTTTTAAATTTAAAAGACACAACTAGAGGAGAAGATGTTTTCCAGGCGATTGAAAACTTTTTAGCCGAAAATAGCTTAAATTTTGAGGCTCTTTTAGGATTAACAACAGATGGAGCACCTGCTATGGTAGGTAAAAATAAGGGAGCTGTAAAATTACTTATGGATAAGCTAGATTACAGAGGCATTAAAACCAATGATATTTTTATTATTCACTGTTTGATACATCAACAAAATTTATGTGCTCAAGTATTATCCATGAATCACATTATGAAAGTAGTTATAAAAATAGTAAATTACACATGCTCTTCAGCATCAGCAATTCAAAGAATTCCTTAGCGAATTATCTTCTGAATATGGTGATATTGTATATTTTACCAATGTTAGATGGCTAAGTCGTGGAAAATGTTTAATAAGATTTTTTAATTTATGGGAGGAAACAGATATGTTTATGAACGAGAAGAATCTGTTCCTGAATTAAGTGATGATGATTGGTTGTTAGACCTATGTTTTTTAGTGGATATAACAGAAAAACTTAATCAGCTAAATAAGGACTTGCAAGTGTAAGATAATTTAATAATCGATGCTTGTAATTTCATCAAAGCTTTTAATAAGAAATATTGTTATTTGAGTACCAACTTAGAAATAATAATGCTCAACATTTTCCGCTGTTAAATAACTTCCCAAAAAGTCAACCTAAGAATTTCTTGAAATATGTTAATGAAATAGAGAAACTTATAACTGCATTTGATAGTTGTTTTTCAGAATTAGCAAAATATGATAAAATGTTTGAAATATTTTCATGTTGACGTGAATAATGTTCCTGAAAATCTGCAAATGGAGTTAATTGAGTTACAGTGCAACAATGAAATGAAACAAATTTTTGTGTCCATGTCATCCATGTCATTGCATCCATGTCATCCGTCCATACGCTCCATAGCTAAATGATTTTGCGTTAAAGAAATTCAGCAATTTTTGTACAATTCATCTTGCAGCTTGATGTGTTTACATTCTCCATATTTGAAAATTAAGCTTTGTTGTAGAAATTATCAAAGTTTGATGATCATTTAAACTCAAAAACAGTGTAAATGCTTTGGAGCAGTATATAGATGTGCAGGAAAAAAAAAAAGTAAATCGGTTTTAGGACTGATGCAACACTAAATAGAAATTAGAAAGAACTTTAAAAATCATGATTTTGACACAAAATGGATGCCATATTTTATTTTGAAGTGGGTCACATGATCTCTTCATATAATATGGGTGCAATTATTATTTTAATTTTTATTTAAAAACTACCTAACATATTTTGCTGAATTTTTTTTTATATATTTTATGGGATTAATTTGAATATTTCCTAAAATTTGCGAAACAATTTGTGAATTTTAAATTTGCTTAAAAAATGTTTGAAAAATGAGATCCCATAGGGTTCAATGTATTTCATTTTTTATCCCGGGTTCAATCTAAAACTAATTGGGTGATATTTATTTACATTCCCATATATCCCACAGACCATCTCAACAACATACTAAAATTTTATTTTGATGAAGTCATTTTTATGGCAGGTATTGTGCGAATGAACAGACAGACAGACATGATGACCAAAGTCATAAACACTTTTCAACTATGTTGTAAAGTGCTAAAAATGACTAAAATATTACGTGTTCATAGTAAATTTTGTTTTCTAATTTGAGTTTGACAGTACTGTAACATATTATTTATGTACATGGATACTGAATATTGTTTACTTCTTAGTTCTTGCATTTCTACATTTTTCATTTTTAAATGTTTTTCATCAAAATATTGCAGTATCTTAATGATGTTACACTTAAATAATCTGCTTATTTGGCTTATACAAAATGCAAGTTACATAACGGACTCCAAAACATAACCCTTGTGTAAGTCGGGGTGTGTTACTGTATACCATCTAACCATATGATTTTTATTCATTTGCTTTCTGATGATGGGCATATGGCAACCCAAGGTGCTAAAGTTTAAAATATATTTTTATACATCTAAAATGTTGTAATAAAAGATTTTAATGTTTTATATTGACTTTATATTTTAAGTATTCACAGATTTGTGCAACAGCCTATTTTATAAGTTCTATTGTATAAACTAATACATTTAAACCTGCCTTAAACAGAATTTCAGGGGACTGGAAAAATTTTCTGTCTTGGAAAGGTTTCTGTTTCATGCAGGTTATTCATAGAAAATTAAAATTAATATTTAACTGGAAATGCAGATAGTTCTATTGCTTACCTATACATGACTTTAAAAAGTTTATTTAGATGCCCTTAATTTATACTATATTATCTAATAGCTAATTTAATTATTCTAAATATGTATACACATACATTTTTGCATACAGCGATCACAGAAATATATGTAAATTTAAAAGTAATATACTCTATAACCTTGACTGTTAACTTATTACCATACCATAAAGAGTAGATAAATTTATTTCCTGAAAAAATGCTACTGCTTATGATAAAACAAATAACTAACCCCCCCCCCCCCCCCCCCCCCAAAAAAAAAAAAAAAATAATTTTTACATTGAGATGAACTTTTAAAATATTCTAACATGGTTTTTTGGACCTGTTTTACTAATGATGCAATTTTCTATCAAAAATTGATCATTGAATTTAGTATTTAAGAATCTCCCTGATTAACAGAAAATTCTTGAAATTCTGGAACAGCTTTCCAAAAATTGCCATATAATTTAATAGAAAGTTTCTTTTTAACACTTTACAACAAAGTTGAAAAGTGTTTGACTTTGTTCTGTCTGTCTGTCTGTCTATCTGTTAGCACTATAACTGCTGTAAAAATGACTTTATTAAAATGAAATTTTAGTGTGTTGTTCAGACGGTCTATGGGACCTATGGGAATGTAAACGAATAATATCACCCAATTAGTTTTGGATTGAACCCGGGTTGAAAAAATGAAATACATTGAACCCTATGAGACCTAATTTTTCAAACATTTTTTAAGCGGATTTAAAATTCACAAATTGCTTCGAAAGTTTTATGAAATATTCAAATTATCCCATAAAATATATAAAAAAAATTTCAGCAAAATATATTCAGTAGTTTTTTAAATAAAAATTAAAATAATAATTACACCTTTTATATGAAGCGATCAAGTGACCATTATATGAAGAGATCACGTGACCGACCCACTTCAAAATAAAATATGGCATCCATCTTGTGTCAAAATCGTGATTTTTAAAGTTCTTTTTAATTCATATTTAGTGTTATATCCGTCCTAAAACCGCTTTATTTTTGCTTAAATTCTGTGCATCTACATACTGAAACAACGCAATTACAATATATTTGAGTTTAAATTATAATCAAACTTTGATTATTTCTACCACGAAGCCTATTTTTCACTTTTTGTAAAATGTAAACAGCAAAATATGTAGAATGAGTTGTATTAGAATTGCTGTATTTCTTTAACACAAAATTATTTAGTGCATGGAGTCTGCATAGCTGATATGAATGAAATATTCATTGATTTTACAAAGAGAAGGACAATTTTTTTCGATGAAGTTTTAAGCATAGAGTTTAATTACTTGTAGCTCCATGGTCTTAATTTTTAAATAAAATAAATTATTATAGTATTGTGATGAATGAAATGAATGGGAAAATGTTAGGAATGAAATACTAATTTTATAGAGAGATCCAGGCGTGTTATTTTTTCTATGATGTCATTTGAATGAATTTCAGTTGTTTTCGATGAAGTTTTTAAATATAATAAATTATTGTAGTATTATGATAGTTTTAAAAATATTACCGAGGAATGTATCGCATTTTAGAGATGTTTAATCCAAGCAATTTATATTTCAATGCCGTCATTTGAATGAAGTTCATTTTTTTCGATGAAGGTTTAAGTTTTCAAATATAATAAATTAATGTAGTATTGTGATAAGTTTTAAAATATTACTGAGGAATGTATTGCATTTTAGACTTGTTTAAATAAAATTTGTTTAAATAAAATTAAACACATAAGTTGGAAAGTGTTTCATAATCAATGCTTTAAGCATGATTGATCTTAAAGCTTGTTAGTTTGTTACAACAGGTGCTTTATTAACAAATTACTTTAAATTGGCCATCCATTTCTGCGTTGTTCAGGTTCTGTTTCACACTGAAGAAATAACATAAATTTCCTATATTTTTTGTCAGGACTAAAAATATTTTCCACTTATGACAGTGTTCTGTTTTCTGCAAGTTCCTTTTAAACAGGTTTGACTATATATCATTACGTAATTCTATATATTCATAAATTGTATATTCTTAAACAGCAGTATGTATATGCATTTATTATGTATGTGATTCATTTCTATTTGATTAGACGAAAAATTTTAAAACTGCTATTAATTTCTCTTTTCACTGTTGAAAACTACATCAACTGGTTAGCATCACTGTATTCAAATACTAATGTAACCAACATAATTAAGAAAATCAATTATCAATTATTAAATAACAAATACATTAATTATCAACTAACATAAATCATTTTCTTTTATCTTTGCAACAGAATTACTATAGGTTTAGTGTTATTACAATATTATCTGATTATCAAATAATTGCTAATATGGGCCTTTACTATAAAATTTATCAATCGGAGAAATTTAAATTCTGAAAATCATTTAAACATAATTTCATGAGATGAAGCTATGCATAATGCCTGTTTGGATTTGCCTACTTATTTTTTATGCAAATAGAAGAATTGTTACCAATAATTAAAGTAAAAAAAACAAGAAAGATCAATCATGCATAAGCATTGATTATGAAACACTTTCCAACTGAAATGTAATTTCATTTAAAAATTTCTAAAATGTGATTCATTCAGTGGTAATATCTTTTACATTATCACAGTACTACAGTAATTTATTATACTTAAATATTTAAAACTGCATCAAAATATAAATCATCTGATTCTTTATGCAAAATCAATGAATATTTCATTCATATAACTTGTATTCCAGACTCCAGAGCTAAATAATTTTGTGTGAAAAAATTCAGCAATTCTTATGTAATTCATCTTACAATCGCTTGAGATATTTGCATTCTGCATATGTTAAAATTAGGCTTCCTTGAAGAAATAATAAAAGTTTAGGGATCATTTAAAATCACAACTATTGTAATTGCATAGGCACGGAATTTAGATACACAGATAATACACAGATAATATATATGTTTATGTGTATGTACTCAAAGTATTGGAATCGTGCCGAAGATCGGAACTCGAATTTTCAAAGTATCTACACGTTTTGGGACTTCTAGAACACGAAAAAACTACTTTTAGGAAGACGTCTGTGTGTGTAAGGGTGTATCTGTGTATGTTTCTGTGTGTCTGTGTGGATATTACATCCACTCTAATTGAAAAACTAATGGACCGAATTTCATACAATTTGGTAGGTATGTTTTTTGTGGGAAATCCTGATGTTCATTAGATTATAGTACGATTCGTAATAAAAGAATCTGCCTTCTTTGCGAAATGGCCGCAGAAATTGCCTTTATCCACTCTAGCTAAAAACTAATGAACCAAATTTAACAAAATTTGGAGTATAATATTTCAATAACCTACAAGTGATTTATATACCAAATTTAACAAAATTTTGTATATAAATCATTTGTAGGTTATTCTACTACGATTCGGGAAAAAGGAACGGGCTATTTTTGCGAAATGGCCAGCAAAAATCGTTATATATAAAAATAAAAGACTACGTGTGCTCAATTATATCAATTAAATTCCTATATTATATGTGATTTTTGACAACAAAAAGAATAAGACTAACCCCATTACTCTAGGACTAGCCGTTCTTGAGATATTCTAGTTTTTTCGCGTTTTCGCTACGCCACCTTTGACAATAAGTCCAGCTATCAAATGAGAACCAAATTTAAGTTTAACGTGTAAATTCAATGTCATTTAAAATACTTATGTTGTGCAGATAAACTCAAATTATCATTGAATAAATAAAGAGAACGAATATGAGTCTGCAGGGAAAGACATGTGCTGTCCACATCAGAATTTTTAACAATATTACACCAATGATTTATAGAAGTGAACGGGGATTATTTTCAGGCCATTTCGAAAAAAATGTATGATCTATATTTAAAGATCCATCAAATTTTTGTCGAATAAAATGTTCAACAAATTTAAGCTGTGTACCAAATTTTAACTCTCTAGGACGTAGGAAAGTGCATTTAAAATGCCATCAATTAAATTTATCATGAAGAGTTATATAAAATTTAAAAAAAAATGAAAAATTGTTATCTACCAAATTTATTTTAAAATATGAAGCCACTCCCATATGCAAAACGTTTAAACAAATGGAGAGATATTTATTATATAATATCTCTCTCTTTTCTTTCTGGAAGATATCCCAAAGTCAGAATTTAATTGAATTTGTTTTTTTCCCTATATTTAATAATTTTTTTAATTAAAAAACTACTTAACATATTTTACTGAATTTTTTTTTATATATTCTATGGGATAATGTGAATATTTCCTAAAAATTTCGAAGCAATTCGTGAATTTTAAATTTACTTAAAAAATGTTTGAAAAATTAGGTCCCATAGGGTTCAATGTATTTCATTTTTTCAACCCGGGTTCAATAAAAAACTAATTGGGTGATATTATTTATTTATATTCCCATAGGTCCTACAGACCGTCTGAACAACATACTAAAATTTCATTTTGATAAACTCATTTTTACGGCAGTTATCGTGCTAACGGACAGACAGACAGACAGACAGACAGACAGACAGACAGAATGAACAAAGTCATAAACACTTTTCAACTTTGTTGTAAAGTGTTAAAAATAGGATCAATATAGCTCTTTGTTTCCTGCATGTTCGGGTTTGTGTTTAATAGAACTTGACTGTAGAATATTTGTCATTGGCATGTACATAGATAAAAATATATAGTGGTCTGAAAACTCTGTAATGCTTTGTAATTAACTATTATTCATACCCAGTCATAAATAAAAGTAACTATAATCATGAAAATGTTAAATTATATCAAAATGAAAAAGTGACTATGATATATAACAGGAACTAACTGGAATGATAACTGACTGGAAGATTGAGCATCGCTCAGTAAAAAAGGGGGGGGGGGTGTTTGATAATTTTGCTGTGCTTATTTGCTATGTTATTTCCAAAGATTGTAATAATAAGTCCAAATCATCAAGATTAGTAATGCAAGACGAATCAGAGGCAAATTATGAATCAACATCAAAACAAATATGAATTATCAGGTTTTTTTGTTTGCATTATATTAAAAATTTTGAATCAAAATTATTCTTTTGTGTATTTTTTATTCTTCATATTCGAGTTCCATAGGCATTATATTCAGCAGTTTTGGTTACTATTGATGTGATGTTCGTTGTCATTGTTCTTCCAAGCACTGATCACTTCGTTCATTAGTTTTGTTAGCTAGTTGTTGGTTTGCATGTTATTACATGTCTAAACATTTTCTTCTACAGTTTCAGTTGCGATTCACAATGATGTTTGACGTTGTTTTTCCAAGTGTTGTTCACATTTGTCATTGATTTTGTCGACTAGTTGTTGAGTCACATGTCTTCTAGTCACTGAACATTGTGTATTTTATAAAAGTTGGAGATTTTTTCCATGCCTTTCACTTTAGCTGCTCGGATTGGTTTTGTAGATATTGTAGGCTTATCGTCTTCCTCCAAAGGAAGGCCTTTGAGTCTGGAATCCAATCGGTCTTCTTCCAATGCTATAATGTTCTCCTGACGCTTCCTAGGTTTTTCAGAAGGTATCTTTAATCCCGTTTTCAAGATAAAATTTTACAAATATTTACAAGAATACATTCATTTGGTTCAAAATGTAAACATTGCATTGTTTGGCATTATCAAGATCCCCGATGTGTGGGGGTAAGTTTTCTTTTTAACTATCAAATTATAAAACTGGTCTATAGCATGTATTTGATAATTTTGTAATGATTGGTCTCAATCCACCTGGATCCTATATAATTGAGGTAAAGCTGAATGTTGAACTCTTTTACAGCTATCTTACAATAACTAAACTCCCTTTATCTTATATATATGAGGTGCAGCTGCATATTGGATTTTTTTTAACTATCTTATAACAATGACTAAACTCTTAAATATTACTGACTATTCATTTACAGCTCAAGGGGGTATAAATGGTTAGGGGATGTAAATTACTTTTCCTGAAGTTGAGACCTAACTAAATAGCTTTACACCCGATAATGGTGCATTAACCTCATTTCATCAAAATCCATAGCCCTGTTTCCAAGATACAATATACAGATATGCAAGAATCCGCTTTATAATGTAAGATTTCTTACAATTTTGATTACCTAAAATTTTCATTATCTGGACACTAATTATCCAATTATTGAATTAGGTTAGATGATAATTAAGATTCTACTTAATTTTGCATATGCATAATTTGCTTACATATTGTGCCCGATTGTAAATCCCAAGTATAATTTTGCAGGGAAATTTAATTCGACATTTTGCTCTTCATGACCCTGAAGCAACAGCTGTAGAGAAAGAAGCTGCAATGAGATTGGGAGAACCAAAAAATCCTGGTGAAGATTGTGATGGAGAAGAAGAAGATGCTGATTTCCTGAATAGTTCTGACCAGCAAGATCAACAAGTATAATTTTATTAATCAGTATAATAATCATTCTTTTAACATCAACTTGTACTTTTTTTTCCTTGCATGTTTTAATTTAAGTGCAAAGTTGAAATGAACAGGTCAAAAAAATTTGCAACTTTTACATAACATATAAACTTTTTTTAACTGATCAGATATTATAATATTCATAGTTTATATTTATATAGTGGAACAACCGTTTATATGTTTCTTATTTATATGTCTTTTAGCTTAGGTACCGATTCATTCCTATAACCTCCTTTAATGGTAAAATATCTCATTTATATGACACAACTTAATTCTTAGCTTTGTTTATATGGAGTTATTTTTTTTTTTTAGGCTTAAGTCAAAATTCATTCTAAAATTTAAAGAGATTACATTCATTGAAATTGAATATAAAGGATGCTAGCTTTTCAGCAGGATGGCTTCATATATTTAAATTATAAATTACCTGTAAAGTGATAAGCGGGAAATCGAGAAGATATTCTATCGGAATCTGTTGAAGATTGGCATGAGAACTTTTCAAGAAATATTGACTGTTATCAACTAAAAGTCATTTTCAACATTGATGAAACTGGATTATTTTATTACCTCATGCCTGCAAGCACTTGAGCTTTTAAAGGTGATCAGTGTAAGGGAGGAAAAAAAGCAAAGCTTAATTGATTCTTTAACTACACACAAATGCAGATGAAACAGAAAAATGACCCCCTAGTCATTGATAAATCACAAAAACCACAATGCTTCAAAAATGTAAAAAATTTGCTCCTAATGTATATATTGAATAGAAAAGCATGAAAGTCAGCTGTCATTTTCACAGATTGACTAAAGGACATGGACTATCGAAATTCCAGTAATGAAATGGCAAAATTATAGCATTTTGCTATTCACAGACCAATGCACCACTCATCCCCAAAAGATTGATTTTTGCAAAATATTAGAGGTATTTTCTTTCTGCCCTATTGTAGAAGTAGACTACAGCCCTAGATCTAGGAATAATCAAGAATTTAAAGAAGTATTACCTTCAACAGCTAGTTCAACTTGCAGTTCAAAATATTACAGGAGAAAAAGTTTCAAAAAAATTAAATATACTTAAGGTGATAAACATAATCTCCTTGGTTCATGTTGAAGACCCAGACCGTCCGACTCGTCCAGAGGACTTAGAGTAACTAGTTGGACGGCCGGGTCCTTGGTTCATGTGTAATATCTAAAACATTAAAAAATTGTTTCTTTAAAGGAGGATTTTCAAGCCTAGTGACAAATATAAATGCTAATGAAAAAGTGATGAGGAAGAAACTGTAATTCTAAATGAAGAAAACTGGAAAATTTTGGAAGCTTACGTCACTTTTGAAGAATACATAAATTGTGATTCCGAAAAAATTACTTTAAAACTATGCTCAATTGAAGAATTAATAGAAGCTAAACTCCCTGAACAGCAAAACTGTAGTTATGAAGTTGAAAGTGAAAAAATTACCTCTCCATCATTTCAAGAAGCAGTGAATAGCATTGAGGTACTTAGAAAGTGTTTTGTGCGTCACTTTACTGGAGAAAACACTGTTCAAGGACTTAATTCAATTCACAATGCTCTGCTCCTTGGGACATTATCACTGTCATTACTGCTTATACAGCCATAACATGCTAATTTTGTCTTATTTTTAATTTAATGCATAAAGTATTTCTTATTGCTCTATTAAAAGATACTAGTGGATGCTGATGTTTCAATTTTGCATCCCACTTATTTCTTTGGCTCACACCATAAAACAGTATACAAAAATATGAAATTTAGTACATTTCTAGAGAAATGTTAAGGGAATGTGTTGAAATAAACCATTTTTTGATTTAGATTTCAGCTTAAGAGATATTGAAACCTTGATATGTCAACATGTCATGTGGCAAGATATTTATGTTACATTATCGAGGTAGAGGAAAATTAAAAAAAATAAACTTTTAATAATTTTGTTTCCAATTTGACACGCTTACCTGACAAACATGATTTTTCACCACATGTCGAGTGCAAACCAATATTATGGCGATGTTTAAAACGATACCTGATAAACGAATCACATGTTTATGAACATATTTAAACCAAAACAAAATTGCTTCTTCTACTGCACTAAAATTAGATTTTTGCAATCTTTTTCTTGACAGTTCTGATGTTTCAAAGGTCTTTAAAAAAAATTTTTTTATTTTGCACAAATGTAGCTACAGTTGAATGAGGGATATCATATTCCTTTGCAGTACTATGTTTGACTATTTTGAAGTTTTCTTAAAATTTTCAACTTTAGTTTTCAGTTTAAAAAACTGAAGTTTTAAAGTTGATTTAGACTTTAGTTTAAGCGATATTTAATGTCAAAATCAAAGAAAGAATATTTGAGCTGTGAGTTTACATCCTGGCAACGTCAGACTAACAATGGCAACATCACGAATTTTTGTAGGCATATACCCACATAGTAGAATATTTGCATGACAGAGCCCTTTTTTAAGTTTCAATTTAATTTATTTTTTAATTTATATTCTATTTTTTTATGCAATTTTGAAGTGAAAATTTTATTTTCTGCACCATTTTCCATTCATTTATCTACAAAATATTATCTCTTATTGTTAAAAATGTTTGTATAGTTTTCAACAATGAGAACTATGCCATGCAAAAGAAGTATATGTGAAATTTGGATTACATGCCATTTTAAAAGAGGAATATTTAAACGATTAAAAATATATGTATTATTCAGAGCTTTAATACTAAAGCTATCTATTGTTGAGACTTTCATTGTCATTGTATATCTTTAAAATTTTCAATATCATTGGTTATTGTTACATTTTAAATCAATTAACTGTAGCATGTGTATTTTGAAATATTGATGCATACTGACCAAAATTGGGGAGTTGGTGAGCATAGCAAACAAGCCCCCTCGTTTTATAAATGTTTCTTTTAATTATATATTTTATTGTTTTATACTGCAAAATTTTTTAGTAATTTTTTTTTTCAATGTTTATGAGTGAAAACACATTTTACTTTTCTAAAATTTGATTGTTGTGTCCTTTTATATATAGGTTGTAGTATTTGAAGTTATCCAGCTTCCTTCAGCTAATAATGCTAATTCTGAAGAGCAAACAATCACCATGGTAGACGGTAATACTCTCATGCTAAATGGTGGTGATCCACAAGGCTTTTCTATCATTGAGCAGGCAGATGATACTGTGAATAATTTTCTTTCCCTTAGTGGATCAGTTTCAGATCCAGAAGATGTTGAAAACATGTCTTCATTATCATCTGGTGAATATTCTATTCTTTCTACATAAAAAAATTATGCATTTATTACTTCCCTCCATGTCACTGGAATATTATATGGCTGAATATCTAGTAATTGTCAATTTTGTAATGCTTGAGCTTTGAAATAATAATAATAAATAAGATAGATATTTTTTGCAGTATTTGTTTAGAATACAATCTGTTCTCATTTTTCAACAAAAATATATTTTTCGATGATATTAAATGTAGTTTATGTCATAAAATTACAAATTTATCATTTCTTTCACCCCCCCCCCCCCAACACATGAGTAAATGCATGAATAATGGAAATACATTGTGGCATTTAAGAAATTATAATTTTAACTTATAAAAGACCCTTATTTTTAAAAATTTTAACATTATTATTTTATGAAATTGCTGATACACCCTGAAAATCAGTGACATTATGATATTGTCCGAAAAAATTTTCTTTTCATCCACCAAGTAGCAACAGAAGTGATTTTAAGTTAGATGAAGAACACTATTTAGAATTTTGTTTTACACCTGTTTAAAGTTTTGGATATTTGTTATTAAGAGGCATGTGAAAATCATTATTTGATTACTCATTTTTAATGAGTATATTTATTATCTGTCATTTCTTATACAAAGTTAGTTATTAATGGATAAAAAATAAAAAATGCTGTGTCTCTTGTTAGTGCATTAAGACAAGTTATGCATAATGCATACTTTGTGTCCCAAACTTCTGTATTTCTCTGTGATTTTTATTTTCTTTAGCCACAAATTAGTTACTTTTTAAAATTTATATCCCCAGGTTTTATTTTTATAATTTTCGCTATATCTATTGTTCTATTTATTCTCTATAGAAAGTTCATACTTTTCAGAAAAATTAAATTAAATTTTTCTAAAGTTATTTTAACACTATGTTAATTTGTTTTGTGCAATTAATAAAATATGTAAAAAAAAAAAAAAAAAATAGTATAAGATGTAAAAAAAAAAGAGAAAAATATTCTTTTTAGCCTCCAAGTTTTCTTATTTAAAAATAAAAGTAGTCACTTAAATATTTTTATCCCAATTTGTGAATTTGGCACTCAAATCTGAACGGGTTTGAGTTATGCTTGGCGACTCATTCTCGACTCCATGCAATTCAAGTCTCTTCATAGTTATCTTTGACGTCATCCTCTCGGGGATTGGGCCTGACTGCCTCCCTATTTTTTAAAAAAAGTTTTGAATTTGAAATTTCTGTAATAAAATTGTAAAATTTTCTGTACTTTTTGTGATGTATGCTCAATTTTGAATCTGTTCAAAATGTTTTGTATTTTTGGATTCTCCTTAGATAAACGTAAGTTTATTGATAATTATATTTATGCAAATTTGTTACCTTTTCTGGTCTATATATGAACGATCATTTCTATTTCCATATAGCCACTGATGAAGAGCGTATTTACGCTCGAAAGTGCTCTGGCCTTTTTTAAATTTTGTACGTCTTATAGGAAGTGAAATAAAAACCTTCTATTATAATAATAATAATAGTTTGAAAGTCCAATGAAAGAAAAGTGAGAAGCTGTAACTCGAAAAACCTAACTTTCTAACAAGCCTACAAAATAATATATATATATATATATATATATATATATATATATATATATATATATATATATATATATATATATATATATATATATATATATATATATAACTCATGTTTGTAGAAATTGCAACACCATGAAGGAATCATACGATTGAGCTGAAACTTAAGATATATATATATATATATATATATACACATTATATATATATATATACAAAATAGTCATATTTTTTTTTTCATATTTCTCTAAATTGTAATTTTTTTCAGACATGTAAAACTTGTCCACAAACCCTCGTTTGAAAAACACAAACCAACATGCTGACTGTTGTGTGTGCTAAGGGTTTTTGTAATTCTTTTAACAAATAATGTAAATATGTAATAGTTTCACTTAAAAAGCCTTCCAAGGCATCCATTGACAACATAGTAATATCTGGTTCTTGCCTAATAAACTTTTCGGTTCCACATGATATTTTAATTTTTATTATCTTAACACACTTCTGAAACTTTCTTTCTCTTGATTAACAAAGGAATTATATTCCACAGTCCTTTTTAGTTTCAGATACTTATTTCAAATACAGTACAGTAAAACAACTTAAGCAGCCATCCTATGTACTGATAATAAATGGTTCAAAGGTGTTTAAACTATCTCTCTAGATGCATTCATTCTTATTTTCTAGGAAATTTGAGCACCAAAGTAGTATCCAGCATCAACAGTAAAGTGAATGTGACTCTCAAGAAAAGACAAAAACTTGAAGCAAATCATAAGTTAAACCACAATATTAACAGGGTTTACAGAACTGGCCCTAACAGGAAACCTCGCATTTTAAAAGGTAATTTTAACATTAGGAAGACGTCATCTCCTGACTAATAGTAAAATCCCTTTGTTTCAGTTGTCAAGATGACTGCTCTGGATGTTCCAGTTCTTTAATTGAATTGTGTGTAACTTTTAAACTGAATATGAAGTAGGGGCAAGTGGGACACTTTTCAATTGATTTTTAAAAATGTTTTTATATAATTCTATTATAACCGAAAACGTACCTCATATACATTAAACACATCTGCATAAGACAAAAGTATAATCCATTTCAAATGCCTTATACATAATTATTATATATATTTTTTTTCAGAACCCTTCTAGTGTTCTAAAATGCCCCACCTAGTATGGTACAGTGCCTTCAATGGATAGAATATTATTAATTATCAATTTCTCTAGGACAAATTTTTGGTTATTTAAATAATGAACACAACAGACTTTGAATTTAAGCAGAAACAATTTGATACAATGCACATATTGAACTTGCAGTGAAAATTCTAGCATTTTAACAGATGAAAAATTTAGAGGTTTGTTGAGTAACAAAAGCTTAAATATAATACAATTTCATCAGTTGTCCCTAGGAGCAATATCAAATTATGTAATTTTGCATTGCAAAAAAATTTTACAAGTCCAAAGAATGGGAAAATTTTTATTTTCTTCTCTGATCTAGTCATTTTAGGAGGTATTCCCAAGTCATCAGTTTGCCAACTGTGGCTGCCCCAGTCAGAATTTCTATAGGATCATCTCTTAAATCATGAAGATGTATTTTGTAATTCTAAATAAAGTTCTTGCACCCATTCACCGTTTCCTATGTGGCATAGAATCATAAATTACCTCTTGATTCAGAATACTGAAATGACAGTTACAACTTCCTTCAATTTTTGAAAAATGTATAGTATAAACTTCATGATCAACAACATCAGCACAGGTCCCTTTAAATAATGAATGTCAAAGTTGTTTCTTTCTAACAGATTCATATTCTACTTTTTACAGCAGTACTCTTCAAAATATAAAACCACTGTGAAGCGGAATTTAATTATTGCATGAACACTACATTCCTTTTCAAGCCCTCATTTTTTTCTTTAATTGCAAGTAGAATGAGCCTGCATAGTCTACTTCAAAAACATCAAATACATGTGCCAGAATAATTGTGCAAATGACTCTTAGAAACAATCTGTTTTACACATTTTCTGATTCCAAATAGTCACTATTTTTCTCTCAGTCTTGTCAATAATGTGGACAACCTTGCATGCAGAGCACTCATGCTCTTCAATAATTAATTTTCAAATTATAGCATGGCTTGAAGGTAACAAAATGGGATTTTGAAATTCTTCATGTTCTTCATTGTTAAGAGGTTTTGTTTTTACACGTAACAGACCATCTTGATTTTTAAATGTCTGAATCTTCTTCAAAAGCATGTTTTCATGGAAGGTTGCTTATTGTGTCAGTTTGATAACTGCAACTTCGGCTTATTTATATCCATCACTATAAACAATTGTCCACTTGTCCACTTGTCCACATGAAAGTTATTTGCAAACTGTTACAATATCTTTACAGGATATTCTGAATTATCATTTAGTACCTTTTTTTTTTAATTGATTCTAGATGATATTGAATCACAGAGCTGAGTAAAAGTGGGCTACATGACACCCCAAACACAGCACAGTGATGCTTATAAAACTTTAGTTGACCATTGTCTCCATACAAGCATTTCAAATAATCCTTCTCTTTATGATAAGGGCTTATTTGCAGAAATGCTTTGCGTATATCAGCTGTAATATCAACCTTCATCACGTGGGATCGAGTTAATATTGAGGGAATTGACTTAATAAAGTTTTGTCCTTTTTAAGGCATTCATTAAGACTAGGTGTTGCTTTTTACTTTGCTGAAGCATCAATGACTGGTTTGGTTCTCATAGTACTATTATTTTTTATGACAGACCTATGTGGTAAATAATGACAAGGAAGTTCAATTTCGCTTTTAAGTACTTCTTCTATAATATCATCTTGTTCCCATTCCTTGAAAACTTCTTCATATGCTTCATAAAGTTTTTTTTAATAATAGAAGCTAGTCTTTTCAAAGCTGCTGTGCCTTTTTTGACATTAGCATTGAAGAAATTGAAAAGAAGAAACTTACTTACTATTTAGCCGTGAGAAAAAGAATATATTAATTTTAGCATTGATATAATTAACTGGAATAGAAGAGCAAGATAAAGTGAGACATTACATAAACCAAAAATTTAGATGAAAAAACAATGTTTATTTTAGACTAAAAAAACTAAGAGTTGACTTACAAAATTAACACCCAGGAAAAATGAATAAATAAAGCATGAAAAAACTTATACAAATAACTTAGAAATGCCATAAAAAGAGGCATAATGCTTTAGAAAGCAAGTTTCTGGTAATGTAACACCTTGCACAAATAAAAAAAAAAAAAAAAGAAATCAAATTGCTGGCCCCAAATGAAAAGATAATTTAAATGTAATCTGTACTGATGACAACATGATGGAGCTGATCCTGAATATAGCAGACTACTCTGCTACAAAGTGGGGGGAAAAAAATACCTTTGCTGGCTGTCCAGCCACTAAAATCTTCACCTCACCCATGAGACCACAGATCTTTGCCTCTCTCATGAGGCCACAAATGTTGCTTCTCAGGACTGAGTAACTAGAGGGGGGATCAAATGTAGAAGTTGCTGCCCTAGGCTAGCAGTCACTGCACCTTCAAGACTGAAGTGGCTGGCAGGGGTACACAACCATTTACGATGGGTGTTGTTTGAAAAATTTGGGACTGGTGTTGCAATAAGGATAATGAGGACATCATGCCAGGGTGGAACAGGTGTGGCAGATCTCTGGCAGTGGTGCTTCAAATTCAAAACCATTGTTGCAGTAGGGATGATGAGGACGTTATGCTGTGCTGCCCAGGCATGGCAGATGGCTATGCAAGCACCTTGCTCATACAGGGAAGGACTCAAAATATCTGAAAGGAGTGTTCTATTTAAACTGATGTGAGTTCTCGATGTGGAGGGTGCCTTGCCCTTGAAACTTAAAATGAATCCAGTCACATTGTTGAGATTTCTTGCCTGTAAAAAGATATGTTTAAAAAAGATTTAAAAGCTGCTGCAACCATCCATACTGATGACTTTGGTCCTGACTGCTGAGTGCTCCTCTGCTTGGTGCAAAATCCTAATCTGGCACTACTTTTGGCCACACCAAAGTTCAAATTTAGGTTGCCATGGGTCCAGCCGCTAGCTGGTAAACACATCTTGGCAAATGAATCAATTCTATCTTCCATGCACTCACAGATTTTAAAGAGATTGGTAATCTGATTGTCTGTTTGGAAAAATTAAGTACCTATCTTGAAAAACAGAAGAAAATAAAATTTATACAACCTAAAATGGGCGAAACTCTGGGGTTTCAAAGGCATAATGTAAAAGCAATCTGTGTAAAGTAAATAAAATGAAAACAAATAAATAAATAAAAGGTCTTTTTATACTTGGCCTAATAGAACACCACACACACAAAAAAAATCTTTATGTATACCAAGGACAAAAGGAAAAAAAAAATCCACAAAATGTTAAAGGATCAATGGCAATCTGATGAGTATTACTGACAGGAAGAGAGCATGTACATGTTCTCTTCAACTGAGAAAATAGAATAACATTTTGCGAACAGATCTGATAGAGCCATATACTGTACAGGCAAAGAGAAAGAAATTAACTTGCTGCCTCCAAATGAAAAGAGAATGTAAATGTAACCTGTACTGTTAACAACATGATAAAGCCGATCCTGGACTTTGCCTGGCACAAAGGGAAAATAAAAAAAAAAATACTTGCCAGCTGTCCAGCCATTAAAATCTTTGCCTCTTCCATGATGCCACAAGCATTGCCTCCAAGTATTGGGTACCTTCAGGGGCAGTCAAACATGAGTTGCTGTCCTAGGCTGGCAGTCGCTAGGCACTTCTAGACTAGAGTAGCTAGGCATAACAGTTCCAGACAGGTGTTCATTCCAGAATAGTAGTGGAAAATGTTGTAAATGCCTATATTGATTTCTATTCGAACTCATTTTATGTTTTATTTTAATTTCATAGTAGCTGCAGAGAAACCAAAAGTTATGAAAGAGCAGCCAGTGATAATGGAACTCCCAGATGAGTCTACAATATTACAAAGAGAAAAAGATCTAGAACATGCTAAAGAGTTACAAATACGAAAAGATTTTGATGAGTGCTTTGGATTTGAAGTATGTTTTTGATAACTTTGAATTAGATTAAATGTGTAATGCATTTTTTTAGGTATTTATTGAAAGTTGGTGCACTAGGCTGTAAAAGTGTTCTGACCAAAAAAATTTTTTTTGCATTTTAGAAGATGCAAAAGAGTTTTATTAAATTTCTATTTATTAAAAATTGTTCTAAAATTACTTGAAAAATAATAGTTGTGATTAATTATTTGAAATTTAATCTAGATACTTTTATTAATTGTAAAAGCTAAGAATTTTTTTAATTTCAGAAGAAGAAAAACCTTTAGATTAGTATTTCCTTAAAATGTAAGATAAAATATAATTATGCTATAAAAACTTTCATTATAGCATTTCTTTTGAATGTTCAAATGGCACATGTGAAAGCAGAAACAGTTTCAATAAGTATTTTTTATCGAGATACTCTTGAAAATCCCTTTGGACTAATCAACATTAGGTGATTGAAATTCTGTTGTCATTTGTGAATATATATATATAAAGAAATGAAGCTAATAGATTTATACATGAATAACTTCTATTGTACATTTATAAGCTTCTTTCATGTTTGAGTTTATAATATTTTATAATATATATATATATATATATATTATAAAATACATATATATGTATATGTATATTATCTGACTCTCCAAAGAAAGAATCTGAAAAATAAATGCTTTGTTAGTCAACAGCATATGGAGATTGAATGAGGTATCAACCAGTTTCAAAGGTGAAAGAGAGCCTTCTTTGTCAGAATCACCAGTGCCAACAAGAGCAAGCATGCATGTATCTCACATGTATGTGTCACACAGATTGTATACAATTTATTGGCTGATTTTTCAGACCTGCTCAAGTAAAAAAAAATTAAAATCTAGCTGTTTCAGTTCTATGTGTATAAACTCTAACATATTTATTTTAACTTTGAAACTTTTAACATAATGACTGTCATGTTATTCAAGAAGTGTTTTACCTAAGCAGACCTTCTCTTCAGGTGGGTCCCAAAATCTCATTTGATATTATCACAATTTTTCTCAATTATGTAAATAATTATTTGTCTATATTTCCAGAAATCATAAAATGCAGAAATACTAAAATAATTCAAAAGAAATTCTGATTGATAGTGCACCCAGAAAGCATTAGTAGGGATCCCATTATAAAATTTAAAAAATATATATATTAAAAATTAAAGGTGTTTTTCTACCATGTCAAAACGATGCTGTCAAAAGCAGTTCTAAATGAAATTTTTGGGTACTCTGGGCTATCTGTAATAGTGTCCCCACATGGAGACTATCTGGTCACAGTTGGCTTGAGTCTAGAGAGGGCTGATTTTTATTGTTGGGCCCTGAGCTCCGGCCTACTTATCCTCTCTCCTGTGATCAAAGTAAAAGTATAGAAACTGTAAATATATTTATCAAAATATATAAATTTGTTTTTAAATTTATTTTGAAATTAGTATATTTTAAATGAACTTTTATATTTTAAATTTGTGTAAATTAAAATAAGGAACTAAAGTACTATCATAATTGCAAAGTGGTTATGAAATTATGTGATATCATAGGGTCCCGCAGGAAGAGGTCTGCTTAGGGCCCATCCCACATCACATACATCTGCCTCTTATGTCATCTGTATATAGGGTACATATATTCTAATGAGGTCGTGTCATCCATATGTAAATGGGCCATGGACAATGTTTCAAGAGCAGTAATTGGATCACTTGTATATGACTGACAATCTTATTCACTGGATTATGAATGATAGAGGGGGGAAAATTAGCAAACTAATTAAAAGCAATATACAATTTTGAAATATTTTTACAGTTTGAGGTCAAAATGCAGCTGTAAATGTGACACTTAAAGTGTTTAGGTGGGGATAAAATTGAATAGGTAATAGATTAGAATTGATTTTTAAGTATTATGTTTAAATACTCAAGAAATTGTGATACTTGTGTAAAAATGGTCTGATAGAATTTTTATTGAATGAACCTGCCTGTTATCATGTTAAATAATTATTTTAGTAATTTTTTTTCAAAACAGTCAAATCCTCTTATAACAAAATTGTAAAGCTGTGTTGAAAATTCCCATTAAAATAAACTGGTGTATAAAATTATCTTTACATGCACAAAAGCACCGATTTCGCAACAACTGTTCAATATAATTAAATGTTTTTTTTTATTTTTTTATGATGATGATGATGATACATAGCATCCTAACACTTAAATACAAACTGAAAAATTGAATATGAATGCATATAAAACAAAACTAATTATGAAACAATTAAAATTGAAATAATGTATGACAAAGAAATTTTTGAAGCAATTGAATAACTTGGATACAAATGCAGACTTTTGACATTAATAGGGAATGTGACCGTCCCTAACTCATGCACATATCTCAACATGATTTAATTTTCTCCATAAGGTAGTTAATTCAAGTTTGGGGCAGTTAGTTCTACTCCTCCAGCAATGTGGTTTTCAAGGCATTACGAGATCTAGGAGGAGAAATTTCGATGTGTAATAGCTCTTCCAAGAGCACCCCCATAGTTTATCATCTAAGTTTGTTCGATGTGGATCACTCACTATATGACTCTTTTATCTGGGAACAGATTCAATTTCACTAACTACAACATTTAATAGCTTCACAGCATTCACTAACGTCTTTTTTTAAGAGAAGTAATAATATCAGACAACTTTGAAAAAGTATGCTTGAATGAAAGTTAAATCATAATGAATGGAATATTTAGATAGTATTTGTTTTGCAATTTGTATTGAGCTGGATTCTTCTTCATCTAAACTAGCATTCTTCAACCTTTTTACACCAGTGAACCGGCGAAAATAGGAGAAATATTTCACGGACTGGTTGATGGCTAAGACAGAAATAAAAACCAATATAGATAGTATTTTATTTATTAAATCTAATGTTATAAAATTACAAATTTTGGTTAATGCGACATCTGCTGCTGCTTTTTTGTTAGAAAATTTTATATACAAGGTTTCAGTATTGTCTCTGAGAGACGAAGTGCTGGATTAACATCCATTTGACTTCTCTATTTGGTTTTTATTGCTGACATAGCTGAAAAGTATTTTTACACAAATGGAAAGTCGAAAAATGACCAACAATTTGATAGCTTTATAACTGAGATATAGATATTCTTTTTCGGGTGATAACCAAAATTGAGACAAATTTTATGTCTGGACACTAGCGTGACATCAGAAGACAACTCTATCAGCTTTTCTTTCCACGAAGATCAAGTGTGCATGATTCAAGAAGGGATTATTAATCCAGAGATTACCTTTACAATGATCCTCATTTTCAGGGAAATAATTATTAAAGTTTTTAGCTAATGCCCTAATATGTTGATTTCTGTCTAAGCTCTTTACTTCAAAATACTCATCAAGAGCATTAAATAGCTTTGAACTAGTAGCCCATCTAGGTAAGTTAAGGCAACAAAGAAGTTTTTCTTTCAAAATTTCAGAACATACTACACACCAACATCGTGGCAATAGTTCACTTCCAGGGGCTACAATAAAACTAAGCTTTAAATACTCCTTATCGTAATGCCTAACAAAGTTTCTTTTTCTGATTTATATTGTATGTTCCGAAGTATCAATATATTTCTTTTTCATTTAAACTTGAAGCATTAGTACTTAGCATACTTATTGGTACCATCACTACTTTTCTCATGAATATTGTCCTTGCTTCTGTCTCCATTTTGTAGGGTTTCAAATTCTACGAAAGAAATAACTTGTTTTCAGAAATACCACATATTATAAAACAATATACATGAGTGCTATAAAATAAGAATTTTTTTGATGTTTCGTCAACAGGTGAGCTGATGCAATGCTGGCATTCAGCGGCGATGCACTTCGCCTATACTCGCTGTGTGCAGCGTCCTGTTTGCCCCTCAACAATGATGAACCATATAGCAGCCTGAATCATATAGCAGCTATGTGATTCAGGCAAAAATTTTTGCAGACCGGTACCAGTCCGCAGATCACTGGTTAAACAATACTGATCTAAACTATTAACAATATGCTAAAGAAACTCGTCTAAAAATATTCCATTTTCTTTGCAAATGTTTGTCATATAGTTCAATTGCAATTTTTTTAGGAAAAACGTATATAAACCAATTTGGGCCAATATATGCTTAAAAATGCATTAAAAAAGTAAGGCATTTTCTTCAAATATAAGACAAAAAGATAAAGAGAAGTATTTTAAAGGCATTTTGTCGTAACTTCCTGACTTTGCTGATTACTATATAACACTATCAGCGTTCAGACTAGACTATAAGAATCTCTTATATTTTTTTAAAATCTCGCGCAATAAATATCAGTACACAAGATTTTCTTGCTATTTAGAACTTTTAAAGTTTTCTCGACCTTCCCTTTCTTTGAGTTTTACCATATAGCCAATTGCTGATCTGATATTGATGATGTAAACAAAGAAAATAATTAAAGATCATTGAAAGTAAATCCAGTATTGCTTATTAGTATTCATGGGCTGTTTAAAACAAATTGATAATCAATTCTTTCCCACTCTTTAGAAATTTCCAGAAGGGTTTTCCTTTCCCTTACATTGACTTGCACCATATTCTAGCTATTCAAAAAAGACCAATAATGTAAACAAAAGGTCATAACTCATAATACGTATTAGTGATAAAATATTATTTGATTCCAAATTCATGCAGCATTACCAATATAGTACCAATTTTATACAAGTAACAGTTTATTTTAAATTTGTATGAATACCCTTTAATATATTAATAAACATAGATAACCCTTTAATATATTAATAAACATAGATATAAAGTAATTCTGTCTTAGTATATCAAAATTTATCTCAAGAATTTCACAAGGGAAAGAAATCTCACTCATCTTTATTTAGTACGAATCATGTCCTAACAAAATGCAGTTACTATGCAGCCTCTAACCAAATGCAATTACTTTACAACACCCTAACAAAATGCATATTTTATATGAACTCATAGCAAAATATACCTATCACATAGACTATGAAGTTCATTATATTTTGAATTAAATTAATAATTTCAACAAAGCGACAAGGATTATGAAAAAAATTAAATTTTATTTTCAGAGACATTGAATTATTGCCAACTTAGTGGCGTTTCCTAAAATTTGTCAAGCTGTTGATATGCTAAATTTTTTACTAAGATAAACAGAGATATCAGTATTTTTTGTGTGCACATTCCTTATTTTAATTTTAATTTATATTTTTAGTATATACTCAGTATCATGTTTGAACATATAATTTTTGTTTATTTATTTTTTATTTGATTAGGACAAAGATGAAGATCTACTCACTATGTCTGGTAGTTCTGGTTATTCTTCATTCCATTCAACACTAGTGCAAGATATCTCTTGATCAAATTAAAGCTGTAATTCATGTAATCAAGCACATTAACCCTGAATTTGCAGCCATGCGATATTCATGAATGTTGCATATGAGGATTATTGGACTTCTGATTATAGCTTCTGTAAATTATGTCATATGCACACTGGAAATGTGCAAGTTGAGACATTTTTGTTGCATCATATTGCGCATGGTAGTGTTACTTTAATCAGTCCCTACCACTCTGGGTGTTTTATTTATGAACAATGGAGAGATGGTTTTAAAGTGATCAAAGGCATGTTTTGATTGAATATAGATGTTTCTCAATTTTGATTTTGCATATATTCTTTATACTTTGTAATTTATTGTACAGGAATCCTATTATATTTCTATATATTTCATAAAATATTGTACATGAATGACTTGTTTTACATGTTAAAATTTTCAGTAGAAATTGTCAGTTATCAAAAGTTGCTTATGAAATAAAGCCATGTACACTCTTCTCTTTATAATGGATCGTTTCTAACTCAGATATGTATATTTAAGTGTCAAAACAAATTTAATTTGCAGTTAAATATTTTTAAGTAACCACCTGGTGTTCCGACAAATAATAGGCATATAATAGGGATGCTTTTTAGAAAAAACAAAACAAAATTGATGTTATTACCTATTATAGATAAGAGAGTTATAGATAAATTTAAATAAAAAGTGTATATTACATAATTTTATTATATGCATTAAATTATCTACAACAATGATTCCCAATCTTTTTGTTTAGAGGATCTCTTAAAATATTTTGTAAAATCTCACCTGCTTGTTTGACACATATTTGGTTCGACAGGCATTTATTACAAAATAGACGTGTAAAGCAGTGGAGTTCATAAATAATAACTAACTCAAACTTTTGAATAAAATATTGCAAGAGCACTTTTTGCCTCTTTCTATTTATTGATTACTGTTAATAAGAAAATGACTAGCAATTTTGCTTTGCATCTGACTTACTTGTTCCAAACAAACGTTGCGTATATATTTTGTAATGATTTTGTGTTAATATAATTGTTTTTCAAAAATTTTATTTGGCAACCATATAAGTAGTTGGCAGAAATGTTAGAAATGCTCTTTTCTGCCAAATAAATTCCTTGCCACTACAAAAATTTCACTCTTCAACAAAATTTCTCTTGTAAGTAAAACTCTCAATGCTTAACCCTTTCGCGACGAGTGGCACGCCCACGCGCCAGCTGTGAAGTTGCATTCAAGGACGAACGGCACTTCCGCGGGCCGGAGGAAATTTTACCCTAAAAGACGACTGGCACGTATGGGTGTTTCTATGTGGAACGTTTTAGTTTGAATGTATTTGTCTCCTAGATGGCGCTAAATGCCCGTGGAAGCAACTTAAATGTATTTTGTAGATGTTTGACCTTGGCACAAGGAGAATCCAATGAATTATTTCTCCATTTGGAGCGGTGAAACACATGGTTCTGTAAAGTAAACATAGCACTTCTCGTAGCATCAACAATTTTATAATTGAGTTCGGGGTCTCGTTCTGATTTTGTCTTTTATTGATTTGGTTGTTGAATTAGAGGAATATAAGAGAGGTTTTTTTTTTGAGTGGGTGGGGGAGGGGGGGGGGGGTAAAGGAATGTGTGGCAATGAAATGATTAGGTTATTTATGTTCTCATGGAAAGGAAGGCTGGGATTTCGTTAATATATCCCATCGAAAAGGTCCAGATATGGAATAAAAATATATAAATCGTCAGAATCGGAATGAGGCCATAAATGGAATTTCCTTGTGTATACTGGAAAGGACACGGGATTATCAAGCTCTGATGGTGGGTATGGAGAATGCGTTGTGAAAACACTTCTAAGTGAACTTTCAGGAAAATGATATACTTTGTATTTGGATAAATTTTTTACCTCTCCTGTACTTGCAAAGTATTTGTTGTTTAAGAATAAGCATATATGTGGTACAGTTTTAAAAAATCGGAAGGACATGCCAAAGAATTATCCATCTGTACCTAAAACATATATACACTAAAATTTTTAATATTTTGATAAAAGAAAATTTGAATAAAAAATATACATCAAATAGAAAATAAGTATTTCCTTTTTTCCTGAAAAAAGTAGAATGCTGTGTTGAACGGGTGATTTTTAGTGAATTTTTTTCGAGAGTAAGGCTTAGCGCAAAAAAGTAGCCGTCTTTTACACACATTTCGGAAACGAAGCGCTTCGTCCTTTGGGCCACGGTAGTTTCGGAATGCCGCCGTCCCGAAAGGGTTAAATTTAACTATTATGTGAAAATCTGACCAAGTTAAACTTTCAAAATGCTTCATTGTTTTATTAATAGATCATGTTAAAACCATAATAATTTAATTTTTTTTTTTTACTTTTTTACTAAAAAAGTTGCAAGTTGTACTTTTTGAAAACTTTTGTAAATTCTTGTGGAGCCCCTGCACAGGCTCCCAGAGTTCTACAGAACCCGGTTGGGGATTGCTAATCCACCCTATTAGAATGTGTTTCCCCATGTGTCAATCCAGAGTATGCAGAAAGTAGAAGTTTGTCTTAGATGTGGATGTACAGATCTTATGATCAAAGTTTTAGAATAAAAATATTTATTAAGTTTTCTTTTAAATTTTTGGAAAAAGTTGCCCACAAACCCAAAATTCTCTAACCTTAGGCTATCCAGGGAATTAAAAATTGGATTTCTTGTTTTAAAAAAATGTTGTTTATTTTAAATGAAAGGCAAGGATTTTGAGATAAAAAGCTGTGTGTTAAAATTAAAAAAAATAATAATAATAATAATTATTTGCAATTAATTGGCAAAATTTTTCGAGACATAGACCATTTTGCTTAAAAAATAACCCAATATTATAAAGTTTGTCATGAAAAAACCTTAAACAAAGTCAAGGAGAAAAATTCTGTTGATAAAGGATAGACTGGGATCAAAAATTCAAAATTCTAATCTTCTCAATCTTATATTAGTTATATGCTTCAAATTGGATAAAAGTATATTTCATGTGTTGGGTTATACCTTTGGATATTTAATTATTTTAGGAGTTTTGCTTTTTGTTTAAATGTGTTCAGGGGTCTTATTTACATAGCCATTCTCTTTTAGTTATTCATCTTACAATTGTTTAGGTTTTTGATATTCTTTGTTCAAATAGGTTCTTTTCAATAGGTTTTGTGTTAAAAACGGCGAAAGTTCGTTCTTTTTAGGTTTTAGCAATTTAAATTTATTTAAATTTGCTAATTTGCAATTCCATTTATTGCCCTTTTTATTCCCTTTAATTTGATTCCAAATTTATTGCCCTCGGTTAAAAATTGGTTAATTCATCGCAATTTTACAGTTTTATTCTATTTTCAGCTTTTTAAATATTTCAGAATCGTCCATATTTAAATTGTTGCCGAATTCGTATTTTCCAAATCGTTTCACTTCATTTCTTTTTAATTTTCGTCTGCTCTGAAATTCCATTTCTCTTCTTTAAAATTTCGAGTTTTTAATTGGTTGACCGTAATATTAAAATCGTCTGTCATTAATTATTTTATCGTTCATCGATAATTTTGTTTACAATCTGTGGCAGCGATGTTTCGCAGTATATAAGCAAAATCGCGCACTTTTTCGCTCTCACCTCTTTTGCTCTTTCCTCTTCTGTTTATTGATTAGAACCTGAGATGTGATCTGTCAAAGTTGTTGTTTTCAGCGCTTCGGCGCGAGCCGTAGTTCGAATTCGGCTTGAAATGTATCATTATTCCCGGCTCTGATGTGTGTTTTGTTTTTCAAAATGTAAATTGATTTGTTTAGTTTATGATCAATCAGCAGTCCTTGCCGCAGTGCTCTCTGGCGTTGTTTTTGTCTGGAAGCTACGACGGAATGAAGAGTCTAGATAATTAGTTTCATATCATTTAAATAATGATCCAAGATGCAAGATTCCGCAATAACCCAGGTTCGAATCCTGGTCACGGCACCAACTGTGGGGGGGGGGGGGGGAAAGAACTTTTATGAAATATCAAAGAACATTCTGAATATTTCTGGACCATACCTAAACTTGTTAAGTATCTAAAATCTGAAAGTACTCTGAAATACTTCTGAAAATATGTCTGAAATAAACTCTCTATAATATAAACCATTCTAAGTTCCTAAAACCTGAAAACATTCTAGAAATAAACTGAAAGTTGACCTATTGACCAGTTACCCTAAGTGTACAAATATGTACTCTACATGTAATTAAATGGAACTTTCCTAAAAATAAAAACATTAAAAGTAAAAGAAAGAACACAGATTTTAGGTTTTCAGAAATCTAACGTTTATTAAAATTTTAAACTTTATTTTAAAAGAATTTTTAAAACATTTTACATCTCATTAACTAAAATCAAACATCTTAAATAATAAAAATAAATGGAATGGCCGGTCGTATAGTGGTAGAAAAACGTTAGAATATTAAATTTTAAAGTTAACAATATTAAACTTATTCAATTATTTATCAAAACTAAAATTTGGGATAAAAGAACATAAGTTAGCCAAAAGGGAATTTAGAACATCCTAACAATAATCCACAGGATTCGCAACTTAAAATTTATAAGTGAAAGGGGTCTTAGTCATGCTAATTTAATTAAATTTTAAAATAGTCTAAACTGCAGAAACAATTAAAAATTAGAATGCAAAAGATATCACCCATAAATGGGAAAACGCTGAACGGCAGTAATAAAGTCCCGAGCACGAAATCGATGTCAGTCATCATCAGCTTGGGTGCAGTCCCTTCCTGCTCCAGAAAAGGCCAAACGGAGAAGTACCTCCCGTAGGGCATCGGTACATCAAGTGAGTCCAACCATTCAAGTGGAATATGGTGCTCCAAAACTCCGCGAAAAGAACACTCCCAAGGCCTGATCTGCACAAAAACGGGCAGCTCCTTCACATCATAAAATTCTCAGCCGAGAGTAGCAGAGCGCCAGTGGACATCGCTCGGAACAAAAGAACAAATAGCTCCATCATCAAAACCGTGAAGTAAGCAATTGGAGGTCGGGTCCTAGGACTCGGAAAATTTAAACTACACAGTTCACTATGAAAGAACAAATCCGACCTCCGGAACTAAACAATTATTCCAAAGACGCCGACGATACTTCAGTAGACATCAATCACTTCGCTCGCAACGTTATTTCAAGTAAATAACTCTCTGCTATCAGGATACCACACACATTACAGGCAGGCCGGGAAATAAAACGTTCGTTCCTCAGAACGCATGCCGCATTCGAATTTCGCTCGGCTCGCGCCGAGGCGCTGAAAACAACACTCTATAGGACTACATCCTGGGTTCTAATTCAGAAGGAAGAGAAAAAAAGAGAGAGCGAAAAAGTGCGCGATTTTGCTTATATACTGCGAAACATCGCTGCCACAGATTGTAAACAAAATTATCGATGAACGATAAAATAATTAATGACAGACGATTTTAATATTACGGTCAACCAATTAAAAACTCGAAATTTTAAAGAAGAGAAATGGAATTTCAGAGCAGACGAAAATTAAAAAGAAATGAAGTGAAACGATTTGGAAAATACGAATTCGGCAACAATTTAAATATGGACGATTCTGAAATATTTAAAAAGCTGAAAATAGAATAAAACTGTAAAATTGCGATGAATTAACCAATTTTTAACCGAGGGCAATAAATTTGGAATCAAATTAAAGGGAATAAAAAGGGCAATAAATGGAATTGCAAATTAGCAAATTTAAATAAATTTAAATTGCTAAAACCTAAAAAGAACGAACTTTCGCCGTTTTTAACACAAAACCTATTGAAAAGAACCTATTTGAACAAAGAATATCAAAAACCTAAACAATTGGAAGATGAATAACTAAAAGAGAATGGCTATGTAAATAAGACCCCTGAACACATTTAAACAAAAAGCAAAACTCCTAAAATAATTAAATATCCAAAGGTATAACCCAACACATGGTAATGAGTAATGTGTTTAAAAATCAAGTGATTCAGAGTGAAAATGAAATATTTTCATTTTATTTTGTTGAATTCTCTTGGGAAGCAACCAAGAATGTTTTAGATTCACTTATTTTGCTCTAATCATTTTCATGTGGCATGGTACTATAGGGAGGGGGCAGGCCAGGACAGTACGTGGATGCAGTAGATTGTATTAGGAGAAAAAAAATATTTTACTTTTGTTACAGGTCAAATTAAAAGAAAGAATTGGGTAATTTCATTTCTGCTATCATTGGCTATGACTACCGAGAAAAGTAACTGTCGGCTATGGGTACTGCAACTAGTTACTCTTTATAATTTATTTACATAATAGTTTAAAAACACTCTTCAAAGACGAGTTTTAGTTTCATGTTTTGGTGACATTATACTCAATGCTTTTAGGAGAAGGAGAAAATATGTACACAAGTAAAAGTCTTACAAGAAAAAAAAGCTTCATAAGAAAGATAGTATAAGTGTAATACTAATTTTCACTTCTTCCATTCTATCACAAATGGTTTACTTTTGAGTAGAACTTGTCCAATGGTCAAGTGGATATTCCTGTGAGAGGCCGAAATGCTTTTTCTTTTTTCAAATGAACCCTGAATTTTACTACACCTTATAGATAATAGAGAAGATAGAAATAGATAACAGAGGAGAATAGAAATAGCTAATAGAGAAGATTAGAAAGAAAAGGAATAAATTCTTGGAATTGTGCTTTTGGGGAAACTGTGATGTAAAGAAGAAAAATATTTTTTGCCTTGCCATTAAAACTTTCTGGTCAATTAGAGGATTATGTGTAGTCACTTATTGATGGTAAAATTAAGATATCTAGAATTTCAAATCTGTTCTAGAAAAAGTGGTTGCCAAGATTAGTGGTCACTTAATAAAGGTGGTTGCTAAAAGAGCTTTCACTGTGTCTGTTTCACCCCATAATTATAATATTATCCAGTTATACTATGGTTTAAATATATCTCATTTTTCTCATCAAGAAATTAATTTGCTTTTTAAAATATATCAATACAGATAACATATTGTTAAGAACAAAAATATAAAGTAAAACTATGTATGAGGAGCATAGAATGTTAGGTTTTGTTTTTTCTCCAGTACTGTAATAAAAAAACTATATGTTAGTTCTTTTCTTTATCACTGCATAAAATATTACTCCTAAATTCATTCAATAATTTTATTTTGTCCTTATTGATATCACTTTTCAGAATGATCATAAATGTAAAAAATTGAGAGAAAAATGAGACCACCACAAGGACCCACCATAGGATTTCTCAAAGCTTGGAATCATACTTCCAGTGCAACAACCAACATAGATGAACTTGTTTCATATTTGTTAGTACTCTGTAGCACTACATAGCTGATAAATGCACAAACAGCATGAAAACTTGTTATACCCATAATTTTGCAAACTTCTATAATGATCAAAATCAGGCATATCACACAATTGGCTAAAATGTTATGAAGCTTGAGCTCAAGCTGCACTGGTTAGATTCATAGTCATATTTTATTGCCACTTCTACCAGAGTAGTTATCAGTGTTCAATGCTGCAACCCACTAACAAGCATGGAATTGATCCATCAATGTTGCGAGCATGATTCCAAGCTTTAAGAATGCCTCCTATTGGTGGATTGCATGACTATGACTCTGAATATTGCAACCTTGTGTAGTCTTAGCTTAATCTTCTATGTATGCAAAACTGGCTGCATGATACGACTGACTTGGTCATTTATTATAGAGGTTTACAAAATAGTTATCAGCTATTGTTACTCAATACTGATATTAATTGCTGCACTGTGATCAAACTTGGGAAACTGCAAATATTAACTAAATTGAATTAAAAGTTACTTTCTAGAAAAGTAACCAAGTTTAAAATTATAATACAGAAAAAGCAATTGACAAAAGTGAAATTATACAAAAAAAAAAAAAAAAAAAAAAAAAAAAACTGACTGCACCACTTTAATCATTCTTTTCTAGTCTTAGCATTCAAAGAGATACAAACTCATGGTACCTGGACATAGAGTCCTTTCACACACAGTCTTTCCCTCACAATATTGGTAGATATCAACTTTCTTATTGTGGTGGTAACCATTAATTGAAGATACACTTTTCAAGATCAAGTACACTTTTTTTAATTCTCATGGAAGGATGCATTTATTTGCAAGATGGTATGTATAAAACAAAATTATGTACTTTATTTTTTCTTTAGCTGAATATTTCAATTTATCCTTTTTTGACCCTCTAGTTTTCCAAAAATTAACGGGTTAAAACTATTGTGTTAATATTCCTATAGTATGAAATCTGTAGTACATCTTCAGTATGAAAATTACATGTTAAAGGTTTATTTTGTCTGATAAAGAACTAAAATTATAATTTTAATTGGTAAATCTCATCAGCTAAGTTTGATGCACACCTTGAAAATTCAAAAACTTCTGGAAATAGATAATCTCTTTTTAATATTTTGTACTTTGAACAAGATTGAGTACCTTTTCTCAAATGTTTCATGATTCACACCAAATTAATCATACTAAGATAACTTGATATGAGTTATTCTATAATGGATTTAGATGTAGTGTAATGTAAATTTGTCATGCTGAAACTGCACATTTAAGACCAGAATTGTCTATATAGATATAAAAATGTTAGAAAACTCACAGGAACAGCAATGTACTGCAAGCATATCCACTCATACTTTTTATCGACTTACTAAACATACAATATAAATTGTCTTGTGTCAGAATAAAAGAAATTGAATCTCAGAAGCTTTTTTATTATAACTTTTTTTTGCATAGTCTCTATTTACAGTTGCTGATATTCAGAAGAAAATTTGTAACAAATTAGAAAATGCCAAGTCAGCCCTATGTATAATCACCAACTTACCACTTTACTCATGCATTGCATGTCGAGTCACATGATTCTTGGAAACAGCTATTATATATTCTAAAATAGACTGTCAGAAAAGAGTTAATATTAACTTTGAAAATTTACTGCAACACAGCCTTCTTAACTGGACTATGATCAATAAAATAATTGCAGTGAGGAATAAATAAATCTTATGTTATAGTTTGTTTGAGTCATTCTGTCCTAACACTGAAGAAAGCTTGTATCAAGACAGCACTTCTGACTAACTTTTTTTTTTCAATAATAGCAATTGAAATAAATTTTCAGCTGATTATTTTTGTGTAATAGTTATAATTCTGTAATAATATTTAAAAAATAAGGTATAATCACATGGCATCACTTTACCTTAGTATTAAAATGTAAACATGACCACATGTTTAGTCATTTTAAAATATTTTAAAGGTTGTTTTAAATAGTTTGAGTAGTTAAGTATTTCTGTAGTTATGCTCTGAACAAAACACAATAAATTTATTTTGAACAAAGTTTTGTCATATCTGTTCATTATTGTGAGTATGTGAGATATGAATACCAGCCAAAGTAAAGGGTGAATTGTATTGAAAACTTGGTTTTGCTGAAGATGTGATAAGCCACTACAGCCTATTTGTGTCCTACCAAGTTTACTTACATAGTGTACATATTTCCTTGAAGTAATACATTAAAACATGAGTTGCTAACATTTTCACTGTGACAGGTGACTTTTTCTTAATAAAAGTTTTAGACATGAATGGGCTTTCTTACATACATAGTATATACAGAGTTTAATACAAATCTCCTATGTGGACTACCAGGGAAACCTTCCTTTCTATAAATTTTGTAATGAGGTCTATATTTAGCTTTTTATACAAAGTAATTGTTTTCTATCTATCAGTTACCTTACTTAACATGTACATCAATGATTGTCTCACCAAACAAATGTTATATTGTATCTGAATAAATTAAAAAATATATAGATCAGTTTTGGAAATAAAATTTATGAAACAATGATTAAATGTCTTGTACTTTTGAAAGGGTGACTTGTACTAGTATCCAAAGATTTATTTGGAATTCATTATTTTGTTGCATTATTGCTTTAGTTTCTATAAAGTAAACAACAATATGTTAAAAAATTAACCATTTAAAATGATTAATTTTAATATTTAAAGTTTACATTTTAAACTTTAAATATTAAAATTAATTTTAAAATGAAATAAAACATTTCAATATTTAAATTTATTTGAAAAAAAAAATTATATAAAAGCAAATGCAAACTTCAAAATATAAATATATGAAGATAAAAATATTTCAAGTACATAAAAGTAAAACATTTCAAAGCATAAATATTTTACATCTGGAATACTTTGCTTCTCATAAGCCCCGTTCACATGCACAATTTAAAGCCGGTATCATAGCCGTATTTCGACTGTGTCACCGTTCACATGTCCAAGCGGGAAAAATACTGGTTCGAAAGGAGGTATGATTTCCTTCCTTCTTATTTGAGGGAACGAAGGGGGTAGATTGGGGATTTTTACCCACAATTCCATTCGCGCAACTGCGATTTCATGAAAAACATGGCGGATACTGAGATACCTCATGGACCTTGTTTTCAAATTCTATCTGAAGATTGAACAATAATGATGAATTTATAGCTTATTATATAGATTATTTTGCATTCATTACACGGACTTATTAACGAATTAAACGGATTGATCCTTATTATACATCAGAATTTCATGAATGGAGAATCCTACTGAAAAAGACTGATGCGGGTATGTACATTTTGTTTATCTGAGCTAACTGTTATATCATGAATTAGAAATATTTGTTACTCGATTTCAGGATAATTTTTATAGAAATGTTTGTTTCTTAATTGCAAAATGTATACAATTAAGTGTTAGTTAAAAATCGTAAGCCAGTTGATTTTCCTTTGAAGCAGCAACTTTAAAATATAATGTTCTGTTTCTTGGGCAAATTTTCTGGATTTATCTAAGTAGTTTTTAACAAATGATAAAAAGATTTTCTAGTTTTATATAAGGAGAATGTATATTAGATAAATCTATCTTAATACTCATTTATTTTATATTGTTAAAAAGGAGTATAATGTGTTTATATTTAAATGAATATATGTTGTTAATTATTGTAAATAAATTAATTATACATTATATTTCAAGTTTGATTATTTTAGTTTTGTATTCTAAGCTTTTACATATCAATGCGAAATGTTCCATAACTTGAGAGGATTTGATTATGATGCCAATATTATGATTCGTAGAGAATTGCGTTTTATAATTATGTATATCAATAACAAAGTAAAATGTTTCAGGCATTCAAAATAACTTTGCATACATACATTTTGCAATAAACTGAACTGTGTAAATTAGCTTACAAAATGCTCTCCCCCCCCCCCTTAAAAGAAGAAAGAATACTCCATGATTGCTAGTATCAGAAATATAAATTATTTTTATATATTTTAGATACTAACTACATATGAAGACGATTTTATTTTATTAATTTTATTTTTGGATTACTTAGAGGACCACCTATTTTACATATCAATGAAACATGTTCATCATAAGTATTTTTTATACTGCTATATTAAAAACATTATTTTTAATTGCGGTATTAGTGGTATATGAGATTTTTTGTATCTGGGCCATGCAGTATGGTCTTATGTGTTTTTAATAAAAAAATGAGCTATACCGATTTTGTAATAGTTAAAATGTATTCGGTATAAATATGCATATTTTTTTCTCTATGCCAACTTCTTATATAGATTTGTCTTGAATAAAGTTTCTTAAAATGGTGTTACACTTTTTCCACTAATTCAAGTTTATACGTCATAATTTAGCTTAAAAACGAAGATTAAATGAGAAAAACTTTCTTTTTTGACTTTTAAGAATGAATTCTTTAAACAGTTTCATGGAATAAAACATTTATTTATATATATATATATATTATACAATAAGCATATATTTATAGTTTTAAAAATATATTAAATTTAATTTTGGCATATTATTTTTAATTTGATGTTTAGTTTATAAAGATCCAAGTTTAATTTATATACATTATTTCGATTTAATTTATATATATAAGATTATTTTGTTTCTCATTTCCGCACATTTGTCATATTAAATAGATAAAATAATAACATGGGATAATGAATTAAAAATAATACACTTTTTAAAAAAGCAATTAAAAAAAGAAAAGAAAAAGATATATTGTTTACCAAAAATGAATGTCAAAAGCATTTAAGAAAAATTGGTCCTAGCCCTTTAAGCGGGAGTAATGGGGGTTGCACATGTGAACGGGTCTAGAATGGATCCCGGAAAATACCCCCTTTTTCACCCCAATGTTTCATGGCCGGAAAATACGGCCTTGCATGTGAACGGGGCTATAAGGAGCCAAAATTATCAGACATCTGGTACCTTGTATTAGAACCTGTGAATCCCTATAATTAATTTAAATCCTCCCAACTACTACAAAGATAACTAAAATGTGAAATCCAGCATAAGACAAATTAAATGATTTCAGAAGCAAGAAACAACCTTCAGGGGAAAAAAACAGCAAACAGATTTTAAGAGTGATCCTCCGTGGCAAGCTCATGCTTTAGCCAAAATAAAATAGAGTCTCAGGTTCAAATCTCTATTTTTGTAAAGATTCTACTAAAAAACGCAATATGCTAAACATTTTTTTACTGGACCTTAAAATTTCGTTTGATATCTACTGAATCTGGCCGAACTGTAAAGACTCCAATCGCCGACGGATTTGGGGGCATAATACAAGACCAGACCCGCCTCGCTATCTGGAAGAAATCAGTTCTACAACAGTTGGAGGAATCCAGCACTCTGGAAATCAAACCAATTATAAATTCACCACTCACAATCATAAACCCTGGTCCATGGATTATGGATGCAGACCGAGGATCATTCGGTTCAAAGGGAGACTTCTCTTCTGACATGGTACAACCAAAAACGAGAAAAAATCTTTCTAGTTAGCCTTGGGTACAACCAAACAAGGGAAAGAAGGACAGTGTCTTCATTGATTGTGCTTTTTTCCTTTCAAAACTAATTGATATCGTTACTAATTTGTTTTAGGCTGTTTGATTTCTCTTTATACTCCAATAATTAATCACTTATTTTGTGTAAATTACACAGAAAAAAATACACATCTGAAAAAATGCTGCATCTGCCAAAACTGCCGCCGTGTTCATACGGAGTACGATCACGTTAAACATGTGGGTCCGAAAGTCCTTCCGAGAGGTTGGTGGTAAGGGAAGGAGGGTACGGTCCCTGTGGATGCCTCCCCACTGGGTTCCGGTCTAAATTGGGTAGCACTTCCCGACCGTCCAAACTGTTACCTTACACCTTTCTGGTAGCCGGTCGTCCATCCTGTTGCTCCAAGTCCTCTGGACGAGCCGGACGGCCTGGGGCTTTCACACCTTTCTGGTAGGTCGGACGGTCTGAGTTTCAACAACAACAACATCTGAAAAAATGCTAGCGAAATAAATATTGACGCCTGCTCCGATACATGCTGACGCATTCTTCTTTTCGAAGAGTACCCTCACTCACAGAATATTATATTAGTCTGTGCCCTCACTCTAAATATTATGAAAATTCTTCTAAAAAGACGGATCTATCATGCCAAAATACTGTAATTACTACTAATATTACTATACAACCCCTAATAAAAATTCCTGTATCTATGAGAAAATCAGCCAGAGGGGGAAAGTATGTCAGATATGCGAAATTGAAGCGGAGAAGTAATACTAAAGACAACGTGCAGATACTATATTTTGTTATAACTCTATGATCTTGGTATTTTTAACTGTAATAAGTAAACTGTAATTGTAACCTAGTATTAAAGAGATTCAATATTTTTGTAAACAAAGATGGTTTGTGATAAATGTAGGTAATTATAATTTATAAGAAAATGTATTATTTTCTATCTTTCTTCAAAATCAGTATTGGAAAAGAAAGTTTGAATTTCAGTTTAATTCTAGAATTTATGAATGTGAATGATGGACTCTGTCTGTAATGTTTAAGTTCAATACTATAGCATAGGACGAAAAGGATATCTTGAGACATCTTGTTTTTTAAACTTAATTTGAGATTTGCAGAAATTAAATTTATATTAGGTAGGTGGCACGCTTTAATAACTAATGGTGTGTAATTTGAAGCCACTGGACCAGCAACGGATTATTACGGAACAACGGAAGTCTATTATTTGTTTTCAATGGTCCTGAGTAAATTTAATAATTTGCATCAGAAACATTTCTTTCGTGCAAAGGTCAAAACGATTGACACGTAATTCTGCAGCTACATAAATAGGAATTATATATGAAATTAGAAAAAAAATATCAGTTGAATAAATAAACCTAAGATCAGGGTTAATGCTATTATTTTTTTTTTCTAGACCAAAAGATGAGACGAGAACCAGTTGAGTTTGAGATTAGGCAAGCTCAAACAACAATTTAATCACTAACTTTTAATTTAGATAATAACTCCGTATTTAAAAAAATATAAGGGGAATATAATAAAACAGATTGTAGTATTGCTAATTTATAATTATTTATTTTTTTATATTAATATATTTAATTATTAATAAGACAGAAGGGGATTATAATTGAGTATCTTTCGTATGTGTGCTTGTTCGTTTATGCTGTCAGTAGCTGAAATTATAAGTGTCGCATGACAAAATTTGGTACATATAATTTTTCAGGATCTGGGATGATGCGCCTTGATGAGATTTTTTCATAAATTCGAATTTACTTTTAGTTATTAAATGTTAAAATACCATCTTTGGCGATTTTCATACAAATTAGCTCCTTAGTGATCAAAAATATTATTGCAGAGTTTTCATTTTAATACCATAAAAAAAAATAGAAATGTTTTCTTTCACACAAATATTAAACAATAATCCATGCTATCAATAGACCAGCTAAGAAAATATTTAGGAAACCACATGCGAGGGTGGATTTGGAAAGCGAATGTGCACATGATACTTGAAGTAATATTTTACTTCTTATACTTTAAATTTTGAAACTACATTAAGAACTTATTGTAATTAAATTATTTATTCACTTTCTTTTTTACAGTAGTATGCTATTGTATTTGTAAAATACAAGGGCAGGACCCGCGCTAGGAATTTGAAACTGTTAGCCAACAAATTAGCCAAATTGAAAAATCATTAGCCAAATTACATGAGTATTAGTCAAAGTTATCGTCGCCATAGGTAAAAAAATTTCTACTTTTAAGCCATAATGCAGCTAATAATATTAATTTCATTTTAAACATAATATAAAAATAGGTAGATTTCATCTTTTTAATCATTAAATAGGCTATTAGTAAATTAAACTTGTATTTACCAATGAAAGATCACAATGAGTTATAAAAATGACAAATTTATTTTCTAATTCACATAGTTTCATTATCATATTAACCAGGCAAGCGTCGAATTTTTGTGCTATACACCAATTTTCAAAAATTGTCTTAAAGTTAAAATCTTTCATATCTGGCCCTTCACTATTTATAAGAATCAAGTTATTGAGATTTTTTACTCTGATGTTACTACTTAATGAAATTTATGTTCTGTTTACTAAAGCCTTTTTCAACGATGGTTGTTATCATAGGACATGTGAAACCAATTCTTGCTACATCCATAATATTTTTACATGCAGTATCCTCATTATATTTCTTTAAAATTAGGCACTACAACTATCTAAGGGATAAATTTTTATGTCGGTTTTAAAATTCAGGCAGGTGTAAGGATCGTATAAAAACCACAAAGATGATGATGAAGATGAAACAAAAACAAGCCAGGCAGGCTTAAAAATTCGTAACAAAAAGATAAACTACGATTCAACTTATGACAAAAACAGCAAACCACAAGTTGGCATCTGTGATAATAATCAGCAGTGACCTTTTTGCAGTTGGTTTTAACTAAAATTAAATGCTTTTTAATTTATCGTATATACTCGCGTAAGTTGAGTAATTTGTGACAAAACAAAAAATGCTTCAAAGTGGGAGGGGGGGGGGGGGGGTCGATTTATATGTGGAGTCTAAAAAAAAAACATCGTAAGTCTAAAAGTTATTTTTTTCCGCAAGACAATCGATCCTAAAACGATACGGTAGTAATTACGCAATCACACACTCCTAATTTCTCTGCCCTCCAGATGCTCCGGACTACCATTGTATACGTGTCATCAAAAAATATACATACATTTTCGTTCGATGTGTATCACTTGTTTCTCTGATTATGGCTGATTGTTTTCGATTGTTTTCGCTCTTTTCAGAAATAATTCTGTTACACGGATTGTTTAAAACTATAATGCAGGATTTTAAGTTGAAAGTGTTTTTTTGTTTTGTTTATTGGAGAGTATCTAATAACTGTGTTGGGGGTTAACGGTTGTGCAATTCAGGGTTAACGAACAAAACCGGCTCACATAACGGACGGAATCCAGATAATGTTTTGATTGCCGCAGTGGGTCAAGGGCGCTTGAGAGGCAGGAATGTACTGTCTGCCGCCCGTTTTGAGGAGCAGCTTGCTGGGAATTAAAGAATACCTGGAGCTTGTCACACGAGAACGAGCATCCTCAAAACAGACGGGAGACAATGCTCGTATGTCATAGGTCTACTTGTCTGGAATCGGGCTTTTATTCCAAACTAAATCGGAATTTTATTCCAAATTAAATCGGACTTTTATTCCAAATTAAATCGGATTTTTATTCCATATTACTTCCCCAAAAAATATTTACAAAATTTTCACAGTTTCCAAAGAATCATTCGCCATTTTTTTCGCCAAAGTATTTTTTTATCGCCAGTTTTGCGATCTTTTCGCATTTGGCGCGTAGGCGAATGGCTAACGCGGACCCTGCAAGGGTATGATATGTCACAAATTATATGATATTTTCTAAATGCTAAATAATAAAAAATAGGTTTTTATAATTACAAAATATGTTTATAAAATAAAATAACATATTTTTTTATAATATATTTGTAATTTAAAATATCATTTTAAATTTTAATGTGACTTTTGCTGTTGAACTTCTTGAGAGAATTTGATGATCATAGGCGCAGACTACGAGAGGGCACAGGGGCACAAGCCCCTGCTGAACTTTTCCAAAGGGGGCTATACCCCCTCTGGGAAATTATAAGATTTTTTTCTAACTTCATATTTTACTAAATACCAGAAAATGAAATTTTTTAAACGTAAAAATAATTGAAAAAAAATCCTATCAATGTAAATGTCACATTTCAGTTCTGTCTTGGTCACATTTTCCTTACCATAATGCCGTAAATTATTTTGCACACAAACCAAGCTGATCATTACCCCCAGGAAATATGTTTACACTAATAACAAAAACACCTGGTTACTAGAACTTTTCCGACTGACCACCTAATTCAAAGATAAACAGAATATTTACAGCCATGGGATTGGCATTTTCAAAAAATAGCTGTCTCCCTGCAGTAATAACTATAAATGATAACTAGGAAGTAAAGATGACTTATTTGGTCTACTTAAAGAAATCTTATCTGTAATTACTCCTTGATTTTATATACCAGTGCCATCTTTAGGTGGCATTCATTCTGTTTGAAGCTGCAAACCCGCGGGTAGCTTTATTCCTGGTGAGCACCAGACATTTGGCAGCCAACAAAGTCATTTGAGCCCAGAAATATAGAAATATAAATTATGAGAAAACAGAAAATATCGGATTCGTAGAAACCTTGTGGAAAAATGGTTGCGTTTTGTAGGAAGATGAGTGATGTTTGTGGTGTTGAAGGTAGTGTGATGTTTTGGTTCTGTTAATAAAGGTTTCATTTTGATTTGTAATGAAAAAAGAACGCAATATTTTTTAGCTATTTGTAAAGGTTATATTTTGATTTGTAATTAAATATAAACATACTTATTTCTCATGGATAAATTTAAATTAAAGCAGCAAAAATTCCTTTATGCTTGAGCAATCTCCAAACTGTTGAAAGACGTGCATATTATATTAAACATGCAGATTTTGATTTAAATGCAACACTGGTAAGTATATATATTATGTTATAATGACTCTGCGCATCGTATTCTATGAAATTTATTGATAGGTGCTTTTGAATTAAATAATATAACTATATTAGAGCTTTCAATTAAAGGGATTGGGGAAACATGATAATGCTATAATTTTAACAGAAATGGGATTTTTCCAGAAATTGCTGTATACCAGTTAGATGGTATTTGATGGAGAAATCCGAGTTTCGCAAAAAGTGTTGCTAGTCATGCTTGTACTCCAATCCCTTCATTTACACATTTAAGTTTTCTTAATGAAACTTGTTTTTATATATCTTACTCACATGATGGCATGGCCATCCAGATTTATATAAATTTATATGTTACGAAATTTTAAGGTTTCATTACATAACTCCCTTTTTTGATTTTATTGTTTTGCAGCTTTATCATTTTTTACCCTCAGTGGGTGTGGGACATTCCCGGATACTAGCTCCGAGATTGGCCCAGGAAAAACAGAGCATGATCGCCCCTTTAGGCCCATCATACACATTAAAGAAAAAATTAAATGCATTGGGCTCGACCCACCAGGAAATTTCTATAGAGATCCCAATGACTATATCAGGGTCTGGTGTGGTTAATCAACAATATGCTGGAGAGCATAACATGATGGATACTTGCTAGTGGGACTACAAGCGTTACCTCTATTGGTGGCAATGCTACAAGACACTAGCCTTGTGGCCCTACCTTCACTTTCAACTTAGACATCTATAGTACATCTATGACTTTCAACCCCCTAATTGTTCCTTGAAGAGAGAAAATGCAAAGCATAGACAATGGCATCTGGTGCATCAAGAAGGGAGTGAATTCAGGAGTCAAAGACTTTGTAAGTGTAAGTTTTGTAAGTGGTAAACTAGAGTGGCGCAGGCCTAAAAAGATTAAAAATATTTATCGTACAATAAATAAAACTGCTGATTTCTTTCTTTCGCTCCAGACCGTCCGATCTACCCGAAGGTGTTGTTGAAACCCAGACCGTCCAACCTACCAGAAAGGTGTAAGGTAACTGTTTGGACAGTCGGGAAGTGCCACCCAATTTAGACCGGAACCCAGTGGGAGAGGCATCCACAGGGACCGTACCCTCCTTCCCCTACCACCAACCTCTCGGAAGGACTTTCGGATCCACATGTTTAACGTGATCGTACTCCGCATGAACACGGCGGCAGTTTTGGCAGTGGCTGGAATCGAACCCGGGCCTACCGAGTGCAACTCCAGCGCGCTAACCAGTGGGCTACCGCGCCCCTACCCGAAGGTGTAAGATATCTGTTTAGATCGCCAGGATAGTGCCATTTAATTTAGACTGGAACCCAGTGGGGGACGACATTCACAGGGACCGACCCTCCTTCTTTTGCTACCAACCTCTCAGAAAGACTTTCAAACCCACAAATTTAATGTGCTCACACACGGGGACAGTTTAGACAAAGTCAGAAATCGAACTCAGGTTCTCAGAGTACAAACCCTGTGACTTAACCTCTCAGTTATCCCACTCTAAAGCTGCTGCTTGTAAAACAATAAGTTGCAAAACTTCCTTAAGGAAAGCATATATATGTCTGTTCGGTCACTACAGTTGTTTCAATGGCATTATAAGCCTCATTTTTCCACCCAAACTAATATTATGCACTCTTAACAACCACTACTGCCATTCATTGGGCAGTTCGTTCTTGGCAGTTGCTAAGGGTGCATACTGTTCTTTTAGCCTGAAGTAGGGGGCTTAACCTGAAGTAATGCTCTCGAAACAAGTGTAGTCACTTAACTGACATATACTTCCTTTATTCAAGGAGGTCTTGTAAGTTTGTAAGTTATTATTTTAAACTTTATATATCTTTATCGACTTTGTGAATCTTTTGTATAACTTTATTGGATTAAGCCCCTCCCCTGAGATTTTGAAAACTTGGCGCCTATGCTGATGATAACCAGTGAATACACTGATTTTTATTTTTTATCAGGACAAAAGACTCTTGTTCAGTTGTTTTTTCAACTTACTTTTAATGAAATTCACATTAGGAAATGTTTGTTCATAGATATATGTTGATCTAAAAATTCACAGAAGTTCAAATGCGTATGTTTTTAACTAAATATAAGTGTCCGATATACAATTCCATGTGTCAAATGTAATCTGATCTTACTTTCTAAGGTCTTCTATTTCAGACCATCAGACCATTTGTGTTGTAAGGAAAACATTCCTATTGCAGATAACAGCATCCATATACTACTTTTGGAGTAGATTTCCAAAAATCAGTATGGTTAACCATATTTGATAATTTTTTTAGTGTAGTGTCTCTAATTGTGGCCAGTGTTTTTTAAATATTCTCACTCAAATTTTGTGCAATATTAAAACACAGCTTGAAAAAAGCCCTGACTTTGATTAGATTTTTAATAAACATCCACTTTGTGTGACATATTCTTCACTATAATGGATATTTAATTTTCATTCTGTGTGTTTGTTTGCTATAAAATATTACTGATTAGTATTTATACAAACAATGAAATTTATTCTTTGCTAAATAAATATTTTTATGCAAAAATGATCTAAAATGTCATTATTCATCTTTTCACTGACCCAGTGCAACTTATGCACTGGAACATTTTGGAACTTTTAATAGAATATAAAATACAATATAGAATTTTTTTTTAATTTCTATGGTCAAAAGTTAATATAATTTTATAAAATAGAAAAATTTTCCTTTCTTGTATAAGAGAACTACATGATACCCTTGACTTTCCTTCTTCAGCTCACTTTCCCTTTCCAGACCCTTGGTGTCCATTGAAAAACTTTAAATTTGCTGAGAGATTCTTGGACCTTGTCTCTGTTGTTAACAAGAAATCTTCTCTTGACTCTGAATTGAAATTTACTGCCTTGATTACTATACATGAATTTTTCCCGGATGATTCTTGGCTCCATGTCTATACTGATGGTTCGACTGAGGGGACCATTAAAAATGCTGGAGCTGGCTCTTACTCAATAGACCTTACATTGTCTTGCTCCATTGGAAAGCACTTTGACAACTTTGATGGAGAAATAAGCACCATTTCTTTAGCCTTAGACAAAATGGAGCAGTGTGAAAAGGAAAATATTGTCTTTTTTGTTGATTCCAGGGCGGCAATTATGACCTTAACAACTTTCAAACCCTGGGAATGTGAGATTTCCAAGAATTGTGTGGAAAAAATAGATAAGCTGCTGAACACCAAGAACCTCATTGCCCTGCAGTGGATTCCAAGCCACTGCGGGATATATGGAAATGAGCGGGCAGATTTATTGGCTAAGAATGGATCTCAAATGATGCAACTGAATCCTCCCTTACCTGTGCGGCATATAAAACGTTATATATCCTTCTCTATTAAAGCTAACTGTTTCAGTCTGTACAGGGAGAGAGCTTCTGGGAAAAAGTGGAACTCCCTGTTAAATAAGTCAGCAAGAATACCCAGTTCCTTGCATAGAGCAGTTGGCATGGCTTGCTTTAGATTTGTTACGGGTCATGATTACTTACAGAGTCACCTGTATCGAATGGGACTGACAGATACAGATGTCTGTTCTCTTTGCAACCATGGCGTTCCCATGACTGGAGAGCACCTCAACATATGCCCTGCTGTTCTTGAATGTTTTCTTTTATGTTTTACTGATAGGGCTTTTAGTGACTATTTTTATCATTCTTCTTTGTATTGGGCTGCTTGTCGACTTATGACCGATAGGTTGGAAATAGGCATAGGATAAAAAAAAATATTATAGAAAAATGTTAAAACTATCTTTCTATATTAAGAAGAAATTGAGTTCAGCCACTGACAAAAACCCTTTTAAAAAAGATCCGCCTATGGCTTCAAATAATTTGCAATTTTGCATGATGATTTAAAATTGCCATTTGTTACCTCCTGTTTTGGTTATAGCTAGATAAAAATGACTATTATTGAAGTAAATTTCTTTACACTATGTTTGTATGAAAATTATATTTTCTTTCATTTAATTTCAAAATTTAGTATTTCGTTGTTGGAAACATTACTACCATTTCAAAAAAAATTAATATTTAAATGATGCCATTAAAAGTAAATTTATTATTCAGAGCTATAATCATAGAGATAAAGGTGACAAACTCCATGGCAATAATACTGAAGCTAATGTTGAGACTTTTGTTATATTTGGCTATCATTATTATTGTATTTTAAAAGTCTTGTTGTTGTAAATATGTACTTAAACATTATATATTTACATAAAATATACTTTGTAAGTTTCTCTATATTAAAAAAAAACTGAGTGAAAGATATGCAATTTTCACTTTTATTTAGGGCATATCAAGTCTGCCGTACAGGTGCACACAAATTGCATAAGTGGAGTAAGCGGCCGCCTATGCATCCACATTATCAATTTCTGAATTTTTGGGAGAGGTTGTGAGAATATACGTGCGGTAGTCATAATTGCAGCAGCGAATAGTGGGTAGATTTTCAACTATTGTATTATGCCTGCTTAGTCAGCATCACGAAAAGCTCACAAAACCCCCAACTAGTGAAGGGAATCCCAGGAGTTGGTGAGCATCAACAAGCAGGGGCAGAGCCCTCAGTATGCTAAAAATGCTGTGACTTTGAGAATAGATCTTATATGAAGAATTTAAAATATTTAAGTGAAAACTATCACAAACTGTACTTAACCCCCCCCCCCCCCTCCACCCTATAACTATAATGCTATATCTGATTATATGCTATATGAAAATGGAACATCTGTAAGGAATAGGAAATAAGAAAAATATCTAATACTTTACTGTATAATTATTTGATTTGATTACTGTCCAAGTAGTTGCAGCAAGTGCCAATAAGCTATATAACAAATTTCATCATAAGATATTGATAGGTTTATTTGTTTTAGTTCTTTAGAAGATATTTCTCCAGTTAAGCCATTTCTTGACAGTATGGTCTTATCTGACTATTGCCGATAAAAGTGCTTCCCTTTTAATATCTTTATCATTTCATTTTTATAGAATGATATTTGTATTAGGATAAAACATTAATTTAGGTTTTCAAAGGTTAGCATTTATCACATATACCCATAAGCATAGCTTCGGGACGGGGATTTTGGAGGTCTAGTATATTAAGTTTAAACAACATTTGTTCTGGAGAAAGAATATAGCTAGGAGAAGGTTGGAAGCATGGGGGGAGGGGGTGGTTAAAAATGTAAGTGTAATGCTGGGAAGTGAAATTAATGGACAATGATTTTGATTATCAGAAATTTAAAGAATCTTCAAACTTATATCACACATATATTGATGATATCAGACATTTTATTTTCATTTTGTTGCTATTTTGCAATATAAACTTTAATGCACTTTATTCTATCCTAATTTTTATTTTTCATAGGTGAGAAAAAGTTGGGAAAAGTCATCACTCCAGATCCATGGAAGGCTGGAGCAAGAAACACTACAGGTATTATTGTTAGTTTAATTTTATTTTATGCTGGATAATAGAGATTATTGTACTTTAAAATGAAGATTGAAAAAATGGGAAAATTTGTGATATATTCTGGATCTAACATATTGTGCCCCTTCTAGAATAGATGCAGAAGTCCCATTGGCCCAAAATGTTATCATTAAATGTCTCCTGCCCTATAAGGGTGAAATTTTCTACTCTATACCAGATAAATACTAAAATTCTTGCTTTAAAGGAGATTTGTACCCACTAGTTATAGAAATATCCATTCTTTGTGGTTACTTATAAGCCATCAGAAACATACCTGTAAGAAATTAGGTTTTTAATTTTAGCTCAGGGTGTTAAGGATATATAATGATTAGTGAGAACTTTTCCTTTTTATGTTTTACTAGAAAATGTACCCGGTGTTGCTCTCAAGTTAAAGCAGGGTAGTTTTATTAAACAACAAAATAAATAAATTTTATTCATATAAATAACAGTGAAAATTGCATGCAATTCTTGTACATGGATACAATGGCCGTAATACGACCTCCCTCCAAATCACAAAACCGAAACCTATTACTTACAGAGACTCTATGTTCTATATTAAAATCTGCTGATAGACACAAGTTTTATCTTAATTTCAACAATCTCAGCACAATTAAACCAATTTATATATTGGCATTATTTTCCGCAAACAAGGTAATTTTTATATTTCCAATAAATAAGCTCCTACTTAAATAGATACATATAGCAGCACTCAATTTTCAAATAATCTGTTTTGAACTAAAATCATTCTCACAACACAAATGAAAATACTTAAAATGGCAAAAAAGTTCCTTTTTACCAAAAAATTATTGTTTCCGATTTTCCATTAATTATTGTTTCAAATGTTCATCTAATTTCAAGCAAATTTTAGCACAATACTCATAATGATAATATAATATCAAATAAAATAGAATAGGATAACATCTATTGAATTCACAAATTTTACAAAAGTCATCACAAACATCACACAAATTCACAAGAAACCCCCAAAATATAAATGCACTTCGCACCCAAAAATATAATAGTGTGATCAGTTCTTTTTCTTCCAGACTAAATGTCAGCTAAACTGCTCAATTGTCTGCCAATGTAAGGGCAGCTCTCAGCAAAAAAAAAAAAAAAAAAAGTGGCTAAAATCCACTGGTAGAAGGTCGAATCTCTATTGAACATGTAGGGACTTTGCAGAAGATCCTCTGCAACGACTGAATGTGATCACCTAAAAAATTACAAAAATAATAATTACTTATGACATAAAAAATTGTTAGATATATATATATATATATGTATATAATCAAATGTTTTACAAAGGGAATAATTTATAACCTCCAGTCTTGACAATTGAAAATATAATATTTAAACAACATTTTTATTAAAAATAATCACTTCACAATATTACAAACTTAGCAGCAAATATTGCGCAATTTGTAATATATGGAATGTGTATATCTACATAATTTATTTAATTCTGCTTGTTTGTTATAGACCTGAGATTAATACTTTAATCTTACAGGCATTTACTTATCTCATATAGTGCTGCCATCTGGTGCACTTTTCTTCACGTTTTATCTGAAATATGTAGGCAATTTGCATTTTGTTTTTTAGCACAGTTTGAAATCCTTTCTTGATGTTATTGAGTTTAAGGGATCTTTATCCTCTTCTACAGTCCCCTAGGAAAGTTTTTTATGGATTGGTAATCATTTTGTATCTTGATTATGAAATTCGTAAAGTTATCATCTGCAACTGCAGAACTGCTCATGGAGTTAATATACAGATGGCTACATGTTGTCTAAATTTTAGTAATTTATATAATCAAGACATATTCCAGACACTATTATTAGGTATTCTCCAGATATTCACTTTTTTATATGTACTTTCATATTGTTTTATTTGTACTTTCAAATTGTTTATTCCATGCATTTCTCATAAGCAATATTGCTTATATCTTTTTACTAAAATGAATATACAACATGATAATTTAGCGACTGGCAAAATAGAACATAAAAATTCTAGTGCCCGGTATTTGGGTATGAATAGGGCATTCCAAAGATCGACATCCTGTTACCCTAATCTGACTGAAAATGTGAAAGACACAATGCACCCAAGGGATTTTAAATTTCAAATGTGTGGAAACAAAAACTGCAAAACATGCCCCAATGCGGAACCTTCTCAAATCAACAGTGATAAGAATTCACATATTTTTTGTAAAGTTTACAGATGCATATAGATGCTTCGTTGTTCAATATGCCAGATGGCATATGTGGGACAGACTAGTACACCTATACATCTAAGAATAAATGTACATTGCAATAACATCAAACATTATGATAAAGATCGAAGTTCAGAAAATCAATTTGAGTATGAACACTTCTACAAACATGGATTTGATTCAGTAATTATTTCAATTTTGGATATAATTCCTAATTCCTCAAACAGAATTTACTATGAAAACAAACTAATTTTAAAACACAATACAGCATTTCCTTTTGGATTAAATCAAATAGTTAATGGTCACAATATAGTAAAAAATGATTTATTCAATGCTTCCATTCTAACTCCTACAGTATATTCTTTGATGCAAACTCATTCACACAAAACTACACGCACACAGAGGGGTATACACAAAAACAAACACTCCCTCAACTTAGACTTCACATCTCAAATAAATCATCAATGCACACTTTTTGAATCAAACTATAATTGGAAGCATATTAGAAACTGGGTTTTCTCCATCAAAAAGCCACATTTAAATAAACTTTTTAATTCACTCTTAAATCTCAATAATAAAAAGCACTTCGGACACCTAGTTTTTGACCTATTACTAACAAGAGCAAGACTTCTAGGAGTACAACTCACACATTCACACAAAAAAGAAAAAACCAACCAATCTTATTGCGTTATTAATTACACAAATCCTATATTTAATTATTTCAACTTCACACAAATTTTTAAAAATTTCCAATCCTTCTTTCCTATTAAAAATATTAACATAGTAAAAGCATATAAATATCCAGTACCTTTAGGACGTAAAATATATAACTATAATCATTTATCAAAACAATTGAATAATTCTGTATCTTGTTCGTGCAATGAAACCTACTATCTTCCCTTTATTGACCCACATCATGGACACATAATCACCGGAAATCTTGATTTAATACAGGAACCTCATCTCAAACAACTTCTAAGCTACGGATCCAAATACAGAATACCTCTTCTTTATAATAAAAAGAAAATAATACAAGCTTTTGACATAGATCTAGACAAATATATATTTAAAATGTCAGGTAAATCCCACTGCCCATTTGAAGCCTTCAAGAGCTGGAAAGTACAAATAACTAGCCATGTAAAACATTTGATCCAACACTTTCCCATTCCAATATATAAGCATAATTACCAAGAAATCGTTAAAGAAATCAAGTCACTTCAAGACAAATTTGTAATCACATATGTTGACAAGGCATCCAGTAATTATGTGTTTATCTGCAAAAAATTTTATTTGGACGAGCTTAAATTGCAACTCAGTACCTCTCTTTCTTTAACTCCTTTATACACTCATATCAATGTTATAAATAAACAAATAATAGCTTACTACAAACTTCTTAAACAAAAATACAATCTCAATTTTCCTTACTTGGTACTCATACCTAAATTCCATAAAACACCTATTTCATTTAGAACAGTCACTATAGGATTTAATTCATATACCAATGCAGCTGACAAACAACTTCTAATCATACTCAATCAAATTTATGATTATTTTACTGTACAAAAAACACATATAATCAAAAATAGTATAGAACTAATTAATAAAATAAAACTAATCCCTTACATACATGATGTAAAAACTTTTGATTTCAAAGACCTATTTAATAATATAGACATTAATGATTTATATAAAGTCATACTACTTTTATATGAACAATACACTCAAGCAAAAAACATATCATTTCCAAAATTCAAAACTTTATTAAAATTCATTTTGTTCAAACAGTATATAGTTCAAGGAAAATGCATATACAAATTAAATAAAGGAATCCCACAGGGAGGTAAATCATCCACCATACTGGCCAACCTTTATCTACATTTTTACGAAAATCAGAACCCTTTCAACAGTCATATAATGTACAGATATATTGATGATCTTATTATTATTGGAATTACTAATGAGGCCAATGAATTAAATTTTGATTTCTATCCACCTAATCTACAACTCATTGAAAATGTATATACATCCAACTGGATCAATTTTCTAGACGTTAGTTTAACAATTAAAAATGCAAATACAATACAATTTAAAATCTATGACAAAACAGAAACTTATAACTTCAAAGTAAATAAACTTCAACATTTCTCTTCCAATCTTTCCAAATCTGTATATAGAAATATTATTAATAACCAGTTATTAAGAATCAAAATGTTAAGCACACCTTGTTACTACAAAGAACATCTTCATAAATTCACCAACACCGTCATCAAAAATAACTACCCGCCCAATCTTATTTTTTCCTTTATTAAAACACATTTTAAATTTAAATTCAAAAACTTGCAACAATTACAGCAACATATTGACAGATCATACTCTAGCATTTCTAAATAATTAATAAACTCCATGTCTTCTTCTAACAGTTAAACTATTCGTATAATTCACTTTAACCTGCTTTGAGAAAACTGCTTAGTCAGTAACAAAAAATTCACTGTAACCTGTTCTGAGTTGATTGGTAATACACATGCTTTTCCAGAAGTACCTCAGTACTAGGGGTAGATATATTTTCATTTTATTTTCATTATATTCTTTTGATATTACTTTATAATACTTTGCATCCTCATTTCAATAATTAGCCACAAGCTGGTGTAACAAAATATTTTATATTCATGTTTGATTTTTTTGTGTATTTGATCCACTTTGTCTTTTCTTCTACGTCGGGCCATTTACATTATTTCTGTAATACATTTTACAGTTGTGTAAACAGAAACATAGAATCAGCATTAATGAAACATGTATGGCCCTTGATAACGTACATGTTTTCAGAAATGCTTTTCATATTCATTTTATTCCTTTTATAATCACTAGATTCCATTTATTCAATTTCCAAGCTTCTTGCATAGCTCATCGTGCTACACTAGGCTTCTGTTTTGCAAAAACCTTCAGTTTACAAGCAATTTTCATTGGTATTTCTCGGGTATATATATTACAAGTAATCATAAAAATCTTCAATTATATATGTATATATATATACACACACATATATATATATATATATATGTTAGTGCTTATTCACGTGTATTGCTTTAATGCTTGTTTATTTTTTTGTTTTTCAATTTTCGAATTCTCACCATTGATATAAGTTGAATATATTTAGCTTAATGACTAGATATATGCATTTTATTCTTCTCTTGATTGATGATTCTCTATTTTTTACACCTTTTTATGCTTTTAATATATATATATATATATATATATATATATATATATATATATATATATATATATATATGTACACATATAATATATATATATATTAAAAGCATAAAAAGGTATATATATATATGTATACATACATATCAGATAATGTAAAAAATGAAAATTTTGATGTATTTAAAAAAAATAAATATGAAGAATTTGTTTCATGGATTTGGTTCAAACATTGTATGAAAGAATGTTTTTCAATCTTTCCGATTGTATCAAGATGGAAACTGTGATAATGTTTTCTTTCACTAGAGAACCGATTTATGTGAAAATGCTAAAAAGTAAAATAACAAAAAAACTAATTCATATTAAAAATATATAATGCTAAAATGCACCTTACTGGGTTCTGAAGTGCCTGTGTATCAAATTTCATGGTTGTATGATACTTAGATTTCCCACTACAGATCACAAACACAGACATTTTCCTTAATTATGTAATATATAACTGGGTAAAAAGTACCACTTCTGATTTTTTGGATTTATATTAAAATCAAACAATTTTATATGGGTCTCTATTTATTTTAACATAAGGCACTTAAGTTTGTAGTTTTATTTACCGAGGAAATGTTTTTTTAAATCATTCCACCTACTGTTCTTTTTCCTTTAATTTTTTTTTTCTAATTCTCATGTGGCAACTGTTTTTTTCTTTTGGGTCATGTGATGTGACTATTTATTGGTAGACATGCTCTTGCTTTTTGCTGGTATAATTAATTTTTTCTTTTTTATAATCTAAAAGAAATATGCTATTTTTTTGTCTCTAGAACCAGTTGATATATGTTTAATCAATCTTTTTTGCTGTTATTAACAAATTATTTTTATTTTTGGCAAATTTTCTATGGTTTTCAAAATAAAACTCTTTAATGCTAATTATATAAGTCATCAGGTAGATATATGTACTTTGAAATTTAGGTTATTAGGGAAAAAGAGAGGGAACTTACCTTTTGTGTTTCTAAATGTAAAGTCCCCATTCAGTGGTTTCCAATGTATGTTGTTTATGAAACTTAAATGTAATTTAAAAGCAAGGCTGGGAAGGAAACACATTTTTAAATAAAATACAAAATACTTTCAAAAGCAATTGTGGAAAAAATATAAAATACTTACCTTCTGTAGAAAAGAAAATACAAAATACAGTATAATTTTTTTATGAAGTTAATAGGGTTTTAAAAGCCAAAATTTGTTTGGTGAGTTAAATTTTACCAAAAGTTGTTCATATTTTGTGCATTTAATGAATTGAATTTCAGATTAATAATTATGTGTTGTAGAAAAATCCAATTAGGTATGCATCTGCAACCTAAAAAATTATTCTCAGAATGTTTAATAATTTTAGTTGGTCCAAGTATTATCATATGACACATCTACAATTTGGTATATAAGACAGTACATTTACAATTTATTATATAAAACAGAGTTTTATATAGCAGTATTATGTTCAGCAATGTATCTATCATTTTACCATCTATAAGCTAAAGATATTTGTTGCCTCTAGTTCAATTGTTAGTTAAAGCTCTCTAAAGCAGCATTTTGGAAAGAATGGTTGTTAAGAGAATCTGCACAACTGCTAAAACTTATTTCAGAATGTCATATTAGTTGCAGATAAAACAGTATTATTAAAAGCAGTTTTTAACAACACAAAAAATGAAATCTGGCGTGGGGCACTCATAACTTCCCTGCATACTGCTGCATTGAATTTACTTCTTTCACAGTCAAATAATCATATATATTCATAAGTAAAATACACTATATGCAAAGGATGGTGGAGAACTTGAGCAACATTTCAAGCACAAACAAAATAAAAAATGCAGCACACAGCTGTTTTGATCATTTTCTTGTTCCCCTTTGTCAGTGCTAGACAACCAGCAAACCCGAAGTCAAGAAGTTGAAATATTAAGCCAAAAGTCCATTTAGACCCATTTCATCTTTCTGACTTCAGGATTGTTGGTTCTCTGGAACAAAGAGGATTCAGTATATCCTTGAAACAGCTGTATGCTTCATTTTTATTTTATTTGTGCTTGAATATATTGCTCAAGCTTTCCTTATCATATATGTCACAGCACAAATCACAATAGGATTGGTGTTGGTTATCAAGAATCACTTAAAAATGAATGGCGGAAAGCAAGTTTGCCCCAAATGCATGTAATAAACCCTACAGCCTGAGTGGGTCAGATTACAGCCTTTTATCCCAGATTAAATCCCTTTTATAGAAATACAATAATTGCTACCACACCAGCTGGTAATAAGATGGCAAATATGCAGAAGCAAGATGATTGTCACCAAATTAATTTTCTAGAGTTGCAACATCTTTTGAAGAACAAACATTATGTTGTTATCTGAACCATCTGGTACATAGTATGCTCTGTTACTCTTAACATTGTGAATAGTTTAAATTTAGATACCAGCATAAAATTTCACATAGCTTATCTCTACTATAGTCCTGTTATAAAACCACTGAGTTACAACTCGTATGACTCCCCAGAGGAGAGTAATCATAAAATTGTGTATAATGACATATCTCTTTTGGTTTGACTAACCTCCAGGTCACAAAATTGCATTTTAATAAAGTAAAAATATGCAAGAACACAATGTGTTAACTGTTAAAAAATGCCGAACTTGAGTTTCTCTTACTTGCATTTGTAAAGTATGTATTGCATGAAGCAAACTTTAAAACTATAGAAGCAGTTTCATTAAACTGTGTCTATGGATGTTTGCTTTTGAACATACAACCTAATCCTTGCCATCTTGCATGATGCAAGATGGCAACCGGTTTTTGTAAAAAAATTTAATGAGTTAGAAAACTGTTAGCCTAAAATTTATACTGACTTTATAACATAGAAAATCATAAGCCAAAAAGCTGACCGCAAGTTTTTTTTGCAATAGCTAATGACCAACTACATGAACAGAATAACAAAGAAATCAAGGGAACTGCAGGTGCTATCAAAGTTCAGAAATCTTCATCTCTACTTCTGAATTGGGCAATGGGAAAAATGTAATGCATATACTGTCCAGTTTGAAGGATTTTATTCACATGATACTGATGAGATGATAATGGATCAGGAAAAAAAAAAAAAAGAATGATAAAGAGAACATCAAAACATTTGAAAACCGCTTCAGGAAAGATGTCAGTAATATTGTACATTATTTTAAAAAAATAAACAAAAATTGGAATTTTTTGAAAAAAATATGAGTGTAATGAGATTCTCAGAAGATGCTGAAAGATCAGTATGAGAGGCAAAGATTACAGGGGTAACTTCCTATGGTACTTTTATAAAGGAGACATGAAAGGCAATGTGTCTGTGCATGCTGTCATAAAATGATAAAATTTATCTCTGTTTATGGTAAAGAGTAGTACAGGTATAGCTAAATTAAGATAAGAGTTACAACTAAAGGCTTTACAAAAAATACAAATTCTTCAATTGTAGCTCTGTTTTGAAAATTGTGTGTAGCTAGTCTGCAAATAGCAAATTTATTTTTGCTGCTGACAACAAAAAATAACTTTTTCACCTTCTTGCTACAATTATTTCTATATCAGAAATGGGTCAAAGACCACTAGTATGGAGTGACAAAGATTACACTATCTCCGTTGAAAAAGGAACTTTGAACATCGAAGAAGTTGCACTTTGCAATTGTGACAAAACTGATAGTAGACTGTTCTACATGGAAAAAATCCCTCTCGTCCTACTAGCTGCCTCCCTGTGGCGAGGGGGTGTCACTGGGCGGAATGGGAAAAGTACGTCGGGAGTTTTACTCCTGGTAGGGCCACCCTAGGCGTGAAGGCCATTCCATTATGCCCGGCTAAAGCAAGTAGGCGAAATCAGAGCATAGTCAGTCTTCTACCTTTGTGTGCTCCACGTCTTTTGATGAACAGAAGCTGTCCCTTTCTCTTTTTAGATCTGCTCAAGAGTAAAATCTACAACCGCCACTTCTTGGCGTTCTCGTCCAGCGGATGACTGGTATTGTGGCAAGCGGCTGGGTGGAGCTATTGCTTTTGCAGGCAATCGTGTCCAGCAGACTGCTTTGTCCAGACTCTTAAGTGGTCACTTGAAATGCCTTAAATGTGATCAGGGCAATTAGATCTTCCCCATTTGTAGGAAATGTAACATCAATCATTCTACCCCTGATCATCTTCTGTCCTGCCTGGGGCTTGTCAAGGAGGATTTGACACTGAGTCCCCTCCTTGTCTTGGACTTTTTGAATGGTTTTGGTATCATGGACCTGGTCTAACCTATTGGCTAGACCAGTTAAGATTAATAACAACAACAACAACATGGAAAAAACTGTGTTGTGTCTAGCTACAAAGATGCTGTCTTTGTTACAGTTGACACTAATGTAATAATTATTGCAGTAGCTGCTTTGTCATAGTTCAAGTCACTGGCAGGGCCCCCACAAAGGGGGGTCAGTTGGTACTATGGTACTAGGGCCCAGCGACTATTAGGGGCCTGTGAACATTGCTGAGGATAAAATATTTATACATTTGTGTATGAATATATAATTTTTTTTCTAAATTATTTGAAGGTCTTAAAATTTACATATTATGCGTAAATATAAAATTACAAATATAAATTAGATATAAAGCCTAAACATAACCTGTAAGTTTGAATGAAAGAAAAGTACAAAACATTTTGTAAACATCTGATAAGATGCATTTATTTGGATTCTGTGTCTCATTTCTGAAACAGTAAAAAAAACCTCAAAGAAGGACCCCTTAGTTCAAAGCAAGTCGTCTGGGTACAGATAGCTTTAGTGTCATGGTGTCAACAGAATCTGTCCATTATTTTTTGTTACGAAAGGCGAGGTCAACAAGGCAATAAAAACTGATACATTACAGGGAGAAATTTTCTAGACTTACACCTAAATAGATATCCGTGTTTTTGCGGAGTACGATCACGTTAAACATGTGGGTCCGAAAGCCCTTCCGAGAGGTTGGTGGTAGGGGAAGGAGGGTACGGTCCCTGTGGATGCCTCCCCCACTGGGTTCCGGTCTAAATTGGGTGGCACTTCCCGACCGTCCAAACAGTTACCTTACACCTTTCTGGTAGGTCGGACGGTCTGGGTTTCAACAACAACACCTTTCTGGTAGGTCGGACGGTCTGGGTTTCAACAACAACCTAAATAGATACGTTTATAACCCTAGTAAGTAAGTTTGGTAATCGGCATTTAAAACGTCAATAAAAGGTAAATAAATATAGATATTTGTATTTAGAAAAATTTTGTTAACAGCAATTATGTTAACACAATTATGTACAAAAATTATGTTGACAACAATTATTTTTCTCAACATCAGTTCAATTTTGTGATCCCCCTTCCACCTCCCACACCCCCTTAACAAACATTTTATTTATTCCATATTGTGGATTTTCATACATACAAATCTCGCACCCCCAAATGAAATGCTGAAATGCCGCCCCTGGGGTAGAGGAAATCACTAAGAATTTCACGTTCTGGTTGTGGAGGTGTCACTTCCATTTAAAAAATTTACATTTTCCTTGCGATATCTTTTTTTTTTTTAAGGATGAGCTTGGATGATGACTGATATAGATTCAGCATCATATTCTAGAAGAAGTAGGGAACCTCCTACCTCCTCTGGAATTTAGTTTTCTAAGGATTTCTACTTGCAGTTTTTCATTTTACTGTACATTTCATTTTACTGTACATTTTACTGTACATTTCAGAACATTCCCTTGAATTTCCCTTGTATATTTTGATTGACTATAGAGCTTAGATGATGACTGATATGAATTTAACATTGAATTTCAGGGTGAGTAAGGGGTTGGGGTTTACTAAGGAATTTCACTATCAGTCCTTTCCTAATTTAGGATAAAAAAGGAAAAAAATACAAATTTCATTTTCCTTCAAACATTTATTTCTAAAAATTGGCTATGGATAGAGCTGATATGGATTCCCTATAAAATTGCTTAGGGATTAGGAGAAATCATTAAGGATTTTCACTTCTGATTCTATGATGTCACTTCCGGTTAAAAATATTACAATTTTCTTTACAATACCTATTGCTCAGGATTGGCTATAGGAATAGCTTAGATAATGACTGATATGGATTCAGCATTGAATTTTTGCAGGGAGTAGGGGGTCATTAATAATTTACACTTCTGGTTCTGGAGATGTCACTTCCGATTTTTCCATATATTCGTATGACTATGCGAAATATGTTTGCAACTGAGTATAAAAATATTTTGTTTAAAATGAAATGTACACATCACTTGCTATCTTATGAATGATCTTTCATATACTTCTGTACTGTAGTAGCATTGTAGTGCCGAGGAGCACTCAAGGAACAGCAGATTAAATTTTTAAAATAAGACTTTAATGCATAAAAAAGAAATAGTTACAACTATGTACAAATAGGAAATTGTAATTGCATATTCATTTTAAGTATCGGCTCTCGGCCAAACTTAGGTTTGTGAGCTGTAGAAGGAGAAGCGACTAGCGCCGTCGAATTCTAAAATCGAACTTCTTTTTCCAAAAAGGGTTTACTCTCCTCCCTCCGTTGGCAGGCCAGAGATCATGGCTTTGCGGGGGCTGTTCCATTCGTCCAAAAACCGAAATGCAGGCCAAAGATTCCCTTTCCCGGTGTCATATACCACAACTCCTGCACCACATCTGTGGAAATCTAAACACTTAAATGAGCAGCAAGTTTTCAATACAATACTATAACTAACCAAAAACAATCATTAAGGAATATAAGTGAATAATATGATGTTACATAAAAGAATAAGAAATAAAATTATAACCTAAAATATCAAAATATGTAAGATGTTTGCCCTGTATATGACAGCTGTTCTAATTATTTTCTTTAACCAATGATAATTTATACAAGGTGGAGGATCTGTACCAGGTGCCTCCACGATTATCATGGACGACGTATACTCAGATTCTTCAATTTGAAATATGTGTAATTCTAGCACTTTTGAATTTCAGCCTTTAAAATTTCATTTTGCCGTTGCGAAGACCTATACGGCCTCGACTTGGCAGGTTTGTTACTAATGAGCTCAATATCATGCTCGACTAAATCTGTTGTACCTGGTTCATTTGAAAAGGTTTTGATATACCTAATCAAAAGGTCTTGTAGCTGATCGATTTGTCGGCGATCTAATCTCTCGGTCAAATTACTTTTCTCAACTATGTCCGAAAAGTCGTAAATGTTGGGATTTGAATCTAAATAAGGGAAATTAACATCATTGTCTATTAATTCCTCCTGATTATGTTTACAAGATAAAGAATTTACTATTTCAGGTCTGTTGTAGTATGGTTTTAACATATCCATATGATAAATTTGAGATCTCTCTTTCTTCCCCGTTAGTTTAACTATGTAATTTGTTTCTGAGACTTCATTTTCAATTACACACGACCTAAACCATTGGACTCCCAATTCTTCCACCATTTTTTCCACCGATTGACCAATTCAAAAACATAAGTTGTTACGGGATTGTCTCCCTCCTTAGAATCAACCCAGTGTTCATAATTTAGAGTTTCAGGTGTTTTCAAGATTTTCCCCTTCATCCTAAATAACAGATCATTCCCCACAACATACTCAAACTTGAAGTTCGCCACGGACGCTTCCAAAGCTAACCGATAAATCTCTTTTAGTGTCTGACACGCCTTCTGTATACCAAAAATTCACGGGGAGGATTGTCTTTTGTCCCTTCGTTGGTTCCTTCCTTCTCACTTACGGGGGATAATACCATTCTGTTTCATTACCTGTGGCTCTACATCCGATGTTTGTTTATTTTCATTTTCCAACTTCCTCGACCTAGTCTCTATTGCAGGAAGCATTTCAGGCTGGAGTACCTTACAACTTTTTTTGTCTTTTAGCAAAGCAGCGGTTTTATTTCCCAATAAATATTGATGTGAATCTAATTTATAAGCAAAAACGGTGGCTTTTGTCTTAATGCACCCAAATTCTCCGTTTATTTCTACTGTAGCAAGAGGTAAACATGTACAATTCTCGTCTAATGGCTGTTTAACAAACATAACCTCTCCTGTTAACATTTCAAGGGTGATATATTTATGACACACGAGATCTATATTTGACCCTGTATCTCGGAGTATTGTTATTTTATGTCCATTTACATATGCCTTACTCAGATAAGGGGATGACCAATCTTCCTCCGCTTTATCACTTTGAATATGATTTATTGTTAAAACCTTGGGAATTTTTCTTTTCAGTTTAGGACATTGCAGTCTCAGGTGATTTAAATTCCCACACTCGAAACAACGAGTTTCCTTACATTTATCGAAGAACTCATTCTTTTCATTACTTTGTTTTCCCGCACGTTGTTTATCCTCCGGATAATTATGTCTCCTATCTCTCTCATTACGAAATTCCTCAATTTTCCCTTCTTTGTAAAATCCACTTTTCACGGGTTTCTTTACAACACTCCGGACATTATCAAAATCATCTAGTTTATCAGCTAAATCAGATGCAGAAGTGAATTATGTCCATTGGTCTAAGAAGTGGTTCCGAGCTTCGCTACTAACTCTACGTTTTAAGTGATCGGTGATCATTAAATCTTTTAACTTCTCAAAACTATCAATTTAAACCCTCTAACCATTCCTCAAAATAATTTTTTAACTCAAAAACAAAATCCTTCCACGTGCTATCCGATCGTCTTTGATATTGCGTAAATTTAACTCTAAATTTCTCGGGGCTTAGTTTAAACCTTTGTAATAATATTTTCTTAACAAAATTGTAATCTTCAGTTTGCTCTTCGAGCTTTCTCATAATGATCTGAACAATATCGATGGGCAGAAGTGCCATCAAATGCGAAACCCATTTTGACTTTTCAATACCAACTCGCTTTGCTTGCCTTTCAAACATGACCAAGTACAAGCTAATATCAATTAAATTAGGGTCAAATTTTTGGACTAATTTTTGCGAGTCTAACTGAAAAAATTTTTATTTCCCTTTTCTGAATTCCCTGTTTTTTCTACAGTTGAAATTCTCAATTTTTCTAGCTCAAATTCCATTTTCGCTTTGCGATTTTTCTGCGGCTGTTTTTTCACGTCTAATTTCTGCTTCTAACTCTTCTTTCTCTACACGAGTTTTAACAATAATCTCCAGAAGAGCTTTAACAAATTCTTCTTCATAGTTATCACTTTTAGTGATTATTGCTTTTAAATGCACTACCTTTAAATCTGAAGAGGCAGTTTCTCCTAACTTAGATACCAATGAGAACAAATCCTGTTTCTTAGCCTTTCCCAAAAACGACATATTTTCCCCTCTCAATTTAACAAATTGATACAAAATAAACAATTTCTACGTTGTACACACTGATTTCATACAAATAGAATTAAACAACAAATGGCAATTGTATCAACAATTCGGCAGTATTGAAACTTTCAATGCTATTTTAAACTAAAACACCTTTCTTAAAGAACTATAGATTCGATTATTATACATGAATTATATTAACTTCAAATTATTAAATTTTAATCATTCAATACAACTCTACTCTTCACAAATTAATAACAAAAGCATAGCAAAATTCTTATCCTTTAAAATTTTAAGATTTTAATATTTAAGAGATGTATGTCAAACTAAACGAAAACTGACAATATGCTCAAAATTCTATAAAAATTAACTACTGTCACTGCCTTTTGTAAATTCAAGGTACTCACCTCTTTTGAAGAAGTTGACCTCCACTTTCTTTTGAAACGTAAGAATTTTTTCAATGAATCTTTGGTACAAGAGTTCACAAACACAATTAGGATCAGGGCGATCCGCACAAGAAAACTGGAACTAAATGCTCCCACTTTTTATAAGAATGGTTTTTTTCTAATCACAACACAGAACGCGCACCGAACTAATGCACACAAGTAAGCCTTATCCCCAGGATTTTGGAGCGGGTGCTTCCAATACAGAGGAACGGATGTCTTCTCTTCACAACATGGATCTGGTGATCCAACCAGGGACTGGTGTCCAAAATAAAAACAGGAACAGGTGTCCTTTCTTCGTAAGAGATTTGGCAATCTACCACAGGGACTGATGCCCACTTTAAATTAGGAACAGATGTCCTACAAAGATCCTGGCGATCCACTTCAGCGCAAGAGATTTACGCTTTGGTCAACCGATTACTATCGATGACATCTTCAGGGACGGATGCCCACTTTAGCATAGGATCCTGGTGATCCTATTCAGGACAGATGTCCACTTTAGCATAGGATCCTGGCAGTCCACTTTAGCATAGGAACAGTTGTTCCACATGGATCATGGTGATCCTCATCAGCGTAACTGGGCTTACGCTCTGGTCAGTCAATTTCCGATGACTGTCCACTTCCACAGCTCAATTATATGGTCATCGCTGCCATTATTTTTAATATGCTGTACCGTAGCAGCGTTGTAGTGCCGAGGAGCACTCGAGGAACAGCAGATTAAATTTTTAAAATAAGACTTTAATGCATAAAAAAGAAATATTTACAACTATGTACAAATAGGAAATTGTAATTGCATATTCATTTTAAGTATCGGCTCTCGGCCGAAGTTAGGTTCGTGAGCTGTAGAAGGAGAAGCGACTAGCGCTGTCGAATTTTAAAATCGAACTCCTATTTCCAAAAAGGGTTTTCTCTCCTCCCTCCGTTGGCAGGTCAGAGATCACGGCTCTGCGGGGGTGGTTCCATCCGTCCAAAAACCGAAACGCAGGCCAAAGATTCCCTTTCCCGGTGTCATATGCCACAAATCCAGCACCACAGCTGTGGAAATCTAAACCTTCTATTCTACATGAATTTGGTCGACACTGGGCGTGTGGATGAGAAAAGTATATTTGCCTCTCATGGCAGTTTTTTTGAGCTAGTAACAGTATGTTACACTTCTTATATTTCTGTGTTATAATTTGTTAAACCTCATACTTGATATATTTTATTAAATTTAACGCTATCCCTAAATAATACATAAAAGAAAAAAAAAGGTACCCCCTCTCCCTTGTTTTTACCTAGGGCCAGTGGCACGAATTAGTACCTGGGCCCAAAATTCAATGTGGGGGGCCTGGTCACTGGGCTTGAAAAACCCCTTGTTTGAATTTGGAAGTGGAAAGAACAAGAAACTGTTCTCACTGACGGTATTCTTAGAAAACATAGATTACACCTGGACAGTTTTACCCTTTTTCCATGCATTCGCAGATTGTGACACTGTCTCCACGTTATACGGAATTGGAAGAAAGCAGAGTGTGGAATGTTTGGAAGAAAATGTTAGATATTACACTGGTAACACAAAAACAAATCACATGGATATTACACTGGTCTTCAACCACTTGTTGAGCACTATGAAAATGGATGATAGAAATTTCAACATGATTGAATGATTTACAATATTTCTCTGTGACACGTCAACCATCTCGAGAAGTATAAATGAATGCTGCAGTATATCGTTTGTACAAAAAACTTGATCAATCAAAAATACCCCACTAACAGAATATACCTTAAGACTACATGTCAAGCAATGATTTGGCAATAGCATCTAGAATTCCAACTGCATATTCCACAAATTTCTTCCTTGGTTGGAAAAAAGCCTTTCTAACAGAGAACTGTATGCACTATGAAAAATCATTCTGGAAATTTTAAAAAACTGTTCTGAGCTGATCTCATGATACTGCAAATTAATTTGTACAAAGGACTGTAAGTGTGAGGGGAATAATCTTTCCTGTACATCAGTATGTGCTTATGATGGGCAATTTGCACAAACTTTCATGATCTATGCGTTTAAAATATAATTGTGTTTCCATCCCTAGTAGCATGCCAATATCGGGTTAATATAAAAATGTAGATATTTTGTGTTTTTGCCCAATATTGTTTTAAAATATTGGGTCAATATTGGCATGCTTTCTTGATTAATATGTGCTGTGTAAGTATTATATCAAAATGTGATTCTGTTTTCGACCCATAAATATTCTTTCATTGATACAAAATCTTCAAATTATGTGCTTATAATATCGCTGACTTATTTTTTTAAATTTATTTATTTTTTAATTTATAACTGTTTTATTATATTTTGACTACGAACAAACAATAAAGTGTAGTATATTATAGAAACAATTTTATTTTTTAAACCTTTATTCCACTTCAATTTTTATGCCAGAATTAACTTGTAGCTTTTTGGATGTTTTTATTTTATTAAGTTTTGATTTTGTGGCCCAATTTCATTAAAAAGCCAAGCCAAGACGCATGTTTATGGGGTGCCTGTGTCTCAGACACGTAACCCCACATCGAAAATGCAGAATGTCCATTAGTTATAGCAATAGCAATATGATGATCTAGCTTTGCACTCGGCTCCGAAGAGGGTGCTCTTTGCTGGTGACTTGCTTCATGCATGCTTGAGATGGAGACTCTGTCTTGGAAGGCTGAACCCGTAAGTAGGTATGGAAGGGAAAGGGGGAGGAGCAAGGGCAGGGACCAATCAGAATGATTGGAGCAAGTTACAAGTATATAAATGATATATAAGAAAAATTTACAAATTTACAGGATTAAATATTAAATGTTAAATATTAAGGTACTGTATGCAATAAAATTTAAAGATATTAGGAAAAATAATTTACATAATAATTTTCATTTGACAATTTACGTTTACTAACAATACTTTCAAGTCGCTCTTGTTGTGAAGAAAAAATTTTTACACACGACTCTGCAAGATGTTGTGCAGAGTAAACTTGTACAGTTATGTACAATACAAAATTAAAGTTACTAAGTTAAAACTTGTGAACGTGGACGAGAGAACCGTAAACACGCAACGCGAGTGGCAAATGCTAGCCATGCTATTGGCCTGTGGCAAGGCCGTGAAAGAAGAGTCGAAAAAACGCCAAGTCCTTGAATCGGAGTGGTGCCATCTATCTTCGATCGGATTCATTAAAAAGTGATATAACCTTTTATTATAGATAATTTTATGATAAACAATTTTTGTATGAAATATATTTTGATTAAACATACCGCTTTTAACAAAATTTGACAAACCTCTTTTTGATGATTCACCTCATTCCCTTTTAAAGTAAAGATAATTTGTGCAAAATTTCATGCTGGTATCCAAATTTGAAATATCGAATAGCTAACAGAATGAACTAACATCACAGTATTTAGTACAAAAGGTGTTTAATAGGAGTTTTTTTTTCATAGTTTTAACACCTTACAACATAGTTTAAAAGTGTTTATGACTTTATTCATTCTGCCTGTCCATTAGCACGATAACTGCCGTAAAAATAACTTCAAAATGAAATTTTAGTATGTTTTTCAGACGGTCTGTGGGATTATTGGGTGATATTATTCATTTATATTCCCATTAGTTTTGGATTGAACCCGGGTTGAAAAAATGAAATACATTGAACCCTATGGGACCTAATTTTTCAAACATTTTTTAAGCGAATTTAAAATTCACAAATTGCTTCGAAAATTTTAGGAAATATACAAATTATCCCATAAAAAATATAAAAAAAATTTCAGTAAAATATGTTAAGTAGTTTTTTAAATAAAAATTATTTAACATAGGGAGAAAAACAAATTCAATTAAATTCTGACTCTTACTATATCCTCCAATAAGAAAAAAGAGATATATTATATAATAAATATCTTTCCAGGAGTTGAATTATTTATATGTAACAGAGGTTTCACATTTAAAAATAAATATGGTAGATGACACTTTTTCAAATTTTTAAATAAAATAAATTATTATAGTATTGGATGAATGAAACGATTGGAAAAATGTTTATGAATGAAATGCTGTTTTTATAGAGAGGCGATTTATATTTCGATGACATCATTTGAATAAAGTTCATTTGTTTTTGATGAAGTTTTCAAATATAATAAATTATTGTAGTATATTATGATAATTTTAAAAATATTACCAAGGAATGTATCGCATTTTAGAGATGTTTAAACCAGGCAATTTATATTTCAATGCCGTCATTTGAATGAAGTTAATTTTCTTCAATGAAGTTTTCAAATATAATAAATTAATGTAGTATTGTGATAATTTAAAAAATATTACCGAGGAATGTATCGCATTTCAGAGATGTTTATATAAAATTGCATTGAAGTTGGAAAGTGTTTCATAATCAATGTTTTATGCATGATTGATCTTTCTTGTTATTTTTCACTTTATTTCATATATAAGGAATTGACTTTATTTTTAACCAATATTACATTGTTTAACATTTTAGTGCAAAATTTATACCAGAGTAATGAATTTCCTCCATTTTACTTGAAAATACTTTTGTAAATTTAGGAAAATACAAAATACTTTTGAAAATACATTTGGGTAGTAAAATATAAGATATGTATTTGAAGTTCCCCAACCTTTTTAAAAAGAATATTAGTGTATGTCTGACAGTGAACCCCTAAAATTGTTATGTCAGTTTTTCTTTTTTCTATTTAATATATTTAGGTATTTTTGGGTTTTAAATTTTGTTCAATTGTGTTTAATATTATTATATTTCAATATTACTTTTTATTCTTTCACAACAGAAGGTGGAGGTAGAAAAATCAATGAAAATAAGGCTTTGACTGCTGGCAAAGCAAGGTAAGTAGAAGTTGTCTTTCAAACATACTATGATATTCAATTTTGCATTTTGCCCTCATATTATATTTGATGATTTAAAGAACATTTCTCAAGTATTTTTTGTCATATTTAATTTATCTCTTTATACTTGAACTACATTAGTAGCTTTATTACAAAGTTAAGAATTACATCCTCAGAGTAATTTTTTTTAACTTTATGGCTGTTGGACCTTAAACTTAAGTTCTCTATGTTTATAATGCTTCATATACACTGGCTTCCAAAAGTTAAGCATGGACGGTAAAATCAACAAAAGTGGAAAAGTAAAGCTTTGATAAACTCAAAATTGAACATGAAGGTAGCAAATGTGTTTATGCATTAAAGAAAGCAAGAATTATGTACAAAGATGAAAAAAATATTTACTTTTCGTAAGTTATATGATGACATCACATTTGGACCATTAACAAAATGATGTTTAAAGGTAAACAAACCAAACAAAACATACATTAATATGGTATGTGACCACCCCTGACCTTCACACAAACTTTATAATGATTTTTCATGCTTTCAATGAGGTGATCAACCATCGCAGATGCAAGCAATAGCCATTCCTCCAATAGGGCAGTTTCCAACTCTTTGAGACCTGCTAGAGGAGGTAAACGTGCAGAGACAGTATGCCCGAGGGCATCCCAAAGGTTTTCAATGGGATTAAGGTCATGGGGAATACGCCGGCCACTCCATATGAGAAATGCCCTTACTTTCCAGATATTCATTAACGATGTTAGCTCAATGGGGATGGACATTATTGTTCATAAGGAGGAAATCAGGACCAACTGTTGCAACATAGAGTTTCATAATGGGGTCTAGGACTTCATCCTGATAATGTGCAGCTGTCTTAGAACCACCTTTAAAGATGTGCAGCTTTGTGTAATATCCTATTGAAATTCCAGTCCACACCATGACTCTACCTACTCTGAATTTTTTATGTTCGATGATGTTCTTGCTCTGATTGCGTGTGCCTCATTCTCTCCAGACACTTACACGCTTATCATCTGATTCCAGGGAAAATCTGGACATGTTGACGACACCACTTTAATCTTGCCTCTCTGGCTTGGATGGTTAGTGAAACACAAAAACGTGGTACTTGGGCTTACAGTCCCTTCACATGGAGCCTTCAGCACACAGTACTGCCAGATATTGTCTTACCAAGTGCCGATGCAACCATAAATGTAACAGTTGTGGAGGTCGTTCATCGATTCCGCTTGACTAGTATAGCAATATACCTATCATCAGAGGGTGTGGTAATCCTTGGACGACTGGGCACAGGCCTCCGGACAACTGTTTGACTTTATCGCTTTATCGTTTCCATAATCGAGAAATTACCGAATGATCAACGCCAAAGAAAATAGGGATATCTTTGATTGACTATCCTGCTTCAATTTGTTATGCCACTTTTCAATGATGCTACTTTTCCAAATTAATTAATAGTTCAAAATTCTTGATTTTCCCCTTTCCCTTTAAAATTCTAAATTAATTTGTTTTTATTGTGTATTTCGGCATTTATCCCTTATTAACGTTAATTTATTATCCTTTTCATGCATTTCCACTATTCTGAATTATGCGCGATGTGTCTACAAATGTTACATATCTTTCAAATCTTTTGCTAATCCACCAGTGTCCCTGTGTGTTCCCTTCCAGTCTTTTAACTTCATTTAACTTCATTCATGAGTTCATAGAAAAAGCGCACATTTTAAGAGCAAAGTGGACCCTTTACCAGCTTATCTCCTGCCACCTGTAAATGGGGTGCCTGACATTCCATAGGGTTTGTCGTACATGATAGCTTTAAGCATAAATGTGTTAATCTAGCTACTATGGAGGCAGAATATATTTCCCTAACGGAATCTGCGAAGAAATCTGCAAAAGAAAGGGTGTGGGTACAAAACATTTTAATGAAATGTCAAAAGCTTGGAATTGAATTTGAAAAGTTAATGGTTGCTTGATTGTCGCAGTATATTACACTGTTGCCTAATTCAATTCCAAGCTTTTGACATTCCATTAAAATGTTTTGTACCCACACCATTTCTTTTGCAGATTCCGTTAGGGAAATATATTCCGTCTCCATAGTAGACAGACTAACACATTTATGCTTTAAAGTCCTCCATGATATTGGAACATAATCAATTAAAAATATCATGCCCCCTAATGATACTCTGTCATCTCGATTAGCTGCAAAATCAGAATCAGAAAATCATTTACAATTTATAATTTGGATATTAGATAAATTTAATTTAAAAACTTTAGTTTGATCTACATATCCTAACAATTAAACAATCCCAGTGTTTAATACCTGGGTTTTCCCTGAAATTGTGAAAGTATGTTAACTGCATAGTAATTGTCAGGTCTAATACTGCAGGCAAGAAATGAAAGACATCCTAATTCCTATAGGGTAGTTTTTTCATTAGTTCAATTTCAAATTGATTAGCAGGACAATCTGCTTTACTTAGTATAATACCTTTTGATATTGTCAAACTTGAGATTGGGTATTTAAATTTTGAAAATTTTTCACAAATTTATCTTATGTATGTATGTATGTATGTGTGTATGTATGTCAGTGTATTTGTGTCAAATTATTATGTAAATTGTTTTTCCTAATATCTTTAAATTTTATTGCATACAGTACCTTAATATTTAACATTTAATATTTAATATTTAACATTATCCTGTAAATTTGTAAATTTTTTCTTATATATCATTTATATACTTGTAACTTGCTCCAACCTTTCTGATTGGTCCCTGCCCTTGCCCCTCCCCCTTTCCCTTCCATACCTACTTACGGGTTCAGCCTTCCTAGGCAAAGTCTCCATCTCAAGCATGCATGAAGCAAGTCACCAGCAAAGAGCACCCTCTTCGGAGCCGAGTGCAAAGCTACACCATCATATTGCTATTGCTATAACTAATGGACATACTGCATTTTCGATGTGGGGTTACGTGTCTGAGACACAGGCACCCCGTAAACATGCGTCTTGGCTTGGCTTTTGCTCTAGATTCAGCGATTGGAAGCATGTCCATTAGAGACTGCAGGAGCATGAAAACTCGAAAACTCACACACAATCTGTGAATTGTTTCATGCTAATGAAAGATAAGAAAAGTTTGCCCGATCTTCTGTTTGGGAACCAAATGGCCAACAGGAAACAGGAAGTAAAAGAAAGAAGACATATAGTAGAAACAGTAGTCAATGTTTTGAAACTGATAGGTAAACAAGGTTTTCTTTTTCGGGGAAAAGTAGAATCTGCTCATACTTTGGATGATGACTCAGTGAACCATGGAAATTTTTTACAGATGATTCTCATGCTAAGAAAATATGATGTGATTCTAGAGAAGCATGTGAGCAGTGTAATTTCAAAAAGTAAAACAAACCTCCTCTAGAACAGAAAACCCGACGAAATTAAAAAAAGGAAGAAAATGCCAGTAGAAAGAGGAGATCAAGTTACATTTTTAAGAAACAGCATGATTGTGAAAATCTTACAATACATGAACGCAGAAATAAAAAGAAAAATATGTGAAGAAGTGAAATTGGCAGTGAATTTTCCATCCTAATAGATACTACAGTAGATGTTTCAAGTTACGACCAATGTGTTTATGTCTTATGCTACGTTAAGGGTTATGAAGTCGTAGAAAGACTGCTAGCTATAAAATGTGTGGTTTACACCACAGGCGAGGATCTGTTTCAGTCACTCAGAACCGTTTTGGAAGATGCCTCAAGATGCCTTTGGAAGAAGATATATGTTCAGTACTTCAAATGAATCATGTTTATTTCAGGCGATATTAAATAAATGTGCATATTGTAATATATATTATATCAACGGAAATCTTGCTCTCAATTATTTTTTTTACCTTTATTTTTATTTAAAGCTATTTTTTTTAAATACATAATCTTAGGTTCTATTACTTAATGTTAAGTAATACAAAATGATGTTTTAAGCACTCCCAGACCCTCCCGGTAGTTAGCGCCCCCGTACCGGTCTATCCACTGCCCTTTTGGGGGACCCAGCACACCCCTGCATCCCTGTATATATATATAATTAAACTGAGACACTTTGTAAGAGAATTTAAAAATACTTTTTATTTTGATCAAAAATCAACAGTAAATATAGAAATGGAACAGGCATATTTGAATTTTTATATCGCATATAAATTTTTAGATGAATTTTTTTTTCTTTTTTCACAATATATGATATCCTTCTCGTAAAACACCAGTACAATCTTTTAAACATGCAAAAATATGACTTGCATAATATTACATTAGTTATTCCAAAATATATTGCCTATTTACAATTGACAATTCCATAAAAAGTTTACTGGCTTTTAGATTTAAAACATTTTCTATATATAATTTAAATATTATGGAGGTACATACTCCTAGGTAGGTAGGTTGAAAAAATTAATTTTTTGTCTACATTTTATAGAAGTACAATGTCTTAAAAACATTCTGTTTAAATTTCATAAAGAAATACATAGAAATGGATGAAATATAGTGATTATGCTGACACAAATATAGCATTTTCAAATATAGTGGGAATATTTGAGATAACATAGTGGGAGGCATTCTTAAAACCTTAAACACATTTTTTTTGAAATCCTACCATGTTAACTACACATAATAATACAATTTTAAGGTTTAATTTAATTTTTTTAATTTTTTTGGTTTCAGTTGAAATTTTTAGAAGATATCTTAACAACTGCAAAGAAAAATTTGTTTGACAAGGATTGCTGCCACTTTCAGAATTCAGTGGGGTTTTCAACAAAAACTTAATTATTTACATTTCATTTTATGTATTTTTGAATAAAAAAGAACCTTTAAAAATCATTTATGAATTTTCAGCAATCTCAGCTAAAAAAAAACCCATTTATTTTGAGACATCCCAGGTGTATTTGCCCCTTTAATTACAGCCACTTATTAATATAACATACCACGAAATAATGTAATTTCCAGTGTGAGTTAGATTTTCAGAGGGCAGTGGGAATAGTTTCCCTCAGGTGGGGACTAACAAAGAAACTCTTCACTTCATGAGCCTAATCCCTTGTAATTACTCCTCAATGGTTTCTCCCTCTCTCAAAGAGGGTCCTGGGGCTCTACCACCAACACATCGTAAATCTACCCGGGTTCGAAATAACCGGTTATTCCGTACACCAATCAAATTTTACTAAATGTGATACCACAAAGTCTTATTAGGGTGCCTAAAGTTATACGAAGGTTCGTAAAACCCCCTTGATAATTTCACCCTCTAAGGAGACCGTGAAACCTGAAATAAGGTACGTAATAGCAGTATTCAAGATGGCTGTCTTGTATTTGCGAGTGATCGTTTTTGAAAGAAAGAAAAATTCAACCACAGAGGATAAATTAATTATGCTAATTGACAATGAATTTGTTTCATTGTTCAGGTTAAATTACCACCAAGTTGCCAACCAAATTAGTATCAAATGCTTCGATAATAATTTCCTTGGAATATTATTGAAGTATGTGTAAAACGACGATCTTGAGAAATTTTACAAGCACCAATTTTTCATCAAATCTGAACATTTTGTTCCACATATTAAAATACAAGCTTATTTGTTTACTTTAAAGGATATATGCCCTATCAATTTTCAAAATATTTCTTTTCTTTTTTTTTCCATTTGGAAGTTTGTATAATTATTTTAGGTTTCAGCTATGTTAACGTTAGTGAACTCAACTATCTCTCTTTTACGAATCATTAAATAAACGTCTGACAGAATTTTAAAATAAAACCTGTATTTTCTCTATACAATTTCCCCCCCCCAAAACAATATTAAAACAACTTTAAAATGTATTCTACTTTTAAAAGAACATCCTGAAATAGCACTATAAGTTTTAGAGCATGTAATTTCTTATTTTACTCAATATGGCATAACACTGCTTAGGCGGTAGGAGAGACGCTCAGGAATTGAGAGGTCTCCGGTTTGAATCAAAGCAGGTTTTATTTTTAAAATTTATGCTGCTATCTGTTACTAAAATATTCAGGTGAAATGTTTTGTAATAACATGCAGAGCTTTCCGTTTAAAGTTTTATCCTCAAATTACCCAACTTGAATAAATTATTAAGTTTACATTTTTATAAAATTTATTTTGAAGTTATTTAAAAAATTTTTTATACTTTAGTTAAGTATACTTTATACTAACCAAAGATGAAATATACATTTTCTACTATGACAGATGATGTTTACTTTAAAATTAATTTTCCTGTAGTCCATAGAGAGTTAGCTCATCATTGACACACGCAGATGTAAAATTTTCTTCAGGTTAAATTATGTAAGAAAAAAAATAACATTTTGCTAAATATATTTAATTTTTTTTTTAATATTATAATTTTACTTATCCGTGTTTTACTTTTGTAAATTATTTTCGCTTCTTTATGTTGTTTATACTTGAGGAAAACTATAAGATTTTCCCTAAGCATTTTAGATGAATTTCATCATATTTTGTGAAAGGAATTCCCCCCCCCCCCCCCCCTAAAAGCAAGTACAAGATATATATTTTAGTACTCATCACATTTTCAGAAAAATTTTGTATTTTTTAAATTTGTAAAACGAAGTACAACACAAAAAGAATATACAGTAAAAACTCTTGCATTTAAAATGTATTTCTTAAATGGGAAAGAATTTCAACAGCTTAACAAAAACTGTTAAAACATTCTTAATTTGCTTTTCTGTGGCACTGACATCAAAACTAAACCATAATATATTAATCCTAGTTTAACTTTTAGATGCGCAAATTATGAATAACTTTAGGTAATATAATCCATTTTCGAGACTTGGAAAACAAGTACATTATAGTTTTCTCGAAAATTGATATCAAAAGCATTTAGTACATTTAACATTTAGTAATTCATTTAAAAAATGTATTTCTTTTCCAACCTTTTGCTTATTTATAATAAAGGCAATTATGATTAATATTATTGTCAATCGAAATCACACAGTTCTATTAATCAAAGTATTCTTCATCTGCGAAAAAATATTCTTCATCGGTGAAAAAAAAGTGTTTATAAAGCACTATGTTAACTTCCTTCGTATTAACTATCAATTTCGATTGGTCCAGTGAGGTTCCGCCTTAACTCCACCCCCCTGTCCATCAAAGTATAACAAAACCGAATTCTGACGACTTCATAGTACGGTTATATCGCAGCCTTTCGTAAATGACCAGGTGGAATAATATGGATTTCCGAATGGTGAGAAAATAATTCCGGGTAGTTGGTGGTAGGGCCCCTGGCTGTTAACCCAACCAGAGTTAGCAATCAGGTACTAAAATATCCTAATCCCTCCTTAATGTTTTCTGAGGTATAATTTCAGTATATTTAAACTCTATGGGATACAACGCATAAAATATTTCCCATGATTTTTCTTGAGTACCCACTGATATCATTTAATTAAGACTATTCCTATATATGTAAGATTTTACAGCATAGACTTAAAATGAATCTATTATATCAGTAATCAGTACCAGACTGTTTGAATTTATATTGCAGTGTTTTATTTTCCATGAAAAATTTCCATTTTGTGAAAATAAAATAATTTGGGGTGAAATTAAAAGGAGAACTGCTGAAAAATACTAATTTTGTTTTGCATTTGTCATATTTTTAAACTAATTTTTTGAGTTTCTATGGCATTTGAAAGTTTTAGGTTAAAATTTTAAATGTGATGATTGCATTTGGGTATTAAGTTGAAAAAAAAATTATCAAAAATACAGAAAAATCTCTGTATAAGCTACAAATGACACGTAATATTTTGATAAGAGCTAAGTTTGAAATCATACTTTCAATGCAGCAAATTGTATTTCTGGACTAGTTTACCTCTTAATTCAGCTCATTAGCAAGAAATGATATTTAACTTCACTGTAAACAAAAAACTTGCTTTTTGTCACATTTGTGCAAGACTTTTACTTATAATCATTCTCTCTTGTTTCAAACACAATGTTGGAGGTCCAATTCTGATACTAAAAATAGGCAAAAAGCATAAAAATAAGAAAAATGAGCTTATAATCCTAAAATATTTGTATTATTCTTATAATTTTGGTGCATTATTTATGATTGCTTCCCTAAATGCTATTTAATTAAGAATGCTATTTAATTGTGGCATACATGTTAATTTTTTCAGTTTGGCATTTTTCTTGATACTTGATATTTCAAATGTTAAGGTTTTTCAAGTTTTGTAACATTTACTTGAAATATATTAGGAATCGCCCTTGAAATATTTTCTTTAATTTTACTAATTAAAATTAGTGGTATATGTATATTGAAAATTAAATATTTTTTATTAATAATATACTACAAAAAATTATGTATTTTTTTTCAGTTTTGAAATTTAAAATGTTCTAGTATATTAATAAATAATTATCTTTGAAAATACCTTTGTAAATATTTGGATTATCACATTTATTTAAAATGTGATTATTTAGATCTCAAAAAGCATTTGAAGTATCAATTATCAAAACTATATTAAGCTTATAATCTTTTGAAAAATGACCCAGTTAAGATGTGAAATTACAATATGTTATTGTTGAGACTCAGACTATCCGATCTACCAGAAAGGTGTAAGGTAACTGTTTGGACAGCCAGGAAGAGCCACCCAATTTAAACCGGAACCCAGTGGGGGAGGCATCCACAGGGACCATACCCTCCTTCCCCTACCACCAACCTCTTGGAAGGACTTATAGACCCATATGTTTAATGTGATCGTACTCCGCATGAACACGGCGGCAGTTTTGGCAGTTGAGAGAATCGAACCCGGGCCTACCGAGTGCATTTCCAGCACGCTAACCATTGGGCTACTATGCCCCCAAAAAATTACAATATGTAAAAGTCATAAAAAATATAAATTTATATTTTAAAAATATGATGAAAAAATTAATTACAAATCTTTTTGACAGTGATTCCATTTTAAAGCATCTAGGGGTTGTCTGAAAAATAAAAATAAAATTTGTAAATTAAGAATTTTTATTTATATTTTTACTTCCACACTCCCTGGTTATTCACTATATATCATAATGGCTATTTGCCACTCACTAATAACATTGAAATAGGGTCAGTGATACTGTTGGCTGCATTAAGGTGTAGTATGATTCCATTGGGAACATGATTTCAAGTTTTGAAATACTCTCTTTTGATGGGTTATCAGATTGTGAACTTCAGTTTCTTTAAAAATATGAGCAGAGTCTGAGAAGACAAGGTTTGGTCTAATTATAGACGTCCTCTTACCTTGAAGTATATGGAAATCTAAAAAATACTTACGGAATTGAAGTCTACAATTTGCAAATTAATAACAGCATATAACATTAAAAAGTACTGAAATTTTTATTTTATTATTCTTTGTCATTGGAATGTGTTTTGATTAGCAAGTAAACAACTAATAATATGAAGACTGAATATTACGTTGAGACTGATCACAGTTGCTAAACATTAAAATAAATTGGTAAACAGGGAGCTCAAATTAGTCAAATATAATTAGTATTCTTTGTAAGTCTATATCTATATACCTAGTTGACCTGCCAGATTTTATTATATTCCCAAAACATGTAAAATGCTTTCACAAATTTTTATGTACATAATAATTAACAGACTAGAACTTTCCAACTTCTTTTTCTTTCATTTAGTGCTTTGAAATTATTTATAAAAGAAAATTCTTTTAAGGTCTGAATCTGAGGCACAAAACTCATTATCTGTATCTATCACAGTTCATTTTCCCACGTATTTTGACTTGATTGAGAATGAAAAGTAAAGTAAGATTACATTGTTTGTATGATTTTAAGTGACTTAAATCAGTGAGGAACCTGTCATCATCTAGAACCAGTTATAAAATTTTGTTATTAAATTCGGTGCATGTGCTTTACTATGAAATATTCAAAAATTTTAAGCTCAGCTATTCCTATAAATTTGTAAACGAAACATATTTAACAATTAGCTCTCAGCATATTGTTTAGTGGAAATGATATATAATTTAATACTTTGTATGAAATAATCTTTAGTACATTTAACTAAATAAGCTTATAAAATTTCTTAGAAAATGTTTTTGTTGTGTTGCAGTAGTGGGAAATTTATGATGGAATATTTTCTATTTGCTAGAGTTAGTGAATGGAAAAGCTGATTAGAATTATTTGTATTTTTCAATTATCCTTTCATAGTCACTTTCTATTGTGAATGTGAAAAATTGCATATTGTAATTGTCCCCTAAATTAAACCTTTTTATATAGAAATAATTGTTTAAATGTTTTGAAAATAATAAAAATTTTGCCCAGATCAAGACCAGTGAACTCTTGACCTTAAGATATTTTCTATCAACTGAGCTATACTTAAAGCCTCATATACTCTTACCACATTACCTCAACTAAATACACATTTTCCCCTTTCACACTCGCTTTATTTATGCATCCACTGCTTTATATATCAGGGTTAACAGTTATATTAAGGTGCCGTTAAAAAGTTTATTTCAAACAGGACTCTTAACCTGTGACCTCTTAATCTCAGAAGCAGTACACTACCTATTGATCTATTCACACATCTGAGGTAATGTCATAGTTTATTAAAAATTTGAAAGGGCATTAATGCTAACTTGATATATCTACAATGAATATAACCTTACCAATCATATTTAGGATATTTATTTATAATGATTTTTGTTTATTATTATTATTGAAAAAAATTAATAATATCGATATCATTTATCTTATTGATTTTAATCAAAATTTATATTTTACGTGGGTTTAGTTTTGTGTTGGCAGGCCAATTTCTAGTTATTTCTGATTAGTATCAGCATAAGCAATCATGTTAGGTTTTCTGTAAACATATTCATGGGCAGAGTTGCATAAAAATGAAATGCATGTGTTACATACAGTAGACTCTTTTACACAGACAGTAGACTCTTTTACACATACAGTAGACTCTTTTATCCAGTCTTTAACGGATCTCCACTTTACCGGAACAAAACATGTCACTGTTTGGTAAGCCACGGCTTGCTTGGACTTTTTTGCTCAAGTTAAAACTTTCTAATATTTTTAGGCATTTCTACTATGCACACCTCTTAAGTTGTGTATATTAAAAATGAGGGCATTCAAGGTACTGGGATGCTTTCAACTCTTGAAAATATTATATTATTTGTTGGCAGTTTACTTTATGATGAAAATTAATAGGTAAGTAAAAATTCAGTGGTATAACAGATTAAGTTCGAACTTGCCCCCAAAAAGTATTTTGAACATCCTCTTTATTTTATAATTGTTGTAAAAAGGATCGTATATATTTTCGAGATCCTTTTATATTACTGGACCTGTGGGGTAGAGTAATAGGCCATAAAAGATAATGCAAATGCATTGTGCATTTATGAGCTTTTTTGATGTTTGGATTTATAATATTTTATAATACATATATTTGAAGTAATATATGTATTACATATACAAGGTAGGATCAAAAAGTTCGGAGACTGTGCTGATATCTCTAACCCTGTGTGGAGAAGAGGGGAACTATTTTACCGTGGCGTAGAGACGTGAGATGTGAAATAGAAGAAGCAGGTCCGCAGTGCAGACAATGCTTTTCCAGACAATGCATGTCAGTGAACTGTAGTCTTTCGCGTTCGTTGAGACTGAAATGGAATTTGAAGAACAACGTGCGAATATCAAATTCTGCCAGCGTTTAGGGAACAGGGACATTGCACATTGTTCTTCAGATGCCATTTCCGTTTTGACGAACGCAAACAACTACAGTTCACTGATATTCATTGATTGGAAAAGCTTCTTTCTTTTCACATCTCGCGTCACATGTGCCTCTATGCCATGGTAAAATAGATCTCCTCTCCTCCAATCAGGGTTGGAGATATCAGCACAGTCTCCGAACTTTTTGATCCTACCTTGTATATATCACACACACACATACAGATATGTGTGTGTTGATATAAACGATAAACATATTTTATAATGGATTTAAAACATTTTTTCTCAATTTAAAAACTGCCATATGCATACCGGTATGTATTCTGATTCCAACTCACCTCTAATTTGAGATTTTTATTACTGTGCGATTCAGAAGGAGTGTGTTAGTGAAAAGGAAATCCTTTTTTCTGTTTAATGGGAAAGATAAACCTAAGCCTAATATAATATATGTAGTGAATAGGCGTCAAAAACATGGTAATTGATTGGTGAAAGTATTTGCTGTTTAAATGGTTATTCATTTATCCATGGAAATTGGGTCCCATAAAGACTGGATATGATGGTGTCTATTGTATATATAAGGTAAATTATTTGAAAATTACTTATTCTAATAAAGACAAAAATACAAGGATTGCTATGTTACCTGGAAAAACTCTAAAACTCAGTAAATTTCAAAATAGCCGAAAAGAACTCTTAGAAAATTCAGGGATAATTACTTTCATTGTTTTATAATGGGTCAGCTAGCTATTGTTTATTTATATTCAGTGGCGAATCATCGGGGGAGACAAAGTCGATTGTGTCTACTTGAGTAATTTATGACCAAATAATATTTATTTGCACCTTCTATCACTTAACTATGATAGATGTTTAAGTGTCTAAGCTGCGGGATATCACTGTTTTTCTTAATCCTTTCCTTTCCATACATATAGTATGGTTTATCTGAGGACTCTGGAAATTTATTTTAAATGTTAATAGAACATTTGATTCAGAGAACCGCTAAATTATAGGGGTTTTGACATTTTAGATAGGTTTGGAAGTGTTCCATGTGAATCATTAATGAGGCTTTTAACAAGTGAAAAAGGAAAGCTTGGTGAGTGGTGTATTTGTTTGACTTTTCTACTTAGCTTTTATAGACTAGTTAAAATAGTTTCCTGTCTGTTGTGTTTTCCTGCATATAACGTTATTGAATCGGTTCCACAGAGAGAGGCGAAATCTGGTTCAACTGTAATAACAACATTGCAAAACGATGTTATTTTTATCATAATTCAATTATTATATTTGTTTTATTTGTAACTTTGATAAAATATTCAGCATGGCATTTTTTTATTTGCAAATGTTGGTTTCTGGCGTTATATATCAACAAATTATTTCCCCCCTCTCCTACATTTCACCACTGTTTATGTACAGGGTTCCCACAGGCCTTGATAAACCCTTAGAAAGGCCCGATTTTTCATTTTGTTTTTAAGGGCCCTTAAAATGGCCTTATTTTTTGTTGAAAGACCTTAAAAAGGCAATATTTTTTTTATTCATCTATTTCTTTTGTCCATCTTGAATATTTGTGTAAATAATTGCGGTGTGTGTGACGAACCCATGACTCATCTTTCAATAAGTGGCCCAGTCTCCATGCTGAGCCATTCCTTCGCCGATCGGCGAAAGAAAAGAAAATTGAGCTAGGGGGACATAAATAAAAAAAGGAGAAAATTGAAGAAGTGTTAATTATTTCAGTTTAAACTTTAAAATCAAAGACAACCAAAAACAGGTTTAAAAGTCTTTTAATGAAATCTCCTTTCCTCGACGTACAAACTTATTTTTGGTTGTCTTACATTTTAAAGTTTAATTAGTTGACGCGTATGTATACTATTTATTTCTGTTTGGTATAGAAAAATATATTTATGAGAGTGTTTATAGAAGAATATATTTAATATTCTTTAAAAATACTTATTTAATAATACTTTCATTTTCTCTCTCTCTCATGTATATTTGTTTAATTTTTCTTTGATTGTATTGCTAAGTTCTTAGTAGCCTTATAAAAAAAAGAAATTGCCTTGAATTAAAGGCCTTAATTTTTTTTTTTCTGCTTGAGGTGTGGGAACCTTAATGTAAGAGTGTGTCACGTGGCTGTTTCTACGATGAAATGTCCGACTGTCGGAGGTGTAATTAATTTTCTTTTTGAAAAAGTATTTTTCCCCTCTAAATCTCGCTTCACCCCGGTTGGGAATCCCCGGTCCAGATTCTACAACTCTGTTCATGAGTATATTTCTAGGAGCAATATTTCCCTTCCTGTTAAAGTTGGCTGGTATTAAACTATGTTAAATTATCGTAGTATGTATGAAATGTTCATGTAAGTAATGAGCTTGCTTTAAGCTGTCGTTTCGGTTTAGAATGCGATCAGTTTCTCATCCCTTGGGCAACCAGCAGCTTATAAGAGAAACAGCAGGTTTCATTCTCGTTCACTGGGCCCGACTCCAGTTTGATGGCACCCAACGTCTTTATGCAGTCTTCTATGTATTCATCCTTCAGTAATGCTGGTATTCTCTTTATAAATGGGTTTACCGCAACTACACAATCTGAAAAAAAAAAAAGGAAAACCATTATGTATTGATCCCCCAAATTTCGATTTTTTTTCAATCTTCTCTTTAATGATTTGCATAATTGTTTATTCTTCTTCGACCCAGACCGTCCGACCTACCCGAAGGTGTAAGGTATCTGTTTAAACGGTCGGGAAATGCCACCCAATTTAGACCGGAACTCAGTGGGGGGAGGCATCCACAGGGACGGGCTGTCGCGCCCGTATAATTGTTTATTGAAACTTCTTCAAAAAACGAAATGGACGCAAATAGAAGAAACAGAAGGGTTTATATAATCAAGATTAAGAGATTTCATGAGGGGGCCAATCAAAAAGCAGAATGAAGAGCAGTCCGGCCATTCCGAAACGAGAAGTAACACACAAGATGGCGTGAGCCGCAACACCAGAGGAATATCCCGACAAGTCCGAACAAGAATACATGAGCATGAGACCCAACTAGATGAAAGTTAAGTTAAAGTGACTGATAAGAGCCCCTAAGTTTAAGAAATGGAAAAATTTGCAGGGTACTCTGCCAGACTGAAGGGAAAAGGGAGTACTGAAAAATCTGACTAAATTATTATAATTATTATAGATATGGTTAGGCTTCAAAGAAGTCAAGATACTAGATTGATGGGCATTGTTGTATGATCCTTGCTGAAGAAAACTCGAAACGGTGTTAAAAAAGATAGCAATATCGAGCAATTAAGATTTATTAAAATCCTATTTTTAATATTTTACAATATAGTTGAAAAGTGTTTATGACTTTGTTAACACTTTACAACATAGTTGAAAAGTGTTTATGACTTTGTTCATGCTGTCTGTCTGTCTGTCCGTTAGCACGATAACTGCCGTAAAAATCACTTAATCAAAATGATATTTTAGTATGTTGTTCAGACGGTCTGTAGGACCTATGGGAATATAAATGAATAATATCACCCAATTAGTTTTGGATTGAACCCGGGTTGAAAAAATGAAATACATTGAACCCTATGGGACCTAATTTTTCAAACATTTTTCAAGCGAATTTGAAATTCACAAATTGCTTCGAAAGTTTTAGGAAATATTCAAATTATCCCATAATATATATATATATATATATATATATAAAATTCAGCAAAATATATTCAGTAGATTTTAAATAAAAATTAAAATAATAATTGCACCCTTTATATGAAAAGATCACGTGACCATTATATGAAGAGATCACGTGACCCAGTTCAAAATAAAATATGGCATCCATCTTGTGTCAAAATCGTGATTTTTAAAATTCTTTTTAATTCATATTTAGTGTTTTATCCGTTCTAAAACCGCTTTATTTTTCTTAAATTCTGTGCATCTACATACTGAAACAACGCAACTACAATGTATTTAAGTTTAAATGATCATCAAACTTTGGTTATTTCTACAACGGAGCCTAATTTTTACATATGGAGAATGTAAACACCAAAAGATGTAGAATGAGTTGTATAAGAATTGCTGCATTTCTTTAACGCAAAATTATTTAGCTCATGAAGTCTGCAATATAGCTGATGTGAATGAAATATGCATTGATTTTACACAGAGAAGCAGACGATTTGTTCGATGAAGTTTTAAGCATAGAGTTTAATTACTTGTACCTCCATGGTCTTACGTTTTTAAATAAAATAAATTATTATATAGTATTGTGATGAATGAAAGGAATGGAAAAAAAGTTAATGAATGAAATGCTGCTTTTATATAGAGAGCCAGGTGATTTATATTTCGATGACGTCATTTGAATAAAGTTAATTTGTTTTCGATGAAGTTTTCAAATATAATAAATTATTGTAGTATTATGATAATTTAAAAAATATTACCGAGGAATGTATCGCATTTTAGAAATGTTTAAACCAGGCAATCTATATTTCAATACCGTCATTTGAATGAAGTTCATTTTTTCGATGAAGTTTTAAGTTTTCAAATATAATAAATTAATGTAGTATTGTGATAATTTTTAAAATATTACCGAGGAATGTATCGCATTTTAGAAATGTTTAAATAAAATTGCACTGAAGTTGAAAAGTGTTTCATAATCAATGCTTTTTGCGTGATTGATCTGTCTTGTTTTATTTTTATGAATTCCTTACAAAAATCCAGGTCCAAAGTTGATGAATATTTCATAATAACAGTAGCGTAAGAACAATGAAATCAATTGCTGGTTATCCAGCAGTGATTAGCTATAGAAGATTTGTTAATTTCTGAATTTTTAACAAAATATTGATGTTCTTTAAGCGATGTTTCGAAGCACGTTCAAGTTGAGCTATCTAGGATAACCTTCATTGGCATTTAGTTATAAAATTAGTAGAATTTTTAAAAAGTTTGACTTCAAAGTGGTTTTTTCTCCAGTTAATAAAGTTTAATTTTTCTTCCGTTAACCGTCCTATCGAGAATTTCAATTCTTGGGGGCATTTATCAAATTTTTAGTCAATTCTGGGCCTGGCTATCCTATATAGGTCAAACTAAACGTGCTTGAAACATCCCTTGAGAGAACATCAAATTTATGTTAAAAATCTAGAAATTAACAAATCTTCTGTAGTTTGTCACTGCTGGATAACCAGCTACAGATTTGGTTTTTCTTCTGTCACTATTATTGAAAGATGGTAATAAGTCATTAAATGTGAATTTCTTTAAAACTCTTATCAATAAAAATTTGAATAATCTGGATAATAATTTGTCCATCTATTTTTGTTTTTTGGCTTTATCGTTTTGGTTTTTATGTTCATTTTTACTGGGATTTTTCAATTCCTTTTCCTTTCTCTCATCAGGTGGCACCGTCACTGGTTATGTAACCAGTTTCCTGCACGTGGTTGAGTTCATTTGGCGTGTAAATTTTGACCTGCTCGCACTGATGAAAAACTTGTGCGTTTTCAAAACGATCGTAACAAACTTTGTGATCTAATTATTTATACGGAATTATAAGAATCTAACTCTATCGAAAATGCACAAAACAGACGTTTTATGAAAATTTGAAAAAGTGGAACACAGTCGGAAAAGGACTATTTCAATTTCGCCGTTTTAATTCTTGCGGGGGACCCTAAACAAAAATTAATTTTAGGTCTTCCCCATGAATATTTTATAGTAAAAAAATAAATGTGCATGGAACACACAGAAGATGTGCTTCGCAAGCCTTTGCTTCAAAAACGCTCCTGATTATATCTATCCCGTTTTTTTGGTTTTGCTACACACAGAAACAAACATCTTCTTGTATTATGTAAGATAGTTACCTCTAAGCATTTTCGTAGAGTTGAAGGCGAAGCTTCTCTGCAAAGTATTGACGTCAATACTGGTGATGCCTGCTTCTTCCATCATTTGCGAGAAAACAAATGACGGTTGGGTCATATGATGAGTATCAGGGACGTATTCGTTGACATCCTGTAATAATAAAAATCTAGAACCTCCACTCTATCATACATTAATATTCCACATTGATCAAATTCACTAGTATAATAATAAATCATATCGTACTAAGGGTCTCCAAAACGTTAAAATTTTTTGTTGCAGTCGGCCGTCCGTGCCTGTGGATCAGGGATGAACGAAGCTAGATGTGGTATTGCGCTAAGGCCGTAAATTTCTCACCAAGCGAGACAGACAGACAAGGACTTTTATTATATAGTACTAGCAAGAATACTCGACGTTGTCTGGAATTAAAGATGCAAACCTATGGATAAGCGCCCGATGCGTAAGTAATGTACATATAACACCACTCAATTAAAAAAAAAAATCAGCAACTTCAACCATAGCAACCCCAAAAGCCAATAAATAAAACAAAGAGGCGTAAACGCATTATATTACGCATTCTTACATGAGCCAGAATTTTCGAGTTTATCGGTACGGTATCCAATGTGACACAATTTTCGAGAAAGAAAAAAAAAAGAATTTTTTGCCAAGGAAGTAAAATAAAAATTTTAAATGCTATCTTCATATGTTTACGCCCGAATTAAGTGCATTTTTCACAGATTGCTTATAATGATGAAATAATCGCACATTAAAAACAAAATTAAAGTGATATCTCTATAATTCAGAAAGTTAGAATTTTGCCTTTTAAACCGCACTTCCTGTCCGGATAGATATCTGATTTGTCAAACGTTGTTCGTAACCCTTGCGCTCTGAAAATCGTCTACTCAATACATTTGATTTGAACTTTCAAGAAAGTTCAATTCTTGATTGTTTCTCAGTCAAAATCCTTTGTTAATGATTGTCCTTTCTTCTTTTCTGCTTGGAAATTTCTGGTTTAATTTTACGATTCTGCTTGCATCCTTCTTATTTCGGCAATGTTCTTACTTTTCCTCTTTTTTAAAAAATTGAATTGGGCTTTTATAAACAAGTGATTTGAATCCTTTCTTGGACGTTCACTTTCCTCTTTGATATTTTACTGTTCATTCGCTATGTCCCACCTCTTGTTCTTACCTCCTTTTTTTTTTTTTTTTTTTTTTTTAAATATATATTTACCTCTTTTTTCTTCTCTCGCTGTTGGTAGAGGTCAGTGGTAGTTAGAGTGGAGGTCATTGGTGCTTGCACCAGTCTCCGATCTTTCTCTTACTAGTGAATGCTGCGCTTCTAGTATGTCCTGACAAAGAATACTGCTTTTTGCCGAAACTATTATTTTTGTATTATATATTGCTCTTGACGAAGTTATTTTAATTTAATTTTTTAGCAGCAGTTTGAGTTGTACGTAAGAAGCATTTTTTGTTTTTGTTTGGCACACTCAAAGTTGATCCTGCTTGTAATAAATTTCAGTATTAATGTCGATTATAAGAATGAATTTATTTATCATTGTGATTAGTAAACATTTGAAGAACTTTAAGTATAAAGTGTTATTGTTTAAAATTTAATGTTTAGATGTGTCGCCATACATTTTAATATACTGTATTTTTCCCTCTTGTATGTATCATGCCTGAAATTGACAGTTAAAATAAAGATCGAAATTTTTTTAATCATGCTTACACTCCCCCCCCCCCCCCCCCTTTATACACTATTACTATAACTCTGTTGCAAAAACATTTTACACTTTTGCCTATTGTAATTTAAAATTTATCCATATACACTATATACCTTGTTTAAGGTCTTTGTCGGCACCTTGTATAGGGGGCGGGGGCATGTCGTCAAATCGGGGAGATTTTGAAAGATTGTAGCTTGGCAGTGGTATCAGGTGTTAGGCCGAAGGTGTACGCGTGTTATGAGGGATGACTCATCGGAGTGACGCGCTCGAAAGATGAACACGAGATAATATAAAAAATCGGCAGTGGCTCCAGTCCGATGGAACCTAAATGGTTTTGCTTGAATAGCATTTTGTAAAATAAAACTCCACTTATGTAATATCGAAAAAAAGAAAGAGTTTGATCCAAAATCTGATTATATACGCTTATAGGGCTTTCAAAGCGCTACGAATTCTTGATTTTTGTTTATATCTATCACTTTTAGTTTTTAAGATATAAGCATTACAAACTTGTAAAACATAAAATTTGCATCTTTCTTCAACTTGACAAGACGATCACTCGAAAACTATAAGAGCTTTTTCTAATATATATATATATATATATATATATAAATATAAATTATTAAATCCAAAGTTAGAATGTATGTAGTATATATATATATATATATATATATATATATATATACACACACACACAGAGAGAGAGAAAGAGAGATTTAAAAACTGAATTTCTGTATACATATTTTTGTAGCTTACTAATTATATATATTTTTTATAGTTTCGAAGATATTTCGAGTGAAAGTATGAAAATGAAAAGAAAAAAAAAAGTTGTTCGGACAGATACATTTTTTATTTTATTTTATTTTTTTCGAAAAAATAAAGTTCGATTCAAAATTGAATTATATACACTTGTAGGGTTGAACAATAAGCAAGAACTACAAATTATTGCTTATTGTTCAGAGCTAACTCTTTTAATTTTTGAGATATAAGCATTACAAACTTTAAAAACTCGAAAAATTTCTATCTTTAACATGACAAGACGATTATTCAAAAACTGTAAGAGCTTTTTTTAATAATAAATATATTTTAATACTGAATTTTATATCTATTTTTTATAGTTTACTATATATTTCGAGTGAAAATTATTAAAATGAAGAAAGAAAAAAAAAGAAACACTTGTTCAGAGTGATGTATGAGTGAAAATATAAAAAATGAGAAAAAAAAAAAAACTTATTCACACAGATACATTTTTTGGTTTTTTCTTTTTCGAAAAAATAGAGCTCGATCTCATAGCCAATTTAAGTTTTTTCGTAAAAAAAGAAAGTTTAAAATATTGAAATGATTGTTATATATTCATAATCTGGGCCTTATTTCCGACAAAACAAGAAATCTTACAAAATCAATCACAGGCGCTGACTTTCAAAAATTTCGGGAGGTGCTCAAAAATTAAAATGTCTTTAAAATTTTTTAATCGTTCGGAAAAATGGTAGTTTATCATAAATTTAATGAAGTCCTACAAGGTTTGCAAAATTGATCAAGATGAAACATAAACCCATGCAGAATTTATATCCCCATCAGGGGCGTCTCCAGACCGAAATCCAGGATGGAGGGCACATGGCCTAAAAAAACGTAATAACATAAATGAGAAAAGTATTTGCACTCTCATTTGATAGTAATTTCTGTTATTACTTATATAAAATGTATTTAATCGGACTTGTGCTCTCTTTATGAACTCGTCTGTGATTAAATCCGTGTTCAATTTGGCAGCTATCTCCTTATGAACATGCAGAATAGCCACGCCATTTAGTCTAAATCTTTCAGCTGTACAGGATGTGACCGGAACTGTTAATATTCGGTTTATTAATTTACAGAACTCTGGTATGAGCGAGTGGAGAAAAATATTTTCTTTTCTATATTAAAAAATCCAACTTGATCAGATATACTGTTAATTTCTGCAGAATTCGTCTTAACTGTGTCCCAAAATATATCCCGGTGAAGCGACAACCTTTTGCCATAAAGATCCGAACCGTAAAAAGATACTATTTATAAAAAGATATCACTATTAATTTTATTGAGGGCAAAGTTTTTAATCATGGAAAAATGCTATAGCGTCTTTTTCTCATTTCTTGTTTTTAGGGAACTTATGACATTGTCCACTAATTGAAAGTAAATTTGACGATATCTTTCTTTAGGTGACTGAAATTAATGAAGATCACTTCTCTCGTCAAATCTTCTTGCAATATTTCTAATCCATGGAAGGACAGGATCTTCTAAATCCAATTCTACACCTTTTTTTATTACTTCTTTCCATAAATCCTCAAAATTATTTTCTTCTCTCTGAGTCTGAATACACTCTACTACACTTTTGATGTAATTATTTGCATCTTGAAAGTTCAAGGATGTTTTCTGGAGAGCAATATTTAATGTCTCCACTCTTTGAAAGACAAAAATAACAATTTTTTTCATAAAGGAAAATTCGAATTCTTGATTTTTTTTTTTTTTTTTTAAGAAAGCCGTTAGCTTTTGCTCCTGCTTAACTTCCTTGCACATACCTTCGAGGAACTTAATGACCGTTTCGTAATTTTTTTCCAATGATGAAATGGAATTAACTCTCAAACAGCATCTAGTTGGGCAGAATGGTCGCAAGGAAACTGTATCGTCTGAACCCTATTGAAATGTTTGGAAAATTTTTAATCTCTTTGGAGATCCTCTTATAAACGATATTAACTAGCACACTAAAGTTAAGTAATCACGAATTATTTGTAATTTGCACATACTGTCTTGCACTACCAAATTTAAAGTATGTGCAAAACAATGAATATAAACAGCCCTTGGCTCAATTGACAAAATCCTTGATTGCAGTCCTGAAAGATGGCCGCTGACATTAGCAGCTCCATCGTAGCATTGGCCACCGCAGTTTTTGATATCCAGACCTGCAATTTTTGATATCCAGGCGAGCTAGAACATCTGTTATTGCACATAACAAAATTGGTTAATGCTAAAATTTTGGAGGGTGCTGAGCACCTCCCAAATTTCCCCGGGGGGGTGCTGGAGCACCCGAGCACCCCCTCAGTCGGCGCCTATGAAATCAATGATCCTACCTTGTATTACGTTCGGGGGTATAAGCGTCCGAAGTGTTTACATGTTTCGTAACGCTGCCCTTTTTCCGCCAGAGAAACTCCAACCATAGATGTTGATGAATAAGGTCCACGAGTGTACACGTTAGGTCTTTCTATAGTAAAATGACTATGTCTGATCCAATGAAAGGAATTGCAGCGAGAATTTAAAAGATTAAGATTGTGAACTCTCGGCATTAAAGCGAAATCCATAAAACCGTTGCAACAGAAGGCATTGTATTGTCGATCCCTGAATTAAACATAGAGACATAACATAAAATGTGAGCCACATTGGTCTTCACCAGTAACAGTTTGTTTCTTTTAGTGATTTGCGATCATTAATTGATAATTTTATTCTCCGTACCTATACTAAGATTTGTGCTTTCGTTTGTTGACTGTCCTGCACAAGTAATAATATCTGATCGCAAGGCCACAGTTTTTTGTTAATCGGAAATTAATTAATTGATTAGTATTGATTAATAATAATTTTATGTTGTTAATTATCAACCACCTATTTATTACTTCCACAAGACGTGCTTACCAGAAATCCGTTAAACCGACATTGGTTATGCAAAGACAGCAATCGTGAATTGCTGCTAGAGTATTACTTATACCTGCTGCTACCTTTACGCTCGGTGCAGCGCTTCTCTTCATTTTTGGATTTTTTTCTAGCACATTATCATCCCTGCAGCGTTTACGCCGCAGCTGAAAGTAAACCAGAATTAAATAGCTGAAAGTAAACCAGAATTAAGCAGCTGAAAGTAATCTAGAATGAAACAGCTGAAAGTGAACTATAGAATTGAATAGCTCCAAATAAACTATAATTAAACTATTGAAAATAAACTGCTATTAAGTATCTGAAAATAAATGATCATTTAACAGCTAAAAATAAACCAGATGTAAACTGCTGAAAGTGTAAAAATAGATATTTAACAGCATCTGAAAGTAAATCAACTGACAATGATTAAAAATTTTGACGATTATAAGGGTATATACTAATTATGCTGTTGCAGAGAGATCTGTGTAGTGCTTTAAATTTTTTTTGCGGATTTTCGTACTCTTAAAAACGAAACGTTTAAGAAGTATTCAAAATTGCTTTGAAGAAAGCGAAACATTTTGACAGATGATGAGTGAATTTAAGTTTTCCATGATGTATAAAATGTCTAAATTGCGAGGAATTCGCAACAATTACTTACATACATTGTAAACTACTGTGGTTATTTATTTGCTAAAGAAGACAAAACTTCCGGCAGATTAATAAAAAGCGGTTTGCATGTTTGGAGAAAATCTATGAAAAGAAATCTATATTAATAAAAGGAAGAATTTGTCTGTTTGCCTGTATGTCCGCGATTCCGCGCGATATTTACCGGATGTATAGATAGATCTAAGGGTTTTCACACAGTAGTATTTATACCTGAAAAATGCATCTCGAAGGCCATTTTCCAAATTTTTATTTAGATTTTTTAAAATTAAATTTCAGAAGTCTTAGAAACTTAGTTTTTAAGCTCACTATTGCATCGGATATGAATAACCATTTTTGTACGAAAGCTAGAAAAGACTCAACTTCATTTTCCTACTCTTTTTTTACTTACATTTTACTTGCATGTTAAACTTTTCAATTCATCACGTAGAGAGGTCTAACAGTCCTCTCTCCGGGTAAATTTTAGACATTTCAATCATTTTATCCCACCTCAGCATCTAATTATGTTAAAGTCTAACTTTAAAGCCTATACTTCTTTGTTTAAGCTAGCAAAAACCGTGTATCGGGATTGCATGCGCCCTGTGTGCTTATTTAGAGCATATAACGCCCAGGCAGCAGGCGTTGTGCAGACGTGTGTGCGGCCGCACAGAGGTCGAAGGCGTGTTTGAGCATTTATTTAAGAATTAAAAGATTAAAAATATATATATGTCAACCTATTTCTTTCGACATTTGATGCATGGGGTTTGTTAATTGCTTAAGATTTATGATTACCTACTTCTAATTAACTTCTGTGAAGAACAGATATTCAGAGCTAGTTGACTATATATTTCTCTTTTTAATACTGTGAATAAACGCATTGTAGACGTGTCGCATTCTATAAAGAATTATTTTGTTGCTTACAAAATGTACCTCATTGGTTTTTCGTATAAGTGGATGCGCCTAAAAATGTTGATTTTTCCATTTTAGGAGTTATTTTGTGGCTTTAGATGTATATCATAATTTGTAGCTACAGGCTATTATTATAGTAGAATGTTATTTATACGCTTATTAAATACAGTACTATCGTTCTAAAAATGTCAATAACTTTTGTATTTACAAACATGAATAAGGGTTCTGTTAATATTGAAAGTTTGAAGACCACGCCTCTATGTCATGAACGATTTATTCTAGAAAGTACTTTTCTAAAAGTATTTTTTTTTTATCCAGAGCGTCCGACCTATTTTAAGGTGCAAGGTAACTTTTTGGACGGCTGGAATAGTACCACCCAATTTGGATTGGCGGAACCCACTGGGGTTGGCAACCACCATTTCTCTAACCCATCACATCTCGGATGGACGTTCAGATCTACAGATTTAGAGTGCCCATACTCATAAACACGGAGATAGATATTTGTAAAAGTATTTAAACTTTTTACTCAGATCGATATCAAGTTTATGAGAGCAACGAGCAACTGTTATTGAGTTTAATAATTGACCCATCCCAGTATTCGTCTCAGCTCTCTATTTAGCAAATTATGTTTTAGAATTTATTTTGCTCCATCGACAAAATTGAATTATCATTGAAGATGAATATATTTTTTACACTCACATATACTAACTTTCTCTAAGGAGCTCTTATAATTTAAACGCACCTTGGGCACCCATCCTTCATCTTACAAATGGGGTATCAAACAATTCAGAAATATAGTTTCAATGAAACTAACTTTCTTCTATCGTCCGAATTTGACTTTAGTTATTTTGTTGTTGAAACAACTTTATTGAATGTGTTTCATCATGGAATTGATTTTAGTATACAAGCACGCAAAAATGTAACAACGTCCCTTCATGTTTTTAACATACTTAAATATCGTTAATATGAACAGAAGCATTAAGCAATATATTTTTTAAAGAGTATTTGAAATGAACATACCAGCATGTATCCTTCCCACTTTGGAGTCTTAGCCATTCTTTCGTACATGGTAAAGACTGGACACTGTGCGACGAACACAAGTAAGCACTGGCCACCTTCTCTCATTAAATACCGAATGTTGGACAGCGCTCTTTTTAAATTCTTTATCCAGTGTAGACAATAGAATGAAAATATCTTGGTGAAGGTTCCCCAGTCTTCTCTGAAAAAGCTAACATCGCCCGCAATATCAAGTACCTCGTAGTGAATGTTGTCCACTGTGCGATGCTGGTTTGCGTAATTTACCTGCAACATAATGTTAAAGGTGATAAAAAACCCCACACCAAACATATCTCTTACAAATTTGGATTATATTAAATAGAAGGTTAAGGGGACACGGTGCTCTAAAAATGGTCAAAATATCCATTTTCTGTTTTATTGGCTTAAATTTTAACTTTAACATTTCGAAATGTGTAGGTGAAATTTCAAAGCTATGCCCTCATAATATATTAATGGTTTTCCGTATGATGATAGAATAGAAATAACTCAAATGAAAACTTTAAATTGGTTTTTCTCAGTCTTCATTTTTGGCCGACATTCATGTTTTTAAAATGCCATGGCTGCTTTTATATATATATATATATATATATATATATATATATATATATATATATAGAGAGAGAGAGAGAGAGAGAGATAGGGGTTTTAAATTTTATGTGTTTTATTGTGTATTTGATAGAATTGTGCATGGAGTTATCATTAAGATTTGAAGTTAATTTAAGAACTGTTTAAATTTCCTCGTTTTTTCACTATAGGTGTACAATAAAAAATGTATATTAAATTTAATATCAGAAGTATCTGAAAATCCATGCACAATTTTGTGTAGTATATTCCAAGAAATGTAAAAAAAAAATTTAAATCAAAAATGTTAACATTTAAAAAAGTAGTAAAAATGTAAAAAAATTCAATTTTTTCTAAAGAAATTTAAATTTTAATTAAATTTGTAGTTCAATAAGATATTATATCGGAGTGTAGCATCAAGTATTGTTTATACTTTAATGGTAATGGTAGAATATAATACAACCATAATTTTTACCATAATATTTGAAATAAAAAAAATAGTTGATGGGAGGGGGGGGGGGGGGAGTACTGTGTGCCCTTAAATGTCTGAACACGTGCCATTACTGAGTGTTCAGTTGAAAATATTATCACATGCTTTGCTATTTCGACTCATATTTTACCATTGTCTTAAAGTAGGACAGGTTATAATAGGACACAAGCACTTATAACATAATTGCAAATACAGTAGAGCCCCGATTATTTGAGCTAATGTGGTCCGAGAACAAACAGAGTCAAACTTTGTTCTGTTAACACGGAAAAAGCTTCTTATATTGTACTGTATACGTAATTTTTTTTGCACTTTCATTTGCGACAATGTTCCTCTCCCCCTCTAGGATTTCCCCCTTTCCTGCCATTTAGAAAATATGTACTGTAAGAAAAAGAATATATACAATAAATACATATACAAGGTAGGATCAAAAAGTTCGGAGGCTGTGCTGATATCTCCAACCCTGATTGGAGGAGAGGGGAACTATTTTACCGTGGCGTAGAGGCACATGTGATGCAAGATGTGAAAAAGAAGAAGCCGGTGTTTTTCCAGACAGTACGTGTAGCTGAACTGTAGTCGTTCACGTTCGTCGAAAATAGAAATGGCGTTTGAAGAACAACGTGCGAATATCAAATTCTGCCAGCGTTTGGTGAATCGCCGACAGAAACATTGCACCTGCTACAGCAGGTGCGATGTTTCTGTCCTACCTTGTATATGTATTTATTGTATCGATTTTACCTACGTTTGTATTGATACTGCCTTGTATATGTATTTATTGTATATATATATTTTTTTACAGTACATATTTTCTATGGCATGAAAGGGGAAAATCCTAGAGGGGGAGAGGTACATTGTCGCAAATAAACGTGCTAAATAAATTACATATACATTGCAATATCAGAAGCTTTTTCCGTATTAACAGAACAAAGTTCGACTCTATCCGAGCTGTTTGGTCTCAGACTGTAGCATCAAGAGCAATGTTTCTGTCGGTGATTCCCCAAACGCTGGCAGAATTTGATATTCGCACGTTGTTCTTTAAATGCCATTTCTATTTTCAACAAACGCGAACGACTACAGTTCACTGACATTAATTGTCTGGAGAAACCCTGCACTGCGGACCTGCTTCTTCCTTTTCACATCTCGCATCACATGTGCCTCTACGCCACGGTAAAATAGTTCCCCTCTCCTCCAATCAGGGTTGGAGATATCAGCACAGTCTCCGAACTTTTTGATCCTACCTTGTAGATTTACAACCATGTTTGCGAAATTTCAGTTATAGGGACTAATCTAAGCGTTTAAATTTCAGAGACTAAAATGACGTATGTCGTTATCACTCCTTATAATCTAAACTTTACTTACTTATTCTAAATTGAATTCTGGATCTTACTTACCATGTCAACAGACTTGTCAACACCCAGAAGAAATTTAAATCTTTCCATGGTAGGGACAATAATTTTTGTGGTTACATCGCCTGTTCCGCAGCCAATGTCCAGGATGACGTCTGTGTCGTCTGTATCTATCTTTTTTTTGTAGACTCCGAGAACTTGGCTGGCATCTCGTACCTGAAAGGGATTGGATCTGGCGTAGAGTTCTGGATCATTCATAATTTTGCTGAAAATAGGCGTTTCTTGAGAATGTATGTTTATCTTACAAAAACACAAAAATAAATATGGCAATTTTTCTGAAGTAAAAACCACAATTAATATTTCGATAACCAAAGTATGGCACATCAATAACTATGTTAAGTTTGCCATATGATGGGATGCATAAAGTTGTCATATGTTATTCATGGTAAAAAACTCTCCGCGAATATAGAATTAAAACATCCTTCCAAAAAAAGTTATGGAATCTCAAAATGGTTTGCGCTAAGTTTCAGCAAAACCGGAGCTGCACTTGTCTTGGTATCCTGCCGAAGGATCTTATTCCTCCACGTAATCCCACATAGCCCTTTTTAGGAAAAAATATACTTCCTAAATTTATAGTGATTATTGACGATCAAATTTGGCCATCTATGTTTTTACCATAAAAGTTTTTTGAAACATCTATTGCTCAGGAGCTACTATAGATAGAATTTTGATCATGACTGATATATATTTAACATCAAATTTTAAAGAAGGCAGAGGACTGATATGGATTTAGTATCAAATTTTAAAGGAGATAGGGAGGTTCATTACGAATTTCTACTTCTGGTTCTTTTTCCATTTCCGGTTCAAAAATTTTCATTTTCTTTTATCTATTTTTCAAGTTTGGCTATAAATAGAGCTTAGATGATGATAGTTATGGATTCAGAATGAAATTCTAGGGGAGAGGGGTGTGTGTATGATTCACTAAAAATTTCCACTTCCTCAAGAGCTGTCACTTTTGATTCAAAAATTTATATTTTCCTTGCAACATCTATTTTCAAGATCAGCAATAGAAAAAGTGTAGATAACAACTGATATGGATTCAGCATCAAATTTCAAAGAGGGGGAGGGGCGGTTTAGGGGTTTGCTAAGAATTTTAACTTCGGGTTTTATTTTTTTCATTTCTGGATCAGAAATGTTCCTGGAAACATTTATTTCTCTGGATTGGTTATAGATAGAGCTTAGATGATAACTAATATGGATGCATAATTAAATTATTGAGGGGGTTAGGGATTTACTATAGATTTCTACTTCCGTCTTTTCCCCAATTTCGGTTAAAAATTTTTTATTTTCCTTGAAACATCTACTTCTCTGAATTGGTTATAGATAGAGCTTAGATGATGACTGATATGGATTTAGCATCAAGTTTCTGAGGAGGTAAGGGTTTAACAGTATGATTTCAACTTCCTGTTATTTTTTACTTTTGGTTCACAAGTTTTCCTTGAAGCATTCCCCCCCCCCCCCCTTTGAAATCAGAATCGGCTATAGATAGAGCTTAGATCAGGGATGGGCACATTACGGTCCGTCGATGCGTTCAATACGGCCCGCAGAAAAAAACTGGATTTTTAAAAGCCCTACCAAAATCAACATTTCCGAAGTAAACCATGCCCCCAAATAGTTGGCAATGTGTGCATCTTCATGCGCATGCGAACGAGTGTTTTCAACCATGAAACATAGGAAAAGGGATCTTATAAACGGACTTACTGGTGAGCTTCTCTCTAAGAGAATCGCTACTTAACCCAGATTAGGAAAAAAAAAAGCTGTAAGCTCAATCACAAGGTTACTCGTCTCACCCCCCTCCCATTTAAACCTTCTGAATGAACTTCCGGCAACAATTGAGTAGATATTTATCATTGTTTTGTATTCTGAATATATTTTTTTTAAATGAATTATAAAATTAATAAATATGAATAAAAGTCTTTGACCTGCCATTTTTTTTTCTTTTTCAATTGGCCCGCCTATAAATATGTTTGTCCATTCCTACAAGGTGATTGATATGGATTCAGCATTAAACTCTAGCGGACTAGATTTTCGCATCCGATTCTAGCGATGCCACTTTCAATTAAAAAAAAAAAAAAAATACATTTTCCATGCAAGATCTATTTCTCAGGACTGGCTATAGATAGAGCGTAATAGATGAAGACTGATATATGGTTGTAACCAGTGGTTGAAAAAACTACTTGTAGTGTTCAACAACTACAACTACATTATGACAAATGTAGTTAACTACAACTACTTTTTAAAAAAGTAATGACTAGAAACTACTTTTAAAATGTAGTCACTACATAACTACTTTTATAAGATGAATTTTGCCACAGCTTCAATTTTCACAAAAAATTGAGGATATGAGTATACTGCAGTAATTTAACATACTTATTCTGAATAATTAAAATTGACTGATCAGCTTACCAATCTTTACGCTTTTACCCCCTTCTGAAAGCAGTAAAATAAAATAAAAATATAAACTTTAAAATCAAACACAACCAAAAATAGGTTTAAAAGTCCTTTAATAAAATCTCCTTTCCTCGACGTACAACAATTACACGGCTAAAGTGCTTTCGGGCATCACAATGCCCTTCATCAGTGACGAAGCCACTAGGACAAAATTACACGGCCGAAAGCGCTTTGGCCGTGTAATTTTTGTGCGTCCAGGAAAGGAGATTTTATTAAAGGACTTTTAAACCTATTTTTAGTTATCTTTGATTTTAAAGTTTAATTAAAATTGACGTGTATCCATTTTATTTATTAAAAGTATAAAATAAAATAAAAGCAAAAACTATTTATTTAAAAACATGTTTGTTCATTTTTAGTAGAATTTGCATCTCAAAATTGCAATCAGATAAGCAGGATCTTTTGGGAAATAACACATCTGAATATATCCATATAAAAAATCAATTTCATGAGGCAATGGCCTTCCTAACCCTGCAGCATCGAAAATCTTATGTAGTTTCTCTTCGTTCTCTCTCAGGAACCAGCATATGCGTTCCATCTCGTCTTATTTGGTATTAAGCTTTGAAGACGTCTCGTCAACTAAAACAATCTATATTTTTGATTTGTTCCAAAGCGCTTGGCACTTGTTGTACATCGTTGCGCAGAACACTAAATTTCGTACAAAGGAAGAAAGGGTGATCACGTGATATGTAGAATGGCACCTTGTTTGCTTATTGAAGTAACGTTAAAAGTAGTGTCAAAATTCGATACAAACTAGTGATTTATTGTATCGCGCTACTCGTTACACTACTTATTTTTAAAAGTAGCGCGTTACACTACTACAAGAAAAAGTATTGACTACTGTAATTTCGCTACTTGTAGCGCACTACTTCCGACCACTGGTTGTAACATTGAAATTCAGGGGTGGGGAGGTTTACTAAGAATTTTAACTTCTTGTTTTGGAGATGTCACTTTCGGTTTTTCTGAAAACTCGCATGACTGTATAAAATAAGTGTGTAAAAGAGTATAAAAATTCTTAATCTGTCAGAAATGAAGTGTACACACCACATGCACTATATTAAATCCCCACAAATTATTTGTTTATGTAAATACAATTTACAGCAATCGTAAATGATGCTTGATATCTCAATTTATTTTTATTCACAATTGATTCCTTCGGAAAGTCCGGAAGTGTTTAGAATTCTATTTGTAGTTTTAGTAACTGGTTTTTCCGTGATGGGGGTCACCTTGGGAGGTGATAAAATTACGAAACAAAATTCTGTTCTATATTTAAAACGTCACTAAAGGATGTAACTAAAATTATAAAATTTTACGACTTTCATGTGCACGTCTGGGAATATTTCGCTTTGGGCGCGACATCATCTCAGTGTGTGTCCAATTAAACACGATTTGAATTCTAGCAGAATTCAATAATTGGTAGTACGCGTCACTTTCCTTTTTACGTTTTGTTTTAGTGGTCTTGGTATTTTTAGCATCACTTCTGAGTATCTCTGATCTACGTCATTTCAAGAGCTAAGGTATTGACCATTTTACATGTCTTTTCCATTAGCATGATTGAAAAGTTGTTAGAATAAATATTCCGCCCGTCCAAGTCATCCTGTCCCAATCCGTAGCTGGTAAGTGTATTACTTGACTTGACAAATCCCGAATTTCAGGGGTCTGTAGCTCAGCCCTGAAGGGAGTCTAAAGACTTACTTTCTCTGTCTCTCTCTCTGTAAAGTGGCCACAAACTTGAGAAAAACAACAACAAATACAATTGATGTGGTAGCTCTCAAGAAAAATATTTTTGTAATATTCTTTGCAATTACCGTTTCGGCTCCCCCTCCCCCCCTGCAGTTTTAACGGATCTTTAGCTTTAACTACGGAACCGATTTTAATAAATGACTATCGGTCAATAAATATGTCAATCAGCTTTTTAGCAATTTCATCGCCTGAAGGCTGCCACTCTTCCCCAAGAGTAATTAACTGGAGTGTTTTTTTTTTTTTTTTTTTTTTCAAATTTTACAAGAAAATTTTGTAATATCGATATTGTGGGTCCAAATGATTACAATTATAGCGTGTTACCTACCCTTCACCGTAGAGGGCTTGAAAAATCTTTCGACGGATACCATACGTGATAAGGTGGAGGGGTGGGGGCTAATGACAGCACGAACAAAAAAAAAATGTATCGGGACTATCTTTCACAATATTGGTTGAAACTATTAAGTCTCGTGATCATTGAACCGTAAATGAACCCTTTTATGCATGATTATGTCAAATGCATGATTATATAAATATGGGGGGGGGGGGGTCAAAATTTCCAAAAAAATAACGTCAGATAAGAGGATCATGTTGGAAATTTAATTTTAAAGCTTTTTAATAAATATTTAGATATTCTTTAATTTTTAGGTATTTTTTAATGTTAAATAACTGAAAAGTAAGACAGCAGGGTAGGTCAAGTGGCTCCTCAAACTGAGTGTCCCATTTTACTCACGATGGACAGAAACCCCTAAAATATCATAAATAACCCTCACTTATTCAACTCACTTATTAAAAAAAAAATCTATCTAAGATTTTTTAGATTTCAATTTCCTAAATCTATCAACCCTAGATATCAATTTCCTAAATTTCGCCATGAACCAAAACTAAAAGAACTAGGTTAATGGATATAACAAAAGAAATCTAAATTACAAAAAAGAGTAATTTGTTTTCAAATGTTTATTTAAACTTCCAAATTTATCCATAAAAAAAGACGAGAGAGAGAGAACATACACATTCTTAAATGTAGAAAACTGAAGCCAAATGAGCGATCTGAGCCAATTTGAGACGTCCCTCCTCATGTTTTACTACCCAAGGTCCAAGGTCTATTGAAAGGTACTTAAAGGTACTCTTACTTCCATTTACCTTGTTACTACCCTTCTATTTCTCTTTGTCGAAAAGCACTCGCAAAACGCGACACATATCAAATCTAAAACTGCGATGTCTGTTTTTATTTTACGCCAAATATTGTCCCCATACCATTCGTTCGCTCAGGACAAGCCCGTAAAATGGACGCTGCTTTAACAAATATCCCTGTATTACCTGTATTTTTCCCTTGAAAATTCTATGCATTACAGCTTTCTTACAGCCCTCTTTCTACGAGGAAAGTAGTAGTGCTGCCATCTAGTGACATTTTCCAATACTTATTTTCAATAATTCTCGATTTAATTGAACCTGAAATTCAGATTTTTTCAATAGAAATTGTAATAAATCTGTATAACTAAAAAAATAACTTGGGGTGTTTACTCAATGGTGCCGCTCGTCCCCGCGACTTCCCTCAATAACCCCGCCTGGTGGTGTACCAGTTAGCTGTAACTATTTTCTGTCCCTCTAACTTTCCCTCTGGCTTTGACTAGACCTTTACTTCCGAAGAACACGGCATATATTACTTTTTCCATTGCTCGTTGTCTTTTCACCATTGTTGGTTTAGGGTCATCTTCAAGACCCATACTTTACTTTCTTGACGTGTTGGAACGTCAAAAAGCGGTATGTACGTTTCATCACCAGTTACGATTTTTGAAATAATGCGGTGTCCACCATCATTAAGTAATTTTAGGGTTTCTTTACTGATTCTGACACGCTCTGCTTTTCGGTTTCTGTTAAATTATGGGGGACTCAACGACAAATTAATCTTTTCATATGCAGTTCTTCGTGAATAATTTTATATATAGCTGCGGATCCAATGTTAAGTTCTTTCTGTATCATTTGGTAGGTACAACGATTATCATCGATTATCATTTTTGAATGGCCGACACATTTTCTGGGACTACAGTTGACAAAGATTTTCCTGCGTATTCTTCATCCAGAAGAGAATTTCGACCTCTTCTCTTTCGGTAAACTATCGATTTTTCGACCTTTCGACTTTTTCGACCTTTTTCTCTTTGTAAATCATCTGAATACAGCGGCACGAAATGGAGCATGATTTCAGAATTTCGACCTCTTCTCTTTCTGTAAACCATCGACCTTTCGATTTTTTTCTCTCTGTAAATCATGTGAATACAGTGGCACGAGATGGAGAATCATTTCCATATGCTAATTGTAGACATTCTTGATTCAGCCCCACTTTAAAATCATAGAAAATCATAGCTGAATAATGCTCTCGCCTCAACTTCATTTTCTTTTCTTTCAAAATGTATTCTACGATAGCTAAATTGTAATGGTTGCCACGAATTATCGTCTGCGGACATAAAAGAGTTCAAATTTAAATATCTAACCAATAATTTTTTTCTTGCGTATATCGTCTGCCTCTGTTTCCAAAATTTCAGTGCGACCTTCGTATATGTGGCCCCTATCGTGTATACAAGAAATCGACCCCAGATAGACAGACAAACACCACTCCAAAAATAGTTTAAATGGGTTCAGGAGGTCTTATATTGGCATCAAAATCTCGAAATCGAAAATTTTCGTGAAAAGAATACTTTTTCACTACTACGCATGAGAAAGTAAAAGTTATAAGCATATCCCCTCTCTTATAATAATTATATCCCCTCCAACGTATATATAAGCATAACCCCTCTCTTATAATAATTATATCCCCTCCAACGTATATATTAGCATACCCCCTCTCTTATAATAATTATATTCTCTCCAACGTATATATAAGCATATCCCCTCCAACGTATATATAAGCATATCCCCTCTCTTATAATAATTATATCCTCTCCAACGTATATATAAGCATATCCTCTTTCTTATAATAATTATATCCCCTCCAACGTATATATAAGCATATCCCCTCTCTTATAATAATTATATCCTCTCCAACGTATATATTAGCATATCCCCTCTCTTATAATAATTATATCCTCTCCAACGTATATATTAGCATATCCCCTCTCTTATAATAATTATATCCTCTCCAACGTATATATAAGCATATCCCCTCTCTTATAATAATTATATCCGCTCCAACATATATATAAGCATATCCCCTCTCTTATAATAATTACATCCCCTCTAACGTATATATAAGCATATCTCCTCTCTTATAATAATTATATCCTCTCCAACGTATATATAAGCATATCCCATCTCTTATAATAATTATATCCCCTCCAACTTAAGCATATCCTCTCATAATAATTATATCCCCTCCAACATATATATAAGCATATCCCCCTCTCTTATAATAATTATATCCCCTCCAACGTATATATAAGCATATCCCCTCTCTCGTAAACTTTTAAAGTATATAAGCATATCCCCTCTCTCAAGAGCTAAAATTTCCGCAATAGAACTCAATTTTTACTTCCCGAACGAGCCAAGCTGAAGTCGAAGAACTTTCTTTTCGGTTAAGGTGCGAGAGACAGAGGTCATTTTGACGTTATGGAGTTTTTAAAATAATGGCAAAAAGAATATCAAATAAAAGCACTTTCCGAAGAATTCCTGTATAATTCGAAATAATCAATTTTTATTTCTAAAAAATCTGTATTAAAAAAATCTCTCTTATTTTCGGAATAAACTTTTTGAAAGTGGACCCTCAATATATAATTTACTTCAGTTAAACAAAAGATTGAGGTCTTCATTTCCATTTGAAGGAGCAGAAATTAGTTTTGAAAGGGTCGAATTCTCGACATTTTGCACAGTTTTTTGGTCATTAAAAATCTGTAGGAAAGAAAAAAAAAATTATGGACTTTTTGGGCAAATCGGGCTTTTAGAGTCCAATGCAAATTTATATGAGTTAAAAAAAAAAAAAAAAAATCGAGAGCGAGCATAACTTTATTTTTGAATTAGAAGATTTTCAGTTACCCCCCCCCCCCCCCCTCACCTCCCCGTAAGAAAAAAAACTTCAAAATATTTAGAAATCTGTTGAAATTTTGAAAGTTTTGTGCACGTTCTTGTATAATAATAATAAAACAACCGCGAGTTTCTATGTCCAGCAAGATTTCCGGACAGGATGCGACAGACATGCATTTATGTTCAATAAGTAAAACACACTTTGTGCGAAGGGTAAGGAAAACTTACGCCCATAAAATGATAATGCAGCTGTTTCGAGAATGCTTTGGATTTTCCTTTGCACCATTCCGCTTTAGGACTTCGGGTTTGTGGGTTCTCTTGCACTGACTGTGTTGTGTAATGTAATTGTAGGAGCTTTGTTGGAGGTAATGTAATTGTAGATTTTACAATTACATTACCTTTAATCCTTTGTTCAGCACTCCATTTTTATAATTCTCTTTAAATTATAAGAGTTGTTTCTGGTTTTTCATATTGATGACAAGCATTCGCTCGAGTCTTATCTGGTAATAAATTGAATCCTTTTGTTTGTTATGGATGCTTTACTATACCTTTTCAAATATATATATATATATAAGAAAAAAAAGGTTTGTAGATCCAATGAAAGAAAAGTGAGAATCTGTAACACGAAAATTTAAATATCTAACAGGCTTACGAAATAAAAGTATAAATCAACAAATCCTCAAGCAAATGGAAAAAAAATAAGAAAACAAATAAATAAAATAAATATCGAATCAACAAGTCAATGAAAAGTATCAAAATACAAAGGTAAGGAATCGAAAAAAGAATAACAAACGAAATCAAGCACAAGCGCTATATACGAGGACAAGGCTCTAAGCCTAAATCATGAATTGTTCACTTCCACAAAAATCGTACTCATGCCCAAGTTTTTTGTAGAAGCAAACACAAAAATGTATGTTTCTGAAGAAATAGACAGATTATATCTATAAACTATTTCAACAATAAATTAAATGAATTTTGTTTCGTCATTCCTATTTACGCAATTTTTAAATTTGCATAATTGCGAAGTTTTCATAATTTTTAATGTTTGCTACGGTATTTTTAAAAAATATATATATATATATATATATATATATATATATATATTCTGTGGGTGTTTTTAAAAAGTTAGGTTTATCGTGTTACATCTTCTTACTTTTCGTTCATTGGATTTTCAAACTTCTATTATTATATATATATATATATATATATACACAGTACGCAGACGGCACACAGATTTGGTTAGAGCTGGTCGACGATCAGGAGTCGTCCAGAACATGTAATTACCTTTATTCCTAGTTGCATCGAAAAAATAGATTTTTGTAACTTAAATTGTATCTTCCTTGGACTATTCAAGTCAAATATTACATATATATATATATAATTAATTCTTTAATTAATTCGCACTTTAATTCTTTACCTGTTGCAGATAAGTGGACAATGTAAATTGCAAAAATGTTGAAAGTAAGGTAGGAAATAAGACTACGTTAATGGAATAGTCTTCCCATTAATTTTCAAAAAGTTGCACTTTTTAAATTTTTATACGACCCCCTTAGACAAATTTGGCCAATCAGAAAATTTTATTTTTAATGCAACAAGATCATTAAAAAAAATCGCATATCTGTGTCTTTAAAATTGAGCGAGTTATATTTAACTTAAAATTGAACATTGTGAATGGGGACCATATATCAGAATAGAAATGTAAATTTGTGACATATCACAAAGAAGATAAAACTGGATGATAATACATTTGAGACATTTTTGCGAATTCCGCGTAGGCTCACGATGCAATCACGGATTCTTAAGTGCTTTTCACATTGAGACATGCCAATAAAAAATTTTGACGCATATTAACGTATTTTTGATCTAAACAATTTCCATCATCAATTTGTTTATGATTCCTATTTTCACTGATGAAACAGCCTTTCACATGGTACGGAAAAGTGGCATAAGTCAGATTTTTTCCTTTATTGTAATTCAGTTAATTTTAAAGATACAGATATGCGGTTTTTTTTAATGATCTTGTTGCATTAAAAATAAAAATCTTCTGATGGACCCAATTTGTCTAAGGGGGTCGTATAAAAATTTAAAAAGTGTAACTTTTTGAAAATGAATAGGAGGACTATATTAATGCAGTCTTATTTCCTACCGTACTTTCAACATTTTTGTAATTTACATTCCCACTTATCTCCAACAGGTAAAGAGCGTGTTTCAATCTTTTTGTATATATCAATATATATATATATATATATATATATATATATATTATATGTGTGTGTGTGTGTACAAGGTAGGATAAAAAAGTTCGGAGACTGTGCTGATAGCTCTAAACCTGATTGGATGGCAGCAGGTGCAATGCTTCTGTCGACGATTTCCCCAAACGCTGGCAGAGTTTGATATTTGCACGTTGTTCTTCAAACGCCCTTTCTGTAAATCAGTAGAAATATATAAAATTCCTAAGGAAAGGTTCATGTGTGTACCTTACATGTTAGATATATCATAGTAAAGTGATCATCTGAAGGATCCCTAGCGGAGAATTAAAAATAAATATAGGATAATGAACTCGGCAATGAAGACAGATGGATGAAAAAAACCCATTACAAAATTGTAGAGCATTCTCTAATGAGTAAGAGTCGATATCAAGAACATACGAAATATGTATTAGGAAGGCAATAAATACTTGCCATACTTCACTGTTTGCTAGGGTATTTGACACGGACACCTGCAATGCTTGTCAAAGTACCCGAGCATATTTTTTCTCGAATTCAAATGTGCATTATTGTTGACGCTGGGCATTTTGAACAGGCTGTGCATCAGATTCCCGTGCATGTAAGCGTTGTTTATTTTAACATTATTGAATAAGGCAGTAATTCACTAAAGCCCCTATTACTCGACAGTAATTTGGGACAACAAGCCGTTCGCAAAACAGCTTTGTGACGTCACTCCGAGCAGCAAATGGAGAAGCCTTAGTTTCCCCATTTGCTGCTCGGATTGACGTCACTTTCGTTCTATGCTGCGTGGTAGAGCTCCTCTACTACAGGCTGACTTATCAAGCATATTGAAGCCCATAGGGTTCAATACTACAGTTACAGAAATTATAAAATAAGTGTTTAAAATAAATATTTTATATAAAAAAAGAAGTTTCAATTAGAATATTGTAGAACTTAGCTCGTACAAGTATGCTCCATTACCGGGTTTCCAATTATTTATTAGCCATTGTTTTCATCTTTCTTCGTTTCTTAGAAAACGAAATAGTCTAAAACCCTTTCTAGAATGATTAGAGCAGTTCGGTGCAAAACAACCGCCCATAATTATATCCAATTATACTTCTTAAAGTGAAAATACGAATAGAGCTAATGCTAACGGATTGTGCTTCCAACTACGGTGGGCTTCAATATGCTTGATGAGTCAGCTCGTATATAGAGGAGCCTTACTGCGTGGAGTGACGTCACAAACGTCCCAAAGCTGTTTTGTGAACGGTTTGTTGTCCCAAATTATGCTCGTGTAATAGGGGCTTAACAACCACATTGTGGCAAATAAATGCCTTTTGTAACAATTTTATTGTCATTTCCTACCTATTAGATAATGCTCTAGAATTTTGCATTTGGCAGTTTTAGTCTATCTCGTTTTGTTGCCGAGTTTATCCTAACTTTTTTAGTGCTTCGCTAGGGATGTTGCAATCCTCTTTATTCGATCGGGCATTTTACTGTAGATAGACCTAACGTGTACCATCATGGACCTTTCCTTACAAACCCTGTATATTGGGAATTGGAACAATCTGATGTTTGTATAGGGCTTTATACATGCACTATTACTTCGATCTTTTAGAATATGAAATAGAATATATATTCGGCATTCTCCATTATATTCTTATATTCATATATTCATTATATTCTTTTGGAATATGTATTCGGCAGAATATAAATGTATGTTTGAGAAAAATCCTTACTCAACAGTATTTTTAAGAAATCCATGTTGTGTGAGTTTACTGTCTTATATAATTTGTTAAAAATAATAAAAAACAATCATTTATTTTACTTTTTGCAGTCGTCCAGTTGAAAACGGCGTGAAGTGAAAAAAAAAAATCTACTACTATTGAGGGGGGAAAAAACGAAGACTTCGCACCCTGCCTTGTAGACGTTTTATTCTTAAAAAGAAAAAATATCTGTGGGATCAGGTGGATAAGTATCTAGGTTAGCCTATTCTCCCAGGCTCCTTAACGGTACCCCCGAAATTCGAGAACATTATGGAATCGAATTGAATTCATAAATGGTCCATTGCGAGGGAATACTAGCCTCCAAAATAACAGATGGGGAGTGAAAAAGGCGCACGATGCGCGTATTTTATTCTTATTTTGTGGCAACGAGAAAATATCAGTGGTTTTATTAACGAAATACCGTTTCGAACAGTGAATAAATATTTGGGAAAATAATGAAAATCGTCTGCTTTAAAGGTTTTGTGTTACCTTAATATACAAATCCAAGAAAGGAATATCAAAATATGCAGAAAATATTTTAGTGTGTTACCGAGTCCTTTTTATCGACTTTTTCATATTTTAATAAAACATGTTTCATCAGTGAAAGGAGGTAAACATTTTTAATATATGGGGAGGGAGTGGGGGAGATTAAAGAAGAAACATATATTTCTTGAGTACATATTTTGTAGACAGAGAGCTTTCAGTGCGCCATAACAATGAAAAGAACATTGCAATTTACAATGCAGCATTTTGTTTTTGTACTCAAGTGTTTCATTTGTTTCATTAATAAAACAGGTTTCAATGCTTTCTCCGCATGCAGACTCTGTATTTGCAGGCAGTTGATGGTACAGATAGTTAAATCTATTACAAATTGAATATCACTATCATTTTATTTGCATTAAAAATATGCTAGTATTTTCAACATTTTTCATGTTGATATGAGATTATTGATTTCATGTTGATATGAGATTGTTGATTTCATGTTGATATGAGAATATTTATTAAAAACACACATAAATTTTACAAAGCTATTTTTTCCCAATAATAATAGTTAATTGTCAGGGTTGTTAATTTTTCCCCCAGAAAATAAATAGATAATAATTTTATTTTTAAATATTAAAAATAAAACTGTATATTTTATCTCGTTTATGATTTAAATCACTACAATACTAGTTTTTTCCCCAAAAAACATTTGGCTATTTAAAGCAAAATTAACCGAATATTTTAATGTTTATTTTATGGATATATTAGATGCATTTTTATTTTTGAAAGATGATTTTACAGAGCACGATTCACTTTGACTTTTTCGTGTAACAGTGTATTGGAAACACACTTGTATTATGTTTGCACTAGAATCTACTATAATTGTTCACAGAACCCACCTAAAGGGAGCGATCTTAAAACTATAACTTTACTAAACACTCAAGCGGTTACAGACATGGATCAAAATAGATTAATTTGTATTCAAAGATACTCAAAACATGTACATCCATAAACAATCGTGAGTTGATTCTTTTAATTATCACAATACTTTTCCTTTATACATGCTAAGGGTGTCGAGTTAGTATCCTTATAATTTTCTAATTTTAATAGATCATAATGAAAACTTCTTAAGTATTAAGAATTTTATTATACATTTATTAATTTATTAGCTATCAACTTCTTAACTGATTTTTCTTTTTCAATTTTATTACCGTAAAATTGAAAGAAATCAATATTGAAAACTGCAGCAAATTCAGCGGACACCTGTTTAAAATAAAAATTACACCTTTTGCTTGGTTTTCAATGTAATACCAATATTGGCGAAATGTTGACTAGCAATATTGGTTAAATATCATATGCAATTTTGGCATATCAACATTGGAGTTTCATTCCAATATAATGCTAATATTGGAATAATATTGTAATTCCAATATTTAGACCATGTTGACGGCCAATATTGGCATTTCATTGTAAATATTTCCAATGTAACGCTAATATCGGCGTAATATTGTAATGCCGATATTTACCCGATTTTGGCGGCCAATGTATCCACAATATTGTGCCAATATTGGCATACTACTACGACAGGATTTCGCTCTCATTGCAGATAACAGCAACTATGGATCAGTTTAGTTCTCTTTAGTATTGACAGCAAGAAAACTTCCTAATTTTGTAAACCTCTATAGAGATCGATAATTCTATCCTACCACGAATGTCGGCTATGTGTTAGGACTGGATTTATAATAGATCCATTATTGTATGGCTTATATGCAAGTACTTGAACTTACTTATAGATTTGACAATCGTTTTCATTTCGCATTCACAACTTTCCGAAATGAATTTAGAAAGCGCCTGGATTGAATCATTTTCTTTAGTTTCATAAGTTTTGTAATTTTATATTTTGTGAATTTTTTTGTGAGAAAATCTCTGTATTAAAAAACAACTAGTCGCAGCCGAAGTACTTTTAAAATAGAGAGATTTTATCTCAAGGCTAGCGCATTTTATTAGCAATTTTGCCCCCTGTACAAAATTTTTGTATAAATCCGGCGTCTTATCATAGATTCCATGAAAGTTAAAATCCTTAAATATTATATTAAAAATCTTGACATGTTTGTCTACTTACACATCTTTTGATTTCCTTTGTGAATCTATGTGTGTTTGTCTTTCTCAGTTGTTTCTTTTTTTTTTGGTAGCCGAATGGCATTTGATATTATACAAATTTTAGCTTGTGAGTTGGGCTGTATTTATAACTCCATTGTTCTGTTACGTGTCATATGCGCCTCTTATCGTTTAATCGCCCGAAAACGCTATAAGACGATATCTGTATTTTAACGTCCTATAATTTTCAAATAAATTTTATTTTATTTTGAAATTTTAATATTGGTATTATTATGTTTTGTTCAGTGCTGATCAATTTTATGCGTAAGAAAAGGATAAATCACATGCTGGAAAGTAAACAGAAATCTGAATATTAGGCCCGTAATCAGATGGAGGGGGGGGGGGGGGGGCACCCTAGAAGAATTTGGAGTTCTCCCAAACAGGATTGAACTACTAAATATTGGAGAGCGTTTATAAATGGGTCATATGAGATATTTAAATCGAACAAACTATTAAAATTTACATTATAAATCTCGACAGAAAATTCACAATACAAGATTTGACACGGAAAATATTACTCTTCCCGGTCGTCCATCTCGCTGCTCTAAGTCCTCTGGACGAGCCGGACGGCCTGGGGCTTTCACGGAAGATATTACTGTAAGCATCGCTTTGTTCCCTTTAATATCATTTTTGTATGTGTGTGTGATTCGTGAAAAAACAGCTTGGCATCATTAAACCAGCAGATAAAATTCTTTAAAGAAGTGAAACAATCCATAGTGCCAGTCTCTGGTCGGTTAGGTGTGATGAAGAATTTTATTTAGTTTTTAAAGTGGGCCACCAAGACCTTTGCAGGAATATTGGGTTGCAGAGAGAACAACGGTTTCATAGAGCACAGTGGTGAACGTTGTATAATGAGGCTTTAAATGGGGTCCTCCAAGAAATTGAAAAACAAATTATTATTAATTAAAAACTTTTAGCATCCATTTTTTCAATTCAAAATTTGCCAAGATGTGGAACAATTGAAATTTCATAAAGATGCATTGATACAATTCCCTCGAAAAGAAAAACGGATTGTAGCTAAAAGTCTCCTAAAGGGTAAACTTCAGGAAAACGAGGACTCCTTTAAAACGTTATATCTAATGAAAGATGCTTTTTCACTGGTTGCAGTTTAGTGGCAACACGACATTATGCCATAATCTGATAGCGACAATGTCAATGTATGATAAATCAGAGACAGTCTAATTAGTTGAAGTTTTGAAAAGAAAACTTTGACACTGATATATTTTTAAAATGTTTAAGAGTTATAAGAATATTTCAAAATAAGATTCTATGCATTTAAAAGATAAACTTTAATTGTACTTATTAAGATAATTATGCCAAAGAAATCTCATGTTAAGCAGGCAGTAAATTCAATTCCAGCTTTTAATTACTCTTAGTAAGATATAGGTGGTAAGTACAGTATTGATCAATCGTTACAGCTTAAAACATACTATCCCATTAGTAATTTTACACTTTATTGATGCTTTCTTTTTCTTACTGACCAATGTTTTCTAATACTAACAACATCACTAATAAATTTGAAGGTAATATTTTTACTAATAAAGGCACTTATCCCATTGTACGAGAAAAAATGGTTTCAGCTTGATATAGAATTGGTTTTGGTCAGCCCCTTACAAAAGTCAGAGCCTCCCCCACGCCCCCAGCCCTTTCTGCTGATTACAGGCCTGTTGAATATGGTGTGCGATTTTATGCCGCACAAATATTTGAAATTAATTCAGGAAAATTACATTAAAATTTTTGCTTTCTCTTTAATTTTTAATAATTGTTGAGAATTTCAGTTTAACTGTTTTAATCTAATTTAAAATGTAGCAGATAAAGTTTTCAGACGAATATCTGTAGAGGATTCGTTCGACGATCTATTCTTATTTCAAGTTGTTTATGTCCAATTATAATATAATTAGTGAACAGGATTCCGTAAAAATATATATATATATATTTAAATCCTTGTATTCTATTTAATACTGATCAATTTTGTGTAATAGAAAAAAAAAATACGCTGGGCAGTAAGTAAGTATATTGTCTGTTGGAAAATGAACATAAACTTGATGGTGTGTGAATCTTTATCTGACCCCAGCGTATATTTTACAATTTTTATATTGCTTTCACATGGTAGTCTCTTACCTCCCGTTTCCCCAATTTCAGTGCATTATTTTCTACATTTTATTTCTTTTTTCCTATTTTGTGAAAATATACTTTATAACTAACTGTGAAAAATATTTAAAAAAAAAAAATCGATTATACAATTAATTTTATTAGCAACCAATAAATATCAACATATAAATTTGCTTACCTTTATGTCTTGCGTGAAGATGATTGTTTGATGTGGCCTGTATTCTAAAAATGAAGGGGTGGATCCCATATATCCACCTATATATACGTAATACCCCCTGATGTTTGAAGGAGGGGCAAAGAAGCTTTTAGCCCACCCCATTGGCAATGGACTTGAATGTGGGGAGATATGCTTAGCTTCATTATTATTTCCCCCCTCCTTCGGAAGTGATTTTTTTAACTTTTATTTTTATCCCGAATATAGGGATAAATTTCCCCATCTGTAAACTTTTTTTTTTCTATTCCAGTCTTTTAGAAAGTAACAGTTTTCGTGTTGATTTATTTTATTTTATTATTTTGGTGTATCTGTAGATAAGTGATAAATATGCAATTTAAATAGGATCGCGCCTCCATTGCAGGTAACAGCAACCACGGACTGGTTTCGAGCTTTTTATACGTTCATCAACATAGAATAGGTTCATTGATGCTGTTATTTGCGATGGGGGGCACGATCTTCCCTTTGCGACTTTGCGACCGGCTCCCGTGGGCGGGTTCTGTGAGCATGTGTTTAATTTTTTTTTTTTTTTTTTTACTTTTTATTACTGTTTAGAAATATATATATATATTTTTATAAATTTTCGGATTTGAAATTTTGACAGAAAACGTTTTAAGACACTGAACACTTACCAATCACTTTCGGAAAAATGTCTGTCCGTGTATGTGTATTGGTCTTAAGTGTAAGCACGATAATTAAAGGACGAATGCAATAATCAATATGAAATTTTGTGAAGACAGATTATGTAAAAACCTAGAACTAGATTTTTCTTTTGCAGTTTACGTTATCAAAGCAGGAAATATTTGAAATGATATTTTTTATAGCATTATTCCGTATGAAGAAGCAATGATTATTCTTTTAGTGGAAAGCAGATTGTTTGAGCAGCGCTGTGGGTGTAAATAGTAATAAAATAGCAATTATATTAACATTAATCAGCCAAATATTTAATTTTAACAAAATGTTGCGGATTTGGGAAATAATAATACAGTCAAACCTGTTTGAAACGGAACCCGCAGGCAGCGGAAAATATTTTTAGTTCCATTCAAAAATATAGGAAATTTATGCAATTTTCCCTGTGTGAAACGGAACCTGCACAACGGGGAAACGGACGGCCAATTTAAGTTAATAAAGCAGCCAATTTAAGTTAATAAAGCTGCCTATTTAAGTTAATAAAGCTGCCTATTTAAGTTAATAAAGCAGCCAATTTAAGTTAATAAAGCAGCCAATTTAAGTTAATAAAGCTGCCTATTTAAGTTAATAAAGCAGCTGTTGTAACGAACTAAAAATGGAAAAATCTTCCAACTGTTTCAGCTATTTATTTCCAAGAGAGTGACGAAGTGTCACTTCTAAATAAAAACGGCACAACAAAGGAACTTTCTATTAAATGATATGGCGATTTTCTGAATGCTTTCAGAACTTCAAGAATTTTCAGTTAACCAGAGAGGTTCTGAAATTCTAAAATTATTAATCAATGCACGATTTTTGACAGAAAGTCGCATAATTAGTAAGAAATATTTCCAAAAAACCATAGTGGATTATTACTTTCCTTATATACATAATGTATAAGGAAAGTATTGTGACGGGGTCGAAAATTCGAATTCAAGTTTTCGACGGGAGAGCACGCTTCAAGCATCCCTAATCACAAATCGAACATTTTTGAGATGATGTGTGTGTGTATCTCATAAATTAAAAAAAATATATATTAACTGTTAAGAAACGTGTGTGTGTGTAAATATCTCATAAATTAAAAAAAATATATATTAACTGTTAAGAAACATGTTCACTTTTCATATGTAATATCTTGCGATAAATTGGGTGACATCATTCTCGTGGATCTAGCTCGTTTCATTTATGAGAAAAGGTACTTTGAGTAATACTTTTGTATTTGAACGCCAATAGTCATTTATCTGCTATAAGAATAATTTATTTCTCCATCCATAACGCTTGGCGAAATTTTGACGGAATGTCGGCAACTTGGCGACTTTTTGAAATGCTGCCAAAGTAACGAAAATATCGCCAAATGGATAAAAATGACGCTAAATCAATGAAAATGACGACTAATTGTCGAAAATTCAATATCGTAGAAAGAATATAAGTATCTACTGTAAGAAAACCTATTTTTTTACTGTAAAAGTAGTAAATTCATTGCATTATATAAGGAAAGTCATGTGTTGCCCACATCAGATTTTTTTAAACGTTCATCTGAATAAAAATACAGTGGTCTGTTTTGGTTAGTTTGTTACATGGTAAGCAGTAATATTTTCCTGGTAAATAAATGCATCTATTTTTTAAGGTATGGTAATAAGCTAACTGTCAGGGACATGGGGTATACTGTTTTTATATTTACATATATTCGTGCAATAGCAGTAAGTAAAAATGTACATATATACATATTTAGAAAAATTAAATTAGCTATTGTGATATAATATAGTATTAATTAAATGCATTTAAATAAACTTTTCAGAATTAAAATATATATATATATATATATATACTAATTTATATTTATATATATATATATATATATATATATATATATATATATATATATATATATATATATATATATATATATATATATATATATATATATATATATATATATATTTGCGTTCTGAAAGTTCGCTATTCATCCTGATATTCCTGAATTTTTTACATGCATCAAGCAATCCAATAGCCTCGCTCGCATTTCTATTCGACATCATGCTCTTTTAACATTTTTAGGTAAAATTGCGATTTCTGATAATTATATTTCTGATAAATATTATCGCTCAATTTATCACGTATTTTAGTGCAAAATAAAATCGAAATTCAGAACTCTTTAATGAAAACTCAAATTGTAGTGCATAAGGGGTAAATTAAAAATTTTGCTACTAAAAGTTTTGTCCGATGGTCAATACTATAAGATGTGTTAAGATTCAGCCTTCTATTAGGTCAAAGGAGAGTCCAAAATCCCCTCATTTTTCTCCATCTCCAGCCGGTAAATTGAAAATCCGGCACTATAAGGTTTTGTATCGTTGTCGATAATATAAGTGTGCAAAGATTCAGCCTTCTATTAGATAACGGAGAGTCTGACAAATACTTCCAAAACCTCCTCTTTTTCTCCACTCCCGGCCTGTAAATTGAAAATCCGGCACCATTAGGTTTTGTACCGTTGTCGACAAAATAAGTGTGCAAAGATTCAGCCCTCTATTAGGTCAACGGAGAGTCTGACAAAGACTTTCCAAGACTCCCTCATTTTTCTCCACCCCCGGTCGGTAAATTGAAAATCCGGCACCATTAGGTTTTGTACCGTTGTCGACAATATAAGTGTGCAAAGATTCAGCCTTCTATTTGGTAAACAGAGAGTCTGACAAAGACTTTCCAAAACCTCCTCATTTTTCTCCACCCCCGGCCGGTAAATTGAAAATCCGGCACCATTAGGTTTTGTATCGTTGTCGACAATATAAGCGTGCAAAGATTCAGCCTTCTATTAGTTCAACGGAGAGTCTGACAAAGACTTTCCGAAACCCCCTTATTTTTCTCCACCCCCGGCCGGTAAATTGAAAATAATGCACTATTAGATTTTGCATCGTTGTCGACAATATAAGTGTGCAAAGATTTAGCCTTCTATTAGGTCAACGGAGAGTCTGACAAATACTTTCCAAAACCCCCTCATTTTTCTCCACCCTCGGCCGTTAAATTGAAAATCCGGCACCATTAGGTTTTGTAGTGTTGTCGGCAATATAAGTGTGCAAAGATTCAGCCTTCTGTTAGGTCAACGGAGAGTCTGACAAAGACTTTCCAAAAACCCCTCATTTTTCTCCACCTCCGGCCGGTAAATTGAAAATCCTGCACCATTAGGTTTTGTATCGCTGTCGATAATATAAGTATGCAAAGATTCAACCTAGATCAACGGAGAGTCTGACAAAGATTTTGCAAAACCCCCTCATTTTTCTGTATCCTCGGCTGGTAAATTGAAAATCCGGCACTATTAGGTTTTGTATCATTGTCGATGATATAAGTGTGGAGGACCCAGACCACACGACCAACCCTAAGGCCTATGGTAGCTTAATGTGTAATGTGATAATATAAGTGTCTAAAGAATTAGCCTTCTATTAGATCAACGGAGAGTCTGACAAAGACTCCACCCCCGGCCGGTAAATTGAAAATCTGGCTCCATTAGGTGACACTTATATTATCGTTCTCGATAATATAAGTGTGCAAAGATTCAACCTTTCTAGGTCCTGAAGACTTCTGGAAGGTAGACAATTATAAGTTTTCTTAAAAGTTTTGAGGTTATAAATATTTATCTAGGGTATACATCTAGTAGAGGCTTCCGCAGTCATAGTAGTTACCATTATTTCTCATCATTTTTTTAGTATTTAAAGACGAGCACTAAAACCATAAACTCATATGGGCTGGTTCTCGCCTTCGATGAAAGTGAAATGCTCTTCACCTGATTGGGGGTTTTCTACCTGGGCGTTTAAACTGGGAAGTGCAGGTGTAAAGCATGAAGCTAAAAGTCATGGTGTAAAGTAAAGAGGTTAACGCCGTAGCCAATAGGAAGTAAATGTGCGCCTACATTTACTTCCGAAATTGATTATTACTAACTTTTATTGACTTGTGCTGTCGCTTTGTTTCTCACTTCCTGGTGTAGACCCAGCGTAAAGTAGTGGCTTACAAGTTTGGAGACATAAGATAAATTTCTAGTGTATAATCGAATTCTAAAAAATATTTTCGTCTTTGATGTAACGGGTAAATGGTGTAACATCAAAGAAACATAGGTGCCCTGAGCGGGACCGCCACGACGAAGAATACAAATTATCTGTGGAATGCGTTTTGTTCGCTTCGGCGGTCGCGCCCAGAGTGAGCATAGATATTTTTTGCTCTCCGAACAAAGCAATTTTTTTTTCAAAAATTTTATTGAAAATTAAAAGTATTTTATTGTTGCTATAACAATTAAGTTATTTATGATTAATTAAACTGATTTTTTAATGAGAAATAAAAAAAAACATTTTACATAAAATATCCATTACTACTTGCCAAATATAAAAATAGTGTTTCTCAAAGTTTGAAAAATACGGGACCTCTCATTAAGAGCGAGGCGGGCCAAACATGTACGCGTGCGTGTAATGATGAAACCCCTTCACTTCAAGGCGGGGAATAGCATACAGAGTTTAAATGGTGTAAGGTTTTAAGGGTTTTTAATATAAGCAGTTAATAGTTTCTCAAACTATTTTATCACATTTGAAAATAATTTTTATTCAATTAAATATGACTGATTCAAGTAAGTGGAGCTTCCAAATGAAGAAGATCAAAAGAATAAATTTAATTAATTTTCTTTAATTAAATTTCTTTAACTCCTCTTAGGAATTACAGAAAATACCAAAATGTTAGGGGTAGGATCCAAACTTGAATTTTGGGTACTGTGAAATTTAACCCTCCCCAAATAGAAGCATTTTCTAAAATGCTTTTATTTTTATGGTCAAAATTAAAATTTGGAGGGTTGTTTTAGTCCTCTACGCCGCTGGTTACGGAGACCCTCTTCAATCTGGAACTTGGTCATATCAGTCAGACTGCAACTATGGCATTATTTGAAGCGAATTTAATCAAGACTACTTAACTACAGGGTCATTCCATATGGGGACACCCGATGAGTGTTGCTCTGTAGTCACAGATTTTTTTTAAATTTTTACCATGGATACACATGGTAATAAAACCCCCAAATCTGAATTTGTAATATATATATCCCAATAATGACCCAGATACAGGCATTTGAAAAATGGTCATTTTTGCGAAATGGCGGCCATCTTGGATTTTGCACTAATGTTTAAAAATGTAATAGCGTGAGAACTAATGGCTCAAATGAAATAATTCTGGTACCAATTTAAGGTCATTAGTATCAGGAATATAAGTGCCATATCAAAACAATTAAAAAAATATATTTTAATATCGTTATTACATGAAAATTGCAAAAATCACCTTCGGATTGATGGACAACTTAAATGGGCTATAAAAAAAATGGGCCCCTAATATTTTTTTCTGAAACTTGGTACAAATACTAACTAATATGTGGGCTTTAAGTAAAAAAAAAAATTAGATAGGTAATATTTCTTATGGCAGAGGAAATAGCTTTAAAACATATATACATTTAGTTAACATTTGACATGCAATGCTTTAATTATTTAAAAAAAATATTTTTTAAAAACAAATAATGAGCAAAAATAAAACATAGGCATTTTTTACACACTAACTAGTACGTGTGCTTTAAGTAAAAAAAGTAGAATGGTAATATTTAATTTAAATAATGACTAAAAAATACTGTTATATGTATGGGAAATCAGTGTAAAATTTCTGGAGTGCTGAAAAATTCTAATAAAAATCTTCCTAGAAACCACACAGTTATCTCTCTTGTATTTTATTTTCTTATTTTAAATTTTAAGAAGGTATTTTCTATATTCAGTAGAGCTAAAGGTGCACATTTTTTCCTAGTGGCCACTGGCTTCTAAACCAATTTCACTTTAGAGGCAGTAAGTACAATAATCTTTGGCATATTGGTTATAAATGACACCTATCACTTAATGCTGAAGCTTTACAGCATACATATAGTTAATTCCACAAAAAATAAATTGTAATTAGATAATATAAAACACTCATTTTTATGAAAAGCATTAAAATTAAAAAATTAAACAGAACTACAGCATGTTGATCACCCAAACATATCTTTAGCCTTCTGCCAACTCCAAAGGAACCACTAGGCAATATCCCCTATCCAGTTGAAACAGGAGCAACAAACTAAACATAAACAAACAAGCTATTGGAGAAGAAAATTATCCTACAGCACCAATATTGTTTCCGGAACATTTAAAAACACCTGTTTCTGGTCTTTGTGTACATAAGATATCAGCTGCCTATAGCCTCCAAAGTTTCAACTCTAATACTCATAGTTCTGTTATATAAGTAATAGCAATTAACATATACCAGTTGTCAGTTCCTGAAATGATTACTTGTACTGCATCATCTGTTTTCTCTTAGGTTAAATTTAAAGTAAGATACAATATTACATTTCTGGGTGACTTATTCCTTTCAGAGCTCATTTTTGCGCAAGTGTTCAGAGCTGAGTATGTTCAACAAATAAATCAGTGAATTGTGCTTCAATGATTATTTCTTTTATTTATGTTCCATGATTAGTTCTTGTCTTGCTATAAAAATTGAATGTTTTGTATGCAAGAAAATCAATGTGTCATTAAGCCTTCCTGTTTATTCCTGTATTTGTGTTCTGAGTGGTACTATATGCAAGGTTCACAAGGATGAATATCTGAAATGGTGCAGTTTAAGACAGAAAACTTGTGATCTATTTAATAAACCACCAAAATCAGAACTAAGTCCCTAAAACCAATTTCTCTCAGACTGTCAATGATAAATCAAGAATTACTCACTCCAGGAGAAAAAAATTCTGCATGTCTTGTTATTCTTCCTCGCATTCATCAATTAGTGAGTCAGAGGTTTCTACTGCTGACATGGAAATGACCCATGATGCAGATTATAGTGAAGTCACAATAGTAATGGAACAATTGAATAAAAGCTGTGAACTTTTGGATTTATCACTAATAAAGTTCAATAGATTTAGCTCTAAGAGGAAACTTAGTTATATGCAAGTTAAGAAATTAAGTAGCCACATTGCTACTAAAACTGCTACAGTATATTGGGCATTGAAAGTATTAATAAGCTACAAAATTCAAGACATTATTTGCCAAAATTGCACGTTTATGATGGAAAATTATTGAATAAGTTTTCTTTAGATGCATCATTTAAAGAAAACGTGCAGATTTTAAAATTAGTCCAAGATTCATGGATAGTCCAACAAACAAAGACATGTTATATTACTACAGAGAATTTAGTTAAAAAAAAAAACAAGAAAAATTAAAAGAAACAGAAGGGATGTTATTAATGCCTAGTGAGATATAAGTGTTAAATTAAATTTGATACTATACAAAAGTTACTAGTTTTTATTATAACAGTCGTATGTGTCCAGGAAGAAAATATTGCATATCTATACCAAGTGTGAAAATGGGAAAATATTAAAACAAAAGAGATTACTTTTGCATAATTTAAAAGAATTATATGCTGCATTTAAAGAAAATCATAATGAAATAAAAATACTATGTAAATTTTGCACACTACATCTAACAGAATATGTAACTGTTGGAAACAAAGTTATTCATTCTGTACGTGTTTGTATATACAATCAAAATATTAAACTCATGCTCCATGTCATCCATATCAGTGAATATATTACATCATTGTTAAAAGAAACAAGTTTATTGCACTGAATCAGAAAAGTATGGTGAGCTGGTGTGATAACTGTCCATCTCCAGAAATTCTTAGATTACCAATGCATCCCAATGAATTAGAAATTAGTGTGTGTTTTATTTGTATATGTTATGTTTATGTATTCTTATGGCCCAAATGCATTATATATATGGCCAAGACCTTTAGATGTGTGCCAAAGATTATGATACTTGCTATTAGATGAAATTGGTTTAGGAGCCAGTGGCCACTAGGAAAAACTGGGTATCTTCAGCTCTGCTGAATATAGAAAATACCTTTTCATAAAGATATGAAAGAAATTCCTTGAAATAAGAAAATAAAATATAAAATGGATAACTGTATGGTTTTCAGGAAGATTTTTATTAGAATGTTTCAGCACCCCAGAAATTTTACATTGGTTTCCTATACATATAACAGTATTTCTTTAGTCATTAAATTAAATATTACCATCCTAATTTTTTTTTTGTGCTTAAAGCACACATACTAGTTAGTGTGTAGAAAAATTTCTATATTTTGTTTTTGCTCATTATTTATTTTTAAAAAATATATATTTTTAAATGATTAAAGCATCACATGTAAAATGTATATGTTTTATAGCTATTTTTCTCTGTAATAAGAAATATTACCTTTCTAATTTTTTTTATACTTAAAGCGCACATATTAGTTAATATGTGTACCAAGTTTCAGAAAAAAATATTAGGGGCCATTTTTTTTATAGCCCATTAAACTTGACTATCCATCCGAAGGTGATTTTTGCAATTTTCATGTAATAACAATATTAAAATATATATTTTTTTATTTTTTGATATAGCACTTATATTCCTGATATTAATAGCTTCAAATTAGTACCAGAATTATTTAATTTGAACCATTAGTTCTCAAGCTATTACATTTATAAACATTGGTGCAAAATCCAAGATGGCTGCCATTCGGCAAAAATGGCCATTTTTCAAATGCCTGTATCTTGGCAATTATTGCGATATATACATTATAAATTCAGATTTGGGGGTTTTATTACCATGTGTATCCATGGTAAAAATTTTAAAAAAATCCGTGACTATGGAGCAACAAGTTTTTCTTAAAATGGGTGTTTTCACGTGGAATGACCCTACAGGGTTCCTAAGGAAAGTTCTTAAGCCCCCCAATAACTTTGTAAGGAATTGTCCACGACAATATATCATGTTAGGTCTATGTATGTAAAGCGACCATGCCCACTCGAACTTGTTCAGATAATCTAATGCCAACGGTTCCTTTATACTGTTAAGTTTAAAAGTTTCGCACCGATAAGTTTAAAAGTAATATTGTGAGTCAAGTTGGGGTGTACGTTATTTCCCCTGAAAATAGTTATACACTATATTCTATACTAGCCGCCTTTGGCGACCAGCCTGTTCGCTACCCTTGAAAATTCTGACCGTGGCAAATTGTAACCGTGGCACACTCGCTGGCGCGACCTTACCAGAAGGTGTAAGGTAACTGTTTGGACGGCCAGGAAGTGCCACCCAATTTAGACCGGAACTCAGTGGGGGAGACATCCACAGGGACCGTACCCTCCTTCCCCTACCACCTACCTTTCGGAAGGACTTACGATCCCACATGTTTAACGGGATTGTACTCCGCGTGAACGCGGCTGCAGTTTTGGCAGTGGCGGGAATCGAACCCGGGCCTACCCAGTGAAATTCCCGCGCGCTAACCACTGGTGTACTTCGGCCTCCGCGACATTTTCCATAACTTTCTTTTTATTCACCGAATTTAGACCGGAACCCAGTGGGAGAGGCACCCACGGGGACCGTACCCTCCTTCCCCAACCACCAACCTCTCGAAAGGACTTACAGACACACATGTTTATTCCGCGTGATCGTACTCCGCGTGAACACAGCGGCAATTTTGGAAATCGAACCCGGGCCTACCGCGTGCAATTCCCGCGCGCTAACCACTGGGCTACTTCGCCCTCCGCGACAATCTCCATAACTTTCTTTTTATTCACCCAATTTAGGCCGTACCCTCCTTCCCCTACCACCAACCTCTCAGAAGGACTCACGAACCCACATGTTTAACGTGATCGTACTCTGCGTGAACGTGGCGTAAGTTTTGGCAGTGGCGGGAATCGAACCCGGACCTACTGAGTGCAATTCCCGCGCGCTAACCACTGGGCTGCCGCGCCCTCCGCGACAATCTCCATAACTTTCTATATATTCATCCAATTTAGACGGGAACCCAGTGGGGGAGGCATCCACAGGGGCCGTATCCTCCTTCCCTTACCACCAACCTCTCGGAAGAACTTACGGACCCACATATTTAACGTGATCGTATTCCACGTAAACACGGCGGCAGTTTTGGCAGTGGCGGGTATCGAACCCGGGCCTACCGCTAACTTCCCGCGCGCTAATTTGCAATTTAAAATGACCATATGCTTAATTCCATCATCCTCATTCCATTGTTTCATTGTTCCATCATTTAAAATATCCATTTAAAATATCCAAAAGTTAAAATATACATTTAAAAAATCCATATCGTCCCATCATTTAAAATATAAATATAATAATTTATATAGAGCAAAGGAGCTCTATTCAGAACCGTGACGTCACCTCCACCTTGACGTCCCCACCCACCACCTTCCCTCTTTCAGCGGGGGAGAAACGAAGCGGCACGCCGAGCGGAACGCCGAGAAATTGAAATTCGGAAACTTTTGAAATCCCGATCCTGTGGGCAATACGGAATATTTCCTGACCAGATTGGACTTGTAAGAATGCCAGATGTTTGACCTTTCTAAAAATGTAAATTATTAGTCGAAATTATGAGTACTTTTTACTATGCGAGAATTTAAAAACCAAAAATCGTTTTCTTGAGCAAAAAGTGAGTTTTGTTTTAAAATCTTTAAAAAATATTAGAAATCGAAATTCAGATTTTAAATTGATATATTTTTACTCGCAATTGTCTGCCCTTTCCGATGGTGTGATTTGTTTTTTTCTACGACGTCTGGATCGTGGAGAAAAAAGGGCAAAAAACGGTCGAAATCGCATAAAACATTAAATAAATAAAAAAAAAATTAAAATTTTAAAAATCGGTTTTCACGTGTCCCCTTCCCTCCCCCCCGGGTCTCCGATTGCCAAATTTCGTAGCTCTCCGACGCGCGGTCGCGAAACGTATAGTGTATAAGACAGACACACAGACACACACACAGACATTGCCTTTTATTATATAGATTGGTTGAACTAAACGAACTGTTGGCATTAAAGTATCTGGACATACTCGTGATATATATATATAAAAAAAAATTCCACCGCCTTATCCCAAACTGGCATCAATGATAATTTTGCTTTTAATTAATTAAAACTCCCTTTTTACTTTCCTTATATACATATGTATAAGGAAAGTATTGTGACGGGGTCGAAAATTCGAATTCGAGTTTTCGACGGGAGAGCACGTTTCAAGCATCCCTGATCACGAATCAAACATTTTTGAAGTGATGTCTGTGTGTGTGTGTGTCAGTGAGTCTGTGGAGACGATAACTGACGAACGAATGGACCGATTCGAACCAAATGTGGTACAAAAATCACAATCCGTAAACACTGGAAGCCTATTGTTTTTATACGCAATCGAATGTTCAGAACCCCCCTAAATTTTCGAGTGAAATTTTGAAAAAATCGTCAAAAAATCAAAACCACTAATAAAGTTACGCAAATAGACATTTCTTATGTAATTTTTCATTAGAAAACGATTGACGTAAATTTTAGAACGCTAACATGAACCGTTCTCCAGATATTGCACATTTTTCAAAAAAAAATTATCAAAAAGTCATATAAAATAAAAAAAAATATTTCCTATTGCGAAACATGTTCACTTTTCATATGTAATACCATGCGATAAATTGGATGACATCATTCTCGTGGATCTAGCTCGTTCCATTCATGAAAAAAAAAACTTTGAGTAATACTTTTGTATTTGAACGCCAATAGTCATTTATCTGCTGTAAGAATAAATTATTTCTTCGTCCATAACGTTTGGCGACGAATTTGGCGGAATGTCGTCAACTTGGCGACTTTTTAAAATGTTGCCAAATTAACGAAAATCTCGCCAAATGGATAAAAATGACGCTAAATCAATGAAAATGGCGACTAATTATAGAAAATTCAATATTCTGGAAAGAATATTTGTATCTACTATAAGAAAAACCTATTTATTTTACTGCAAAAGTAGTAAATTCATTACATTATATAAGGAAAGTCATGTGTTGCCTACATCAGATTTTTTATTAATTATAATAATCCCTGTAATATCTTGCTTTTTGAATCTACGTATATCTATATCGTGATTCTATCTAATTTTGACCCGTTCAAAATTTCAGTTTTCGCTTGGCGTCTCATTTGTAATTGTCAGAAGGTTAAATGAGTATCTGCACATTTAAACATCTAAATATATATCTATCTTCTATATATATTAATTGCCGAGTGTCCATCCGTCTGTCTGTCTCGCTTCTTTTAGGCACTTCCCGAATAGATAGAGACTTGCAATTTGGTACACTGCTCGGTCGTTCAATAATACCCCCTGGAAAAATCGAATTTTTCGAAAACGTTCTTTAGAGGGGGTGCCCCACACCAAAACGTTCGAAAAGTGAAATAATGGGAAAGCACGATGCTTTGTGATGAGATAGAGACTTCAAATTTGGTGTATAGTTAAATCATGCAAAAGGAAGAAAGTGTACAATTTCAGATTTCCAATATTTTCTACTTAAGGGAGTGCCGTACACTAAAACGTTCGAAAAGTGAAATCATAGAAGAGCATGCTTTGCGATGAGATAGAGACTTCAAATTTGGTGTATGGATAAATCGTTCGAAAAGAAGAAAGTGTGCAATTTCAAATATTTTCTACTTAAGGGGGTGCCACACACTAAAACGTTCGAAAAGTGAAATGATAGGAAATCATGCCTTGCGCTGAGGTAGAGACTTCAAATTTGGTGTATGGGTATCGTTCAAATGGTCGTGTATGGGTAAATTGTTCGATTTACAGAATAAATGAGAAAACGCTCCTTTAAAATTTGATAGAGGCTTGAAATTTGGTATATGGGCTAATCATTTGACGGAAACACGCAAGAAGAATATAGTTTTTCAAAAATATTCGTTTAGGGGGGGTGCTCCAGAGTGAAACGTTCGAAAAGTTAATTGATAAAAAACCATGCTTCGAAATGAGATAGATATATCAAATTTGGTGTAAGGGTAGATAGTTCGAAAGGAAGAAACACGCAAAAAGAATATAGTAGAAAGTATGAAATTTCAGATTTCCAATATTTGCTACTTTAAGGGGTGCGCACACTAATATGTTCGATTTTCCGAATAAATGAGGCACGCTTCCTTTTAAATGTGATAGAGGCTTCATATTTGATATATGGGCCAATCATCTGATAAAAAACAGAAGACAAACAGAGGAAGAAATGCGCAAATTTAGTTTCCCAATATTTTCTTCTTTAGGGGGTTCTGCACACCAAAATATTCGATTTGTCGAATAAATGTGAAGCGCGAATTATTAAAAAATTTACATTATTCAGGGGTTGCTTATTGCGAGACTGTTGATTTTCATTGGGTATTCGGCTAGTATATACTAATTGCCAAGTGTCCGTTTGTCTGTCACGCTTTTTTCAGGCACTTCCCGAATAGATAGAGACTTGCAATTTGGTACACGGCAGTAGAAGAGAAATGACAGTTGAAGGGCAGCAGGCGCAGCGGCTGCGCCTGGAGGAGGAGAGGCCCTCTTTGGGAGGAGGGTCCCTCTTTGAGAGGATCCTCTTTGGGAGGATGCCTCTTTGGAGTGTCTTCCCTCTTTGGAGTGGACCCTCCTTGGAGGGTCTTGAGACCCCCAGGAGGGAGGATGCCCCCCTCCCCTCTTTTGGAAGTTTGGTGAGGTGCAGCACCGGATGCCTCTTTCGGAAGAGGGCAATTGCGAAAGTCTTTCACGGAGGCATGATGACTCATACGGAGTGAGTTTCACTCCGAGTCTTGAGAGGGAATGTCACAATCGCTGACTGACCCTTGACCTGAGGAAGTGGTTTCAAGGGATTTCGCAATCACATAATCTGGAAATGACGTGTCGCGCCTTGGAGCTCCTTAGCACACGTCCTCCCTCTCTGCTGTCTGGGAACAAAGTGAAAGATCTTATCAGCGTGACGTAGTTAAAGCGCCCTCTGGCGAATTTTGATGAAGTGCTGCCATCTATCGGCATTTTTTTTCCCAAAAGAATTTAATGTTTCACTGGTCAGGAGCTGGATTCGATCTTGGGTCCAGCCGATTAGAAGCCGCGCGTCTTACCGCTGTGCCAAAGCACCCGTGCTTTATAGGAAGTTAACTTCGAAGTGTACCTTATCAGTGGAAGCTAGATTATTTTTCAAAGTTCATTCGAATCGCTCGGTGAATAGCGATGCACTTTATAAAGGGTGCGTTTTAAAACAGAATGCTACGGAGTGAATATAAAATTGCGTATTATAACATTATGATTTTTTTTTAAAACAAATGTATACACAAACTTTAAAAACACGAATGTAATAATTAGCTAAAATTGTATTCAGTGGATTTTTTTTTTTTTTTTTAAATAAATCAATACGATTTTTATAATAATAACGAAATAATTTCGAATGTTTAAAAACAAATTGATTACGGATTTCCAATGAACACACAAATTGTGTTCAGTGAATACCATTCGACCATTTTAAGTGTTGTGTATCTAAAAACAAATGTATACACAAACTTTAAAAACACGAATGTAATAATTAGCTAAAATTGTATTCAGTGGATTTTTTTTTTTTTTTTTTTTAAATAAATCTAACTATCAATACGATTTTTATAATAATAACGAAATGATTTCGAATGTTTAAAAACAAATTGATTACGGAGTTCCAATGAACACACAAATTGTGTTCCGTGGACACAAAATGGTGTTAAGTGAATACGATTCGACCATTTTAAGTGTTGTGTATCTAAAAACAAATGTATACACAAACTTTAAAAACATGAATGTAATACATAGCTGAAATTATGTTTTGTGAACAGGATTCGACCATTCTAAGTGTGTGTGTATAGCAATGTGGATTTTTTTTTTAAATAAATCTAACTATCAATACGATTTTTATAATAACAACGAAATGATTTCGAATGTTTAAAAACAAATTGATTACGGATTTCCAGTGCACACACAAATTGTGTTCAGTGAACACAAAAATTGTATTCAGTGATATATAGCAATGTGGATTTTTTTTTTTTTTTTAAATAAATCTAACTATCAATATAATTTTTTTTAAAAATGATTTGAATACACCCAAGTATAGTTACGCATTTTCAAAATGGTGTTAAGTGAATAGCATTCAACCCTTTATGTGTTGTGTATCTAAAAACAAATTTATACACAAACTTTAAAAACATGAATGTAATACATAGCTGAAATTATGTTTTGTGAACAGGATTCGACCCTTTCAAGTGTTGTGTATCTAAAAACAAATGTATACACAAACTTTAAAATAGCGCATTTAGTTAAAATGAAGTGAACAAGATTTCACCATTCTAAGTGTGTGTGTGTGTGTGATTTTTGAAAAATAAATCTAACAGTATATAAAAATAATAATGAAAATTAGAACTCACGGAACGACGTCTTCACTACCCGCTGGTCAAACTTCAAATGAGTGATACACTCTCATTACGCTATTAAAAATTAGATATTATCTATAATGACGTCAGCAGTATGAGGTGTTGCCACCTATTTTTTCTAATAATATATTTTAATAGTTGGATACTTCAAGGGTCTGATTTGGTACACGTAATCTGAAATACATCATTTTAATGATATTACGCATTGAATATGATTCGGCCATTTTTAAAATGGTGGATGTAATTGAAATATCGAAGTTTAGAATTTAACAAACTAACGAATTTTCACCCCCAAAAATTTTAGCATTCAGTTTAAATAAAACCCAATGAATATGATATCACCATTTTAACATCGTAATTTTACTACCATTATAGAACTTAGAAGTGAGTGTACATTATTTTTTTTTTTCAGGACACCAACACATTTTAAAATCTATTGAATAGGAATAGACCATTTTGCACATATATGTACCTAGATTTCAACACCCGGTATTAAAACCTGCTAAACATGAAACGAGTAAGTATTGTGTGAGATTTTATCACACTAACTTTCAAACTTTTTAAATTTTTAAAAATGTCCGAAATAGTTGTATTTCATCGGTAGACATAAATTGTATGGAACACATTTTTATGAAAAAAATATCTGTTTCGACAGCTTTTAAAAATAGATTTCTACAGTTGTACACTACGGTTCTAGAATTTTCTAAATACGAATCGACTGTTTGAACTACCAATGGTGGTTTTACCGATGCAAATATTTACAGGACAAATATTTCAATGAAACCGAACTTAGTTGAAGCTTCTAAGTTTGAATATTTAGAATCATTTCATATAATTTTTATATTCACATTGAAAATAGTTAACAAAATTGGAACTCACGGAGCGACAACTTACTGTCCACACTCCAAATGAGTGATACACTCTTATTACATTATTAAAAATTAGATCTTATCTATAATGATGTCATTATGTTGCCGTATTGCCACCACACAATTATTCTTTCCAAATTATGCATTTTTTCTTTTTTCTTTTTAATAACTTGCTACTGTCTTATGCTATCCATTTTTTTTTTTTTTCATATAAGCAGATATTCCATATACCTTCTAAATGTTAAGTTATAATTTAAAAAAAAAAAAGCATTAGAGGTGTATTTTACGTCTGAATTCGTCCAAGTGGAAATCCGACAATTGCAAATGCATGATTGCATCCTCACATTTCAATAGACACCACTAAAATGTGTGGATCTTATTTTGAAAAAGCTGCTCTCAGAAAGAATATGTATATGAATACATATTTTCCATAAATATACCCCCTCCCCCCCACAATACACACAACATGCAGGCCAAAGACTCACCCAAAATACATTCCAAATCGGCTCTATAGCTTATCGCGCTTATCAGTGTAACAGATAGTGACCCAAAGTTCATGTTCGCAAAGCGAGTTAATTGCAATGTTATTGTTTTAAGCAGTTCCCATATTTAAATGAAAAATTTATCAAATTATACAATACATACAAGAGCTGGAAGATCATAGCATTTCAATATTATAGAATACTCACGAATGTTTTTTTTTCCCCATTTAAAATTATCAAATTTTAATGCAATTTGACAAAAATTGCACAATACTTAGTGTATGACTATCAAATAAGAGCTAGGTTTTATTGTTACAACAACGTTTAAGATCATTAAACGAGTATATATATATTTTTTTTTAAAGAAGAATAGTATATAACTTACTGTTTTTAAGGATAGGTGATTGTTAACGTTGAATTTAAATGAATGAGTGACCCTCAGAGACAAGTACAGTACATTGCAATAACATTAAAAAATATGAAAGATATGCAATTAACACCTTAAAAGAAACATGTAATGAGTTTTGATATCTTAATACGAGACATTATTGACATGCACATAGAAATGTCACAATTTTGTGGCTGTAGGTGCTCCATAAGACCCCTCTGCTCTTAATAAATGATCCCATTTGAATGTACATATTTAACAACACACAGAAAATGACAGGACCACAACAAAATTTTACACCTATTACAGAATAACTCCCAACTTCGTAGATTTTTAAGAAACTACAGTCGAATTTTCACCGATTCTTAGAGATTGAAACACAGCATTGTTTATGAATCTTCATACTTTAGAGAATGGAACATAAATTAGCATTTATTTTGAATGAATTCAGAATTTTGATATTGATTATAAATTTATGATTTAAACTCTGTAAAGTGTAAATATCTTTTGTCATGAAACTCACACTGTAGACATTTGATATGATTCGAATAAATATATTTTTAATTTTTTATATTTTATTTTAAAAAGTGAGATTAGTAAACCTGTTACACTTGAATGCATAGATACATAACTCACAACAATATAACATTTCTTAAATGGAACATGCTAAAAAAAAAAAAAATTAGCTAATGAGTATAAATAAGGAATTCAATTTGAAAGATAAAAACCATTTAATGAATCTATTATTAATGAAATACACATTAACCATTATCACTTGTACATTTAAACAAATAAGTTAAAATAATTTCCTTATCGCACTTTCATAGTCCTCTGATTTGAATGACTCGAAAAAATTTCTATCATAGCAGTAAAAGACTTCTTCACCACGCAACAAAACTTTCTTAGCAATGTTATTAATGTCAAGATTTAGAAGTACTTGTTCAGACACTCTGTCAAACATTTGTAATGGAGTGCTGTAAAGACATTCATGGTAACTTAAATCTTCAACTTGACCAACACAGCCAACACATTTGAAAAGTTTTCTTACATGACACATGATGTTGTCATGAATACAAGAGATTAATTGTTCGAATGCAAAATTTTTGTCACAAATAAGTGATGGTAGAAAGGTTATAGTGTTCTTTATTTTTAATATTTGAGCAGGAAGCCACTCTATAAATATACTTTCTCGAAGATGTATACTAATGTTGTTAACACTATTCTGTAAACATGCTATTTGATTTTTATCTAAGGTAATATGACACTGTGTTAGACAAAATTTTGAATCATATAATTGAATTATTTTCTGCAGATGCAATTTTCCGTTGTCATTGAAACAGAACAACTCATTGCGACTGACGAAAGAGGTATCTGCATATAGAATATTGAACGACCACAATTTTTGAGAAAATTCACTCCATGTAGCCGGTGACAGTGTAACACCTTCACGCGTAGGCTGTAATTCATTTCGATCGTTAGAGAGATATTTCCATATATACACTTTTAACTTCCCATGACGAAGTTTCAAATACACATACACATTAGAACCTAAATGCCAACGACGGAGTGCATCTTGCATAAAATCTGAAGAAGTAGATTCAGTCGAAACTGATTCTGCATTGGAAGATAACAGTCCACTATGTGTTAGAGCACAAGAAAGCAGATCATGAGTTGAGTTTTCAACCTCGGTGAGAACTTGTGAATTGACAACGGTAGATGTTTCTGCTGGGGTTTTGGAAGACATAAGATAGGTTTCTAACCAATCCACAGCAAATTTTTGTGAGGGTGAATTAATCACATGTGAGACAATGTCCACAGATTTTGTTTCTTCTAGGGCAGGAACAGTCAACTCCGCACTATTTACACTAGAAATTATTTGCTCGAGTGATGGCATACTTTGAATTTTAGACATTCTTTTTAGATAGTAACATCCAACTACGACATTCACAGTATAAGATTTATTTTTAAAACACTAACATCTTAAAACATTATAATTCTGTCACAGCTATGAGCGAAGCAAACCTATCCACACAACGTCCAAAGTTGAAATGACTTATCAAACAACTTCATAAGTATAATCACGTAACCTAAATCGAGTGTCGTGTGCAAACAGATCACATAAGATATGAAGTGATTAGAACTTATAATTTTTAATGAATCGTACAACATTAGATTGTGGTAAATACAATTGTTATCTACATGAGAAAATTTCTATATTATTTCATTCAGCTTCGAAATCATAGAGTGAAAATATGTACCAATCTTACTTAAAGTTCCGAATTTTAAATCACATTAACATTATATACTTAGAAAAATTTTATATATATTTTTATAACTTTAGGTGATATGTATCACGCGGAATATACAAGAATAACTACCAAAAACACGAAAATAACTAACAGTATGAGGCCTTCACAAGTCGGCATCCAAACTAGAAATGAACGATAAACACACTAATTGCAACAATTAGATGAGAGCTTATCAGTTCTTATCTTATCTAAGATTCCACATAAAATGACATCATCACTCCAAAGTTCACAAGATGACGTCATTGGTCCAAGGTTCGCAAGATAGCTATTTAGCCTTTTAAAATTAAGAAGTAATTAAAAATCGATAATAATTAAAAAAATTTTAATTACTTCTTAATTTTTCTATATTCACTCCGTAGCATTCTGTTTTAAAACGCACCCTTTATAAAGTGCATCGCTATTCACCGAGCGATTCGAATGAACTTTGAAAAATAATCTAGCTTCCACTGATAAGGTACACTTCGAAGTTAACTTCCTATAAAGCACGGGTGCTTTGGCACAGCGGTAAGACGCGCGGCTTCTAATCGGCTGGACCCAAGATCGAATCCAGCTCCTGACCAGTGAAACATTAAATTCTTTTGGGAAAAAAAATGCCGATAGATGGCAGCACTTCATCAAAATTCGCCAGAGGGCGCTTTAACTACGTCACGCTGATAAGATCTTTCACTTTGTTCCCAGACAGCAGAGAGGGAGGACGTGTGCTAAGGAGCTCCAAGGCGCGACACGTCATTTCCAGATTATGTGATTGCGAAATCCCTTGAAACCACTTCCTCAGGTCAAGGGTCAGTCAGCGATTGTGACATTCCCTCTCAAGACTCGGAGTGAAACTCACTCCGTATGAGTCATCATGCCTCCGTGAAAGACTTTCGCAATTGCCCTCTTCCGAAAGAGGCATCCGGTGCTGCACCTCACCAAACTTCCAAAAGAGGGGAGGGGGGCATCCTCCCTCCTGGGGGTCTCAAGACCCTCCAAGGAGGGTCCACTCCAAAGAGGGAAGACACTCCAAAGAGGCATCCTCTCAAAGAGGGACCCTCCTCTCAAAGAGGGCCTCTCCTCCTCCAGGCGCAGCAGCTGCGCCTGCTGCCCTTCAACTGTCATTTCTCTTCTACTCACGGCTTCGGTCGTTCGACAAAACCCCCTGGAAAAATCGAATTTTTCGAAAACGTTCTATAGAGAGGGTGCCCCACACCAAAACGTTTGAAAAGTGAAATGATGGGAAAGCATACTTTGCGATGAGATAGAGACTTCAAATTTGGTGTATGAGTAAATCATTCGAAAGGAAGAAAGTGTGCAATTCCAGATTTCCAATATTTTCTACTTAAGGGGGTGCCGTACACCAAAACGTTCGAAAAGTGAAATGATAGGAAAGCATGCTTTGCGATGAGATATAGACTTCAAATTTGGTGTATGAGTAAATCGTTCGAAAGGAAGAAAGTGTGCAATTTCAGAATACTAATATTTTCTATACTTAAGGGGGTGCCGCACACCAAAATGTTCGATGTACCGAATAAATGAGAAACGGCTCCTTTAAAATTTGATAAAGGCTTGATATTTGGTATATGGGCGAATCATTTGATAGAAAACCCAAGAAGAATGGAGTTTTTCAAAAATATATATTTAAGGGGGTGGGTACTCCACAGAAAAACATTCGAAGGGTGAAATGATAGAAAAAGTATACTTCGCGATGAGTTAGAGACTTCAAATTTGGTATACTGGTAGATAGTTTGAAAGGAAGAAAGTGTGAAATTTCAGTTTTCAAACATTTGCTATTGTAGGGGGTGCCACACATTAAAATGTTCGATTTCACGAGCATCTGAAAAACGTCTCCTTGTGTCCGAGTATTATAGAAGCTTGAAATTTAGTATATGGGCTAATCATTTGATAAAACAAACCTAAGATTATTACGGTTTTTCAAAAATGATCATTTAAGGCGGGTGTAACACGTAAAAACGGTCGAAATATGAAGTGATAGAAAAACATGCTCCACAATAGGATAGAGACATCAAATTTTGTGTACTGGTAGATTGTTTGAAAGGAAGAAAGTGTGCAAATTTCAGATTTCCAATATATGCTACTTCAGGGGGTGCCGAGTGTCAGTATGTTCGATTTTCGGAATAAATGCTTTTAAATGTGATAGAGGCTTGATATTTGGTATATGGGCCGATCATCTGATAAAAAATACAACGCGAACAGAGTTTTTCAAAAATGTTCATTTATGGGGGTGCTCCAAATAAAAACGTTCGAAAGGGGAGATGATAAAATAGTATGCTCCGGGATGACATAGAGACTTTAATTTGGTGTACTGGTAGATAATTCGAAAGGACGACGTGCGCAATTTAAATTTTCCAATATTTTCTTCTTTAGGGGGTTCTGCACACTAAAATATTCGATTTGCCGAATAAATGTGAAACACGAATTATTCAAAAATTTACATTATTCAGGGTTTGCTTATTTCGAGACAGTTGATTTTCAACGGGTATTCGGCTAGTGTTTGTATAATAATATTAATATAATATTTTATTCCTGATGTGTCATTTTAATATTATTTGTTTATTCAATCCTATGCATTTGACAAGTAAACATCCTTGTGCTATTTGACTCCCCTATGCATTTGACAAGTATCATCCTTATGCTATTTGAATAGAACAAGTATACATCCTTGTGCTATTTGACAAAAATGCAAATTTTGTTTGCTGTTTGGCTGCGTATAAAAAACACAATATATCTTTTTCAGTGATATACCTCTGACGAGGGGTGTATCACGCCCGAAAGCGCACAGGCTTTGTACATATGTTTTTAAAACGGTTTTTAACGAGAATAAAGCTTTTAATTTTGAAATAGCTTTATATTTCGAAAATGCTTTTTTCTTGGTGGAAGCAAACTCTTTTCTATGCACTTTTGAATTTCTTTTCTAGAGTGTCCTGCCTTTTTAGCTCAGAATCTGCTGCGATTCCGGAATCATGGCGCGATATTTGGGTATTCGAAATTCTTCTAGTGACATTATATTTGAGATATCTAAGAATACTTTCTAGTATTAAAGGTATTCGACGATCCACGGAACGGATAGCATTCGCCCATCTCTAATAAAATATCTATTTATAGCAAACGTTATTTTGGTTTGATTTAGTTTTTCCGTTCTCTTCAAAAGTGCTTTTTACTTTCCTTATATACATAATGTATAAGGAAAGTATTGTGACGGGGTCGAAAATTCGAATTCGAGTTTTCGACGGGAGAGCACGTTTCAAGCATCCCTGATCACGAATCAAACATTTTTGAAGTGATGTCTGTGTGTCAGTGGGTCTGTGGAGACGATAACTGACGAACGAATGGACCGATTCGAACGAAATTTGGAACAAAAATCACAATCCGTAAACACTGGAAGCCTATTGTTTTTAAACGTAATCGAATGTTCAGAACCCACCTAAATTTTCGAGTGAAATTTTGAAAAAATCGTCAAAAAATCAAAACCGCTAATAAAGTTACGCAAATAGACATTTCTTATGTAATTTTTCATTAGAAAACGATTAACATAAAATTTAGAACGCTAACATGAACCGTTCTCGAGATATTTCACATTTTTCAAAAAAAATTATTAAAAAGTCATATAAAATAAAAAATATATATTTCCTATTGAGAAACATGTTCACTTTTCATATGTAATACCATGCAATAAATTGGGTGACATTATTCTCGTGGATCTAGCTCGTTCCATTCATGAGAAAAGATACTTCGAGTAATACTTTTGTATTTGAACGCCAATAGTCATTTATCTGTTATAAGAATAACTTATTTCTCCGTCAGTAAAGCTTGGCGAGATTTTGGCGACGAATTTGGCGGAATGTCGACAACTTGGCGACTTTTTGAAATGTTGTAAAATTAACGAAAATCTCGCCAAATTGATTAAAATGACGCTAAATCAATGAAAATGACGACTAATTGTCGAAAATTCAATATCTTGGAAAGAATATAAGTATCTACTATAAGAAAAACCTATTTTTTGTACTGTAAAAGTAGTAAATTTATTGCATTATATAAGGAAAGTCATGTGTTGCCCACATCAGATTTTTTTCAGTTATGTCCCTTTTCTTCGTAAGGTTCAATTTCATATGCGTTTTTATGATCATAATACTGTTTCAATTTATTATTTTAATTTACACAAAAGAAAAACATTTATTAAAAATATTAATTTTAAAGGGAAAAAATTCATGTAATTCTGCAGCAGAGATTGCTTTACTTTTAATACACGAGAGATGGTGCATAGATTTTACGGTGAGATGCTCACTAATAAGTTCGGAGACTTTACAAGTCGAAATTTCTTTTTAAAAGTTTCAATACTTTTACATTTTATTATATCCAGAATGTAGGCAGAGGATTGATTGATTCATGAAATCAAACAAACTTTTTAAATAATTTTAAATTAAATAAATAAATATATTTAAAATTAGAAATATTAAGAAATTTGGCAGGGCCTCCTCCTTCTGACGTGGGTCCCCTAAGCGATCGCTCAGTTTGCTTATCGTTAAATCCATCCCCGTGGTTTAACTGCGAGCTACTTGTAAAGTCTTATAGTTGACTCTGATCATTTAAAGCATTTTCCATTTAAGCAGCGTGTCCACAAGTTGCAACAAAATATTTCTCGATTAAGTGTTCGATATTGTGGACATGGCCAACAAACAAAACAGAAGTTTCATGGTATGAATAAAATAGAAAATGAAAATAAATTTTAGTTGTCGAGATGCGCATATTGATCTGTTTTTCAAAGCTTCAAGCATTTGCACGGATGTCTTCACCAGACACATGTTTTATGCTCGATGAGCGAATTTCTTGTTTCGGAAGAATGTTTTGCTCTGTGGACACCATTCAGCTAAAAATGCATGTAAAATTCTTTGTCGAACAGATTATCTTATTTGTTGAACGAAATGTTTTGTTTCGACCTGTGGACACACGGCCTTAGCTGTGGTGTAACTAGATTTTTGGTGCCCTGGAGCAAATCATTTCGAAACACCTTTTCACATAATATATAGTCTTTGGTTTAAGTCAAAAATATGTTCAGCGCAAGAGTCGCCCTCCTTTCGTCGGCACTCTGGAGCGATCGCTTCGTCTCGCTCCATGGTGATTGATCACTGGGCCTGGAGTTTGATGGAAAATGTGCAAAGAACAACTGGGCCACATCCCTGTTGCCCTACAGTATCGTCCCGAGGTATTCTGCTCAAGCGAACTTTCATGTAAAGCCCTAACAATAAATGCAGTAAAACGTCACAAATCCAAAAATTGCTAATCCGAAAAATCGATATCTGACAATTCATTCATGCTGCTTTTTTGCCGACAACTTATAAAGTTCTAAAATAATTCATTCCGCCAGTTTTTCACTTTAAGTTCTGGATTGGATCGTAGGTCCTCCGGGTCAATAATATGTTGGAACCTTTGTTTATTATATAAAAATATTCCCGGGCCAGAAACTACCTTGTCCTAATGGATAATTTGGCCCTGGTTCTGTGACCATAGTTTTTCTATCTAATACCTAAAGGTCCATAGGAAAAAAAGGTCAGACAGGAAAAATGAATACTTGTTATGTAAATGCTTTTAGGCCGAGGTCCATTAAACTCTCCTGAAATTATAAAATACCGAAACTTGAGGTCCAATAAAAATAATGTGCAATATGTTGAGGCCATTTGCGAACATTAGACCCAAGCGGTCGCTTCTGCTCCTTACTTAATGTTGGTGACACAACTTTATCTCGTACAGACTGTCCATACATTACCTGCAAATTCTGAAATATTGTCCGATGAAGATCGAATTCTATGTTATTTTGTTATATGAAGGAATTTTCAACAGCAGATTCAATGCATCTTGATTAGGTCGTGTATACCACGCGTGTGCGCACTTTTGAAAATTAATTATCCTCATCCAATTTTAACCAAATTTAGTTTGCTCAACTATTTTTAAACGAGTAGTTAGGAAAGGAAAATAGATTACGAAATATCTCGAGGGACGTGCATTGAAAGTTTTACTTGGAAATAGAAAGCAAACATGAAATTTCAACAAATACTTTGTAACAAACTTATTTGATATGCTACAAATAAATTATTTCTTTTTGTAAGAATTTCTTTTTGCGGTCTATTTTTAAACACAGACATCACATTTTCGTTTGAAGGTGTCGAAGTCTTGCTTAACGACTTTTAAATAAGGAAAGGATTAATTTGGTGACGAAAGAAGATTCATTAAGCTGTAATAAAACTCCCCTGGAACGACATGAATATTCTGCAGGTGATGGATTTTTGCGTGGGTGTTGCCTAATTTTAGGATCAAGGTCATGGCCACATTCCGCAAGCATCACTCGCCTTTTTCTCCCAAAATTGTATGGTGGACGGCTTGTCTGTCGATGGGTGGCCAATTAACAAAAGCAGTAGCAAGCGCCGACACGTTGTTGGAAGGACATCACGCCTGGTCAAAGAAGTCGATGGCGAACTTGGCTAGTAATAGTTGTAGACCTTCGTATTATAATAAGTACGTGTGAGTTATTTTTGCTGATGAGACCTCCTGGTGAACTTCGCGGCCTTGGGCAGATTTAGCCGTTCCTAGGAAACTGGATGTGTAACAGTCTTTATTAATTACGGAATTGGTAACAGATTTTAAATTTGCAGGAACAAGCATATTATGCAATAAATCTTATTAACTCTGGGAAAATTGCTTCTATTGTATCTTGTCCAGCACCTTTATTTGTACTGAAGAGAGATTATGGTTCATCAGTAAAATTCTGAAAAGCTTTTAGAATGATTCCCATTAACTATTTTTATTCCTTGGATTGTGCGAGAATTTACTCTATAATTACGGTTTCTATTTATGAAAACTGAGCCTCATTGAGCAGTTTCGTAAGTGGGCCGGCAGTATTTTTCCACTTTGCCTATTGTAATAGACGGCTGTGTAACTGCAATAATTACAATGCGTCTTTATTTTCAGTGAATTAGTTTTGTCTTGTTAATGAGCAATGGCAGTCAAAGTCCCCAATTTAAGCAACTGTAAAACATCTGAAATATGACTAGTTATAATCAGAGTATGTGTATTGTCAGTTTGGTTCTTTTTAGAGGCAGTAAAGCGCCTTGGCACCACCTATTTTGGTTGCAATGTGGTATATCAGTATGTGCATCTCAGAAGCTTACTTATCTCCTCTCGAAAGTGTGCCTATATTTCTGGATTGTTTTTCGTGGAACAACGCTGAACAAATTTCTTGTTTGAGTCTGCTTGGGGACAAAAGGAAAAAATAAAATAATAATAAGAGTGTATATTTCTGAAAAATGTACAAATTAACTTATAAGCTATTACAAGATTTATAAAATAATAAGATTTAATAATATAAATCTAAACTACATTTTTATTCGTAAATTATTTCGAAAATTTATATAATTAAATTAATGAATTTTATTTTTGAGGAACAAGTGAATGTTTAGGCATTCAAATTATAAACGCTATGCAATTAAAAAATCATCGTTCTTCTGTGCAGAAAAATATTTAGTGCGTCAAAGGAAATATTACTTTCCTTATATACATAATGTATAAGGAAAGTATTGTGACGGGGTCGAAAATTCGAATTAGAGTTTTCGACGGGAGAGCACGTTTCAAGCATCCCTGATCACGAATCAAACATTTTTGAAGTGATGTCTGTGTGTGTGTGTGAAAGTATGTGTGTATGTGTGTGTGTGTGTGTCAGTGAGTCTGTGGAGACGATAACTGACGAACGAATGGACCGATTCGAACCAAATTTGGTACAAAAATCACAATCCGTAAACACTGGAAGCCTATTGTTTTTATACGCAATCGAATGTTCAGAACCCCCCTAAATTTTCGAATGAAATTTTGAAAAAATCGTCAAAAAATTAAAACCACTAATAAAGTTACGCAAATAGACATTTCTTATGTAATTTTTCATTAGAAAACGATTGACATAAGTTTTAGAACGCTAACGTGAACCGTTCTCGAGATATTGTACATTTTTTAAAAAAATTATCAAAAAGTCATATAAAATAAAAAGAAAAATATTTCCTATTGAGAAACATGTTTACTTTTCATATGTAATACCATGCGATAAATTGAGTGACATCCTTCTCGTGGATCTAGCTCGTTCCATTCTTGAAAAAAGATACTTTGAATAATACTTTTGTATTTGAACGCCAATAGTCATTTATCTGCTTTAAGAAAAACTTATTTCTTAGTGCATAACGCTTGGCGAGATTTTGGCGAAGAATTTGGCGGAATGTCGCCAACTTGGCGACTTTTTGAAATGTTGCCAAATTAACGAAAATCTCGCCAAATGGATAAAAATGACGCTAAATCAATGAAAATGACGACTAATTGTCGAAAATTCAATATCTTGGAAAGAATATTAGTATCTACTACAAGAAAATCCTATTTTTTTACTGTAAAAGTAGTAAATTCATTACATTATATAAGGAAAGTCATGTGTTGCCCACATCAGATTTTTTATTCTTGAGTTCGTTCATATGAATTTTAGTGTGACATTCGGTGTATTATATTTCACAAATGTTTAGTTATTCTAAACTAGCAGTCTGGTCACTTTTTGAAAAAACTCGGAGACGTCTTTAGTAGGTCCTTGTAACGGCCTACGTTCCCGCTACGCGGGCAGGACGCTACTAACGATACGAAGTTGTCTCAAATCGGACAGAAAAATAGAGAAATATAGTTAAGGCGACGCACTCCTGCACCTGCCCGCTTCGAATACATACTATGCTTAAAAATCTGTAAAAATTGATGTTGATAGTCTCGAGCCAGGCCCGAACTCGGGACCCCGTGCTTACAAGACCGACATTATAAGATTAGAGCAAAAGCTAGCTTCGACTCCGAACTTATAATTCGGGTACTGATTCCTAGCATCTTCGATCGATGTCTTTGGCTGGAACAGAGTCGTCTGCTGCCACAAATCCCTTATGATTAAATATTCCTTTCACAAAGGAAAGGGAAGCCAATGCGCCCGATATTCGAACAAGTCATTCAAGGAGATATTTTCACATGAAAGAAGTGTGTCTTAATATACTTATTGCTTAAGTTCTGTTGTGAGGGAAAAAATAAAAATTATTTTCATTCTAATCGCGCTGCATTGAAACGAAAAAATTTTAAAAATCGGCAAATCACGTTTTACAATAAGTTAAAGTTACAATAAGTTAAGTTTTCTTAATGAGGGCGAAATCTTCTTAAGTTTTCTTAATGAGGGCGAAATAGTGTAGATTACTGGTTGTTAAATTTCACGATTGTAGGGATTTTAATTTACTTAATGTCAGATTTTACCTAAAAACATATTTTCCCAACAAAACATGCTTTAAAAAATCGCCAAAATCTGAAGTTTCATTATTAAAGATTTTTAGTGTAATTTCTATAGGACTCAATGCATTGAAATTAGCCAACGAGATAAATTTGTCAAGTTCATTGTAAAATTTTGAAAACAATTCAGTTTATCCCATTTTTACAAGTTTACTTTTGCAAGATTCCAATACTTTTGCTAGTTTTTATAATTTGGGATTAGTTTCGAAATTCAATCATAGATGGCTATTCCAGTAATAATTTTTAGTTTAATACATTTTTGACATTGTCCATTGAACTGCAATGAGATCAAAAGTTTGAATGGAAATTAGGGCTCCTTTAAAAAAATAATTTTATTTATGTCTAATTTCGCCAAACAATTTTAAAATTTCATTTATCTATAAAAATGCAGTTGAGAAAAGGACATCATTTTCAAAATTGTATCATAGTCACTTAGCAATTGAAATGTTTATGACTTATCTTTTTATCTCTAAATAGTGTAGATATAGTAGTAGTACAAGCATTCTACAGTCTCTTTCTCAGTCAAATGTACTACAAAATTCATAACAGCAAGTTCACAAAACAAAACCCATAACTGACACTTTTCAACTGAACACTTGCATGTTTCAACGGAAAATGAGATAAGTCAAAAGGAATCCAATTAGGCACAATCTCAGTTGTTCAGTTTTCTAGAAAAATTAAAGAATCAATTTAAAAGTAACATTTCAGAAACATAGAAGGCTGTAACCAGCCATTTGGTTCATATAAATCATTCTTGTTGACTGATGTTTGGTTATTAGTTGCATACCTTGATTTAATTTATGTATATAGTTTATTTAAATCAATCTATGATGTTTTCTTTCATTTAGATTTTCCCCCTATGGCACATTTGCACAGTGTAGAATTTGCCGCCAAAAAGTTCATCAAGCTGGATCTCATTACTGTCAAGGTAAGCTCATTGGTATTTCAATATGTTGTCACTTTTGCTGGAAGGAAACTATGTCATATTATTTATATGCACCGACTGATATTAAAATTGCAACACACAGAACTGCTTATTTGATTTGTCTGAAAATTTGCTTACAAGAACGTTATGGCAATGTATGCAAATGATTAAAGCTCCACAGCAAACCCATAGAAGTAGTAGCTAATACAGAGCAGGCTCACAGATGTAAACAACTCGTTTCTTTTTAGCGACAACCAAGCTTAGGTGGCTTTTCCCAATTAAACTCACCATTGCACATTTATATATTTGTTATCAATTTTACCATTGAAAAACAATTTCAATATATTCTGGGATTTTACACAATGTTCTTTAGAGGACTGTGATTATTGTGTTGAAGACCCAGACTGTCTGACTCATCCGAATACATAGAGCATCCATTTGGACGGCCTGAGTGATATTGTGTGAAACTTTGGAGTATATCATATTGGCGAAAATCAATAAAACGTGTTTCTTTAAAGTTTGCTTTAGCTACTTGATTTTTGCTTGCATGTTAATTTAAGTAAAATCCCATCATATAATGCTAAACAAAGGTTATGAAATGATCCTTTAAAAAAATGTTTTTGGGGAAAAAATATGGGGAGAGGGGGGGGGGAGAAATTGTAGCTCCTTAAATGTCTTACAAGTGTATGTAAATAGATTTTGGATTAAGCTCTTAGTTTTTGAAGTATAGTGGTTATAATTTCGATATTTTAATATTTTAAACAAGACTTTTCAATGGGCAGGAAAGCTGTAATATTTATAATGGCACGATTGTTACAGCTCAACCTGCTTACTTACTCTTTAATGAAATATTGGCATATAAGCAGAAGATATTTTGCTTTGCTTAAAAAAAAATTAGGCAGTCACAAACTTGGGGATTCTAAAGATGTGTGATTGGTGAGGTTTGGACAGAATAGATGGAATAATATGTATTAAAGTACATATTTATGTACCGTCAGGCAAGTTTATAGATTAACTTAAATGTAAATTCTCATCAGATATATAAGTTTAATTTATATACTGAAAAGCAAGTTAGTAAAATAATTTGATATTTTGACATGAAGTTTATGGCCGGAGTATCCAGATGTAATCAGGGCATAAACTAGAAGTGATAGCTGGCTATAATAAATAGTTATAGCGAGCCATTTGCAGCTCTTTGAAAGCTGGTAAATGAAATAATAGATAAATAATTTGGCATCATGTAGGATGTTATAATAGCAAAAATTAAGCACACATCCACAACAGAAGGTCTTTATTTTACTTCTTATAAGACGTACAAAATTTTTTTAAAAAAGGGCCAGAGTGCTTTCGAGCATAAGTATGCTCTTCATCAGTGGCTACATGGAAATAAAATTTGAATCGTTCATATATAGACCAGATATAGCGACAAAATTTGCATAAATAACAATTTACAAAAGAATCTACGTTTAAGCAAGGATAAACCGAAAATTATAAAACAATTTTTTTTTTAGAGTTTCAAAAATTCAACAACAAAAGAACAGCATATTAAATTACAATTTAATTACAGAAATCGAAAAAAGGAGGGGGGGGGGGAGGGTGGCAACCAAGCATAATCCCAAAGATGAAGACATCTAACTTTGTAGAGACTTGAATTGCATGGAGTCGAGAATGAGTCGCCAAGCGTAACTCAAATTCATAACAGGGTCAAAATTACAAACGGACTCGCGGTAGATATAAATAAAAAGGGATTCAAAAAGGAGAATATCATGAGGGTTATTACAATGCATCAAAAAGGAAGTCTTTTCAAAAAGAGGTTGAAAATTATCTTTAACAACAAATTGAGCAAAAGCCGTAGAAAGTTTACTATCCCTGACATCCAGAGTATGTTCTGCTAAACGGATGCCAACAGTGCTTTTAGTACTTCCAATATAAAATTTAAAATTACCATCGGTGAACAACAGGGGAACAACATACACTCCAGCAAAGCTTTTAAAGTCATCCTTATCACCCAGTTTATCAGACCGAATACGGTTAAATAAAGAAGAAATATTAGAATGTGCAGGTCTGAAACCAAACTCAGAACAAAAATGGATAAAGGGGCGGAAAATCCGAGGATTGTATGGAAAACTAGACCTATAAGTCAAACGATCTTTTAAGGCATTAAGTTTAGTATCAAAAAGTGTATGTTTACGGCGAACTTGGAAGAAAACCATATAAATAAACTCAAAGGAGTAGGCAGCCTCACGGCCAAGGCCAAAAATAAATCAATTTCATCACTTAAAGCAGAGATAGATGAACAAACATTAAAAGTGCGATTAAAATAAGCATAAAAAGAAGCTTTTTTTAGAGGAAAGAGGATGGTAAGAATTAGCAGGAATACAAGAATTAGTAAAAGAAGGTTTACGAAAAACCGAAGTTTGAAAACCAATAGCAGAACGAGTGACCAGTACATCAAGAAAAGGCAAAGAACCATTAGTTTCATGTTCGACAGTAAAATTGATAGAAGGGTAAAAATCATTAATTTTGACAAAAGAAAAGAAAGATCTTCTAAATCACTATCCCAAACAATAAACACATCATCCACAAAACGGCACCAAAGAGAGGGGGGGTTGGATAAAAAAGGCAAAATCTTATTCTCGAGTTCCTGCAAAACCGCCTCGGCTAAAATACCAGATAAAGGGCTGCCCATAGGGGCACCACAGGTTTGTAAATAAATAGCATCAGGGAAACCAAAATAATTTGTTTCCGCAACAATATTCAAAGCAGAAGTGATTGCGTCGATAGTAGGAGTTTTAAAATTATGATTATGAAGTTTTTTGATAATAATTTTAATAGCAATGTCAACGGGTATACTAGAAAATAAAGAAACATCAAAACTATGCAAGGTACTATTAGATTTAAATTCAGTTTTGCATAAAATATTAATGAAATTTTCAGTTGAACTGATAGAAAATTTATGGTTATTAAAAAAAGGTTTTAAGAAGAAGGCAAGGGATGTTTCTAAAAAATAAGTAGGTCCGCAACATTTAGAAACAATAGGATGATTAGGTTTATGAAGTTTAATTTGACCAAAGATCTTAGGGAGTTGATGAGAAGTACAGAAAATAGCAGATTTAACATTGGGGGGAAGATCGTTACATTTTTTAAGCTTTGCGATTCTAGCATTAATCTTATTGATCGGGAATTTTTTAACCTGAATGCATTCCATCTCGTCAATACACTTCCGTATTGAATTTACATAATCAATTTTATTGGTAAGAACAAGTTGCTTAGTTTTGTCAGCACATAAAATGACAAGTTCCGGATTAGATCTAAGTTTTTTAATTTCCGCGAGTTCAGCATTCAAAGTGATATTAGAACCAGAATGTTTATTTTTATTTTTAAGCTTATTCTCATTTTGAAATGCAAGAATAGACCGATACATGACAAAACGGCCACGATCTCTATGGCCCTGAGCCACGTTAAGAAGAGCACTTTCCACAGGGGGAATTAAATTAATAAAATTAGAATTATTACTGGGATAAGCAAACTTAGGGCCTCTCTGAAGAGCAAGCAGTACGCTAAATTGAGGAAATATCAATGTTGGTACAATTTACAAACGGAAAGGGTAAAGGTTTTTTAAGCAGAGAAAACATTTTTGGTTTTAAAGCAAGAATTTCATTATGGGTATATTTAAACACAGGGTGCAGAGGAGGGAGGGGAGTATCTTCCAAAGGAATAGCCTGACCGGCAGAAAATTTAGAAATAGGACAGGACAAAGGCATGTTTCTAGGAAAGTTAAATCTTTCAAACTGGTTTTTCCAACCAAAAAGTTTTCTATCATGCCGAATTTCAATATCGGAGCGGATTTGAGAAAGCCGAGAATAAATATATTCTTATATAGAGAACCACTGGCATTAAATAACTATGTTTACTTATCTCTTATAACTCACTAAGCAATGTAATAATTTGTTTTTAGGGGTTTCTAACACTATGATAATTATAGATTTTTGTGTTATTGCATACATTATCAAATTACAAAAATACCTTTCAAGTATAAAAATTAGAAAGGGAAAAAGTATTTTATAATCATTATGCTCAGAACTAGTTATAGATTAAATTACTTTAAGCAAAATCCAGTACAATTAGAATGTCTTTAAATCACAAATGTGTAGTTAATTCATATTCGTATGTAAGGAAAAAACATATTTTAAAATATCACAACTATTAATAACGGCTTAGTTCTTAATAGTCACTAGTATCATCTGTTCATAGGAAAGTGAATTCTTTGTCAAAATATTATTTTGTAACTTTAGAATAATGTTTCATTTTAAATTTAATTTTTAACAAATGTATGACTTGTTAATAAAACGAAAACAAATGCTAAAAATGTTTTTTTTTTTTTTTTGCTTTCTTTTCTTTTGCTGTTGTAATTTTGTACCTGTTAAAAATTATTTGTAAATTTTTTCTATTTGTTGGCGAAAAATAACACTTCTTTTTTCTCTTGCAGCTTGTGCATACAAGAAAGGTAAGAATAAATTTTAATTTTCATGATATATTGGGATTTTTGTATTAATTTTGACTAATGAAATATTTAAATTAAATTTGAGAGCAAGATGTATAATGTAGCACAATTGTATTTTATTTTTTACAATTTTTAGGAATTACATGGCAAGATTTAATGGCATGTTTAATTTTGTTTAATCTAGAATTACTGGGATCCTTGATAATAGAGCAAGCTGTCATGTATTTGACTCGTTAATATTATAGGAATATTTTTGCTTTGTTTTGGAAACACTAATGTGTATGTTAGTTCCATATTTTGGACTGGTTGGGCCTGTTCTGCATTCAACTTTGTGATTGAAACTTTCGGGTAGACATGAATCCCCCTTTTATTTGCTGTTTTGTATTCAGTGAGGCTTTGAATCCATCATCTTGAGAATATACAGGTTCCCTAGGAATGTTCTTAAGCACCCCAATAACTTTGTAAGGAAAAGTTCATGAGTGTACATGTTAGGTTTATCTTACATAAAACAAAATGTCTGTGTGTGTATGAGGTATGTAGCGGGAAATCTGAATGTCGTATGGTTATGAAATTTGGTACACAGGTATTTAAGGACCCAGGAGGATGCATCTTGGTGTTATTTTTTTTTTTAATTCATATTTGTTTTTAGTTCTTTTATGTTTTAGCATTTTCACACAAATCAGAACCTTAGTGACTGAAAATATTACTACAGAGTTTCTGTCTTTAAACTCTCGGAAAGATCGAAGAACACTCTTTCCAATGATGTTTCAATGACATTCGTAGGATAATTTCTTTCAAATATATCAAAATTTGCTTTTCTTAGGTAATCTGATATATATTGTCGCATCTAAAAAAACTATAGTTTTGTAAGCAGTTTCGCATATGTCTTCCGATTTTAAACAGGGGAATTTTTTTTTTTTTTTTTCAATTTCATAAGTCATTTTAATTTTGGCGATTAAGTGAGAAAACATGTAAGATTTCCGATGCCCTGCATATTTAACCATAGACCAGGAAGATGGTTTTCTTTCATTGTCGATTTGGCAGCTGTACATGTGCTTAAAGAATGGATTTCCTTTTGATTTTTTTGCTTAGTTGCACGGGATCAGAGATATTTTAAAAGTAAGGGGATAATTTGGGCATGGGTTCGTATCATGCACATTGCTTTTTTTCGTGTGTGTTTTCATGAAAGGTATAAATCAGTTTCAGTGTTTGTATTATTTACAAGTAGTGGGCAATTTAGGACCGGCAACACTGGGTAAATCGCTTTAGTCTATAATAAAATGACCATGCCCGATTGAATAAAAGTGATTGCAGTGTCCTTAGTGGAGAATTAAAAATTTATGATAATGAACTCTGCAACAAAGCAAGATAGACAAGAAATAGCTTATCATAAAGTTGTAGAGCATTCCCTAATGAGTACGAATCAACACCAGGAATGCATGTATGGAAGGCAATAAATACCTGTCAAAAAGTCATCACCAGGGACTGCAACACTGACATATGCGATGCTTGTCAAAGTACACAGCAATATTCTTTCATAAATTTAAATGTACATTGTTACTGATGAAGGGCATTTTGAACAGGCTGTACATTAGATTCCTGTGCAGGTAAATGCTGTTTATCTTTTTAGCATTCCTGAATAGGACAAAAATTTGCCAATAACCCTATTATATCAAATAAAAGCTTTCTTTAACAGTTTTAGGGTCAATTCCTACTCATTAGACAATGCTTTACAAATTTGTAATTGACTTTTCTCGTCGCTTTGTTGCTGGGTTTGTTATCCTAACCTTTTAAATTATCCACTAGTGGTTCAGTAATCACTGTTATGTGATTGGACATGACCACTTTGCTGTAGATAGAGAATGAGTAGACAAAATATTTTTGAAATTTTAAACCTTTTCCACTGTATTATTGAAATGAGCCAGTTTTGTTATGCAATTAATGTATTTAAATTTGTATTTCCATTGATATGTGTTTTATTATTGTATGCATTTGTTTCATCATGTTCTTCTGGCAACCATGTACTTTCAGATTAAGAGAAGGAAATCTTGTTGAAATGGCAGCATTATTTTAAAGATCACAAGTACCATTATTTGATTCTGAGATTACATAAGTTGAAGCTTTAAACATAAATACTGCACTTATAATATACAAAAAGCTGTTCTAACTTATCTCAAATTTTTGCAGTTATGGTTAGTTAATATTTTATAAGTTTGCCTATTTTATTATTTTAGGTATTTGTGCAATGTGTGGCAAAAAGCTCTTGGATACAAAGAACTATAAGCAGTCATCAGCATAGATCTTGAACAGTCTTTTAAAGTCACAGTTGGCAGACATGAATTAATTTTTGTATCACATGACACAATCTGAATGAAATAATTATTGGCATATTCATGTTTTTGTATATAGTACTTTTCTCATTTGTACATTAAATGCTCATTTTTAAGTTGCTTATTTTCATTCATATAATCTTGATAAAAGACCTTAAGTTTTCTTTTCAATTCTGATAAAAAAAAAGATCAAACATTCAAATTGGATTTGAAATGATACAGGATGTTTGAAAGGAAGAGCAGATTTAAGCTACATCTTTTAGAATATTAATACAAGTTTAGCTATATATTTTGTTTACATTCTGAAGAAAAATCAAGGAGCCGTAGTTGATACTCAAAAGGAACTTGACTTGTTGCATGATATATAAAGAAAAACTACATGATATATAAAGAAAATAAAAGATAAAATTGCCTATTTCAAGTAAGAAAATGGTGATGGTAAAATATAAAGTTGAGAATAAAAAATTAAAAAGATATTACACTGTATAGACATAAATATTCTAGCAGATGGAGGAAAGAGAGCATCTAAAGATTATACATGTTTAAATTTAACATTTGTATACCTGTAGACAGTTTACCAATATTTTCAATATCTTGCCTTACTATCTTGCCTTACACAGCCTTTCTCTCTTTCCCTTTTAATTTATCTTTATCATCATTGCTAAGTATCTTTGCTTTCATTTCAGCTCTATCTTGGTAGTGTTTGAAGCTGTTTTTTTATCAAAATAATCACATGCATTTTCTATTATACATACACATACAGCAAATAATTGATATTATACAATTATTTTATACATTTTTGGTTCTTTTGAAAGAAACTGAAATCTCAATTCATTTTTAGTTCTGCTGAAAAAGAGTATTTTTATTGTTTTCAGAAAGTTAAAATTTGGAAATGGTCATAGCTTAGTCACAACTAATGGGTCCCACTTCCAGATTGGTCTCAAGGTCAGTCTAGGCATACTGGCATCTATGATTTGTCTAGCCCAGACCTAAGGGTAGTATTTTATAATTTAGGATGTTTAAGTCTTTAATTTTAATGACTTAAAAATGAGTATGGACCTTGTGTTTATTCATGTCTAAAGAGTGTTATGTATAGTGACATAAATATACCAGTTGATCTACATAGAACATATCATGTATATTGAAATTTGCTAAAAGAATATAACTTTTTATATTTAAAAAAAATATATATTCAATCTATATTGCATTCTCTAGAGCATTAACACAAAATATAATGAAAGACCAAAAGTTAAAACATTAAATAATAATATTAGACTTTTAGCAAGATTTTTCTCCACTATTTCAAATTTTACCATTTCAGATAAAGAAAAGCCAAAGCCATTATCACTTATTTTAAACTTCTGAATTTAAATGCCACAGACAACAAATATTTGTAAAAATATATATACAAAATTTTATATCTCCTAAAGTTATATTTACATGCATAGAAATATCAATACATAAAAAATGTGTACTTATTTCTTCTAACAGAAAATTTCCTTTCTGTTCAGCCACTAAGTTTACATAGAAACGTTCATTTGCACAAGCATAAATTTTGACACATTTTATACAGTGACCAGACTTCATGTATCTGTTCTGCTGTTAACTGTGCACGATTGTAACTTCTTTCACTACACGTTGAATCACATTCAAAGTTTTCATCCTGAAACGATACAAACAAAATATTCAAAATGTTAATTACCACGAAAAGATGCCCACTTAGGTTTTGTATATAATTAGTTGACACTTTTCTGATTTCTCCCTCCTTTTTTTTCTGCAAAAGCTTGTTTTGATTTAAGGTAGCTCAAGCCCCTAATTTTTTTCCTCTTTAATATTATTTTTTTATTTATTTATTTTTTAATACTGATATTTACAACGCAATACAAACATGCTAAGGGTAATTTCCTTTAATAATTAGGTTTTAACCTGACTGAATCAATTGCTGGATTTAAAAATAAAATTACTATGCACAATTACAAAGTGACATTTATAATGCCACACTATTTCAAAATAGTATAGGACAATAGACTCTTTTTGTGACACCTTTTACAGCTTCAAAAGAATACTTTTTTTACAAACCTATTTTACAAGAACACTGCTATCATGAACTCCTTTGGTTTGCATTTTTTAAAGTAAGGGTTCTAATTTTTGTTGCTTAATACATTGACTGCCACAGGGATTTCTTAAAGTTTGGCCTCGGTCTGTAAACTATCTTATTCAATAGGAAAATGTAAAATAATAATTTTTTTATACTTTTGTGACAAAAGAGTCTTGTTTTTTAAATTAAAATCATCAGCCAAGTTATCTTGCTGCCATCAACTCTTTTAATGGACTTACTACAGATGCTTAATATGTATAGTTAGCATATATTTACTACGAGAATGGCCATAGTTGCCCTTATAGATCGACCGGTCAACTATGAGATAATTCATAGTAGACATTCAGCATCAAAATGACAACTAGAGTTATCTCGTGATTGGCAGTTAACATGCTAACATTTTCAGAGTTATATAAAAATAAAATGCATCTGTGCATGTGATTATCAAAACAAAATGTGCTACAAAATTATAACGCATGATTATATAATAAAATAAGATATATTTAAGAAAAAAGTACAAAAAAAATTACATTTGATGGTAGAGATACAAAAAAAAAAAATAATAATAATAAAAAAGACTATGTCATGCTTCCATATGCAACATTAATCTGAGTACCCACATTTTGAACAGCACGACATAACTAATTTATAGAAATTTTAATTGTAGATTTTCTAAAGCAGACATTAGAAAAGAGTAAACTGACATGGAGATACAGTGATTATGTTGCTTGGTCATTCCACTGTTTCTCTCTCCATAGGAATGACCTATGAAAATATCTATTCTGAGGTATTTACTTATGACCCATAATTAATGTTGCTGCAAAATTTCAGGTTCTTAAATTAAGGAGTTGTGTAGATATGGTGATCATGCCTCATTGATTATACAGGGTGTGAAGTAAAGTCCTTACAGGACCAGCAACTTTGAAATGGTTGATTATAGACACATACTTCCAATTAGAAAAAGTATGCATATGATGTCCAGATGTTCAATATGTCTTGGATTAGACAAGGGACTGTATAGTTATGAAAATACGATATCACAATTTTTATACAGTCCCCGGGTCCTACCATTGATACTTACAAAATTGAAGTCCTGTTGCTAACGCGTACATCAGAACAAATTCCATGCTTCTGAAGTGACATATTTGCTGAGATATTGCATATTGAAACTTGGAGCATGTTGTAAGGAAGGTATCAGCTGAAAATTGAGAAACGTTGATTACATTGAATCTGGAAAGGGCTTGACAGATGTGTGTAGGTCCGTTTATGAGTGCTACTAAGAGGATTAGTTCTTTTATTACGCTCTTACATGTTTGAAAGGTTTAAATTGTACTAAAGAAAGTAGCAACAAAAATGCAGATCTTTATTTAACTTTGTGTATCTCATAGACGGTGCCCTAAATGAGTGCTTTTGTCGCCAAAACTTGGGTAGCTAATGTGGTGGAAGTCATGACATTTACCTTTACATATCTCAGCGAATATGCCACTTAGAAGCATGAAATTTGTTTTGGTGTACTTGTTAGCTACAGGACTTCAATTTTGTAAATATCAATGATAGGACCCGGGGAAAAAATAATGTATAAAAATTGCGATGTCGTATTTTCATAACTATACGGCCCCTTGTCGAATCCAAGACATATCAATCATCTATACATCATATGCATACTTTTTCTAATTGAAAGTATGTGTCTATAATCAACCATTTCAAAGATACTGGTCCTATAAGGACTTTACTTCACACCCTGTATACTACCACTTCTCATCCCAGGTTGCAAAAATATCCCTTCTTAGTGCTTATTTATGACCAAAAAAAATATTCCTGTAAAATTGCATTGTTCCCGGGTTTGGACTAAATGGCATGTGGTGATCATGCTATTTAGCCATACTCTCCACACCCTCACCTCTTTTGACCACCTTAGGGTTGTGAAAATATCTTTAGTGATCTATAAAAGGCATTCCTGTAGAATTTCAGTTATCTAACTCTCAGATTTAAAGAGATATGAGGTTCCTAACTGGATGGGCTAGAGCAGGTGTTCTCAACTGGTGTGCTGCAGCATCTAAGAGTGCAGTGAGATTAAGGGAGGTGAGGAAAGCTTTTCAAATAGAAAAAAAATACTTTCAGAAAAAAAAAATGTATTGCACCTGTGATATTCTGTTAAAGAAACAGAACAGTCACATTATGTAGCCTTACATAAACGTAGCCAATCACCAGATGACCAATCCGTAACCTTTGCTCTACTTAAAGGCCCTGACCCAAGAAGTTCATTCATTGAAAAATAAACCAAACCTCTATGAAAAATCAGAAGGGTTGCAAAATCAATCAAGTCAATTGCTAAATCATATTCATAAGAGTGCCAGCCACAAGCAGAAACAGGTTGGAAATTACTATGTTAGAGAAATACAATAATCATGATGCTCGGTTATAACACTCCATCTAAGCCCCTTTAGGGACAGTTTATGGAAATATTCTGTCTTAGTGATGTTGTTGTTGAGACCCAGACCGTCCGACCTACCAGAAAGGTGTAAGGTAACTGTGTCTTAGTGATGTGAAATATCTCTGTAACATTGTAAAGTTTTTTAGTTCTTAGGTTTAGTGAGATACTGTGATCATGCTGCTCAGTCATACTATCCTTACCTATTGAAAATATGGAAAGATTCTTAGTGTCTACTTATAGCCTATGAGAAGCATTTCTGTAAAATTCTAGGTTCCATCTCAATGGGTTGGAGAGATACAGTGATCATGCTGATTGGTCATACTACCCCTTAGAGGCAGGTAATGCGAATATCTCTTAGTGAGATATGATAACCTATGACCCACAAAGAACATCTCAAGAGAGATATTATGATATCTCTGAAGAGAGATATGATATCTGTGAAGAGATATCACACAGAACATTTAAGTGAGATACTATGATAACCTATGATCAATGAGGAACATCTTAGTGAGATAGTATGTGAAATATTCTTAGATATTATTTGAGATATTCTTACTTATTAGTGAGATATTATGATAACCTGCTGTGAGACAGGAGGAATACCTCTGTGAAAATTCAGACCCCAGACCATATGAGTCAACCAAGGGCCTTAAAGCAATTTAAAATACAATTGGGAAAGATATTGACTTATCTTTATATTATTTTGGTGACCAAGTTTATGAAAGTAAGAATTAGAAAATATGACATTTACATCAATGAAACTTGGTTTGATAGCAGACAGCCATATTCCCATTGATACATCTTCACCCTGTAAAAAAAAATAAAAAAATGTTAAGACTCATTTATATAATCCTCATAATGTAAAGTACTCAGAGAGAGGTGCAACATTTCATTATACAATGAAATTTTTATAACTTAAATTTCTACAGGAAAGGCAAAATACTTCAAGTTATAAAAATTTGAGTAAACAAACAGTACATGTAACATTTCATTAAAACATATTTTTTTGTAATTTTTTTATTTTCTTCTACTATGAAAGCACCTGATTGTGCAACAATTTGAAAATTATGTTATTAATAAGTTCCGGTTATTTTGCTAAAGATCAGTCAATGAATAAAAGGCTTCACGAAGCATTGGAGGAATAAATAGTCATGATTGTCATGGTATTTAAAAATGGATTCAATAATTTCTGTGTCACTAAGATAGAGTGAAACTGCAAGTTTTTTTTTTTATATCAATACTAACATAATTCTATAAATTTACACCGCTTTCAAATGTTTGTCTTTTAGAAATCTCCGTGAAATGTAAGCAGTAATGACATAAGCTTGTTTCTAAAAAAAAACAAAAAACAAAAAAACATGTTCAGGGAATTGTACAAAACATTTACTCTTGCTGCGAGTTATAGAAAAATTCAACTTATGAAATGTATGGAAAAATACAAATTTACAACATAGCACTGAAAAATTTTGAAATATAGAAAAATTCAACTCATAGACATTCAAGTTATGGAGATTTCAATGCATATTTATTTTTAAATGTATATATTTGAGATTGAGACATTTATGAATGTAAATTAATAAGGACAATGTAAAAACTGTGTAAATGAAAAGCTGCATAGACATTGTATTGGTGATGTTTGATTAACTTTCATTAGTAACAACAAAAGCCTAACACAATACAAGTTCCAGGGAATCAGGTACAGTCTTGATATGATCATGCTGATATATATGGGAATGTCTTTCATGGAGGATATTCTGGGGTGAATTGTTCTGTTTTTGTTACATGCTCAGAACACCATGAAAACTATCATCCACAACTTGAACTTGCACCCTAGATTTCAGTTCTCATACTACAGTGGTTATGGCTCTAAGCACTTGGCCTTGTGTGAAAGTGGTGAAAGCTGACTCTGTTTTCACTTTTTTAAATATTATATTTTTACAAGTTTTTGATGAGAATAAAGTCAATAGTTGGGGTATCCTGCTGAAATCGGAGCATTACAAAAAATGTAAACACTTTGGATGCTTATATAATTAATTTATACTTGTCATGTCAAAAATAGGGTGTTGTTGTTTCTAATCCCCGTGGTGAAGGAAAGCCTTACACCATGTCCACAGACCCCTGGTCCCATGGCGAAGGGTAATATGCAGCTTCACTTTATTGAGGCTCCCCAAGGGCAGAAGACTGACTAAACCTCGACATCACAACATCCATGCCCACTGGCGGGATTCGAACCCACAACCCGCCAATCGAGCGATCAGACGGAAACGCATACCCCTGACCGCTCGACCACCACATCGGATAGGGTACCATTTATGAATATATAAAAATAATTTCAATATTTTGAACTTTTTTTCCCGGGAGAAACATTTTTTTTCTGTCCAAGCAAGTTTTCATTTTTGCTTATTTTCACTTCAAATATCTTCTAAACTTACAAACTTTCAATTGATCCACTTACGAATCAATCATTAACTTGTGAAACTTGAATCAATTGCCAATTTTTCTTAATTTGCATAGAAAGATAGATAGCTATAAAAAGTAAAGCACAAAAATGTTCAGTAAAACATCCAGTTTTTAGATTAATATTTTGGTTTTACAAAGCTCAGATTTTGAGCTATGGTCTTATTAAGTTGAAGATTATAAATTTTTCATTTGTAATACTTATATCTCGAAAACTATAAGTGATGTGCACAGAAAGGAAGTAATTTGTACTTCTTTGAATGCCCTACAAGAATATATAATTGGATTTCGGATCAGATTTTTAGTTTTCAAAATACAGTGGTTATAACTTCAATATTTTGAATTATTTTTAAAAGGTTGTTATAAATTCAATATTCTAATATTTTGAACTGCTTTCATTTTGCATGACATTATTCATGCAAAACCATTTTGGCTCCATCAGACTTGAGCCATTGTCAATATTTTGTCTATAAGCAAACACTTTTTTAGGTGAATTGATGTGAATTATGGCATATCTTAAAAAGATTATTTAATCCAAAAATTCCTTGCTCATAGCATACATTGTTACAGTGGAGCACCGTTTATACTTTTCTCATAAGTCTTTTACATTTATATGTCATTTCAGCACAATCCAGATTCATTCCTAACCATGTAATGATAAAATATTATGTTTATATGATGCAAAACTTCAGTTATACACCATTTTCCTAGTTTTTCTGTTTATAAATCTTTCTAAAATTCGAAAATTTTCATTTGGATAGAACATTTGGGAATTTCCACCACAAGGGTAAAGGCACTCTGACCACCGTTACATAGATTGCCACTGTTACAAATTTAGCATGATTCCCAAAGAATTCTCGCTCAAACTGTCAAATTTACATGGCAACCCCAAACTGCACCTGTTGTGGGAAGAAATCACCCTTTTGTTTGATAAGCAATTCATTCTCGAATCGAATTCCTATGCTTTTGAGAGCTCACGTTTCAGTATTGCTGTTCAGTCTGTTGGTTATTATCATTCTGTTGATTTCTTAAAAATTTAACGTTCTCCAAAATGTCCCGAAAGTGTAAAGCACTTTTATTAAAAGATAAAATTGAAAATTTAAAAGAATTTGACAAAAGTACAGGATTAACAAAAGTACATTTGGCTAAAAAACTGGATATTCCAGTTTCTACTCTGAAAACCATTGTCTATGAAAGAAAATAGATTCGAGGACAGAGCAGTAGCTTGCGGAAACTCTGCTTTGAAGAAACTGCTTGTGTAAGAAGACAAATTTCCTAAAGTAGAGGACATTTTGCTTCAGTTTTTAACACAATGTCGTGACCTGGCTGCTGTCAGTCTTCGGATGAGTTGGTTGGCCTGGGCTTTCGACACAATGTCGTGCATCAAATATTCCCATGAGTGGCCCCATGCTTATGGAAAAAGCAAAGGAAATTGCATTGAAATTGGATGTAAAAGATGCATGTTTTTCAACTAAATGGGTTCACAAATTCAAAATGTGACATGGAATTTCAAGTCAAGTGGCAAGCGAGGAATCTAAAGATGTTCCAACTGAAACTGTTAACACTAGAACAACAGATATATTGAACTCTGTCATTCTAGGAAGATCGGTGATCTCTTATATAAAACCTAGAATAATTTTCTACTGTGTTTTCAATACCTTTAAGAAAATAAGTAAAGTCATAAAATTTCAGTGGGCTGGAGGAATCGTTTCTCAAAGTAGTTATGCGGTCAAAATGACCACTTCCATCGTTCTAGTGTTAACGAATGGTTAAAAAATTTGCTGAACAAAATTGATGGATACCAACTGAAAGACATTTACAGTGTTGATGAAACAGGCCTCTTTTATTATCTCATGCCTGGAAGAACTCTTACATTTAAAAGTGACAATTGCAATGGTGGAAAAAAATCTAAAGATCACCTCACTGTTTTACTTTGTGCCAATGCTGATGGAAGTGATAGGATGACTCGTCTAGTCATAGGTAAGTCACGGAAGCCAAGGTGTTTTGCTAAAGTTAAAACATTGCCAGTAGGTTATGAAGCAAATACAAAAGCGTGGATGACTGTTAAAATCTTTAGTGAGTGGCTTAAAAAAATGGATAAAGGTATGAAACAACAAAAACGTAAAATTTTACTTTTTATGGATCAATGTACTGCTCATCCCCAAGAGACCGACTTTTTGAAAAATGTGAAAATGGTTTTCTTTCCACCAAATTGCATGAGCAAACTAAAACCCCTAGATCTGGGAATAATAAAAAACTGTACTACAGAAAGTATTTAATTCAACATGCCCTTCAAAGCATCACTACAGGAAATATCCAAGGAAAGATAAACGTACTTCAGGGGATAAATATGATCTCCCTAGCATGAACTCAAGTCAAGTCTGAAACAATAAAAAATTGTTTCATTAAAGGAGGGTTTCCAGATCCAAAATTAGATGAATGTGATGCTCATGACGACAGTGATGTCAAAGCTGGAGATGATGAAACTGCGATCATGGATGAATGAAGAAGATTGGAATCTTCTGAGATCAGAAGTTACTTTCGAGGAGTATGTGAATTGTGATACCGATGTAATCATTTCGAAATTAATCACAATTGATGAATTAAAATTATCTGGTGCTAATTTAAGTAGCGATGATGATGAAGAAGAATGTGAAAAAGTTATCCCGCTTTTAAGACGCCATGGACTCCATTGATAAACTTATAACTTATTTTGTTTGTCAAAACACCAGTGAAAAACTTTCAAAGACCTTAATTCAATTCATAATGCTGTACTCATTATTCATATTCAATCCGCATGTCAGACAACGATTAAAGATTGTTTTAATTAACACCTGCATGCACATAAATCGTATAAAACAAGATGTGTATTTACTTAAGATTTGTATGTATGAAATTAAAATAGAGGTATGATTATTTTCATTTTTATGATTGTAAATGTTTAAATATAAAAATTTAATAAATATTATTTTCAATATAGATAATATCTTCAAAAAAATAAAAATATTACTTTTAAATAAATTAGGATGATTTGTAGCATTAAATTTGTAATAATTAAAGTTGTTTCTTAAAATTCCGATTATATGTCTTTCCATTTATACGTCTTTTCAAATTTCGTTTTAGAAACGTATAAACAGTGCTCCACTGCACTACATCAAACATATTTTATGTTATAAATATTAATTTCATAACATTTTATAATTTAAACTTTCATACCAACCTGATATGGAAATAAATCTTTAGCATTTGTGCTAAGCCACTTCACAGTTTTATGGGACATGACATACATAGCTCCACATGGAAAAGCAGGGTAAATCGATGACGTGTAATCATAATCAGCCCATTTTCCAATATAATTTACTGGCCAATCTTTTCGAAACCTAAAATATAGAGCACAATTATAAAATTCAATTGTATCGCAAGATACTTACACAGAGAGTAGACAAAGTGTCATCTGGTTTTAGCATATTTAGTCTCCACTTAAACCACACCACCTTGGTTCATGTATCAAGCCAGAATGATGAATTTCAAAAAATTTGACCATGTCATGCTTGTGTACGCAATGTGTTACAGTCAAAATAAATGTTTTAGGGGTAAGGGCATGATTACTGTGCATATTGCTAGAATGCATGATGAAATTTGATACAAATGAGTTTTTTAAATATAGGCATCTTGTCTTGAAAAAAAAATCATCCTGTATCATCCCATATACTTACACAGTAGACGAAGTGTCATCCTATTATGGCTTTCCCTACAAATTAATAAAGTTAGATTTTGTAGGTAAACAATAATATAAATCAAAGCTTTTTCATTACTAGATATCACTAAAAATCAATAGATTTGTAGTTGTTACCAATTAAAGTAAATATACCAAATTTCATTTAATTTGTTTGATTATTTCAAGAGATATCGTGCTTCCTGTACAAAAGTAAAATTTGTAAGATCTCGAGAATAGATCATGATAATTACTAAACAATAGTATCTATTTATTTTTGTTCAAAAATATTTACTAATAGTTTGCATTTAGTTATTTGATAAAGTGAAAATAGTTTTTAATTTTTAAATGTTTTCTGGATTTTAGATAATAAATATTTCAAGAATGGCACAATACTGTTCTGCAAATTTGCCATTTGCTTCTAAATAAAAATATTATCATTATGTATAAAATGGCTACTTTCACAACAAATTGTTGCATAATAAGGTGTTTAAATTTTTATTTAAAAAAAAAATGTTTGAAAAATTGAAGGTGTTTACTGTGGTTTGAGCTTTCTGATAATGAATAGGCTTTGGATATTTAATGATTCAAAACATCATACCTTCATTATATTTCATTTGCTCAATTTGTTTGTGAGATAGAGCTCCATGTGAAAAAAAAAAAAATCTAATATCTCAAGAACAGTTTGTGATAATGTCTAAATAATGGTGTCTATTTATTTAGGATAAAAGTATTTATACAATTTTTACTCATTTGATAATAGTTATTTTATTCATTTAATATTTTTTTAATTTAGGTCAAAAACATGAAATTTCTCAAGTATGGCACATGCCATGCCAACATACTGTAAATTATGTTATTCACTATTAAATAAAAGATCATATATAAAATAACTAGTTTTGCAAGATATGTAAATGTAATTATATTTTTATAATGTTTTATTGATTTTAAAAATATATTTGAAACATTGAAGTCATTTTTCATGGTCCAATCACCCACAAAATCAATAGACCTCTGATGCTCATATGATTGAAGAAATCATACCGAATTTCAATCAATTGAAAATCAAAAATTCCTCAATCTCATACCAAATTTTCTCAATTTGCTTAAGAGATACTGTGCTCACAGACATTAAAAAAATGGTTCATTCAAATTTGGAGATGGTTAAATGTGTGGAATGCTTGAGTCAGATCCCATCATCTTATTTTCTCTTTACATATACTATGTATTGTAGGAAAAATAAATATATGATGTGTACAGCACATGCTTTTCTCTAATACAATAATAATTTCTTATAAATCTAGAATACATTTATTTTCACTCATTTAAACCCATGTTACAAATGCAAAACTTATTCTATAAAATTAAAATTCGACATTTTTGTACAACTTAGTTGACAAAAAAGATACTTTATTTTTGTACTCGCATGCAAAATCCATAACAAAATTTCATAAATATTTAATTAATCTGGCTTGAAATAGGCAAATTTTTTACCAATACAATGGTTGGTACTGGCATAAATATGTGGGTAATGACACACAAAACGTCTTTCCTTGCAAAATGCATAAGAATTATATGTACACTAACATAAATACCTGCCATTGCTTGGAACTTAAGATGCAAACCTCTGATTAAAATTACACTGAAACATACAGCGAATTCTCGAAAACCAAACAATGCTTTAATAATATGCCCACTTAGAATAAAAAATAAATAAAATACTGTGCGGGCATAATATGCCCTAAGTAAGGGTCTAAATAAGCTTTGCCTGTTATATGGGAGTAATACACTACTGAAATTTTATCTGTAATCAAATGAGATCCTCATTGAAGAACAAGTTGGGTTTCATAACAATATGTCAACCACAAATTCTATTATGAAGCTAGTCCATAAAGTTAAAACCGGCTTTAATGAAAAGAGAAGCTCTCTGGCCGTCTTCATTGACTTCCAGGGGCGTACGATACAATTTGGAGGAGCAGACTCCTAAATAAATTACATCTATGCGGAATCAATGGAAACATGTTTAATTGGTATAAAAGATTTATCTCCCAAAGATGGGTGAAAACCCGATGGAACGAGGGGGAATCAGGATATAAACAAAGCAAAGTCTGTCTTCCCCAAGGGGCAGTCAGTAGCTGCATCCTGTTTAACATCTATATAAACGATTTGGTAACAAAATTGAACAACATTGAGAGAATAAATGTGTGTATGTTCGCTGATGATGTTTTAATTTGGACCGAGGCCAAGAATTCAAGAAAAGTCCAGGACCAAAGACTAAGCCTTGAAAATACTATGAATAAAGCACTCGAAGCCCTGGAGACTTGGTCAATAGACAATAATATGATTATTAATAAAACTAAAACGGTTTTTCTCTTTGAGACAGGTAAATGCTGACTTCGCTCTGAGGTTGGATAATGTCTTACTTCAAAAGAGCACCAGCACTACATATTTGAGAGTAGTGCTAGATAATAAATTAAAGTTTGCAAATCAAGTAAAAGCAATTAATGAAAAAGTTGAGAAGAGAAACATTATCATGAAACAACTCGCTGGAGCCAAATGGGGTAGTACACAGATTACCCTAAACAAAACTTATAACACGTATGTCAAACCCATTATCAAATATGGAAGCGAGGTTTTGGTTTCTACTCCACAGAGGAATATGGACTCCTTGAAGAGAGCCTAGAACAGGGTTCTTCGGATTATTATTGGAGCGGTTAAGACCACCCCAATTGCGGCTATGCAGAGCTACACTTCAAATCCACCTATTGTAACAGAGATAAAGAAACAGGCTGTGAGTTCATTAAAATGAAAGCGTTGAATAAGGCGAATTGGATAGAGGAAAATGGACCTAGCTCCTTAAAAACCCAAATTTCCCCTATTGAGGCTTGTAACAAATTTATACAAGCACTCGATGCTAATAAACCTTTAGATAGTAACAAGACATTGGTTAATACCCTGAGTATATGAACATTGAAAACCACCTAGAAGTTAATGACTCGGGTAAGAAAGACATTCCCGATGTAATCCTGAGGACAACCTCACTGTGCATGTTAAACAAACAATACCCTGAACCTGAATGGATGAGAGTTTACATTGACGGTTCTAGGATACAAGATAATGCTAGAGCAGGCATATATAATAACTTGTTCACCCAGTACGCTCCTGTAAAACAATATATGTCAAATTTTGATGCCGAAATTTTTGCTATCTCTATGGCACTAGACAATCTCAGGTTAAAGATCAATTGTTTTACTAAAGCGGTAATTCTGGTCGACTCCAAGGCAGCCATGCAGGCAGTCGCTATAAACCACTGCACAGAGGCGCCAATCATCTCGAAACTGAAACAAGATCTGAGATTTCTCAAGACTAAAAACAAAACTATCGTTTTTCAATGGATCCCCTGGCATGTGGGTATCGATGGCAATGAACAGGCTGATTCGTTAGCCAAGAGAGGAACCCTGGAGCACAGGCTAATAAACCTGTCCCTCCGGAGTCACTTAAAAGACATGTTTCGGAGAAAATTGAGGAAAATCTCAAATCTGATTTGGCAATGAAATCAAAGGATAAATCTTGGGACAATATCCAAAACCATTGAAAAAATTTTTGCAACAGACCCCATAAGGAGGCTGTTGTTGAAACCCAGACCGTCCGACCTACCAGAAAGGTGTAAGGGTAAGGTAACTGTTTGGACGGTCGGGAAGCCATAAGGAGGCTGTGGCTAAATTTAGATTAAAGACTGGACACGACTGCATAGCGGAGCACTTAAATGGGATTGGAATCCTACCTACAAACGTGTGTCAGATATGTAATGTGGGCATTATGAATGCTGGACATCTTCTTGTGTGCCCTGGACTCGATCAAGAGTCTCAAAGACGTGGTGACCTTGGCAGACTGTATTGGGACACAAGGACTTGCATGAATTCTTGGTGATCGAACTCTACCCCTCTTTTTCCCTTGTTTAAAGCTGTTGTTTGTTTGTTTTCTCAGTTTATAATTTGTTCCCTTCGTTGTTGTTTGTTTGCTTCTGTTTGTTATATTTTGATCTTTTTGTGATGTAATGCATTGCCTATTGTATGGATTTAATTCCTGAATAAAGTCTTATGTAACAACAACAATAACACTCTACATAATAAGCATGTAGGGCACACGTAATTCGAGTACACACCTTTTGTTAGCTCAAGCTAAAATGTATAATCTTTAAAACTAATCTCTAGTGTAATTAAGAGCTGAGATAGGATCAAATTAGTGAAAGATGCACAAAAGATTGATAAGGCACACTATGAATTCAACTGATAATTTTATAAAGAAAAGCTAGCCTATGTATTAAAAGTTAAACAAAAACATTTTAAAATTAAAATTTGGAAGGAAAAAAAAAAAGCTGCAAAATACTTTATTATCGGATCACAAATTGCTAAGAAAAACTTCTTCAAAACACTAAGGTTTTTTTGCCAAGAGAAGTAAATTAAAAATTTTAAATGTTACTTTCAAAAGTTTACACCCGATTCAAATAAAATTCCTACAGAATGCTTATAATGATGAAATAATTGTACATTTAAAAAATTAAAACAGTATATCTAAAATTCAGAAATTTAGAATTTTGCATTTTAACACACACAGACACACACACACACACACACACAAACACAAAAGGACATTTTTATACACTTTTCATAACAAATGAAATTTTTTAATTACCAACTCCATATCCAATGTTCATCTTTATTAAATGTCGTATTCCTGTTAATGCTTTGAATCAAACGGGAAATGTCAATAACTGTATCATCATCACTTTTTACAGCATATGAATATTCATAATGTTGATCTATCCTGGAGGAATACTGTTGATAAACTTTCATAAAATATGTTTTTTTTTCTTTCAGAATATTATGTCATATAAATGCAACATATGCAGTTAACACGAATTCACAAAATATTTCTTTAAATATTAATATTTACAATCATGGAAATATTAGCATTTAAAACTTAGTAGTTATTAGTATTTAAACATTTTCTTCATGCCAATAAGTAAAAAAACAAACACTTTGGGCAAAGGATAAGAAATACTTAAGCAACACACTTAAGCACAAATAAAATAATAATGAGGCATACAGTTGTTTTAAGGATATGCTGGATTCCCTTTTTTAGTGCAAGACAACCAACAAACACAAAGTAAAGAAAATAAATAAATAAAATAAAATGGGCATAAATTATTTGATTAGCTCTTTCAGGTGGAATCTTAATGTATGATTTGGGGGTCCCCCTGGTTTTTCTATTTGTGCCTCTTTTGCCTTCAGGTTTGCTAGTTTTTTAGCACTGACAAAGAGGATTCAGTGAATACCCAAAATGGTTAATATGCTGCAGTTATCATTTTGTGTTTAAATACATTGCTCGTCTTCCTTATTTTCTTTATAGTTAAAATTAAAAATATATATATGTAATTCCAACAAAATAAGAAAAGAGATAAAAGTGAAAATACACAGAATAACAGTAAAATGATAGAAAGTCTAGAAATCCTTTTTTAAAGAAACTTTGTTTACCTTATATATGTCATTTCTCATTTTTTTACAGATAGCATAATCTCTTTTCTCCACCCCCCTCCCCTATAATCAGTCGAACATCACAATGCTCTACTTCCAGCATTATTACAATACTTATTTTATCTATTATGTACTGTAGAAAAAATAAAAATATGTGAAAAGCACATAACTTTCTCTACAGATTTCATTATCTTCATATATTTTTATTCCATTGAATATGGGAAATGAAATTCTATTTTCCATTCCAATGGGACATTTCCATTTTCTTCATATATTTCATAATGCATTGATTTAAGTTTTATTGTACAAAATAACACATAAAATGGATACTTACTTGCAATTATATCTAATTTACAGTTTTAAACCATTTTCTTTTTTATTCAGCACATTTTAAAATGTCACCAACTTTTCAAAATTTCACAAAACTGAAATATCTCGATAAAAGTTTATCCGAGTAATGGGATTGGTTGTAATAATTTTGCTTTAAAAAAATAAACATATGACAAGCATTTTATTGATGCATTTAAGCACATTTGGTCTTTTATCTCCTTTTGACACTTTTTATGGGCTGTTTAAGAAATAAAGGCCAATTATATTTTTCTAAATCATGCCAAAATCTAATCAGCATTTGCATATACAATAAATTCTGTCAGATAGTTTGTGAACTAGTGTGGATACACACATTGCAAAGACAGAAAATGAAATTGGTGGCTTGTCATCTAGTAGTGATTGATGATTTATTAATTTTTTGGTTTCTGACACAATTTTGATGTTCTTTTCCTTTTGCCTTCATTATTCAAAAGTGCTTTTCAGTTTTTGATCTGGATTTCTTTGAATTAGTAATAAACTTATATACTATGTTAACACTCACTTGATTCTTACCATTTATAGAAGTGCAATAACTTGGTAGGCAAATTTCTATAAGTATCTGTAACATCAACAAACAAAATATCTTTCTTTTCTTCACTTTCAGTAAGCAACTTTTCATTTAAAATCTCATTATTTTTTATCCATTCAGAAGTGACTGCTTCCTCTTTCATCAAAATATTTTCTAAGCTCTTTATGTCTAGAAAAAGGAATTGTTAAAATAAAATGTATATCTCATTCACATTTCATTAATTTAAAAAAATGGTTTTTTTTCATAACATGCATTTTAATTTATAAAATCTCTACTATACTGATCACCTCATTTAATTAATTGAATATTATGAACCTTCAGAGGTGATGCTTCTGTAGGTTCACAATGTATATTTTGGTATTTTCTGTTCACACACGTTATTTTGGTATTTTCTGTTCACACATAAATACCAAAATGACCATTCAGGTCCAGAGATTGAAAATATATGTTTATAATTAAAGAAAAAAATGTGTTAACATTTAAACTATAAACAGTGAAATTAATGTAACTTTTAGGTAGCTATCTGCTGAGAGAACTATATTTTGAATACTTCCTAAAAAATCTGATGTAGGTATCACATGACCTTCCCTACATAATGCAAGTACTCCTCTTAATGCGAAATAATGATGAACAAGATCCACAGTACAATATTTTTAACTCTGAAAAGTACACTGCCATTTGGTTGTTTTTCAGGATGACAACATGTAAAATTATTTTGAAGTACCAAATAAACTTATATTTTGCATAAATCTAACTTAATAACTGGAAATATTGCTAACATTTGCTAAGTAATATACTCCATTATATTAAAATATATTACTTATAATTTCATTAATTTGGTATCATTTTTGTAATTGTAACATCATTTTTTCCAATTTGGCCCCACTTTAAAAAGTTGTTAAGTTGGAAATATGTCACTAAATCAGTTGCCAAATATTATACATTTGATGATACTTACTACTATTCATTTTTATGTATTTTTTAGATATATGTATCTGAAAAATGTGAATGAAAAAGTTTTAGAATAAAAAATACATACAAAATGATTATTTATCTAACATTATTGAATGTTCTGATTTTTTTATTTTTTCGAACATTCATTTGAAAATTTGGGGGTATTCCAAATGTTCGGTTATGTTTAAAATCAATAGGATTCGAGTACTCATGGATCATAATAATTGTACCAAATTACGTTTTAAACCCTACATTTGTTCATGAGATAGTACATGCACAAATTCATGGACATATATACTGACACATACATACATACATCATCTCGAAAACCTTCGATTAATGTTCATGGATGCTTGAAATATGCCCTTCTGTCAAAAACTCGAATTCAAATTTTCAGCGCCATCACAACACTTTCCCTATACATTATACTATGCATGTAGGGAAAATAAAAATTGTTGTTTTAAATGTGCTTGAAGTGACAGTCTTGCTGGTTTAGGGGTTGACTCTGGTGTAATCAAAGAGGAGGATTTCAATACAAGTTCTATGCTTGTAGGACTATGAAATTTGAGATTGCTCACAGAGGTAATAGGAGAAAATTTGGTTCTAAAAAGTTTTCTTGATCAGGAAACTGAACAATTTCAAATGTGTATACGTGCAATGGGAGTTCAAATTTCATTTTGTTGACAGATCAATATTCAACCAGGTACCTAGTTAATCAGGTTGTTAAGTTAACGAAATTAAAACAAAAATACACTTTTATTAAGTTGGTATGCAGCTAACTGTAGCATACATGTGATTAGTGTATTCTAAGAAAATATGGATAAAAATAATTAACATCGTTACAATAGAGCAGTGGTTACGAACTTAGAAATCACACCAGAAATGGTTGACTATTTTCCATTTAATGAATTTTTCTAATGATGAAAATGTATATACAAAACAAAATGTCTTTTGTTTAAGGAAGTTTTTGAGGATTTCCTTCATTCTGCCAGAAAAAATATAGCATTATTGACATAAGCAATATTTTGGATATTGAATGCAATAAGTAACAAAAGTTGAAACTGTTATTTTAAGAAGTGTAGGTTTGTGATAGGTTGAAAGGGATTCACAAGGAAACATTTCTTTTGAAAGTTCTTAACTTCAAAAAGGTTAAGAACTACTTTAATAGCACAGAAAGCTAGTTGATTAATCTTGACAACCCACCATAAAACTATCAAATAGTTCAAAAAGTGATCTCTATTTTGAAAATTGTGACTTACATTTAAAAAAATAGAGATATGTGTTTTATATTTAAGTTAAATTGCATTTTAAAAAAGCAATCTTCAAAATACTTATCTTCAAAATAAATCTTACATATAGAGGTTGGCACAAAGAATTTTTTGTGGGGTATCTTTACATCTTTCCTAAAACAGGAGGAACAATTTCGCAGAGTAGGAAGTATTTAAAAATAATAATAATAAGGGGCACTATTATAAACAATTTTCTTATATTTCTATAAAAACTATACTATTCATTTTCATTAAAAGTAATTATGAGAACATTTATCTACATATATTTTTCTGCTTTTTTAACTGTTCTGTCTCTCTTATTCCAAGGAAGGCTCATTTTGCCTCTGAAACTGGCTTATGTTTTGTTTTATGCTATTTTACAAAGCTATTTTAATACATAAATACAAATATATTTTATTTCTAAACAGTAATTTTTTTTTCTATATTTATCAATGAAATATTACAGTAAAATAAACTGCTGCTTGTAAGATAAACGCTTACAAAACTTCATGACAGCAGGCATATGTCAATAAGGTGACTACAATTGTTTCGAGGGCATTATAAGCTCCCTTCTTCAGTCCAAATGAATAGGTAAAACAGTATGTGCTCTTACCCCTGTCCAGAATGAACTGCGACAAAACAAACAATGAGTATTTCAAATACAGCTAGAATACAGAGTGAATATGAAATACAAGCAGGTGGTATGAGTCATTGAGAAAAACAACCATAAACCTATCACCACGGGTCGATAAAGGGCCTCTTCCCTGCATGGTGGTAGTGGAAAAGAGCGCATATAGTTTTAGCTGTTCATTTGGTTTAAAGAAGGGGGCTTATAATGCCCTCGAAACAATTGTAGTCATCTTACCGACATATGTCTGCTTTCGTCAAAGAAATTTTGTAAGTGTTTATTAATGAGATATGTTTATACTGTTTCAAAAACAGTGTAAATTAATTTTATTGATAAACACTAACTATAAAATTACATACACATTATTTAGTAATAACAATTTATTACATCATGCTAAAGGAAATCAACTATATAAAAGCATTAAAATTAAAAAAATTAATTTATTAATGTTTCAATGTGAATTTTATCATAGCAAAATTTAAATAGTAGTATAATAACATATGGAAGGGTAAAAATAAAATATATATATATATATATATATATATATATATATTAGGGTGGTACAGGATTTCAGATAAAAAAAAACTCTCTGCTATTTCCCTGATTTTCAGATAATATCTTAATTCCCTGATATGTATCACTATCTACTTTTACTGAATATCAGTTTAACAAGCATAAAAAAGTTAATTAATAAAATTGAAAGTGATAACTAAGAATACAAAATTAAAATTAAATACTTTCAGCATTGAAAAGTATAATAATAATCAAAGTATAGTATTTATGCAAGAGTTATACAGAACAGTATTATAATAAGAATATTAATCCTTCAGACATTAAAATTCTAGATAAGCTATAAAACTCAGCTATAAACTCAGCAGTGTTTTGTAAAATCCAGTCAAGAATTCATATAGTTAAATATTACTAATTGCAATAAAATTATGTACAAGCAGAAACGGTATTTTTTTAATCTTCTTTTACTGTTACATGAAATATCTTGACAACTTTAAAAAAAGAGCTATCAGATGAGTGGGATCACTGAGAAACATTGAAATTTTAAAACTCTCTTCTTTTTATTAAGGTGTTCAATAGGCTATCTCCCATCATATGAAACGCGAATAAGGAATTTTATACATGTGTATTGTTGTGAGTTGGAAGAAAGCTGTAATTACCAAAAAAATTCCAATTTCCCTGATTTTACATTTTTTAAGGAATTCCCTGATTTTTCCAGAATGTTGATATTCCCTGATTTCTAGGTTCTGTAGTCACCCTGTATATATATGAACAGGAATTAATACATAAGAAATAAAAAATTGAAAGAAAAATTTGCATTTTAGTCCAAGAAATCTCAATGCATAAATATGCATTGAGAACATACATATTACATACTGGTACAGTTTTGAGGAGTAAACATGTATTTCAGTGTGTACCAGATATAGTATCATACTAAGTTATGCTTTTGGCAAACTCTTACATAGAAGTGAAAATATGACAGCAGAGATACTTACTAACTATTTTTGCTTTTTATTTATGTTTCCCTAATAGATGGTTAAAATCATAGCTGAAGTTTGTTGGTAATGTTCAAAGTAAATAAAATTTTCATCTGCAATCCTGTATAGAGTCAGGAGCAAATTCCGGAAAATTCCTAGGGTTGGGAACGACAAGATTGGAAATAATTTAACACCTTTTCTTTTAAATATAACTTATTTATACTAGTTTTTAAATATATATATATATTAGATTTTAAACATATATTAAGTTCTGGGGAAGGGGGGGGGGGAGGGTAAACCACCCATCATGGTCTTTTCCCATGGATCTGTTCTTGGATGGCATATGGCCATTTTTTTAGAAGTACTACGAAGTATTAATAATTCTGGTTATAAAAAGTAAACTCATTTGTACATTCTAAGACATATTACATGAACTACAATACTAATTTTTACAAGTCCCCAGTTTTTAAATTTCACAAAACTTTATCACACACACAAAATGATCTAAGCAAATACAATAAACTATTTCACTACTACTTAATAGCAATAATACATGTTGCACCACAAAAAGCACAGAAAATTTTAGAATTTTGTTTCTTTGTGACACAAGCTGAATTAAAAAAAAATAGTAACTACTTTTCAAAATTAATGACAAAAAAATGATTAGTTGAACAACATTTTTAGGTGGGGCTTCTGTTAATCTTGCTGATGCATGTTATTTTATGAACAAGCAATTGGTGAAACGTTCATGGTGTCTCTTTATTTATATGATTTGCACTACAAACAAGTCACCTTGAATAAAAGAGTTTATGTGTACCAAGTTAAAAGTGTGTTACAAGAATAAAATAATTAGTATAATATAAATGAACACAATATGGTGACTTTAAGTAATAATTTATTACATGTACTAGACCAATTTTTTTTTTAACTTTTTCGTGGTCAATGACCCCTTTATAGAAAAATTTCAGCTTGGGAACTTATGCATTAGGCATATTATTTTCAATACTGATAAGCAGTTCCGTTTCACATTTAAAAACAGTTTCACTTAAAAAGAAAAAAAAAAGCTTCATATACTGATTTTACTAACTCGCAGGGTGTTAAACCCATTGCAGCATATAAGGTAAATAACTATAAATAAATATATATGTACCATGAACTAGGAATTCAATACTTGCAGCAGAAAAGACTTTACTTGTAAACTCCATACTGTCTGAATGAGATGGAGTGGAATAGATCTATGACAAAAAGAAATTACGTCAGATTTATTAATTTAAGTCAGATTGCAAATAACTGCCATGATATCCAGCAGAATTTTAAAAGTTGCATTTTTATTAGAAAGCAGCATTTCTATCATAGTGGCATATATGATAACATTTTGCTTTTTCCCTATCATTACTGTGGCCTGTCCAAACAATGTGTATAACAAATATTGACTTTAAGTAAAGCATGTGTCTTTGCACACAATCAATAATGAAATGGTTCACAACATAATGTGCAGTACAAAACTATGTATAAAATAAAGACTGGAATTTTACATTGCATATGACATAAGATACTGAAAACGAAGCTGGATATTGGACTCTTTAACTTATTTACAACAATACAGAATTCTGGAGCTTTACATTGCATATGACATCAGATACTAAACACATTTTTAATTTATTTACAACAATGGATATTATAATATTCCTTTTGTGTTGTGGCTACACAGACACTGATTGAGTGCTATCTTTTATTATAGTATAGAACTAGCAGCATACCTGTTCTTCGTATGGAATATATAATATGAAGAAACTTAAAATTCACAATCATGTGCAAATTCCTATAGTATACTAAATGACATTTTTAATCAAAATATTCTGTTAAAATATTTAATTTAATGCTCCTAAGGAGAAGTTTAAGAATCTCTGTTCTTGCTATACAAAATTATCTTCACGGGCAGATCTGAAGAATAAAACATCCTGGCCCCTTTTGTAAGCAAATTTACCAAAAATATGGAATTGAATCAATATATGCAAAATAAAAGCGTTAAAGTTGTATGGGACCTGTATTACTTATATATGCGAATATTAGAAGATATACCCTGTATTAGTAGATTACATGTATAAACTGAACATATATGTATAAACTGAACATATCAATAAACCCAAATTCTTTAAACCTGAAGGCAGTAATTGATTCCAATATATGCCAAAATGAAAGCGCTAAAATTATATGGGAATATATATACCTGTACTACTTATAATATCGTAGATTAGAAGATATGTCAGAGTGTTAGTAGATGATTACCCGTATTACATTATGAGTCTCAAAAATCTTTGCCAAAATAAAACACATGATGTAATAAGTTAAAAATATCAACAATCCCTGTAATCTTCATACCAGAAGGCAGTACTTGATTCCAATATATGCCAATATATGTCAAAATATATGCCAATATACCTGTACTATTTATATTCTAGTAGATTAGAAGATATACCTTAGCATTTGTAAAAGATTACTCGTATAACGTACAATATATGAGTTTCAACAATTTTTGCCGCAATAAACAATGGCATAATAATTTGAAAATATCAATAATCTCTGAATCAATAATCCTCGAAAATATCAATATTTATAATGTTTAAACATGAAGACCGTAATCGATATTATCCAGTCAAAAATGCAATGGCAATGAAATTTATTTTATATACATATCTTCATTATTCAAATCAGAAAAGGTTTAATAAAAATCGTCTGCCGGATGAACACATTGGATTTGAATCCGTTGCTAAGCGACATGATATCACTTGCTTCAAATAAATTAGTGGACAAAATTTTGTCTGAATAATGCTATGGAAAGTTTGATGACATTTTAAAAAATCACCAAATTTATTGCTAAGTGGGACTGTAGAACTGACAGCCCTACTTGGCGACAAATTGACGAAACATCATCACAATACTATCCCCTAACAAAACACAATTAATTTCATTTATTTATCGCAATTTTATCAATTTCAAGATATTTTTATGGATTTACAAACATTTTAATTAATTTGGTGACATTTTAAAAATTTGCTAAATGTGTTACTAAGTAGGATGGTTGGACTGACTGACAAATTCTAACGAAACATCATTTTAGTACTTTCTTCTAACAAAGCAAAATAAATTTCATTGAATTGCATCGTTTTCAACAATTGTCAACATTTCCGTCAATTTGGCAAAAAAGAAAAGTTTCCAAGTTAACGATATCCCACCAAATTCGTAGCTCTGAATTTACAGATCTGAATAAAATATCCAGACATCCAGTTCCCGTTTGTATATACTAAATGAAAACACTAAAATTGTATTAGAAGATATACCCATTGCCTCTTTAAGTTGTATGCTGTCACTGCATAACTACCGAGGGGTAGAAAGTTGGAATCCTCTACGAAATTACAATCTTCTCTGTGTAGCCATATGTATGGCTCTTCCTGGCTCTCTTTAGATTGGTCATTGCAATTGAATGCTTTCGTTCCCGTCTCTTCATGTGTGTCCCCGTACTTCTCTTGGAGTTGGGGTGTTTTGCGCAGGTCTCCTCAACTAAGGGAGGTTCCCTTGAGGCTTCCTGAGTATTTTCTGATTTCTCGGCTGCTCTCTGGGCGTGGTGTGTGTGGTTAAGGGTCTATCTGCTGTATTGCCTGTTCTTGGCATTTTGTCCTGTCCTGATTTTCCTGACAAGGCAACTAATCATCATGCCTCTTCTCGACCTCAGCTGAGTCATCTGTGGATGACTCTCAGCGGTGGGGAAATAAAAACCTGTGGGCCGTGAGGTAGATCAGGTCCCCACTTAGCTATCTGATAGAAGATATACTCGTTCTACTCTTTTTCAGTTTCAACAATCGGCTAAACGAATTTATTGGCTAAACACAATATATGAGTTTATTAGCTAAACACAATATATAAGCTTCGCCAAACTAACCAAGACTCTTTGCCAAAATAAATGAAAGTGATGTATGCAGTCCGCAATTAATATAATTAAAAGAAAAATCAAGCCGTTCATTTATAAGATAGTATATTTTTATATCCATTTATTTACTATTCAAATCAAAAAAATAATAATAAACATTAACAAACACATTTAATTTAATTGCGTTGCCAAGCAACATGATATATCCTCATAAAATTCTAAAAATTAATTAACTATTTTGATTTCTTAATACTTTCATCGTTGAGTAAAAGCTTGTGAAAAATAAATCATGGTGATAGATTTTTCTATTAAATTCATGTTTTCAAACAATTCATGATTTCAGAAAGTGATTATTTAACGCAAAAATCTGCCACCAAACTCGGAGATAAAATTTTAATTCATTTTCACGTTTTAAACAAACGGTTTTCAACCTTTTCGTTTAGAGGAACCAGGGAGTTTGAGAGTAGAACTTCTAGGAAAATGTTTCGTTTTCAATTAATACCGCGACAACCCCTGCTCTTAGAAACTCGAAACTTGGTCTAAATTTAAGGGGGGCTATTTCAAGGCTACCCACAAAATTTCATTAAATTCGGTTCAGCCATTCTCCCGTGATGAGACAAACGAAAGTTTTGTTTTTCACTAATATCTCGAGAACCACTGGTCGTAGAAACTCAAAACATGAACTAAATTTTAAGTGGGACTATTTCAAGGCTACCCACAAAATTTCATCAAATTCAGTTTAGCCGTTCTCCCTTGATGATGGGACAAACAGACAGACAGGCAGATTTTCAATTTTATTTATATAGATATCCAATGAATTAAATTGATTTTTAAAGTACTTATGGGTAGAATGTCCGTGGGCCTCAGTAGTAAAGGTAAATGAGCATATGTACATTTCAGAAATCATTTTTAGATTTCCTTCTTCAGTACAAGTCTGGATCTGAATGCCCAATAAGTGCAAAACTATGTTAGCCAAACTGAAAATGACTAAACGACCAGTGAAAATGGCTAGATCTTGTTTAGCTATTTTTAGTTTGGCCACCCTAGTCTTGCATTTATTCAGGCGTTCAGGTCCAGACTTATTGCACTGCAGAAGGAAATCTAAATCATTTCCAAAACATATGTATGCTCATTTAGATCTATTTCCACTGCATTTTACACTGTGACCATTTCATTATTAAATATTGGCTTTATTCAGTGATCAGAAAATGCTTTCTGTGTCAGGCAGAGATTTTGTTTTTAAATGTTATGATATAGCAATGATGAATGCAATGGTATAGCAAATCTCATGAATTACAAAAAGTGATTGCAGGAAGAACAAGAAACTAACATAAAGAGAAATGTTTACAAAACTACTGTTTAATTTTTAAACATACTATTTCTTCTATCTATTTTTTTAATTATGAATCCATTTAAATTTATTTTCTTGTCACTACAGTTGTTTTTAAAAAAAGTATTTGCGACAGTCTTTGCATTCGAATGCCCGATGAAATGGATATTAAAAAAAATATTTCTGGTCAGGTCAATTGGAGTTAAGCCTAGAGGAAGACCAAAATTCAGATGGACTGACTGTGTAAAAAAGGATTTTGGCCCTTGCAAGATTAATAACTGGAGAACTGCAGTATCATTGATATAGGCCAAGCATGAAATAGAATCATCAAGAAGGACAAGGCCCACACAGGGCTGTTGAGCCAATGAAGAAAAAGAAACAGTCTGTTATTTTTAAATCAGAAATATTATTGAGAGAAAAAAAAAAACATGAATGTAGGTTCTTTGTTGTTTTGAAACTTCTGAAATATTGTCTTTTCCTAATCAGCAGTCAATTCTAAGTGTTTAGGCAAATTAAAACATAACTTCCTATTTGAACCTGTATATGCTTTTGGAATAAACATATTTCCACCAAATTTGTAATCTTTTTACTTTCCCTGCAATACATGGTAATGTATAGGGAAAGTATTGGAATCATGCCGAAAATCACGACTCGAGTTTTCAACGGATCTACACGTTTCGAAACCTCTAGAATACGAAAAAACTATTTTTAGCGTGACGTCTGTGTGTCTGTCTGTCTGTGCAGATTTTGTATCCACTCTTAACTAAAAAACTAATTGACTGAATTTCATAAAATTTGGTAGGTAAGTCATTTGTGCACGAATCTGGTGCTGATTAGTTTTGGGTATGACTCGGGTTAAAAGAACCCGCCTTTTTTTGCGAAATGGCCCGCAAAAGCTTGTATCCACTATAACTGAAAAACTAATGGACCGAATTTCACAAAATTTGGTAGATAAGTCGCTTGTAGGCCAATCTGGTGCTGATTAGATTTTGGTATAATTTGGAAAAAAATAACCTGCCTTTTTTTGCAAAATTGCACGTAAAAATCATCAAAATCTAAACTTAAGAACTATGTATGCTCAAATATAGCCATTAAATGCTTGTTTAATATGTAATTTTTAGCGAAGAAATTTTTAGAAAAGAATAAGACCAACCCCATTACACTAGGACTAGCCGTTCTCGAGATATTTTAGTTTTTCGTATTTTTCCTACACCATTGTTGAAAATAAGTCCAGTTTTCAAATGAGAACGAAAATTGAATTAAAAGTGAATTAAATTTAATTTAAATAAATAGAACGGGAATATAAGTCTGCAGGGAAAGTCATGTGCTGCCCACATCAGATTTTTTAAATTATTTTGTTGTTCATACTTATGCCATACAAATTCTGGGACTCTTCCCCCCCCCCCCCCATAAATGGGTTGCCTTATTTATGTGAAGTCAAATGTGCAGTAAGATTGTTGCACTTGTTTGCTTGCTGTCCCTAAAGCTATTAAAATTTGCAGGGTAAAACTGTTATTTGATTAGTATATTTATTAATAATTAATTAATTTTTTAAATACATTATTTTTTTATTTCTAAACCAGGAATTCACTTAAACTTATATTTCTTATGTAATGACAGTATTCACTAATATTGATTATTTTTTCTGTAGTAATTGTTTACTTTTGGTTTTATTCTAGCTGTATTATAGTTTTTAGCATTTGTGCTCCTATATATATCATGTACTCCAATATATCATGTATAGTACATCTTTACAAGTCAATTGAAGGATATTTAGTCCACAAAATTATATACATGGTGTCATGAACCTGACCACTAAACTCAAGAAGTATTAGAGTTATCATATTTTTTTTTATGAAGATGTATTGGAAACTCTTATGGCATTACATGATGAGACAACTTTAAGGAGGCTGAACCCATTTTTAGGAAGGCATAGGGGGCTATCTTGCTTCTTGTTAGAGATAGGGATAAAACGTCAATTACAAAGTTGTAGAGCATTGCAACATTTATACTAAATATGTTTGTTCCACAGTGAAAGGTATAGAATAACTCTCTAAATAATGATTTTAAAAGAGACAATTTTATTAATCTACATGTGACAGTGTAAATGTAGAGACATTGGAAAACATACAGAGAAATACTATTTCATGTGTGAAAGCATGCATCCAGGGCCTGATTAAAGCACAGGCCTCCAGGGCCATGGTCTCCAAAAATTTTGTGTGTGACAAAAAAATTGAAGCAGAAATCATTTTTTTATTAATTTAAAAATGATAATATTAGTTTTTATTTTAAAATATAAAATATGTTAATAGTTTTAAATATTATACATCCTTTTAAGTCTTAATTTATTACTTTGAAATAAAAAGTTAGCAGTTTTCTACATGTATAAAAGGACCTTTGAGGCTTGCATTGATGTTTTGTACATGTTTGGTGTGTTGTGTGTATGGGGGGCCCAAATTAACACCAGGCCCTGCATGCATCCTTGCTGGTGGTGAACACTTTGTATTTTATGCATAATAAAATAGATTTTATTCTGAGGCATTGTCTATATGTTCCAAATTTTTTTGGAGGGGTGTGTGTGTAAAATTAGATTGTATACACTAGTTTTGGTGATTTTTTTTTTTTTATCTTTTGTAGGGAGACGAAAATGTTTTGCAACACTCTACAACTGTGTAACTGATTTTTTCCCTTATTTCTAACAGAAAATGAGATAGCCCCATACCCTCCTAAAAAAAAAAAGGGGGGGGGGGTCAACTATATAGGTCTGCACGGGCTTGGGCCTAACTCAATTAGGTTTGAGTATTTTTATAAAGTTTCGGGCCAGGCCTAGCATAGTTTTTAAAAAGTTGGTTTGAACTGAGCTGAACATATTTAAATCTGAACAACTTTTAAATGAATTTTAACACTTTGCTGACCAGTCACAAGTATACTCGAGTTTTCATGTCATTACATTTTGGAAAAAATAGTTACTAGCGGAAAAAATCCGACTGGAGTATGTAGAGTATGCTCTTCCAAATGAAAGTACAGCAAAACTCGATATGTTTGAAAAACTTGTTGTGTACCATTGTGCATAGGAAAAATACTTTACAGAATACCATACCGGAAAAAATTATTAAATGTAGTAAGTTTTATTTCAATGTATACTGTGTAAATAAAAGTTTATTGAAGCTTATTTAGATGTTTCCATTTTATATTCAACTGTGGAAAAATAGCCAGCTGTACGGAATAGTTTTGGTTTGAAATAGCCGGTCAGCAACGTGTTGAATGAATGAATGATATGAAGGTGGGTGGCTCCAGAAGAGCCTAGCACATCGACCAGAGGTCTATTGTACTACCCCAAAAAGAAAATGAAGATCCCTAAGAAAAGAGACCAGTAGCCGATGCAAAAATAAGCAGGCACTTGACAGGTATGTCATTCAGCTCCCAGGGTTCAATCACATGACGACCAATGTGTTCGAATCTGTGAGCAGAGTAGGCCTCACATTCACATAGAATGTGAGCTGCAGTTTCTTCGCTGTAATTGCAGCCTCTGCAAAGCGAATCCTTGGAGACACCCATAATATTAAGATGTCTCTTGAGGGTGCAGTGCCCAGTAAGGAGCCCAACAGCTCTCCTGATCCCAGTTCTACTGAGCCTGAAAAGTTCCTTTTGACGTGTACTAGGGCAATTGCAGTTGAGGATTTTCGCTTGCCTTTGTCCCTTAGTGTCACGCCAGTTCTTACATTGAAGCTTCCTGAAGATGTCATAGACAATTCTTCTGACAAGGTCATTGGGAATACCCAAGGCCGGCTCAGGGCCCACAAAAGGAGTACTAGAGCCTTTCCTAGCAAGTTCATCTGCCAATTCATTGCCAGGAATGCCCGAATGACCAGGCACCCAGTACAGAATGACACTATTATTACTAGCAATTTTACAGAGAGCATTATAGCATTCCCAGACAAGGGAAGATGTCACAGTGAACTTCCCCAGAGCCATAAGAGCAGCCTGGCTATCAGAACAAATGAAAATCTGGCTATTCTCATACTTTCTGTCATAGCAAATTCTACAACACATAAGAATGGCAAATACTTCAGCCTGAAAGACAGTAGAAAAATTGCCAAGCGGATAAGATAGCTCAGTGCCATCATCAGGGCAACAGACACCAGCACCAGTACTTGTGCCAATCTTCGAGCCATCTGTATACCATACAAAACATTTATGTTTATTGTAGGTTGGAGTCCTCTTCCAATCATCCCGCGAGGGGACAAGAATTTCATAAGGCTTATCAAACGTAAATTTGACATGTATGCCATCAGGTGGCATACAGAAATAAGGATGCCTAGCAACATTACTGTTAAGTTCGCCCCAAGATAGATACCTTGAGTAATCTTTCCAGTGTTTCAGATATTTGAGTCTGTTCATGCAGATAAGTGCTTCTGCTTCAATACGCATATAGAGCAGATGCAAGCCAAGTAAAAGTTCAAGAGTTGCAGTAGGAGTGGTTTTCATGCATCCGGAGATTGCAATGCACACCATCCTTTGAAGCTTAACTAAATCAAGTTTAGCAGTTTCACTTCTAATTCTGGACCACCAAACAATGGATCCATAAGAAATGATAGGACAGACTATCATCGAGTAAATCCAATGGATAGCTCTGGGATTAAGGCCCCAGGTTTTCCCAATAGCATTCCTACAAGACCAGAAGATTCTTCTGGCCTTAGTTGTGCAGTAGTCCAAGTGTCTCTTCCAATTAAGTTCCTTGTCAAAATAAATTCCCAAGAATTTAACCTCCTTGGAGCAAATAAGCTTCTGTCCAAAGAAGCAGATATTCCTAAGATTAAGTATGCGTTTCCTTGTAAACGCAACTAAAGCAGTCTTCTGCGGATTAACCGTAAGGCCTGCATTTTTACACCATGTCTCAACCCTCCTAAGAGCAGTAGACATCATGTCAGAGACAGTGTTGCCAAATTTGCCCCTGGCAATGATGACAACATCGTCAGCATATCCAATGCAAGAGACACCAGAGATATTAATGCTTTCTAAAAGAGAGTCCACAACAAGACACCAGAGAATTGGTGAGAGCACACCTCCTTGTGGACAGCCTGAAAGTGCATGCACAGTCATACTTTCACCAAGTAAAGATGCACAGATATACCTGTTAGATAACAAGTTCTTGATCCAATAAGATATCGTGGTATCAACACCCTTTCTGTTTAAAGCAACAAGAATGGTGTCGATGGGTACTTTATCAAAGGCACCAGCAACGTGTTAATAGACTACATGAAATTATTGTGTTGATTTCAACTATGTAAAGATAATTGTTTAAAAAAAAACTTTCATCTTAATTTATTGAACAAAAATTTCATAAATTCATGATTTTAACAACTTTAAATAAAAATCATTTAGGACAAGATCGGGGCAATACTTAGAGGTCTTCAGGCCGGGCTCGGTTTCTACATGTGTAAATTTCTTTAGGCTCAGGTCTGTTTTAAGCACTGTCGGACCAAGGTTGGCCTGATATTGCCGGGCCAAATCAGATAAATGTCTGAAATTTCATCCCATGCAGACCTCTAGTTAGTCTTCCCTAAAGTTTTCTCATTGGGTAGCATCATTTGGGTTTCCTAAATACCTGTATAAATAAATATCCAATAACTCTAATGCTTCTCAAATTATTGGCCTGGTCCATTTATTTCCTTGAAACTATAGTATTAAAATGTTAAGAAGGTATGACTGAATATAAATTGAATACCGTCTATATATATTAGAATTACATTCCAGAACATTTATTCAGTCTCTTAGTTAAGCTATACTTATTAACTGAAAGTCTAGAAATTATTAAAATATAAATATATGTCATTACAATATAGTTTTATTTGAATTTTTTGTAAATATATGAAAAAATGCTTTTCAGACTAAATTGATATTAATTTCTGCCATAAAACTTACATATTCCAAATTATTTATAAAATACTAAAGAAATCAAGCAGTAATTAATTTTTTCAGTATTTTAGGCTTTCTTATACTTACTCGATTAAATGTTATGACTCCCGCTCCATCATTCCACAGTACATCAGCACACGTTTCATGTTGAAGATATCCTTCAACAAGCACCATACCTTCATAATTCTGATAAGATATAATTAAGATCAATTAAATATTGAATTTAATCTATCCCCAAGAAACTATAAAAGCTGTAACATCACATAAAAGCTATTATATAATGAATAAGAATTTTGATAAATTAAACTAAAATTTCTAGTCAAGGTACTAATAACACTGCCATTTATATAGTTTCAGTTTATTATATTTTAAAAGCAGAATCCCTTATAATTTTATATGGGAATCACACTATCAATTGCATTTGCAATTTGTGAAAAAATATTCACTTTTTTTAATATGAGTAGACAAAAATTTTACAGATCATCCCTTTTTGTGATGCCTATATAAACAATCTGATATGGGCAGCACATGACTTTCACTGCAGACTCATATTCACATTCTCTTTATTTCTTCAATAATTCATTATATTGAGTTTAATTGCACAGAATAACAACCATAATTATTTGAAATTGCACTGAATTTGCACTTTTAGTTCAATTTTCGTTCTCATTTGGTAACTGGACTTATTTTCAAAGGTGGCGTAGCGAAAATGTGAAAAGACTAAAATATCTCGAGAACGGTTAGTCCTAGTGCAATGGAGTTGGTTTAATTCTTTTCATGGTTAAAAATTACGTATAAAACAAGTATTTAATTGCCATATTTGAGCATATGCAGTTTTTTATTTTAGATTTTGCGGATTATTTTAGATTTTGCGGATTATTTTTATTTTAGATTTCGCAAAAAAAGGCAGGTTATTTTTTCCGAATTATGCCAAAATCTAATCAGCACCAGGGTAACTCACAAGTGATTTATCTAAAAAATTTTGTAAAATTTAATTATTAATTTTTTATCTAGAGTGGATACATGCAATTATTATGGGTCATTTCGCAAAAAAAAAAGGAAAAAGGCGTTGTTTTTTTTATCCCGAATCGTCAGCATCAGTGTCACCCACAAGTGACTTATGCACAAATTTCGTCCATTACTTTTTGAGTTAGAGTGGATACATACATTGCACAGACAGACAAGACACATAGATGTCACGCTAAAAACAGTGTTTTTGTATTCTAGAGGTCTAAAAAAAAAAAGTTTTGTTTGTTTTTGCATAAACAAATTATGACTTTCATCACAGTCACATACTTGTGAGGCTTCTGTTTCAAACTAAGGAATCCTTGTAGCTTAAGGGTGGAATACTCAGGTTCAATTCTTATAAGGGAAAATATATGTATAATTATTTTAAATATACAGTTTATTTTGATTAATTGAAATAAAACATTTTCAGTTAACTGGGCACTGAAAACAGTTAATAATCTGATTATGACATATATGTTTCTGATGTGGTACATTACAAAGAATACATGCTTTTTATAGAAATTCTGACAGTCTTCTAGGGTTGGGTTGGCATTTGTTTTTTGTACACAAGAGCTAATACTAATGGAGGCCTAGTTGTTCAGCCAAGGAAGGAATGGAGGAGTGAGGGGGGAGAGGGAATGAATTTATAATTTGCATATTGTCGATTCTTTATAAAAAAAATAGAAAGAAAAATAGTGATTCTGTTTAAATTTTTACTAATTATATCAGTTTTAATTAGACTTTTTAAATAATTTGAATAGAAGTAGATGCAATACATGATCTATAAAATATTGTATTATACTGAATAATATTGAACACATATTTATTTAACATATACTAATTTATTTAATAATAAAGAAATAAAATCCCATTTAATGCCTGCATGAACTGTTCTTAAGATATTGAACATTAACGTTCTGATGAAATAGCATTTAGTTATAAATATATATAATTTAAAGTAAAAAAAGTTAATACAATTTTTATATTAACAAATGTGTTTGTAAAACACATAATATATTTTAATTTTTCTATCTGGAATTAAAAATACAGTGGAATGTCATTTATATGTTTTTATCATTTATACTTTTTTTTCTAAAGATTCAGTGGTGATGGGTTACAATCAATGTTATTTTATTTCAGTTATATGTAAATCGGTACCTGAGATTTTGATTTATATGTTTCTTTTCACTTTGATTGACACCATGTGATAAAAACTATTTTGGAAGTTACACATTGAATAAATGCTATTCAGACTGCTTTAAAATGGAAATTACCCATTCCGCTTAATTGCCTGTTCTAGAAATGAGACAGAAAGTGCATTTGGCTTGATTGCACTACAGTTGACTCCCACCCTCAACAACTTCCTCCTTTCTTGGAATTATCATGTAGTACAATGTGGTTTGAGGAATACTTTTGTCTTTGGATTTTGGTGTCTACTCTAATTGAGATGGAGGAATGCTTTTACTGTACACACACTGCATTCAGTCAGCCAGAATTTGCTTCATTTATGAACTGGCATAAATGGCAATATTGATGGTAATGTGGGAAACGAGTAAGTAGGTTTGTTGTCTAAGATGGGCAGGTTCATTTAAATGTTTAAAGATTTTTAAAATCCTGTTGTATAAAAGAATGGCCTATCTTGGAGCTGATAAGTTTAAGAGGGAAAAGAGGGGTGGGAGAGCCTAGTGGTTAGCATGTGGGGATTGCACTTGGACGATTACCGGCTTTGCCCAAACTGTCACTATGTTCATGTGGACTATGGGTATGTTAAATAAGTGAGTTTGCAAGTCCTTCTGAAAGGTTGGTGGTAGGGAAAGGAGGGTACAATCCTTGTCGATGCTGCCCCCACTGGGTTCCAGTCTAAACTGACTGGCACTTCCTGGCCATTCAAACACCTTACACCTTCAGATAGGTCGGATGGTCTAGGTTGAAGAAGAGGGAGAGGGAAGTAAAAATTCTCATTGTCCATGACAAAATGGTATTGCTAAAATTGTTATCAGTAGAAGAGTCCACTGCAGTAAGCATAAAAGTGAGGTGCATTTTAGTTGTTCTGTTCAAATACAAAATGGCATCCTCTTGAAAGCAAAAGGCTCTTTTGTTATATGAAAAAATTATGAAATTTAAAAGATATCAGCAATAATCATTAAGTTTGATGGGCTGAATATTTTCAATAAATTAAATATTTCATTTAAATAAAAAAAATGAGCTTATTTCAGTAGTGTTGAAAAATAATCAAGGTAAGGATAAATTTTATTTTAAAAATTCTATAAAATAATTTTTATCGATATATTTACTACTACAACATTTCTGATTGGCTGTTAAATAATATTATTTTATTAAAATTGATTTTTTACGTATATCTTATTTATAATTTTTTTTCATTCAGTCCCTCCAAAAACCTTTAGAAGACATTCGATTATAGTATTTTAATTTATACTAAAAATTAAATATTCTAACAAAAATATAAAAATACCAATACTGTTGAAGTTGAGGATAATATTCAAATCAATCCATATTGTTAACATAGTTAAAAGGACCATTTCTGAATCTCCTGCTCACATAATAACCTTTGTGCATCTCTAATAACTTTTGTGAATCTATATATTTACAAAACTGATATTTATGAAATATGTCTTACTTTTGGCAGTAAAACTGTTTCAACATCTTCATACAAATATCCCCTCATTAAAGAAGAGGTATTTCTAGTGATGCTTGTCTGGACAACTATTTCCTATATAGAAAATGAACACAAATATAGTGAATACAGTATATTGCATATAGAGTAGTGGTTTCTAACCCTTTTTGCCCTTTTAACAGAATACTTTCTTTATGAACCTCTTTTCACAAATTCCACAATATTTTTACCACAAATCTTTTGAGTAATTTTTTTTTTTCGATAATGAGTGTAAGATCCACTTCAACTATAGAAGAAAAACTATTATCTCAGTAGCTCAATGAATAGAATATTGACTACCCAGTGGTGATCAGTGGTTCAGATCCTGTCTGGGATATCAATTCTTCAAATGTGTTTCAATTTTTTTTCTCAATACATGTTGCATACATAATTTATTCATAATATTGAATCATTTATGCCTATTTTTTTTTTTTATCTCAAAACAATCTTCTATATCATGAGCATTGAAAAATTTATAAAAAGAAACAGTTGCCATTGTAGAGTTTTTTCTGGAAATCCTTAAGGGGTCTGTGTTGTTGTTGAAACCCAGACCGTCCGACCTACCAGAAAGGTGTAAGGTAACTGTTTGGACGGTCGGGAAGTGCCACCCAATTTAGACCGGAACCCAGTGGGGGAGGCATCCACAGGGACCATACCCTCCTTCCCCTACCACCAACCTCTCGGAAGGACTTTCGGACCCACATGTTTAACGTGATCATACTCCGCATGAACACGGCGGCAGTTTTTTGGCAGTGGCTGGAATCGAACCTGGGCCTACCGAGTGCAACTCCAGCGCGCTAACCAATGGGCTACCGCGCCCTTTAAGGGGTCTGTGTAAAGTTTTTTAAGTGAAGCAATCCTCTGAACCCTCAAAGTGTTTACAAATTACAGCTTGTTACACACTGTTGTAGTATACAGTATAATCATAATCGTATGCAAAGAATATATAAATACTTTAGAACGATATCTCGGCAATATAATTAATGTCTTAATAAAATTATGTATCTCTTAAATGTTCTATTTCATAGCTCTTTTTCTGAACTATCAACTTACATCTAGATTTTTAAGCTAAAAGGGAACTTTTTAAAGTGATTAGTGGTATTTTACTCCACCCCCTTTTTCACTGCTTTTCATAGACCAGTGTTTTTCAAACTTTTTTGGTTGCAGAACCTTTATGAAATTCGATCTGATAGCGGAATACCAAAATAAGAAAACATATATTGTACTCCAAATTATGCAGCCTAAATGTTATGGGTTTTCTTATTTTTAAGAAAATTTATATGAAACTATCATGTTACGGAACCCCAAGGTTCTGAAGAACATACTTCAAAAAATGCTGCCATAAACCACCCACTGTTTCAGGTGTGCATTTAGAAATGAGACTCTTTTTAACAGTCCAAAAGTACAATAGTCCATTGGTAACACATCAAGAGACTGCTTAGCTATATGCCTAGGCAAAGGATACTGAATATTGCTTTGTTTTCTTTTAAGATTTAAAAAATCTTTATTACCTTATTTACAGTTGATACATAGGTATACAAAGAAATTGCAATTGTTCTTTGAGTCAGTGGATTTTTCTTGAAGACCAGAAACCTTATATTTGAAATAGTTGTAAAAGTATTTATTGTCTTTGGATATTTGTTTGGTGCTCTTTTTTTCCAGTTAAAAGCAATGTTTGATGATTTTTTCCCTTTATTATTAATAATATTGCTCATTTTGCATTTACAAATACTAATTCCATGATTTTTGTAGTGTTTATTAATTACAGAAGAGGAACATTTATCTTCAGAAAGAGCAAAATATAACCATTGATTCACAGCTTGTTTACGTGTGCCCTTTTAAAAGTAGATGCAGTAAGTGATAATTCATATAATAATCTGCCACTAAATATATTTTTTTAATTTTTTTTTTATTTGTTTGTTATTTTTCTCAAAATTGTTTTAAAAATATGTAAATATTCTCAGTATTTCAGCACAATATAACACACATGATCAATACCATAGAAAGAGAAAAGGAAGGAGAGAGAGAGAGAGAATGTGTATGTTGAACAGTGGATATCACTCTCACCGCCACTTATAAATGTGAAATTTCAGACATGCCCCTCCCAGTATGACAATTTAGAAATTTTAAACATAAATTACTTCTGAACAGAGAGCTTAAAAAATTCAAAATTTAAAAAGAATTAGTAAATTCATCATTTAGAAACCAGACTGATTTAAAATTTTGAAAATTTCAATCTTTGAATCAAAACATTTTATATAAATTAGTAGACTTTTTGTAAATTGGTATGTTTCCTAGATAGCTAATCTTAACTCATTACTAGTCACTGACTTTTAAGCACAATAAGTGACTAATATCACTTAAATACAACAATATAAGTTGTAAAAGTTACATTCACAAAGTAGAATAGAATATTCAATAGTAATTTGATACTTTTAAATGACTTTTTAAGCTTATATTTCATAAGCACTAATACCAAAATAGATATATATTTAAAACATGAATAAATTACCTATGTTAGGATTACACTCATATTAAAAGATAATAGTTCCCCACAGGTATGTTCTGCGACTATAAATTACTTAAAGTTCACTTTTGTTCTATCTTTCAAAAGATTTAACTCGATTGTTTAGGTTCTGAGATTTTATTGCTTGCTCTCTTTGTTATCACCAGTGTTGAAAGAATTTAGTCAATGCATTATTTTCTAGCTACAGTGACTACCAGTACACAAAAGATTTCTAGCCAAATTTGAAAGTTACTAATCTAAGCCAAAGTTATAACATATTTTTTTAACAGAAATATCTTGGCAAATCATAAATAAAAGTTACTTTCTAGATAAAATTTACCTTTTATTATATGACTTAATAAACATACCTTATTTTGAATGTCTAAGATAGCTACTCTTGTTTTCATATTCGGCATTAGAAGATTAAATAAGATACCTAATCTTTTAACAATAACTGGATGGTTTACCTATAGAATAAACAAAATATACTTTAAAACACTATGAACATAATTAATTTGGTAATAGTTATATCTATCCTTTGTGTGGCTATTATTCCAAATTCAGAAATTTTATGTATAATTTAGCCGTATATAGGCAGTTTATTAACTTTTAGGAAATATGCTTCTTTGTAAATAATTGTAAAGCATAATTTCCCCCCATGAAAAATCATATTAACCCTTTATCTACGGATGATACTTATATGTACCACCTGCTTTAAAGTCCTATAAAACAGCTTCTATTCCTACATTTTTAGAACTTTGAAGAATCAATGATTTATACTTCTTTTATCCTCCTTAGATGGCTGCAGAAAGTAAATTGGTTAACTTGTTCCATAAAATGTTTATTTCAACTTATGGTAGGTACAGCGTGTGAGTCAGCCATTTTGGGATACTTTTTTCATTAATTTTGATGAACGTTTAATCAAAACAGACAGAAGGCAAGTGAATGATATTTTTTTCTTGTTTATTATAATCCTAGAATACGATTCAGTATAGTATTTTATCTAGACAGTATTCATTGTTAATTTGCAAAGTAAATTTCTCAGTCTTGCTTATAAGTACTGTCTTTTTAATATTCAATGTTTTTGTACTACTTAACTGTTTATTTCTGTAATTTTAACATTATTTCTGACAAAAATTTAGAAAAAAAAATTGAAACTCTTCTGGCTTCACCATGTTTGTCAGTTCTAAGACTCTGGAGCTCAAACTGTGCGAGGCGTAATCTTTAAATTTGGAATGAAGGTGTACTTTGTTGTCAAACAGAAAAATAGTGGCAAAGATAAAATATGTAAAATATTAAATGTATATAAAAATAATTTTTTTCCTTATAATAGGAAAAGAAAAATAGACTAATATACCATGTGTAATATCAGATGAAATAACTCTATGCTTTATACATAAATTTATTTTTATTTGTATTACTTTCCTTGTAGGGCAAAATATGCAGTAATTTGCCTTCTCAAGTTTCTGACTATAATTATTTGAATATGAGTTCTTTTTTTTTTTTTTTGTGGTTTTTCAGTAACTTTTACATTTATTTTTCTCCTAGTTATGACACAAAAGAAGGGTCTGACTATTGAGAATGACTGTTGAGCTGATTCTGTTACAAAATCTTCCTTCTGATCATAGTAATAAACTGATAGAAGACTCATCTACTCATGAAGCTGTTTCAGATGATGAAGTACCTACCATCAGCTTCATCTGGGTCGGAGACCCTGGAAGCAGTTCAGATAAAGCAGGAATAAAAAATAGTGTGGAGAAAAATATATATTTATGCAAATTCTGAAAATTTTCACTAAAAACACATATGTTGAAAACTTTTTCGAAAGTTTGGTTATACCTACTGATTTATTTTTGAATTGCTTGGACCTAGGTATAGTTGGCAATTTAGTTTATCAAAGTAATCTATACCCAGAATAATCTAAATATGAAGAATGTGTCTTTAAAAAGAGAGAGAAGTAGCAATTCCATTTCTAATGACATTTGACTACAAAATAGATGCCATTGGCTGACATTTGCATCAAATTGGGGTCGCTATATAGTATACTTACAAAACAAAATGCAATTTGAATTGCATTTAAAATGTTGCAGCTAACAGTTTTTGTGTTAATGAGAAGAAAAATCGTTTTTTTCTTAATATCATTAATCAATCCTAAAGAATTTTCAAAATTGTTCTGTATTTAAAAAAAAAATGATATAAAACTCAATGATTATTTTTCAATGTGTTAATAACTTTTCTAAGTATCAAGACTTTTGTAAACACATAATACCAATGGTACTTTAAAGCACCATTTCTATTAATGAGCTGTATATAATTAAATTTTAGGAATGTGAGTATTTTTTCAGCATTTATTCTTTAGTTAGATTTAAGTAACATAAATAAAAATGTATATGAAAAAATATTGATTAATTCATAATGCGGTAGATAAAAGGTTAATATAGCAGTTCTGGATGATATCAAGTATTATAATTTAACTTTTAACTGGTATGACTTGTAAAAAATCACTGTTGCTACATATAACATCTGTACATAATAAAAGAAGATGTCTGTGTATTTGCCTGTAATGGAAAATCATAGCTTTAGACATTGCTACTTCAGATCCCTTGAAAATACAGCTCAGTGAAATTTTTTAAAAATTGGAATCAGTTTAAAAGTTAGGAACATTTAAAGTTAAAAATTTGTCCACTTTTGGTTTCAAAAGCAGATTTTTCCTAGTAGACAATTTTTAAATGCAAAAGATATGAAAGCATGTGTTCTGAAAATGATGTATCAGACTAGGACTTGACTTGTTCTAGGACTTGAGTACTATAAAATTTTCGATTTTTTAATTTTGTGGATTTAGATAAATTTTCAATTTTTGGCATATAGCATTATTTCCATATTATAAGTGTGTTCTGAAATTTTAACTTAAACTGAATGTAAACTTTTGAAAATAGTATATAAAATTTTATTTTTGACTTTAAAATCAATTTATACCAGAAGATAAAAGAATTTTTCTTCTTTTTTAACCAGCCTCAAGCTGTAAATTTCAATTGTAGAAAATAGAGGGACATGAATTAGATGATGAAATATGAAAATCTAACTTTTAAATTAAAACTTTCTAAAAATGAAAACTAAACTGAAAGATGAAAACCTAACTTTCCTAATTAAAAGGAACTTTTTTTTTTTTTTGTGATTTTAACTATTTTCAGCAAGCTTATTTAGGGCATATCAAAGACGCTTATTTAGGGTGTATTACATTAGAATTGTACAATTGGCATGGTTGAGCATGGAAAAACAGAATGCAGGAATGATTTTGATTCAAAATATATGATACAGAAATTGAGTGATGTTATCTGAATTATTTAAGTAGTTAGCGATTAATTAGGATTACCGGGCAATGTCAGATAATTTGTTCTAGTGATAACATAAAACACTGGAATTCAGCGGATTATGCATTATTGCAGATCTACAGAGCATGAAATTACAATGAAAGATGTTACTACTTCAGTTTATGGTAATATAGAGTGCTTGTAGCTTGAAAATTTATTGTAGATATAAATATAAAACATTTGCTCAAATTGTTGCCTTAAATAATCTGAAAATTAAAATATTTCATATGCAATAGCATATGACAGTAGATAAAATGTATCAACAAGTTTTGACCCCCCCACCCCCCCAAAAAAAAGAGCTTTATTCATTGAGATAATTAAGGCAAAGCAGTTACTACAGCAAGTGCCGGGAAATTTCTGTGGAAAATTATGTACAGAAATTTATTTGCATTTCCTGTAGTCACTGCTCTGTATTAATTATCCTGATGAAGAAGGCTTTATTTTGTTTTTAAAATTGTTTGATATATTTAATGAACTACTATATGCTGCTATAAATGAAATATTTAAGTTTTTGAAGATGTTTATTCATTGATGCTTTTGCTTTTACCCAGATTTTACAGCTTCGGGTTTCAAATATTTTAGTGGGATTGAATTGACAAATCAATAGCTTTGAGTACACTCATAGAATTAAAAAACAAAATATAATAATTGACAAAATATTTTATGTAATTTTATTTGCACTTTTCATTACATTACCAAAGTACAAAAATTACAATTACTTGATACATTAATATATATATATGAATCTTGTTCAAAAACTGTGCATTAATTTCACATACCTTAAAGCTAAATCCTTGCCTAGAAACCTTTTTGAAGCTAGGTGAACATTCTTCAGAAAACACTTCATGTGATGTATAGAAATTATCAGTCAAACCTGTAATACAATTTGCCATATATAAAAGTATATAAGTAAATCTTTATAAAATTTTGTAAAATCACAAGGTTGCTCTGAATATCCTCTGCATAAATGATTTTATGAAATTATGGAAAACTTACCAAAAAATACAGTAGGCAGGGTTCTCGCTGCCAATTGCCACTGCGTGAAATCCTGATCAAATGTTTCACTTGGCGAGTAAACAAATGATCGAATTGGCCAAACTGCGAGTGGCTTAATTATAGATAGTTATTTTTTTCAAACCTCCTTAAGTATTTTTTCTGTTATTTTTTTAACTGCTCGAAATAAAAACTAATAGAAATAGCTTTCAATAGCAATTGTGAGGATTATAATTAAAATATTGGTGATTGGAAATGTTTCTATTTCTTTTCTTCTTTTTAAGTTTCTTTTCCTCCAAAATCCGCACTTCATTAGCCAAATCAAAAGTAGAAAAGAAAGATGCAAAACATTCTTCATTCTCTCTACTCTTGGGAAAAAAAAAGTTGACAATGGACAATTCCGGCCTCTTTTTTTTATTTGATCCGAAATGTTGAAAAATGGACAAAAGTATAAACATTTTTATTCTCCGAGCTGTATTTCATGTTTTATTAGCAGTTAAAGTTTGCTTTTCTGACTGTGGTGGGAAAACGATCCATTTTGGCACGCACGGAATGTGACGTCACAAGGTTCATCCGCGGCTCAAGTCTTCGAGAATTGGTGCATAAGTTTGGTTACATTTGGAAAGTTCCGATAATTATAATTGTTTCTTCTGTCCCAAACTGCCGAATAGTTATAAGTATTGTATCGCTCCAATGTACCCGACTACTAGTTTTATATCACCAGATACAATATTTATATCTGTGTCAAAAAATGCTTTTCGTAAAAAATAGTGTGAAGAGCAGGAAGCCAGATTGTAAACAAAATTCACCACTGACATTAAGGAGTGTTCATTACGTATGTTGTGATAATAAATCAGTGACTATAATACAATTTTCAAAGCCTTTTTAAGAGAAGTTATTTCTTTATGATTTAATAAACTTTGAAAATCCTCAGCATTCTATTTTCAGTTTTGCTATTATGGATGAATTTAAAGCCAGATTCAAAGTGGATTATTGACTTTGTACCTGGTTCAGTGTGTGCTGTTTGTTCGCAGTTAATTTAGAGAATATAAAAAATACCGTGCATAAATTTTTTTTATACCAGTATACTGCAGTGAGCTGTTGCAATTTAGTATTTTCAGGTGCTTTTGAAAAGTTATAAATATATTTTATATAAAAAGATAAATCACAAATTTGAAACATTGCACAAAAGGAATAAAAATTAAATGGAAAATAATTTAAAATTGCTTTACCTATGAATAATCATAAATGATTTACTGTTTATTAAAGGTTTTAAAATATAATATTATAAGAAACAATTTAACACTGCTTTTAATTTAAAAATAAATTATTAGACATTTTTAATCTTCTTTAACTTGACAAGACAATTACTCGAAAACTAAGTCAGTAAGGTTCAATAAATTAGCTTTTGTTTTTTCAAAAATTAGATTCAGAAACTAAATTTGTTAATACATATTTTTGTCGATTACTATTTATATCTATCTTTTGAAGTTTAAGTGAAAGTAAGAAAAATTAAAAAGTCACTCGCTCGGATAGATGCTTTAAGTGTTTTCTAAAAAAGTTCCAAAGTATTAAAATTATTTTATATATTCATAATCTGGACCAACAGAACAAGAAAAAAATATGTACATCTTTATCTATCAGGTTCGGAGAAATTGGCGTCCAAAGTGTTTGCATTTTTCGTAATGCTGCGATTTCCACCACAGATACCCTAAAAGTAGATGTAATTCACACAATAGTAATAGTAATAATAAGAAGAAACCTTCAAGAAAAGGGTATCAAGATTACACCTCAAGTTTTAACTGTCACAAAATATTTATTGTTTCTGAAATAGAGCACCATCACAGTAAAATCGATCTTAGTCAAATTGTTTGATTTCCCTTCAAAAACTATGATCAAAACCAGAATTCATGTGTTTAATAAAATAAAATAATCAGCAAATGATCTATATTCAAACAGAGCAAGTACAAAAGTAAAATTTCAATTGTACACAAAATTAAACCCCTACTACCCTGCAAATATATCAAGGCAAAAAGAGCATCACAGGTTGAACAGGTCATGTGACGTCACAGCCAATCAAGGGCTGTTTTGTGTTTGAGTAGATTTTGCGGATTTTCATTTCTTGATATTTAAATAAATAAATATTTTGAAAGATTTTCGCTTGGATATTTGAAATCAGAAAAAAATTCTCTACAAATATCAATTGGTCTTAAGAGCTTTTAAAAAAATTGGAATTGTCCATTTGAACCCTTTAAGGATCTTACCCTAAATCCAATATTAACATAGTAATTGGGACTAGAAATTTTCTTTAAGTTTGTTCCTCCCTTATTTGCTTGGAAGTGGTGTTTCATCAATTGATCAAAATAACTTAAAAACGTTAACTTGTTAACTTAAACAATGTCCATGCTGTCAGTCAAATCAAAACACTAGAGGAGAGTAAAAATTCTGTGTGTGATTAATGATGTGGTTAATATCTTCTTTTTACCTGAATATAAAACTTATTTACCAGGTTTTTCTTCTTTAATAAAACTTTCATAACAAAATGAAGGCAGGAGTCTTGACTCTTGGCTTCATTTTATTATGAATCCAACAGATTGTAATCTGTTAGCATCAATGCTTTTTTCTGTTATATTGATATTTTTATGAAATATTGTATCACTGTCATAATGAGATTTAAATATATAACTATTTATCAAATTCAATTTTAAACATTTGCCTGATATTGTTTAAACAAAAATATGAAACTTTCAATATCGATCTCTTTCCATGCAGTTTTATTTCACTCTATGCGTGTTGGAATCAATAAAAAAATGAATTCAAAAATATAAATTTAACTTTCAAAAAGTATTTGTTTCACAAAAAATCTGATGTGGCCAGTTTATGGCTTTCCCTACAATTTCAAATTCATTCATGAAATAATTTTTCACTCTAAAGACTGTGATTGCATAATTCATTTTGTATTGCCATGCATAGCTGAGAGCAGAAGAAGTACGAGCTTCAGGCGGCAGATTTCCTAGAGGTGGCAAAATTCAATAAAAAGCCATGTGCCAAAAAACAGGATGTTAAAAAAATGGATAAATATTCATATTTGATCGGTTTTTCAATTCAAAACATTGGAAGAAGGACTGCTGTATAACAAAGTCCTGCACTATTTACATCCATGCCAGTGCAAATGGTCTGGAATGTGATTAATTCCCACATCAAGTTTTACACGATGATTGAAATACTGCTTTTAGATGCTGTGTTAGGATTATATCACAATACAAACCATAAATATTATTAGGAAAATTGTAAAATATTACTCTAATTTTGCAAGCTTGTTAAAGTTTTGTTTTCACAATGTAAAACTAAATATTTTAGTACTATCAATCAAAATTATAGGGTATTATAGGGTTTGCACACAGAATCGGAAATAAACAGTGGAATAAAAATTAATTTTAAGGCGACAAAATTTTTTGTGCTTCCAGCATCAATATGGTTAAATCCGACACTGGCTGAGAGTCCCCAACTGTCTTTTCGCACTCATCCCCATCCTCTAATTATTGCATAATAGGCAAACTAAACTTGCTTATTTTCATATTTTGGTTAATTTAAAAGAAATATTTTATAAAATTAACCAAATGTTATAAGTTAACTATGATGGAAGAGTAAGATGATTCTTATAATTAATATCCATAGCTTTTAATCTAAAGGCTTTTTCATTATTACTAATCAGATTATAAAATCGTTTGTATATACTATGATGAAGTTCATCCTAAAATATATTTTTTTTAATTGACAGTGTATTAAACAATAAATAAAATGAAAATAAATTAATAAAAATTTGATGAACATTTATTTATTCTTATGCAGAAAAAGTTAAATTATGCTTTGATAACCACAATTACAAAAGAAAAAAAAATTGAAATTTTTTTAAGCTTCAAATTTCCTCATTTTATTTTATCTCTTAAAAGTAATACAATCACTAAAATCTACAGTTTTTTCTTCTAAGGTAAGTAGGTATGGGGACTCTTCTATACCTAGTGCATGTACATTATAGAAAATATTCAAAAAGTTATTGACATTTAACAGGTATTTTATCATAAATAACTAAAACATTTATTATACGTTTTGAAAAATTAGAATAAAGTGCACAATTTATAAATATGTAAATTTGTGCCAAAAAAGCCTTTGCATAAATTTGTATTGCTACAAATGATGCATTGGTTTGCTACAAAACTGATATGAATCTTAGTTTTAACTTACACTAGAGAATGTGATCCCTGCTATTGTAAAATATCCATCAGAAGTTCATTCTGACTTACTTCTATCATAATTCAGACAAAAAAGTAAATAGTATATACGATCAAAATTGAGAAAACAAGAAGAATTTTTATAAGTAACTCATGATTTGGCTTTTTTTTACAACTCTATTTTTTTGTTGTTGTTAATTTAAATAAGGATTTGGGAATCCGTGCTGTATGATGAATCTGCTTTGCTAACTTATTTTCATTTGGCTACAGTTTTTTTGTTGCTGATTAGCCAAATTACTAAAGTTATATAAAAGCCAGTGATAATCCTGACAGTAGGAATCGATTATAATGAGTAGCCTTAGATCCACTAACTTGTTTGCTAAATCTGGATGCTTGTTAAATCCATTTTATACAACATATTTATATACAATTTAAGGAGTGATTAGCAAGAACATGCCCAGGGGAATATGAGGTTTTTACTAAAAGTTGTGCAAAAAAAATACAGTGGACACAAGTCTATGTAATTGATAACATCCCAAAATGTAGAAATCTAAAATAAATTTGGTTCAGGCTAGTTCAAGTACTACATTATAGAAGCTTTATTTCATCTTTTTCTTGGGGTATTAGGGGGCTACTGTCCTTTGCTCGCTGTTATTCTCCAACACATGCCCCAATGATCGTACTCTGCATCCACTGCTTCAAAATATTTTGATATGAAAATGCATTCTCCAGTAATGACAGTGCATGTTCAGCAAAACAGGTTGCTTTGTCTGATGACCTACATAGATATAAAAGCATTGAAATGGGTTCAGGAAGTCTTAAAATGTGTTTATCCGTCAAAATTAAAAATACTAGGGAAAACAATACTTTCTCTAAACAACAGTATGAGAAAATAATAAAAATGGATACACTATGATCCAAAGAAACTAATGCAGTGAATCTATTGCAATCTATTTTTAAAATCCTTTATTGAATTCGTCATGATCGATAGTCGCCTGTCTGTCTGTTTCAATTTCTTTAATAGCATTTTTAGCATATACACTTATCCTCCGATTCACATGGCACTTGTTTCACACGATTTCGCTTTTACACGGTTTATAAATTAACAGATTTCAAAAAATTGATAAAAATGTATATTCCGCTCCATATACGCCTGTACAAAGATTTGATGACATTTTAGAATTTTATTCCTTTGGTAACACTGATGAAAACAACAGGGGATTCCCGGTGTTGTAAAATATATACATTTAGGGGAATCCCCGCATAGGGAAATCCCCGTAATAGGGGAATCATTGTATGTATTTCACAACAGTAAAGCTATCTGGTTCATGCAAGTACATAGTGCAGAAACATTTTAGCAGCAAAGCTTATATTATTGTGCGCTTATCTTTTGAACTGGTAAGTTTTCAACATTTATAGTTTTTCTTGCATCTTTATAGTGTGCGTAAATTTGTTAAGGTTCTATAATGTCAAAGGATTTGAAGAAAAATCAAATGAAAAGAAAAGTTATTTCTTTAGAAACTAAAATTCAAATATTAGACCGTCTACATAATAGAGAAAAAGTAACGGATGTTGCTAAATTTTACTCCATGAATGAAGCCACAATAAGGACAATAAGAAAAAATGAAGACTCCATTAGAAAAAGTGTAGCAACTGGAACCTGCAGCAGTATGAGTACGACTTCATATATTAGAGATGTTACAATGGAAAATATGGAAAAAGCCTTAGTGATATGGATAGAAGACCAAACTCAAAAGCGAATCCCAATCGATACCAATGCTGTTACACATAAAGATTTATCAATCACTTAAGATTCAGTTGCCGTCGACTTCATCCGATGAAAAGAAGGTATCTTTTTCCGCAAGCCATGGGTGGTTCGAGAGATTCAAAGAGAGTCCGGATTATTCTGGAAAAAAATGCTGGAAAGAACCTTTATAGCCAAAGCTCACAAATCAGCTAGTGGTCATAAAGTAGCGAAAAGTCGTATAACAGTTCTTTTCTGTTGCAATACTTCTGGCGATATGATGAAACCATTGGTGATTAACAAATCAAAATCACCACGATCATTCAAAGGAATAAATGTCAAAAACCTTCCCGTCTATTGGATGGCTAATAGAAAAGCATGGGTCACTGCCATAGCTTTCAATGAATGCATCCATAACTTCTTTGTTCCAGATCTCAAAAATTATTTAACTAAAAAGGAATTGCCTTTTAAGGCTCTTCTATTAATTGATAATGCACTGGATGGATGCTGTTGAAAGTGGAAATGATAAATCACCAATAGAGCATAAATATTCTCAGATCACTGAGTTGGCCCATACTATAGGAGGAGAAGGTTTTGAAGATTTAGCTCAGGCAGATATTGAAGAAATAATGGCTGATGAAGAATTGAATGAAGATTATTTAATTAACATGATTCGTGAAACAAACAAACATGAAGAAGACAATGATTCTGATGAAGAGCAATCTGAACCAGTTGCGTTCACAGCAAGAATCATAAGCGTAGGACTTGATTTGGGAAGAAAATTGGGCAACCATTTCTTACAATATGACACAAATGTTGATTGAGCTCTCCGATTCCAGCGAGATCTTTGTAAATGATTAAATCAATATGAAGAGGTCTATAAAGATTTAGCAAAAAAACTTACGCAATTGTTAATTACCGATTTCATGACAAAGTCTTGTCAATCCGGGATCTTGCCTAATTCGTCAACCATTGAGCCAGAATCGCATCAAGAAAGCTCAAGTGATGAAGGTGACGTCATACCTATCAGAAAGAAAAGACTGATAGTACATGAAAGTGATGACAGTGATTAAACTTATAATTAATTTTTAAGGGTCTTTTTGTTTTTTTGTTCTTTGTTCCTAATGTAAAATAAATTAAATATGTTATATTACTACATTCATATGTCTGTTGTTTTATAAACTAAGTATAATTTTAAGTTTTCTAAGATTCTTACTTTTGTTTTACTTAAATAAATGACTGAATCATGCACATTTTGGGGTTATTTTCGTTTTACACGATTTTACTTAGCAAAATCCAAGATTTCAATTTACACGGTTTTGTGCAGAACCTATCTTCGGTGTAAATCGGGGGACAGGTGTATACTACGTCTTAAAAATCTGAAATTTGGTACACAGCTTAGCCTGGTAGAACAATTTAATCTATTAAAATTTGGCAGATAGAACCAGTATTTTTTCCCCTATTGTTGTAAGATAGTTGAAAATGAGTTCAATATGCAGTTATATTTTTTCTTTCTCTCTCTATATATGTAATCCAATTGTTGAAAGATTGTTAAAAATGAGTCCAATATGCAGCTTCACTTCTATATATAATCTCTTTGTTGTAAGATAGTTTTAAAGGAGTCAAATATGCAACTTTACAATTCTTTGCATGCACATTAGTGCAGGCTTGAGGGTTTGTTTCATTTAATTGGTTGGAGAAGGCTGAAAACTGGAATTTTATTATATATTAGATATTCCTTTTCTTAAGAACATGGTTTCAAATCCCTTTCACCAAGACACTGACAAAAATTCTACCCCAAATATTCATTTTTAACTTCGCAGCTATCATAGATATAATGTGTTATTTATGTAATTTCTGGAAGTTATAAATAGAAAAATCTATACTTTGGAAGTGCCCGATACTAACATATTTTAATGTGACTTCTCACTGTACCATCTTTTTTATTTTTATTCATGAATCAAGTAAAGATGTTTCATCTTGCTCTGATTTTTATAATCTCCTTTAACATTTTTCAGTTTTACTATTTAGAAAGCTCGTTAAATATGTAAAAATAAAAACTTTTGCAAAGAAATTAAAAGTGAGCAAATCAGATTACAAATGCTACTAATATATGTAATAAACAAAAATCTTGCAAAGAAGTTTAATTTGAGTAACAAAATATGGTAACCCGTTTAATACTACTTTATTGGGCATGATTTTGATAGTTTTCAATTACTTAGAGGGCTTTATTTGCATTAAATTTTTTGATTAGCTAACAGGCTTTCTCAGATTCTTATGGTATAATCGACATCTCATATATGCTTTTCTATGAGAGTTATTTTGGGTGGAAACTGCAGTACTGCAATTCCCACCCGTATATATAAGCAGATAATACTTGTGACTTTTAATATAAATCCAACCAGTTTTCATTCTGTAAATATGCAGAGATATAACATATCTCTACCAGAAAAATCCTTTAAAAAAATATTTTTCTGTTTAATTTATTTGAAATTATATATAATTTTGTATAAAATATTTCTTTTCACAGGACAACTGAACTTTCAAATTAATAATTACAAACACCATTAGAATCTACTGCACTTTTACACTATTTTCATTCTCTAAGCATTTAAAATAGTGGTACAGTCTTCAATCAAGAAGACGTGAACTCAAGAAGATGTTAACTAATAATGTATTACCATATATCCTCTATTACATATTGTTAATTATTTTAACTTCTATGTACAGCTCAAATAGCTGCTAATGCAATGAAGGCAATAAAACTTTGTTTAAAGCAACATCCAACACAAAATTAATGGTGACAACTGGTTTCAAAGCAGAAACAGACTTCTTGTCAGGATAAGCAAGAAGAGCAACTTTCACCAAAGCAAGATCGGCAACTGCTATTAGAACAGCAAATGTGGTTGAAGCAGGGATAGGGGCTTGCCAATGCCAAGATGGGAGAGAGAAAAAAAAAAGGGTTAAAAACCAGAAGAAGGAATGAGTAGTAGGATACTTATGTATGAACAGTAAAAATCAAAGAGGAAAGTGAACACACAACAAAAAGATTTCAAGCACCTGTCCAGTAGAAGTGAAAATAAACATTTGACTTAAAGTCGATTAAGCAATGCAGTTTGGAAATTAAATAAAACAACTAGCTGTCCTCCCCCCCATCCCCCACCCATTCTGTTTTAATCAAAAAACTGTCCAGAAATTTACTAACTGTATATTTCTTCCCTTCCAAATTCTCATATGTATATATATATTACATATAGTATATATATAACTATGCTTATAGATTTTACAGAAAATTCTTGATAGAGAGGAAGGCATAGTCCTACAGGCAGAATTTTCATTAAAAGGTGCAATATGGTTTAGTCACTTAGGCTAAATTAGGGCAGATATAGAAGTTGTATCAAGCTTGGGTATAGGCTAAATTAGGGCAGATATAGAAGCTGTATCAAGCATGGGTATAGGCAGGGATATTGGGGACATAACCCTTCACACACACACACACACACACACACACACACACACACATCTACATTGGCAAAAGAATTGCACTGCAATACAAAATGTCCTACTATAAATTCTCTATATTAAGAAAAAGTAGCTGATGCTGCGGCCGCTGTTATTTGACAACTTTCGTGTTCCTTGAGTTTCTCTGTCACATACCGCAAAATTTATAGCATACAAAATTATGAAATTTGGTACATTTGTAGAGAAATATTAGGGGAGCAAACTGATATAAACCATTTTTCGATTTAAAATTGAGTTTAATAAATACTTAGTGTCAAAGTCAAAGGAAGAGTATTTGAGCTGCGAATTCGTGTCCTGGACAGACAAACAATGTGCTGCAGCACTTCTGTACCACTGTAAATTTATTTGAAGAAATTTTTTTCTATTCCATCACATCTTTTTACATTGAGTCTGCATTGAATTAGATAGGAATGTTCGCAAAAGAATTCTCCGTAATGCAAGTGGGAATATTGATTTCCTTAAGCGTGTGTTCAAAGTTTATAGAAAATGTGTCTTTTCAGCTGCAAAACATGTAGCTCCTTTTCTTTTCTAGAAGGCTTAGGGTACATGCTCAGAATGATGCATAGGAGCAATGAGAGTGAGGCACTGTTATGTTTGTGTCATGCTGCAAAGGATGTAGACTCAATTTTTAGGAAAATACTTTTTTTGTATATCATATGCATACTGCTTATGTCAATTTTCTGTTTTTGGAAACCGTTTGTTTCTTTAAGACATCTGTTTAATGTCAGTTTATTTGGTATAGAATTAAGCAATGAGTGTGTTGCTCATATTTGCAGAAAATTATTTTTTCACAATTACCTTTGATTGAAAAAAAAAAATGATATCAAACGTAATAGTCACTGAGTTTTTAAAAATTTTCCGAGAGTCATCCAGCAGAAATACTTTATACCAAAGAATTTGCGTTAAATATTTTGTTTACCTTAAGATACAATTCATTAGAAGTTCTGTCACATTTCCAGTTGACAAGACTCTACTGAAGTCAAAGAATAATATAACAGTTTATCAATATTTAAATTGCAGAAGTTTATATCAACTCAAATAATAAATAAATATAAAAGAATTACAAGTCATTACCAGATTTGTTTATATTCCATTTTTCACACCCATATTTGCTAAGCCTGTATGTTGGTGGTATATTACATCCATTTTTGCCAATGATAAACCAACTCTTTACTATATTATCCTTATATGAATAAAAGTCTTTCAACCAAGTTGATCTAGCAGCTTCTCTCAGTTCAAAGTTTTCTCTAGCAGATAGTATTCCAATAACTAAAAAGGAATCAAAGTATAAAAATAATCCACAATTCTAAAGAACTGACTTTTAATAGTAAAATTACAGCTAAATGTATATGTAACAAACACTCATAAGGCAGAATTAAATGCCTGAGCTGAAGACATCTTTAGTTCAATGCTATGATACTGATTTACCATGCTTTGGCCCTGGGATCAAACCTCAGCACTGCCAAGTTGGTGATTTCACAATTTTGTTACACTGGTGACAATTGGATGAGCATGAAGCATCCTTCGCTTAATTGTTTCCAGTTATTCAGCTTTCTGAGAATTATATATGCCTAGCATAAATGTACTTTATGAACTACTCCCCATGAGCTGGCGCCATCACACTTACCTAATCTTCCGAGATTCTCCGACGTCAACTCACCATAAGTCATTGGGCTTTGTGATTCACTACGAGGCTGCTTGTTTGTAACTGTTCCAGTCTTTCACTTCAACTTACAGCTCATATGTCTTATCTGCTACCCAGCGACACTTTCATTCGATTTTGACAAAGCTCACTGGAAAGGGGAGTACTATAACAAATGCTCAAAAGGCAGTATTAAATGCCTTGAGCTGGAGAAATCTTTAGCTCAATGCTATGATACTGATCTACTATGCTTTGGCCCCAGGATCCAAATCTTGCCAAATTGGTGAATCTTCAATTTCACTACGTGTACATTGGATAAGTTTTTAAAGATTCATATATTAGCAATAACATGAAAAAAAAATAAATATTATATCTAAAAAATACGGTACTTATCGGTTATAGAGACCATGAGTTTTGGCCGCCACAAATTTCAATGTAACACAATATTTTTTTGTTAACTACAGTTGATCAAACCCCATTATATGTTAAATTTTAATCATTGTGTTTGTAGTGAGTTTCTTGTATTGGATTATATCGCCAATGTTTGTGTTGACGACAACTCAGAAAAGCAGTCGCTAACCTATGGTCCCTATAAACGATAAGTACCAAAAATACTTTTGTTTTCTGAAAGAAAATAAAACAAAAACCGATGAAAGCAGGACTTTGCTTTTTGTTTAACTTAATTTTGAATTTCATTTATTTATTATAGGGCGCTGAGCCAGCAGGGGCGGCAAATAGGGGGCGCGGTCGCGCCCCCAAATTTTCCTACGTCGTCTTTCGGCTTCTTCCATTTTTTATCGACTGTCCACTGGTCAGTTTTCTCAGGCCATGGAGCTTCAAAAGCGCCAACCTTCCCAGTGAAGTTCCTACTTCCGGCTGGAACGAATCCTTTTCAACTTGAAAAGATTGGGGTGATGTTATACTTTTCACTTGAAAATTTCAAGTGTCCGATTAAATTTGTGTGTAGTTAGCGCATTCTCATCCATTCCTTCCGCTGTAAATGCATTTCAGCAGCTCAATGCATTATATTCTTTCATAGAAACATCATATATATGACATGCTATTTTCGGAAAAATTCGCTCATCAACAAATACTTTTTCTGGAGTCTCTTCAACTCTACAATCGAGGTGATACGAGGTGGTCTTCTAAAATTAAAGCCATAAAAGCACTGCTTGATAATTTTGAAGTGGTGATTTTAACACTGGAAGAATTATCTGAAAACGATTTTCTCAATGGTGGAAGATTCGAAGCCCTTTTAACATGCATGACATGTTTCGAATTTTTGTTCACTTTGTTTGTATTGAACAGTGTTTTTGATCAATGCAATACTCTCTTAAAGCATCTTCAGTCATCTGATCTTAATTTTTAGGCTGTGCAAGCTTTGGCTAAAGCTATTATTAAAACTGTTAATTCTTTTCGCACTGATGCATATTTCAATCAAGTGTGGAGTTTTGTGACAGAACTTTGCGAAAAAATTCTTATTCTGGACCAAAACTGAAATGGCGTAAAAAAATTCCAAGCAAATTCGGAGGCGGTGGAAAAATTCCCCATGATGATGTTAAATCATATCACAGAATCAATATTCAATATGAAATTATAGATTCAGTTTCTAATGAAATTGAGACAAGATTTAATGAGAACAATATATCTGTTTTGTTTGCCCTTAGTTCAGTATTATGCGGATCAGATGTCGAAAAGGAAAAAGAAAATGTTTCAACCATATGCAAAGTATATGACTTCCAGAAAGAATAATTGTGACTGTTTTATTCAATGGTGAAAAATGAAAACATAGCCCATCCCAATTTTAAAAGTCGCCTGGATTATTTTAAAGAGCGGAATTTAAAAAAATGTGTTTCCTGTCGTAACATTATTAGTTAAATTATTTTTGGCTGTGCCAATCAGCTCAGCCAGTTGGGAAAGGTCTTTTTAGTGTCTAAGGAGGCTGAAAAATTATTTTTGCAGTTCAATGGGACAAGAAAGACCTTCATATTTAGCTGTTTTAGCTATAGAATAAGATATACCACTGGATGATGATGATATTCTAACAAAATTTTCTCTTCTTCCAGACTCTAAGGAGCGGCGTTTAAAACTTTAATAAAATGTAAATAAATATAGATATTTGTATTCAGAAAAATTATGTTAACAATATATTAACACAATTATGTACAAAAATTATGTTAACAACAATTATTTTTCTCAACATCAATTCAATTTTGTGATCCCTCTCCCCCCCCCCTCCCCCCTGTTAACAAACATTTTATTTATTCCATATTGTGGATTTTCATACATACAAATCTCGCACCCCCAAATGGAATGCTGAAATGCCGCCCCTGTGAGCCAGTAATGGTCACCATTAAGGATTTTCTAATTTTACTAAATCAATAAACTTTGATATATCAACTATCTACTTCTTAACATTATTTTTCCATTTAATAATCCCCCTTCATCTCAAAAAATAGATATAGGAAACAAGGCCTTAAATTTAGTAAGAGACACAGAAATTCTAATTGATGATACTGAAGTTTCAGTAGTGCACAACTGCAGTTTCAAATGAAAATAGCTCTGTATTTTGAGTGAAGACACTTCACTTGTTTAGTTTAATATTTACAGGGTTTTCACTGACATACTTTCAACACACAATTTAATGACTTTTAACCTTAAAGTTTTTGAAAACTTTATGAATACATGAGATGGTTCCTGCTCAGAGTTGTGTATGTTTTTAAGCAACAAGTATAGTTTTAAAACCGTTTAAGACAAAAAGTATACATGATATAATATATTGTAGTAATTACTAAACATGAAAGATTCCCTTAAAATCTTTTAGAAAGACATCCTTCATCTCCCCTTTACAGGATCAACATACCTGTCCCTTATTTAATCCAAATATAACTCCAGATATTAGAATTTACCACATACCTAAACAACTCAATAATTTTAGACTGAATTGTCTAGTCCAAAAATAGAACTAATTAATGAATCAGAAAAACAAACTAAATTAAATAACATCAATTCAGCAAAAGGAGTTCAAAGCATAAAATAATGAAAAGTATTCTTGTTGTTAGAACAGATGTCATCGAACAGATTGACGATGGTAAGCAGAGGCTATCATCACGGACTAAAAAAGTCACTCAGATTGCTTTAAATCAATATCTTAAAACCAAGATAGAAATATATAAAAGTCCTCTCCACCTTATTATTTTTATATGACAGCAAATTTTGGATACTTAACATATTGAAAGAGAATAAACTTCACATATTTCAGAGAAAAATTTTCCAAAAGGTCTTTGGCCTAGTGTGAGAAAATGAAGTACAGCACATATGAGCGATTCTCTGGAAAGTGTAAATATTGATTTTGCTACTGTTGAAATTTGAACTAGCTAACTTACACCACATATTATTTTTATTCTGCTTGCTGGATACATGGAAAATGCAAAACCAGTGTCACCCACGAAATATCCTAGGACAATTTCAATTTGTAGAGAGTTATTAGGGTAAAAAGACAAAAAATTATCATTACCATCCCCGACTAATAATGTGCAATTTGTAAGTCCGAAATGATTTCAGTCACTAAATTCTGCATGTTGCCCTTCAGAAACAAGTGCACTCTTTATTAATTGATAATTTTTTTTTACAGTATATTATTAATTATTATTGTAAAATTTCAAATATCTGAGCAATAAATGATTATTTTCTGATTTTGTCTCTTTTTTTTTATGTGTGATTTCAGTAATGCAAATTAGAAATTTTTAGATTGTACTTCTTATAATAAAAGGCACATGCCTGATTGTGTTTAAATACATTTTGTTAAAAATAATTGAAATTTTAAGGTATTTATATATATTTTTGTTACTGGGTAAGGTAAGGACATTGTGGGGATGGTAAGGACATCAATGGGAAGTTTAGGACATGAGAAAGTCCCTTGAATTAAAAATTACATTAATTGAATAAAATGAGCAGTATCAGAATATGAGAAAATAACTATAGTTTTAATTTTCTTTTACATTTTCTACTTTGCAATTTTTATCAACATAAATTCAAAGGTAACAGTGCCAGTTAAATTTCACTGCACTTTCAAATCATAACTGTCTTTATATTTCTTCAATTCTGCTTCTTTGAATATATAGATGCCTCTTGAAGAAATTGGTACTGGCGGTGTCAAAACCCATAGAATGTCTGATTGTTTGACCCATACTTCATCTTTGGTTTTGCTTGGCCACTTGAATCTGCTTTGCGTTTCTAGACCACTTGGCTCCAAAAAATTTATGAAAACTTCATCATCTTTAACAGCCTGTATAAAACTGATGTCTCATGTTGTACACATGCTTGAGAAAGGGTACGATTTCATTGTGTGTTTTCTGTATTAGTTTTCCTACTGAGCAAAAAATTTTCTCTTTCATCATTATTCTAACTATGATATCTTTACCATTCTTGTCTTTTCTATTTTTCTTCTTTGAAACCCACTGGTAATAAAAGGTTTCATCGTCTTTATTTATTGAAGTGTCCATTACTGTTATCGAAAGTTTCTTTTGCTTACATCTGCTACAGCTGCTTTGCGTTTCTAGACCACTTGGCTCCAAAAAATTTATGAAAACTTCATCATCTTTAACAGCCTGTATAAAACTGATGTCTCATGTTGTACACATGCTTGAGAAAGGGTACGATTTCATTGTGTGTTTTCTGTATTAGTTTTCCTACTGAGCAAAAAATTTTCTCTTTCATCATTATTCTAACTATGATATCTTTACCATTCTTGTCTTTTCTATTTTTCTTCTTTGAAACCCACTGGTAATAAAAGGTTTCATCGTCTTTATTTATTGAAGTGTCCATTACTGTTATCGAAAGTTTCTTTTGCTTACATCTGCTACAGCTCCCCTCCACGCAGTCCTTGTTCTTTTCATCACAGCACACTTTCTTGCATAAATCTTCTGCCTGAGTTCCCTTCAGAAGTTGAAGATTATTCAGTTTTGTAACGAGGAATTCATAATTTGCATGCTTGGTGCATAAACAAGTGTCTCTTTCTGTCACTCTTGGTTTGATAACCCAGAAAGGCTTTAGTCGACAAAATGCTGGGTAACTAATTTTGTGAGAAGTGCTTTTGAGAAACTTTCTGTGCAAATTCTACATTGTGTTTCTCAGGTATCTTTTTTGATGCTTTATTTTATTTCGTGTAATGCAATCTCTTGCTCCAGGTGCTATGCAACCGTTTATGTCCTCTTCCAAGAAGTTACGAACATCAATCTTGGTTTGTTCACCAATGGCATTATGCTTGGTTTTCCTCTTCAAACCATCTAGCTTCCTTCTCATACGAACACTAAGAAAGTTCCCTGTATGTTTCATTAGTCTGTATTCCTTAAGAAGTCGTCCAGTGAAGCATGTTGCAAATTCATGTTTCTCTTTCTCAGTTCTAAAAGACTGTGAATGCTCTTTCAAATCTTGTGTAATTGCTTCAGCAAACAGTAACTTCTTTTTTACAAGTCCCGGGTGCGATTTTAAAATTAATTTAACCTTTGCACGTGGTGATGGTGTTTCTTGAGGATTCTGAACTCTCTGTAATCGTGTCTTGTAACGTTCAATTTTGGTTTTTGCCTTGTTCAAACTTGATTCCAATTTTCTTATAGTTCTTTGAGCAGCTGACCTATCTCTTCTAACCCTCTTCTTTCCTGATGTTTTATATTGTTGTTGTTGAGACCCAGACTGTCAAACCTACCAGAAAGGTGTAAGGTAATGATGTTTTATATTGTGTAACTTCTTCTGGAACATGCTTTTCTGCTAGGTTACCATCAGATGAACAGGGAGGAAAATTTTCCTCGAGGAAACATTGTGATGCCTCTACTTGTTTTTTATTCTTTCTCCATTCTCTTTTATTTTTATTCCATACTTTTCTTTTTTGTTTTTGCTGTCGTGGAGTTAAATCACCTATAGCCTTAAACTGACCACAAGCCTTCCTTCTTGCATTACGATCCCTCTGCCTTTGCTTGTATTCTTCATGTTTTATTGGATCTGTTCTAATTTTTTCCATTTGTTTCTTCTTCTTATCTCTTTCATAAGCTCGTTTTGCTTTTAAGTTGCTCTCAGAGAGTTTCTTAGCTGCAGACTTCGTTTTCTTTATGGCACTAGTCTGGTGCTGTTCCATCACTGGGCAATTGTCACAATGTCCTGAAAAAAAAAAAAAAAAAAAAAAATTAAGGTCAACTTTCTGGATTTTTTTGTTTTTTAAAATTCTTCATTACAATTCATAGTTCAAATTTATTTTAATTTGTAGAGTAAAATGTCCTTTCTAATAACTCGTTATTATTGAAACAGTGTGTTACTTAGTTAAATTATAATAAATAAAATAATAGCTAACATTTTTGGATAAAAACTGCTTACATTTTACAATCGATTTAAGATTATCAATTTTGTAATCTTGTTGGGCTAATTAAGATTTGGTGATTACATGAAATAGTATGAAAATTAATTTTCGGAATATAAAAGTACGTACTCTGGATTTGTCTGTTTGTCCCTACCTTCCCCTCATTGTCTTTACCATTCCCAACGCTAAAATTTGTTATTAGGGATGGTAAGGACAAGGATGGTGAGGATAAATAAGTCGAAAAACATTTTTCACTGAAGCGTGGTTAAGCATTAGGCCTAATTTTTAATATATTTTATTTCTTACAATATTGTGAATTCTTGGCATTATTACACTACTATGGTATCAACTCATATTTAAGAGTACCTTAGGGGGATGGTAAGGACACTAAATAAAAATATTTTGCCAGTTTTAGAGGTTAAACATGATTTTATTATTGAGAAAATGATTGCTTACCTCCAAGTAGTTTTTCAAACAAAAGTCAAGTAGTTAAGCTTCCATATTGTTTGAAAGAACCGTGACTACAGTGCCATCTAGTAAATAAAATTTGCAAGTTTTAAACGGGGACGGTGAGGACAGCAAAACCTTGGGACAAGGTACTTTATAATATTTGCATTGTAAAAATGAATAAAATTGTCAAAATTTTTACATAAACATAGTATAGTAGTAAAATAAAGAGTTAATATATATAAAAAAAAAAAAAAAAAAAAAATTATACATATTTGGTGGAAGTTTTGTTTTTACCATGTTTTAAATCAGTACAGGTCTCTGGGGACAGGGGATGGTATAGGACATATTTGCATGTTTTATTTATTTTGATTTCCTCGAAACTACTTAAGTACACTAATAAGGTAAAAAAAATCAAGAATCAAGTCCCTCTAAATAAATAAAAAAAAATTAGTTGCAACATGAATATTTATGAAAATATTGACCGGGGACTTAATATTTACCCTTTCCAGAGAAACGCTCATATATGTTTAAACAATAAGCTGTATAAACTCTACAAAGAGCCACATATCACTAGGGCTAATAAAGTTAGTAGAATTTGTATAAATGTCATATTATCCCTTTCTCATCTTTGGCAATTTTTAGGTGAGATTCTGGCAATCCCTACTTTGATTTGAAGAGTATTTCATTCTGCCAACAGTGTCATAACAGCGCATAGTTGGTTTTGATTTGAAATGTTTCATTTTAAAGACTGTTAAGTATCTCAATGTTGCTGAAGTTAATTTAGTTGTACATTTTACTGTTGTTTTGATTTTATTTGTTTTTTTACATTTACTGGAAAAATACCTCCCGTTTTTAGTGCTGTTGAAAAGTACTAGGGAATTCTTTCAATTCAAGTAAATTGGGATTTAATTTTTCGAGCGGTAGGCCGACTTTGAGCAGAGTGGAAGTGGCATATACGGTTTTTATTTTTAATTGTGCAGGAATGTAAAATGGGAAAAATTCAAAATTTCAGTTTAATAGGTTTACATTATATTTATAAAATAAAGTTGTGAACATTTGTTCTCTCTAAAATTTTTGTCATTTTAATGTTTTTAAAATTTTCTGATTTTCATATTACATCCGTACAGCAGACGTAAGCCTATGTTCTATGTGCCACGGAACACCTGTTGCTATGTGCGACATCCGACAGCCAGCAGGGCTGTATTCTGTGATGTTTTTAAGGGGAAAGCACATAATACTATATTCAGAAGGCTCACTCCCATAGGACCTCATGGCAACATTTATACCATTGGATGTCGCATAGACAATAGTGCTCGTGAGTTGGACCAACTGAATTACGATGTAAACAAAGTATGTCTGCCAGATTTGGAGCGTTATGGCTTGCTTGGCGATTTTTTTTCCAAAAGCGGGCGGGGAAAAACTGTACAGGACTGTACTTCTATAATTTTTGAAACTGTAGAAATGATCAGGATTTAAAAATACACTAATCTGCAACATAAATATATTCATTAGTTTAAGTAAATTTAAATAAACATAGTTATATATTTAATTCAAATAATCATAAAATGGATAAAAAACCAGGCGCATTGCATTGTCTCACTGTAAAACATAATGTACAAAAAATTGCAAGCTAACATACTCAAAAGACTGAAATATTATATAATCTTTTCAGTCTAAAAGGTATACTAGAGTGTTGATTGTTAAATTACTTGATCCTTAATTTGTTCTGGGATACTGATAATAGACTTCAAATTTACATAAATGCACTATTAAAAGTTGTGGAACTCAATCATTAATTACCCAGGGGTGGGGTGAATTTTTCACCATAAGGCACTTAATAAAAATTTTACATAAATATATACACATACAATATCATGTTCAACTTAATTAGCTCCAAGAAAAAGCTATTCAAATATCAATTATTATACATTTTATAAAAATACGGAAAATATTTTTTAACTAATTATACCACTACCTTTTAGAATTTAGTCTAATCGGCAGTAATAACATAGCACTAATTTCGTATGATGAACACATGTACACTTATGAACACATGTATACTTATAATGAACACATATATAGGATGGTGATAACTAATATTATTTCAATTTTAATAAAACAAATTACATACCCTGTAATGCAACCAGTTTTTTTTTGTTTTCCTTTCCATTTCTTGAAACGATCTAATTAATCACTTAACAAATAATCCTTTTTGCACGTTACTCGAACCACGCTACAATGTATGCAAAAGGGTATAACATTGAAAATCGTCTTGGAGCCAAACAAGACCATCGCCAAGAGTGTGCCAACTCTCATTTTGACCCAATTTTGGGCCATCTCTGAGGGAGCTGCAAAATCGAGAGTGACAGGTCTGTATATATTAGTCTGTGAGGGAAAGCAAAGCGAGTATAAGCCCGTGTAGCGGACATAGGTCCATATTCGAATTGCTATGGATCAACTGCTGCACAAACGTTTGTTGCCACATTGCGGCCTTCGACAGAGAACTACCATTCCTATATAAAATCGCTAATACAGCAGCTCTTTTATTTAATCAAAATCACTATTATATTTAATCAAGATTAATTTTACATTTTTGATCATTTCTGTTATGGCAAGCATGCCGTCCAACAGCCTTGGAGACATTTTTTTTGTCACCAATGTAAAAATCGCTAAAAGGGATAATACGGCAACTGTTCTACAGAATTAGATAGCTGGGACATTAAATATAAATTAACATAAAATTTTTAAAAAATGAACAAGTAACTAAGTTAAACTACAATAACAGACCTGAAATGGAAACTTTTCTTGTTTCACTTCTTTCATAATAAACATATAACGTGATCGCTAAACATAAGCTGATAATAATATGAAAATAGAAGTACATTAGAAATACTAAAATTCACATGTAACACAATTTAGATAAATGAAACTGCGTTTCAATATATATAAGAAATTTTTAGTGTTTAATTTGAAAATCAAAATCCTCATTTTTAAAAAATGTATCAGACGACAACAATACAAAACAACTGTTGCCAGTTGCTATATTTCAAATAAGTTTGCGAAGATGTCAAATATGAAATATGTCATTGTTTTTAAAATAATATATTATTAATTCATTTCAAAATATTCTTAAGACAAATAGTATTAAATATAATCAGTATTATATGCACAATATGGCGTGCCTTTATATTTTATATACATTTAAAAAAATATTTAAAGATGAAGATATTTGCATATTTCTCATCATATAGGCAACAGCTAGATAAATATTGCTGACAGATGTCTGTTAGCAGAAAATACGTCTATTTGTGTCATGACTACGTGTTAAAATATCTTTTCGTTTAAAATATGGTTCTATTGTTTTATGAAAGAATGCTACGTTGACAGTTGCCGTAGTAAGAAATTTAGATTACTTTTCTACATATAAATAAAAATTAATACTTGGACTCGGGACGAGGTGTTTGTTTTCGTTCAGCCGAAAAGTATCACATATTTGTTAAACTACTTTGTTTACATTGTAATATTTACTATTTGCACATTTTCACTGCTGACGTTACTTACAAGATGCACTTGAAAACTACCTATATATTGTAATATTTTTATTTTTGTTGAATGGAAATAAGCCAAGGGCTTCAAAGTTTGTTTTGTCTGTTCTTAATTAATAGCGCTAATTATTTTTTCTACATTCAGATTGGATGTTTAGTGCTTATGTGATTGCTTTCTGCAGTATTTTAATTCAGTTTATTGAAAGTTTTACTTTTGTTTATTTAATTTAAATTATATTCTTGGTAATGTATGAAAAAAAAGGTAGTTTCGCGAATTTTACCCTTTTATTTCTTTTCAGAAAAATTAAGAATTTCTTGGAAATGTCGGAAAAACTATCGTGCCCTGTAAGTTCATTTAAAATTTATTTATCTCTATTTGTCATTTTTTTCTGACTTATACTGATTGACTGTACTTATATTTATTTTTTCATTGTGCAGGAATGTGGTTGCTTATGCAGAAAGTGCATTACTTCCATCAGGTATGTATTGATACTAGAGTATTCGCATATGCTTAATTGGGAATATGAAATATAAATTCATATTTGTTTTAGAAAATATTATGATTGTGTATAGGCATAAAATTATTAAATACTTGTGGTTAAAGAAATTTTTATTATTTTCATTTTTTGTTAAGATACCCAATAGCACCATTTCTATAATAAGAATAAAATAATTCATACTTAGTCTAGTTCTTTCTTAAATGAAAGGGTCATAAAATGATTGAATTTATAGTTTTTTTTAATTAACTTTATTGCATTTATTAAGAATGCGTATGTTTTAGCTAATTAGTAACATTGTGAATATTATTATAAATTAGACGCATTATTATTTGCTTCTCAGATAGCTGACAAAATTAAAGCAGTATTACTTTCACGGTAAATCCGAAAACCAACCCATCCCACGTATTTTTTCTAAGTACAAATCGCACCAAGTTGGTTCATTATCCCATGTTTTGAAATTGGCCCCACCCATCCTAAGTGACGTATTCTTCCATGTTTAGAAATAGGCTCCTCCCACTAAAATGACATTTGTTACTTTATTTTGAACAAGAGTTTTTAATGTAAATAATAGTGTAATTTAATTTGAATAACTGAATAATACTCATAAAAATGTTACAAAATAAGATTTTTGTGAATTTTAAGAAAATTGAGTAACTTTGTAAAACTGCAGAATAACAAACTTATAAAATGAATAGTACTCATAAAAATGTTATAAAAATTTTTTTTTATGGATTTTAAAATTTTAGAATTTTCTCTATGCAACCAAGGGTTTGTACAGGGGCAGGGGTTCGACCTGAAGGTTGAAATCTGTGGAACAAATGTACCAGTGGTCCGTGTAGGGGCAGGGGTTCCACTTATAAGGTCATTCTACACGGGGACAGGGTCCCCAGTGGTCTTCGGTTTATTAAGAACGGTTGCCTGCTGTGCCCAGACACAGAATATGCTGCAATTTTATTTGTGCATATTGCACGTAGCAAGATCACTTTCTCCATGCAACCGAGGGTCCGTACAGGGGCAGGGGTTCGACAGTACAAATCACACCAAGCTGGATACTTAAATAAAAGTTTGCACTCTCAAAATTAAAAAAAAACTATTCTTAGAAAAAAGTTTGTACTTTAAATAAATTTAAAAAAAATGGCACTTAAAAAGAAAAGCATTAAAATTAAAAGATCAAGAACTTTTAAAGGAGGGGAGAAAGCAATTTCCTAAACACAGAAAAATACAAACCAAAATTTCAAGATACTGGATAAATTAAACAAAAAACACTAACCTTCACGATGACTTCTTTTCTGGCTGAAAATACTCTATTCAAACAAATCAATCGTTCGATCTCTCACACACAACTTCATTTCATCTCCACACTTAGGACACACATACTCATCACTCATAATCCCTTTCATAACACACTGATTAATCACTTCTTTCATACCTTTATTTTTCAATTCATATCTTTATTTTCCAAATTTTCAAACCAACATCCGTTCGACTGTATTTCACAACACTACATGCACCGTCCATTTGCTCATGCAGAAACAGTAGCAACCATAGAAATGTGTGCTTATTGGATGTTACCAAATTACCGCCAAGAACCGACGATACGAGAGGTTACCAGATTATAACATAAAGTGCTCGCAATCTGAACACTTGGTGGCGACTTGGCGAGTGAGCTGAAAGTGCAGTGGGTTGGTCTCCGGTTTAACCACTTTCACTTGTATTTAATGTCTTTATGTATGCATACTATACTGCTCTTTCTTCTTGTATTTAATGTCTTTATGATTATACATATGTATACTCATGCATCTTGTATATAAAGTCTTTGTATGTCTACTTTTGCTTCTTTATTCTTTAGAATTCATTTAATATTTCTGTCAGAATAATTTATCTTTAACTTTCATATTTTTGTAGGACTTGGCCAAATGCTGAAGATGCAAAATTTGGGTCCGATACGTAAGTTTTTATAACTTGAATATTTTAATGCAGTTTTAAACTGATTAGTATTCTAACATTTTCATCTGTTAAATTAGTTTTTCCATTGTTTATATCATAATAAATTTTTGTATTTATTATTTTTATTGAGTTTTGAACATCTAGACAATATATTTACTTGGTTGTAAATAAAAAAGTATAGAAAGAAACCCTTTTAATATTGTGTTGTCAAAGTGATCTGATTAATGAAAGAAACATAAAATATGAAATTACATTACACTGAAAGTCTGTAAAAGAAATGCAATCAGTATTTTGCAAATGTACCTTAATATTGTTAAATGACTGATTAAAGAAAAGTATAACTAATATAAAAGTAAACCTGTTTTAAATAAAAATGTTTCTAAATTGATGAAATTAATTTATTAAATTGAAGTAAAAGATACATGTGTTTTTCTGTTTCTGGTATGTTGACAACATATCTGCACATGATGTAGATTTAAATTTCGCAAATCCTTTGAGATTTGCACCAAATGTTTTGTAATGGTTAAACAGATATGGAGTGGGGGGGGGGGGGGGGATTCCCAAAATCTCAAATTAGAAGTACTTCAGATAATATTTTGTATACAAATTTTACCATGCTCAACACTTCTTGTAACTTTTCACTAGGAGAAGTTTTTGGGCACACCACTAGTTTCAGTTCTCAAGTTCTTGAATTTATACACATGATATTGGTATATCAAGATATGATTACAACTCATTACTCTCAAATATTGTAATAAATTATCTGTTTGAAAGTGCAAATAATGTTGATAGTCCAATAGTGGCATAACAGTTATAATATTCAATTCTCTTTAGTGGGTTTGGGGACCATGGACCAACCTCTACATGGACCAACCTCTCCTCCCTGCATTACAGGCTCTGTTATTATGCCACTAAATCAGTACCATATTCTTTGAATTTTAAGCCTTAACATTTTTCTTTTGTTTTTTATAATCAAGAAATGCCTGAAAGATAAAATTTTCAAGATTATTCTGACCATAGAACTACTTTTATTCAGAATTTAAACACATAGCTAGGGGTGTACAATACTGTTAAAATCACATGCTGACTTTAATAGTACTGTGCATCTGCATACTCACAAAACCAACTAAGTGCTTCTTTTATGCTGTATTTGGAGCCTTTTAATTGGTCAAAAATGGAAATTTCAATCCATCTCTGTTTTGTTCTTTATCACTTCCATTTACCCTGTAGGTTGCATACTTACAAAACCAATAACAAAGTGCTTTAGAAATGTAAATCCACCCAATTCCATTATCTATGCTTCAACCAATTAAATGCAAGTTTAAAGAATGGCTTAGTTGGTTTTGTGAATATGCTGTGCACCCCTATGTCTATTTGTTTAAATTTTGAACAAAATAGTAATATCTACAATTTTTGCTGTATAAATTGAATGCAATTAGCAGCAGATATGCACTATAATAAATGCAGCTTTATCTTTGCAGCTAGTCCCAAAATTTTTTAAGCAGCTAACATCTGAAGCATTGATACTACAGTTGAGCCCACTTATTGCGAGCTCTGATACAGTGAAGTATCGCGGTAGCCCATTGGTTAGCGCGCTGGAGTTGCACTCGGTAGACTCGGGTTCGATTCCAGCCACTGCCAAAACTGCCGCCGTGTTCATGCGGAGTACGATCACGTTAAACATGTGGGTCCGTAAGTCCTTCCGAGAGGTTGATGGTAGGGGAAGGAGAGTACGGTCCCTGTGGATGCCTCCCCCACTGGGTTCCGGTCTAAATTGGGTGGCACTTCCCGGTCGTCCAAACGGTTACCTTACACCTTTCTGGTAGGTCGGACGGTCTGGGTCTAAGGCTTTAGATTAAAAAAAATCAACAGTAGCCAGTGGCCAGTGAACTCATAAAGCTCAGTGGCCACTTTGATGATGGTAGTGGCCATAATTTTGTACTCGATTTTCATCTCCCCCCCCCCCCCAATTTTCTAACAATTTTTTTTTCCACGAACACAATCAATTTGCTCTAAGCATATATATATATAAAATAATTATTTATTAATTATATAAATAAATAAAAATGAAAAGTAATAAAATAAGCTAAAAAAATTAGAAAAATCAAAAACATCTGAAAATAAGATATATTAATATTATGTTTTCAATTATACTTTTGCTAAAATTTTGTAACTTTAACCAGTTTGAAACTACGATTCGAGGGCCCTTATAATGGTGTATAGTGGCATTTTCGTTTATCCATTTCTTCTATGAATCTCTTGTTTAGTAAGAATTTTCATCTTTGCTGCATGTACATATTCTATTTTGCTTATACGGGTAATAGTCCTGTCTCTTGTTCTGACTCACTGGATGGGTCTGGGAGAGTCGCTGTGAACGTTCGTACTGCCTCCTAGGTTGTATTTCGTCATGTTCATTCCGGTACTTCTAGATATTTATTATACTGTTGAGGTTGGTCACATATACATATGGTTAAAGAAGAAGGATTCCTGCCACATGTTAATACAAATTTTCCTAATGCTTCTTATCTTCATTTTTTTATCTTATGGTGCCTCTAGTCCGAGTTTGGACATTTATAGTAATGTACTATTTTCCAATCTGAAACAGGCATTTGTTTGGGTTAAATAGAATTAAATACTCAGACCTGAAGATGAATTTAATTCTTTTTAATCTCCGAATTTGAGCCGGTGCTGATCTTTTCTATTATCGGCATTATGGTAGTGGTTTTGCTTCTATGGTGATGTTAATATTTCAAGATTACTTGAATTAATTATTTTTATTATTACTTCTTTCTAATATATATATATATATATATATATATATATATATATACAGGGTCCATTCTAGGATTTCAAAAGGGCAGGTTGCTGACTTTAAAAAAGGAGCACATTGCATACGAAAGGGCACAATTATAAATTTTAGCTAAAGAATGCATTGCATAATGTGGCCTACATGTAGTAAAAAAGATACAGATAATTTATCTATTTAAAAACTTAAATTCAAAGCATAAAAAAAAAAATTAACAAAACAAAATTGCAAATATACAGAAAATTTTATAATTAAATATCTCTTACTTTAAAATATATTCTTGATAAATTAATTTTTTTAACTGCACAAATTGAAGATAATAGTTAGAATCCTCATAATTTAGGCTGCTTACTTAAGATCAGAAAAGTAGATAGAAATACTTAATTACTTATGCATCATTTTATATACACAAACATAAATTTTTATAATATAAGGGGGGTGGGGGCGGAGGATATTTATAAGGGGTTCATAAAAGAACAATGATGGTTATAAATATTCATGTGTAATGCAAGTGCTAATACATTTCTTATTGATAGGAAATAATAAGGAACATTAATTAAAGGGAAGGAATAAAACCCATTGTAAACAATGCCTGGGTTCAAAGCAGTCAGTCACTGGCTGGTAGGTTCATGATGAGGCCAATTGTTGACAACTGAAAAATGTGCGATTTTTTTTTTCAACTTGTTTGATGTTATGCAAAATTGTGTTTAAATATTTTATAATTAAAAAATTTACAGATATATTACCCATACTTATTTACAGGTTTATTATATGGTAGACATAAGTAAAACAACAGATCCTTCTCTCCATACCTTAAGATGGCGAGTACTTCAGTTAGGTGAAAGACACTACTATGTTAACAAGGAAAACTAAATAATAGATCTACTTTTCTATTATTAAGATCTATTATTTGATGAGGAGGTGGGGTAAAAATTAGGGGAAATTTAAGAGATTGGCAAAATACAAAACTTAATTTTTCTGATAACACAAATTTATAAATATATATTTATTTTTTAATGAGTAATATTGTTAACATGCATTTATTGCTAACTTCTCATTTTGGATATTGAATACATTTTCAAAACTTTATTTCAGGTGTTTTTTCTAAATCTAAGTTTTTTGCAAGTCGCTGTCAGTATCCCCATCTTTTCCATTTCCTAAAAGTTTTCAAAATTTTGATCTTTCATTTATCATTTTCTGAATATTTTAAACATTTATTGTCACTCATTTTTTAACCCTGTTTTAAATCTTACCAAAGTTTTTCTTATTATAGGAATTTTTCAGTGTTTTATAATTGTTTACCAAGTCATCTAAAAAAATTCATTTACCATGAAGCTGATTCAAATACTTTTGGTGTCAATGTTAAATTCCTTTTTTCCCATAACACTTTACTTATTCAATATTTTGTCAGCTTTAAGTTTTTGCCAAAATTACAGATTATTTCTGAATATGCCTGTTTCTTAAGTTTTTAAATTCTCTTATTTTGATCTTTTTTTTTCACAGCTGATGAAGCATTTACTTAATATTTATGCCTTTTTTATTAAGAAATCCGGCCACTCATTTTTTTTTTAATTTATGGGATTTTACCAATGAGTTTCTGCGATTTTTAAATAATCTATATTTTTGTTTCTACCTTTTGATCACTTAGTCTGTAATTTTAAAATTATCGCGATCCCGATATTTCGGTCATTTTTCCCGTTATATTATCGGACATTATAAACTTAGCAACCATTTTTATTGTAAAATTTCTCTAATATGTTTATTTTATAACAACTAAATTCTTTATCCTTTTGAAGAAATTGGATTTCATTTAATATTTTGACGTTTTTGAATTTAAAAAATATATATTTGTATCGCTAAAAACATAGGCCGTTTTATTGCTTTACTCGAATTTTCTAATCAACGGGGTGGGGCATGAACCAACTTCGGCCGCGGATAAGTTGAAAATCGAGCCGATTTAACTTTGAATTGATAATTGTTTACCGTTGGCACTAATGAAAACACAACTAAGCGGTAAACAGTTTAAGAATACAAACATTTTTAGTTTTTTACATCATCGATGACAGATTAATAACATAAAACAAGGTATCATCTATAACAGGAAATCTGAAATTTCTCGGATGGAGAAACTATTGCGCGCCGAAACTTTAACAATTGCGAATTTTTTGCGATTATATCTAGGCAGCATAGAAGCAACTACGCGCAATTTTTGCCATCGTCGTTCATATTTACTATATGATCGTTAATGAACAGTACATATATATGTAAGTTGAAATAGAACAATTCATAACGTCGCAATATCGGCAATTTAGCTCCGAAAAGCATCCCGAAGGTTGACGTCTTTTATTAGCGCCTGGCATTCCCAGCTACAGCGTATACCCAAAACTATTGTACATGGATTATTTTTTTTAATTTATCATGATGCAAAATACGTTATGAATATTTAACCAATAAATAAATTTACAAGCTGAAAATAGCGGGGGCATTTTTATTTTAATGCGCGATTTTAATTCCGCTTTCGGAAACAGTTTAAAAATTTAAGGCAAATGTAAAAATGATGAAAGCTCTATTAGTACAGTATGTGAAAGTGGGGCCACTCCGAATTTCCGTAAGGTGCTGTTGGGGTCAATTGATAGAATGCGCTGCGCCCGGGCATGCCTCAAAAGTAAACATATCGGAGATCACGGGGAGGAAGGAGATAGGAATGTGGATAGCAGTAGCACTCATTCTCGGCTGCAGGTGCAATAAATTAACAGCCGTAGCAGTATTGTGGTGATTTTTGACAGATTTTTCTCACTCCCCAGAGGGATTGTTTAGGAAAAGAGTCATTTTAGACTATCGCAGTTAGGCCGATCACGATTTCGTTAATAGATCGTTTAAGTTGAATCGCCATGGGCAAGTAAGACTTTTAACGGCTGGGTTGGGGAGAAATAAATAGGATACCTACGGAATATTCTCCCGAGGGGGGGGGGGGGTAGACGACAATGAAAAACCCTTTATGATACCAGTCTTGTTTACCGACTGTCTAATTTGGGTTTGGTTCAGAGGAATTAGGCTCATCCGTGCGGGTGTTCCTGAAACTCCACAGAGATTAGACTTTTGACGTTCTGATATAGAAACATGTAAATTTTGCAGGTCGCCATTTTTGGCGATAGACATTACATTTTACGGTCGCCAAGAGTAATTCCTTAGTCGCCACTGGCGATGTGGCGACCGCTAATCTCGACCTTTATCTGGGTCTCAACAACAACAACAGTGAAGTATCAGTTATTATGAATTTTTTTGTCCCTTTGGAACTGCAATATTAAACAGTGTTAAAAAGATTGCATAAAGCGAAGTATGGGAGCGTGAATATCGGTTACTGCGAAATTTTTGTTCTGCCAAGGAACTAAAAAGTCCCTTTTTTCCCCCAATTGTGGATGACAAAAATGAGAGGGAAGAGAGGCAATGGAGAAACATGAGGGCAGAGATTTTGCTTGTTGGTTGTTTATTGGTTACTAGTGTCATGTGTTTTAACCTTGAGTTGTAAACTGGATATAGGGTGACAGTTGTGATTTTGTCTTGTTACAAGGCGCAGAATAATTCTTTGGGAAGTTTTAGTAAGTGTTTGTATAATGTCTGGTGAAAAGAGAAAATGTTTGTCTCTTAAAACTAAAATCAAAGCAATAAAATTAGTAGATGAAGGTCGTATGAAAAAATGTGAGATAATGGAAAAATTTGGAATCCCTGCAAATTCTTTGTCTACAATCTTGAAAAATAAAATCCAATTGTTAAAAATGTATCATCAAAGCTCAACTGTTTTCGACGGGTAACGATTTCGTGGATCGATGTATGAAGCTACATCGAGAGTGCTTTGTTTGAATGGTTTAGGATTGTGCGAAGCAAAAATGTGTGGATTAATGGACCCATTCTAAAAGAAAAAGCCATTCATTTTGCACAGATTTTGGAAAAGCCAGATTTTGTTCCAGGAAATGGATGGTTCCAGCTGTTTAAGAATCGACGTGGGATTGTTTTTAAAACAGTGAGTGGAGAAAGTGCACAAGTCGACAATGCTATTGTACAGGACTGGTTGAAAAGTAATCAGTTTAATTGAACAGTTTTAGACCATCAGATGTTTTTAATGCTGATGAAATGGGTCTTTTTTACCAACTTTTGCCTGAAAAATCATTTGCATTGAAAGGAGAAAGCCTGTAAAGGGGGAAAACAAAGTCAGGCTAACGGTGCTTCTTTGCTGCAATATGGACAGGTCAGAAAAAAGGAAGATTTTAGTTATATGAGAATAAAAAACCCCACAATGTTTCAAGAATTGCAAAAATCCACCCATAATATACCGGAATAATAAAAAGGCTTGGATGACTTCCATAATTTTTGAAGAGTGGCTGAAAGGGTTTGATGACGAAATGTCAAAAAAAGGTAGACACATTTTGCTTTTGCTTGATAATTGCACTGCTCATACTACGAATATAAAAAAAATTACAGTGTGTCGCTTTCCACCAAATGTTACATCAAAACTGCAGCCTTTAGACATGGGCATAATAAAATGCATGAAAGTGTATTACAGATCTCAGATTATTCTTTTATGTTTGTATTACAGATCTCAGATGTGTTCTTTTGAATCTAAAAACTGATCTGCATTTTGTTGCAGACATTAAAATTGCTTGCAAATTTTTAGATGATGCCTGGCGTTTGGTTCAACCGAAAACCATCCAAAACTGCTGGAAACATACAGGATTTTTAGGACTTGGGAACTCGGATTTCATTTCTGAGCCTCATCCTGAAGAAAGTTCCCTGTGGAAAAATTTACAGGAAAAAGGAATTTTGGGTGAAGATGTTACTTTTGCTGATTATGTTGCTAGCGATTGCAACGTTGAAATTGAAGCACAAGAAACAGACGATGACATTATTGCAACAGTGTTACAAAATACTTCTGATGATTTTGAAGAGGAAGACATTGAAATTGAAGCAAATAGACAATTAGTGACATCAAAATCTGCCATGGATAGTCTTCAAAATTTGTGTGCGTTCTTCGAATTCTGTAACATTGACTGCTGTGATAATTTAAGTGCACTGAAAAAAGAATTATGCAAATGCATTGTAAATTCAACTGTTCAAAAGAAAGTTACAGACTTTTTCCCACTTATGTAATAAAGTTTCAGCCTTCGTATGAAAATTCTTTTGCTTTAGAACATGTGGAAGTTCATTTTTCTTTTATTATATCGGATATAATGAATATTGGATATATAATTTTCAGTCTCCCATGCGATTTCAGTATATACAGGCTCAACTGTATTAAAAAAATAATTTGGTATGTAGCCTAAATGATAAGGTAGCCACTAACAGCTAGCTAATAACTTTTAACTTTAGCTAGTAAACTTGTGTACTAGCAGCCATTGTGGTTAATTATTTATACATTTGTTAAATTCTATACCAATCCCAGTGATCAAAATCTTAGAATCTATCAAATTGAATTAATTATTTTGGAAAATCAAAGGGAAGGTAATTTATTCTGTTTTAAATATATATTATCCAAATCTGCCTTCTTGTGCATGTTATTTAATATATTTAACTATTACATATTTTATGATTTTATTTTTTTTATAAATGCTTAAAAAAATAGATTTATTTTAATTTGATTAAATAGAATTAGAAAAATTATTTATGAATCAGAACTTGATTTGAATATGTATTTTAAAGTCCTAGCCAGTGTAAACGAACCAAAGCATTGAGCATAAAAGTGAAATAAATTACTTATGTAAATTGTTATTTTGTACATATAAATTGATCTACAAAGTTTGGTGTCTATTTGAATATGGGTTAATCCTTTGTTGACAATGACATTCCGAAACTGCCGTGGCCCAAAGGAAAGGATGGAGCTCTTAGCTTCTGAACTGTTCCCAAAGGATGGCTAATGTTTTTGCTCTAAGCCTAACTCTCGAAAAACAATTCACTAAAAATCACCTGTTCAACACAGCAATCTACTTTTTTCAAGAATAAAAGAAATACTTATTTTACTACTGTCCTTGAATGCAAATTCACAGCTGACGCACAGATGGGTCAACTGTCCGCAAAGGATTAAAAGTTAGAGGTCATATAATTGAGCCAAATGTTTCAGTTGATTAGTGATGCTTGCATGCTTTGCATTGATAAGTAACAGCTAACTACATTTAATGTAATTTATAAACAACTCATCCTCTGTTAAAAGAAAATTTCCTTAATAATTATTCTGTTTATAAGTCATCTTGGAAATCGTTACAAATCAAGATTTTGCACCAATAAATCAATCTGTAAATTCGATGTCTGTTGGAGTTTGCATTCAAAAGTTAAAGTCTGTGCAAATTGAGCTGAAATATGATACTCTCATGTTTTTCACATGCTTATAAAAAGTCATTAAAAATGTAATCAAATTATTTCTTTATTGATTATATAAATTGTTCCTATTTAGAGTATATAACTTTTGCAACTATATATATATATATATATATATAGAGAGAGAGAGAGAGAGAGAGAAAGAACTTCTTATAAGAAGTTATTTCTTTCTTTATAAGAAACTTATAAAGAAACTTAAAATTCACAATCATGTGCAAATTCCTATAGTATACTAAATGACATTGTTAATCTAAATATTCTATTAAAATATTTAATTTAATGCTCCTGAAAAGAAGTTTAAGAATCTCTGTTCTCACTATACAAAATTATCTTCACAGGCAGATCTGAAGAACATCCTGGTCCCATTTATAATCAAATTTACAAAAACTATGAAATTCAATCAAAATATGCAAAATAAAGTGTTAAAATTATATGGGAACCATACTACATATCAGATATACCTGTGTATTAGAAGATTATCCCTACTATAACATGAGTTTCTAAAATCTTTGTCAAAATAAAATAAAGTGTGTAATAAATTGAAAATATCAATAATCATGTAACCTTTAAACCTGAAGGCCGTAATTAATTCCAGTATATGCCAAAATGAAAGAGCTAAAATTTTATGGAAGATATACCAGTAATACTCATATTGTCATAGATTGGAAGATATGCTCGTGTTTGTAGAAGATTACCCGTATTGCAATATGAGTTTCAAAAATCTTTTCCAATATAAAACAGATGACATAATAAATGGAAAATATCAGTAATCCCTACAATCTTTAAACCATAAGGCCTTAATTGATTCCAATATATGTCAAAATATATGACAATATACCTGTACTACTTATATTCTCGTAGATTGGAATTAGAATTATTCTCGTAGATTAGATCCCGTGCATTACTCGTATTATGTACAATATATGAATTTTAACAATTTTTACCAAAATAAAACAATGGCAATAAATTGAAAATATTAATAATTCCCGAAAATAAATGTTTAAACCTGAAGACCGTAATTGACATAATCCAGTCAAAAATGTAATATCGATTAAATTTATTTTATATACATATATTTATTATTTAAATTGTAAAAGTTTTAATAAAAATTGTCTATCACATATAAACACATTGGATTTAAATTCATTGCTAAGCAACATGATATAACTTTCTTCAAATAAATTGGTGGAAAAAATATTGTCTGCATAATGCTATCTCTATAGAAGATTTAATTGTGCATTTTTATGTAGACAACCCCTGGTCCTAGAAACTTGAAACATGGACTAAATTTTAAGTGGGACTATTTCAAGTCTATCCTGAAAATTTCATCCAATTCGGTGCAACTGTTTTTCCGTGATGATGAGACAAATAAACACAGATTTTCAATTTTATTTATATTGATAATGCAGCTTTTATTTTGAAAAATATGTAAATTTTTCAGCCTTCATTTGCACCAAGAAATTGAATCTCTAAAGAGGCAACTTTTAGACAGAGAATACCATATTGTAAAAATGGAAACAAGTGTTCTTAATCATGCTGACCAGTATCCAAATGGGGAATGGGAGCATCTTCAACAAGAACTGATGATATGGAAAGACAAGTTTGAAAGGTTTATTTTATTTCTTGCATTTTCAAAAAGTTATATTTGATGTAAAGTTCTGATAATTCAGATTTTGTTTCTGTGTTTCTGGGGATATCCAGACTAATTTTTTCTATGAGTTTAGTTATTTTTATAAAGTTTACAATATTAATGTGTATACCCCCATAAGTCGAGAAACTTTAGACAAAATTAAAGGTTTCAAATTGAGAGTTCAACTCATAGAGTGATTAAAAAAAAAAAAAAATCAATGAAATTTAGAAATCTGAGTTTTTAACTACCATAATATATGATTGCATAAGAAAGAATGGTACAACTAGTATATATAACAATTTTTACAGTTTTATTTTTTAGCAAAAAGTAGTGGCAATGAAAGAAATTTTACACTTCTGTGTTAATTATTGATAAAAAAATTGTGGGTGTTGAAACAGAAAATTTGTTTATTGAAAATTAGAATGCGCATAGTGGATTCTATAAAGCTACTACTGAAACATGTTTTAACTTTAATTTTTATAAAAGTAAAGTGTAATGAAACGAAGAGGTAGGTAGGTCACTTAGAAAATTCAAAATACATTCTTATTGAAATAATGGATATTTGCTATGAAAAAAAATTAGAAAGCAAATTTAAACTATCAAAACAATTGTTGGCAACAATAAAAGTCCATTTTATTCTCATGTTAAATAAAGTTTTTAAAGTTTTCCAAGATTGAAGTTGGGCTGAGTTATAAGTGAATTTCTTGTCCCTAAAGTGGAAGGGTTGATTTATATATGGTTATAAATGGTATTGATAAATTTTCTGATTTAGAATAAAATATTTCTTGATTATTTGCTAAAACTGTTTTAGTTACTATGCTATGTTAATGTTTGTTCCTAGGTTAGATATTGCTTTTTGCTTGGGTAGTGGGGGATATTGAATCTAGCCTACAGCCTAGTGACAGGGTTATCCATGGGGAAATGGCCACCACTCAAGTGGAAAGGTCCGGGTTCCAGTAGAGGCCTGTACCTCTACATATATATCTAATAGGAATACAATTACAATTAAATCAAAAATTTAAAATCAATAAATGCTATATAATTGAGTAGCGTATCTGCAGCTTATACAAAAATTACCTAATATCAGACTAAGATGAATGAAAGAGGAAATTGCCCACATAATGCTAAAAGAAATGGCGGAAGAGCGATTGTGATCTCTCCTGAATCCCGGCCGCCCAGTTATTTAGAATATATATATATATATATATTTGAAATGTAATAATAAGAATTATGTAAAAATAAAAAAATACAATTCAAGCAATATTAACATCACCATAGAAGCAAATTCAAAGCCATAATGCCGATAAGAGAAAAGAACAACACCATCCCAAATTCGATGATTAATTAGAATTAAATTCATCGTCAGGTCTGAGTATTCAATTCCAATTAACCCAAACAAATGCCTGTTTCAGATTAAGCAATAGTACATTACTATAAATACTTAAACTCAGACTACAGGCAACAAAAAATGAAAATAGGATACAGCAAGAAAATTGTATTACCATGCGGCATGAACCATTCTTCCACCACGTGTATACACGATCAACCTCAACAGCTCAATCTAGAAGCACCGGAATGAACAAGTCGAAATTCTACCAGGGAGGCAGTACGAACGTTCACGGAGTTACTCCCAAACCCGTCCAGTGAGTCTAAGCTGGAGACTGGACAAGCAATTTAATATATATATATATATATGTATATATATATTCTAAATAGGAGACAATAAAAAAAAAAAAGAAATTCAAATGTGGATTATAACCTGTGATAAATATTTGTAGGGGGCCCACAATTTGTATGGGCAACCCTGCTAATGGTTATGATGCTTGACTCTGAATTGGAGCTCAAGTTCAACTCTTAGTAGAGACAGTATTGACAGGTTGTGTTGGTTTCACACTTTTCTTCATCAATGTAAATATTGCACAGTTTTACTTAAAAGTCTCCATTAAGGAAACATCTCTTTGGCAAATTGGCCTCATCTGGCCCTTCTCCAAGATATAATTACTTCTCCCTTTCTTATTTTGCCTAATTGAAATAATTTCATATGAAATTCTTCAACAGTGTACAACTTTTATTATTTTATTATAAATAAATTGCAAGTATATGTGGACTTAAATTCCTAAATTTCATAAGTTGATTTTAAGATCCTTTAAAAGTGGTTATATTGTAATTTGTCGTTAACCCTTTCAAGATGGGTGTATCACCAGTGCGCCAGTAGTGAATGTCACAATGGTGGCTTGTGAGTGACATGTAGAAAGAGGTGCTCATCTATGTATTTATGTATATATATATATCCCTCAGTTTGTGCCAACTACATCTTTTAGACTTCGAGTTCGTCTTTTGTTCGGCACTGATAAATTGGTTCTGGCATTACCTCGAAACAACTGTATGCCAAATTATTATTTTACTTGCGCTGATATACGCTGTGCAAGTTTCCTTAAAATGAAGGGGTGTTGAATAAAAAAATATGCCTGTCCAGGTGATACACGTATAGATAGTGCAGAGACTATAGCCACCAGTGATTCAAAATCACTTAATTAGGAAGAGAGATGAGAAATTTTAGGACTACTTCAAGTAAAATCTATGCCCAGGGAGTATCTGAGCAAGCAATATTGGTCTTCAATGAAATTAGAAGTAAAACCAGGGGGATTGAGTAGTCTCCGGTGAAGGGGGGAGGGGAGATTTTAAGGAAAGCAACGTAAAATCAAAGAATCAAGTATCAGGTTGAAAATTGATTTTTAACATTTTTTAACAATATTTATAATTTTTTCAATGTTAAATAGCTGAAAAGTAAGACAGCTGAGTAAGTCAAGAGACCCACCCACTCAGACAACACATTTCTGAAAGTGTCAATAAAAATATCCACGGGTATGCCACAAATACAATTCTCGTGACTTTTAAACAATTAAGAGGTCAAACACATTGAAATTTGTCATAAACAAAGCATAGAACTACCCTAAATCAGAAATGATCTCCTTTCCAAAGGACAGAACTACCCTACATCAGAAATGACTCCCCCCCCCCCCAGGTGCTTACGGAGCAAAACAGTTTCATCAAGTAATACGGCTGGGTGGGTCAAAACTAAACGGAGTGCCCCAAATAATGCAGTTTTCTACTGAAGACGAAGAACAGAAACCCCCAAAATACCATAAATAACTCCCACTTATTAAATTAAGTAAAAAGCACAAAATATGTATTGAAATTTTTTTGAATTTCTATTTTCTGTATCTAATGCTAAACTATTTCGTCATGAACCAAAACTGAAAGAACTAGGTCAATAGAATCAATAAAATAAATAAGAATTACATAAATACAGTAATTTATTTTGAAATATTTATTTAAACATCCAAATTTATTATTTTAAAAAGAAGCGAGAGAGAGAACAAATACACTTTTATCAAGAAAAATTTGAGGCCAAATTAGCAAAACTTAGCCAATTCGAGTCAGTCGTTCACAGTTTTCGTTCCTTGTTTGGCTTCTTTGGTGAATAGCGTGGAAACTGACATGGCTCACATTGGATTGTAATATTGCAATGACTGTTTTTTTAACTCTAATTTCTATTGCTGTTATATTAACATACCATTCGTTCTATCAGCCAGAGGTGATAAAGGAATGCGGCCCTCATTAAAAATCCCTCATCTTTCCCTGTAATGCAGTATTTTCCCCTATAGATTTAATATGGTATGAAAAGGGCATAAGACTTTTTTGAGAGTCAAAGCTTTAGTGCTGCCATCTAGTGACAATTTCATCACTTATTTCCAATAATTCAACTTTCAGTTGAAATAAAATTCAGATAATTTCCTTAAAAATTGTAATTAACCTATATAACTAAAATAATTTGAAGTACTTGATCAAGGGGGTCCACACAGCCCCGCGGCCTCTCTGAATAACTGCCCCTGAATGTCACCCACAGTCAGATGGCTCATACGTGCTTGAATTGGTTTTGAGGACGGGTGTCTCATATGAGTTTGAAGTAATACTCATTAATTTAGTAATTTTTAATGCTAATAGATTGAGCCCTATGTCCACTACACACAGTTGAATTTATCATGAGTATTACTATCATTTGAATAACTCAAAAGTTAATTGACAATACAAATGATTCCTTCTTCGAATAAAAAATGCCTTCTTTTAGCCTTTGCAAATCACTAATTTCTTCTCTAAACGCTACATAAAATATATGTCTATACACTGCAAAAAACACAAAAAATGCGAAACAACTAAATACCAATACTAAAAAAATACCCTTCCCCCCCCCCCCCCCCATCTCTAAAAAATAAAAGTATTCAGGAGGGCCAGAAACACAGGAATGTCTATAATGTTGATCTTTGATTTGTTCAAATGTTTTGTATTTTTGATATTTTGGTTCGATGTGGATGCCAAATCTCTGAGTAATGTAAATAAACTAAGCTGGCTCTTTAAATGGGGCACAAGGTATAGACATTCTTATGTTTCTGGCCCTCCTGAACATTTTTATTTTTTAGAGATGGTGGTGGGAGTATTTCTGTAGTTTAGGTATTCAGTCGTTTCATATTTTTTGTGTTTTTGCAGCATATAGAGAGATATTTTGTGGAATGTTTAGGAAATAAATTAGTGATTTGCAAAGGCTAAAAGAAGGCATTTTTTATTTATAGAAGAAATCATTTGTATTGTCAATTAACTTTTGAGTTATTCAGATGATAGTTACAAGTCTTTTCTTTCTCAAAGAGTTGTAAAATGATAGTTTTGTGCAACACATTGTCTTAACAATGTAGTCTTTGTGTGTATCCTTGTTTTAAAGATTATCATACAAAATCAAACTTTTAAACATTGTTACATTTTATTGTAAATAGTCTTTGCTGCATATTTTCTACTAATCTTTGTTTTCATTAATTATTTTGTTGATTAAAATTCTTAGTTTTTTAATTTTTTTTCTTAAATGTTTAATCAATATAAATCAATTTTTTTTTATCTTCATGTAATTTTCAAAAAAAAAATTATATCCTGAAAACTATGATATTTATGTACATGATTCAATAGTCAGCTAAAGTTATACAAAAAAAAAAAAAAAATGAAACAATTGAATTTAAAGTTTTTTTTTTCTCTTCCCAAAAGTTAGGCTTAACTATGCAAAAAGCTCTGTGATCAGTTTATTTTCACTCCGCGCCATCCTGAGCGAGCGTCCCAGACAGCAATGCACCATCACGAAAAGGTTGAGTGTTCCTTAGTATTAATTCAAATTTTAAAAAATCTTGCTGAAATGCAGCATCGCAGGAGTTGAACTACCCTTGTACTGAATTTCCTTGCTGTCTGTAGCTTTGATTTTTTGCTACAGGCAACACACATAGACATCTTATTTTATTATGATAATATTGCATGCTTATTTAAATTATATATAAACTGCATTCTTGGTCTTTTGTTTGATATCATATGCTATAATTGATTAATGCTATATATATTTTCTTTACTTTTGTAGGTTATTTGATAGCCATAAAAGACTTCAAAAAGTTAATCAGGGTTTGGAAGACAAACTCTTAAAATTGGTAAGAGTAGTCAATCAGATAATTTTTTTTCTTTTTAAATTTAGATTTTAAACTGAAATCAACTGGTTATAAAAGAGAAATGGCTTTTGAAGTTAGTAAAATTAGTTTTGCTTCCAGTATTTAAAAATGATAACCAATAATCCAGCATTACTTGAGACCTAAATAAGCATCCACTATTTAAATAATACAGATACAGATAACACCGCTTAATTTCCAAATGACCTGTTTTAAACTAAAATAATTCATGCAACACAAATAAATGAAAATACTTGAAGTCACAAAAATTTTTTTTTAACCCCTGAATTATTGCTATCTGTGAATTTTCATCCAATTTAAATAAAATTTTAATGCATTGCTTATAGCAATAATATAATACCAAATTAAAAAATATATAATACCAAATTAAAAAAATCGTGTTGTCTGGGATTTGAAGCAGAGTTTAATTTAATAATTTAAAGTACAAAATGAAAAAAAGGTTCACTTTCTGAATCACTTTCAATCCTCCTCAGTTTGAATCTAAATCCTGATGAAATGCAAAATTAGTTTACCTACATTCCATGCACAATTCTCCGCAAATGCAGAAAGAAAAAAATGTAAGATAAATGTACAAGAGGTAAGGCTTATTAAATGTGTTTGCTAATAGATGGAGGTGGCAGTCGGCCATGAATAGAGTGACTTTAGCTATGAAGGAAAAATGGCTGATTGATTCTGATGTCAAAAATTGTACCTCAAAAATACCTTATAAAAATTATAATTAATGAATGGATGGGTTCAGTAAATATTTTTTTGTTTTGGAACAATATTTAAAGGAAGCTGCTGTTGTATTATAAAAATCGTATTGCTAGTCAATTTTTTTATATCACAATTTTAAAATTGGAGACATTTTGAACACATGGAAAGTATATATATTTTTATAAATTAACAAAAAATTCATCTGTTAATTGTATGGATTCAGTTCAAAGTATGTTTGAAAGACAAATTTCAAAGTTTCCGATGGTGCTAAGATGGAAACTCTGTGATAATATTTTCATTCACTAAGGAACTGATTTGTGTGAAAATACTAAAACAGAAAATAACTAAGAAAGAATTAAAAAATTAAAAAAATAACACTGAAGTGTTGTCCTTTTTGGAAGTACCTGTGTACCAAATTACATGGCCATACAATGCTTAGATTTTCCGCTACAGACTGAACAGACAGATGCACAAGCATCTTCACTTATTAAGTAAGATTGTAGACTTCAAATTTCTTTAAACATCTCTATAATTTTTTTTTACAAAGAAATATTAAAGACAAATTTTCAAGATTTTAATTCAGATATTTTTAGAAATACAACCATTAGTTACATCTTTGTTTAACTGAAACTATTATGAAGAAAATATTTAGACTTTTGAATAAATTTGGTCTTTTCAGAAAAATTAATTTGGAAATGGGAAAATCTGTATTTGAAAATATTAAAATATATAATTTCACATGGAACCTTCACAGTGCTTTTTATACAAATTGAGACCGTGTGTATGTAATTTGTGTTGAATAACTTGCATATACAAAATATTAGCTAACAAATTTGATAAGAAAATGAGGTATTGATAATTTAATTTTTGTGCAATATATAAAACCCAATTTTTTAGTTCATACTTTATAACACATGTAGGGAAAATTAGCAGTTCATCCACAGGGAACGTACCCTCCTTCCCCTGCCACAAACCTCTTGGAACTTTCAAACCCACAGATTTAACAAGCCTATACTCTACATAAACACTCTATTAGTTTGGGCAAAGCTGGTAATCGAAATCGGGTTCTCAGAGTGCAGTCCCTATATCTTAACAACTGGGCTATCTAACTCTAAAAGGAGCGATTTATCAGATTTGGAAAAAGGGATGATTATCGGGTTTCGGACCAAGGATGGCAGTATTTCCTGTGCAGTTTATGAACTGCTCATGTGCTGCTGTAGTTAAAGTGTGTCATCAATCGAGAAACACCATCATTGCGAATAAGTGGCATGGAAGCTGCTGAGCAACAGCAATCAGCCTTGGACAAAGGCTGATTTGCAGAAGATTCCCTTCTCAGATGAGTAATGTTTTTGTTTCATCGAATAGACATTAGTGTATAAGGCCTGAAAGATCTGAGATCTGAGAACAAACACTCATCAATCATTGTTGGAAGAATACAAGGCAGTGAGGGCAGCGTTATGGTCTGGAGAATGTTTTCGTGGCATTCTCTGGGTCCACTCATGTCTGTGGAAGGCACTATGAACCGATTTCATTATGAATCCATTTTTGCAGACCATGTACACCCATACATTCTGATTATCTTCCCTGGGGTGAATGGGATCTACCAGCACAACAATGCAATGTGTCACACAATGAGAACACATGAGAGTAAGAGAGTGATTGGAGGAGCATGATGAAGACTTCAAAGTACTTCCCTGGCCCCTTAATTCCCCAGACTTAAACCCAATTGAGCATTCATGGGACCACCATGATTGGGTTGTTCACTCTATGGATTCTCCACCATGCACCTTCTAGTAGCTGTCAGATGCACTGCAGTCAGCATGGCTCCACATATCTGTGAACACCTTCCAGCACCTTATTGAGTCACTTCCAGTTCACCAGCTCATCTAGTTGCTGTCTGCAATGCACACGGTGATTACTCCGGATAGTAGCTGGGGGTCACAATAATATGATTTGACTGTGTATTATGACTTTCTGACTGTATTCATTGTGATCATTCTTGACTGTGTTCATTGTAAAATACCACTACAGGTTCATTAATGTACATTTGCACAAAATGACCTCAAGAGTGCCAAATCAACTACCAAAGTAGTGAATTCTTAAAACTGTTAAACAATGTTTTTTAAAATATTTAAAATATTATTATTTTGTCATGTGATCATTTAAAATGTACTATTTGTTATTTTTAATTCAGGTTGACAAATTTGAAACAGAAAAAAATGCTTTAACTAGAGATGTAGCTGACCTTACTACCCGTTTAGTTGAAGCTCGTTTATCGATAAATGACTTAGAGGAACAAAATGTAAGTGCTTTTGCTCTTTTAACTGATTATCTCGATAGACTTTATTATTTCTTATTTTAAATGTTCTTAAATTATTTATATAGAAAATGCATGCACTTAAAAATCAATGGTATACTTTGTTTCTGCAAACAATATCAAACAATTTAAAATAATTATTTATTGCAATATTTGTCTTTATTTAATGTATACTATTTTTAAATGGTGATTTTAAATTGATTTAAATGGTTTTTGGTAGTTCATCAGGTCATGGGAAATACTTAGATTAATGTGAACAAAACAAATAAAAATGCAATCTTTGCACTGAACTCAAGGTAAAAGTAAGATAAAATACTTGTCATAGATTAAGGAAGGGTTGGTATGGGTGTAGACTGGCTCAATACCTGGGTCCGGCCAGCTGCTAATATCACACCTCTCTTCATACCCAAATGCTCAGCACTGAATGCCCTGCCAATGAAATTTTCCTTTCCCAAGAACCACCAAATTTGGTGAGACTTTTTCTGTATGGAGCAGTGCAAGGCACAGCATACCCCATGAGAAAACATACACCGGAACTTTGCCAAGCAGGAGTGAGATATAGTGCGGGTCTATCATCCCCTCTTGGCATGCTTATCCTAACGCCTAACTACCTCTCCCTATGACAACCTTAAACATCTGCTAGAGTGATCACGGTCATTCTCGGAGCTAAAAGGATGTACTTTTAAAGGAATTTGCATGATGAAAGTGCTGTACAGAAAAGTGAGGATTACAGGGACCGCTGGTATATTTTGGAATGGTTAAAGGAGATAATTAGTGTTTGCTGATAATTATGGGTAATTTAGAATATTGGGATGCTATAAAGGGATGGTAAATTAATGTTACTATGAGATAAATCTCTGAAATAAAGGATAATGATGAATTAATTTGTAATTTTGAAGGGAAGAGAGGAAATTTTGAACTTTATTCTGGAAATATTGTAACGCTGAAAACTAATATAACAATTGTATAATGGTTAAATTGTGGTTTGTGTGAATTTTTCTTACAAAATTAGAATAATATCAAATAAAAATTCACTCCTTAATTTTAAAGTATTCTAAAGCTTTCACTTCATGGTTTAATTTACATATATTTTTATTTTAAAGATTGCATTTTTTTCTTTAAAGGTTCAATATCGCAATGATTGTAGCATAGCAATTCAGCTGCTCCAGTGCAAGCCCTCAAATTTTATTTCTCAAAAGTTAAGTTCTGTAAGTAATTTCATTTTTCTCATCTAATATTGTTGTGAATTTTTAAGCATCAAATTTCAATATATATATTTGTATAATGGTTGACAAACGTGTAGTTCATCTTTCTGTGAAAATATTTTTACTTTTTCATATTATAAATATAGTAAAACCTGTCTATAATGATATTCTAAAGACCCTGAGAAAATATTGTTATAGATAGTTTATCATTTAAAGAAGGTTGAACCTGATGCATATTTTAATTTGTTATTTAATACTAGAGTGAATTTCTCGGCATTGATCAGGTCCTAAATGGAGAACAAATGCTCATATTAAGGTACAATTAAATATTTAGAAAGTTTGTATAAGAAACTCTATATTTAGATAGAATTTATTGTAATTTTTGGATTAGAATTAGCATTATTTAAAACTTGTACCCGCACAAAGCCTCTGGACTCTAGATATCTGTGAAATTTTTGACAGTAAGACTCTGAAAATAACAATTTATTTGGCTCTAAGTTTTGCATTTATTTTTTGGCTGAGACTATTTTCAATACTTTCTGCAGCCTGTTGAAATCTATCAACTTTAGTTCTTGATGCTTTTCTTTTAATAGCTTCATTAACAGTTTCATTGGCACTCAATGCCCTTCTACCAGGAATCCAGGAAATACTTTAATATAAGTTTTATCCTCCCACGCCTCTTCGCAAAATGACAGGAGTTAAAATGACTATTTTGTAAGTATAGTATGGCCACAGCCCAATAGATTTTCATATATTTTTTAACTTATTTGTTAAGCTCTAATAATATATGGCTAAAATGTTTCAGATTTTGAACAAATTTCATATATTAAAGTGGAAATTACAATACCGTTTTCAAGCTAAACATCTTCTGAAATACACAATCTGATTGGGTGAAGCTTTTGCAAGCAATGATAGTAAATCTAGAAAATGCTTTAATATAAATTTATACTCCCCCATCTCCTTGTGAATGAGTGGTTTAAAATGTCTGTTTTATGGTCTTTAACAGCCACTTATAATTCAGAAATGACTGCATCTATTTACATCCTTGTATGACGGGTTTGTTAAGCTTAATAAGGAGCACATTTATGGCTACAATATTTCAGATTTTATATCTCATTAATTTTATTTCAGTAGTATCTTGGGCAAAGCCAAGTATTCTGGTAGTATAAAGATGAAATATTTAAAGTAAGAGAACATCATCTTTATTGATGTTTAAAAGAAGGTAAAGTCCATATCTCAATTCTGTAATCATGTAATGATGTTTGAAAGTCAACAAAACTCCAAATTTTGATACTGTTATTATCATGTAAATGCCATTTGATCAAAAATTCCTAGAACCACAAATAATAGTCAAAATTAATATCATGTTTTCACTTTGGGCCTCTTTTAAAGTACTTTCTTTACTAAACAATATACTTGTCCCAGTATTTTCTCCATTGCTGGCAATAATTTTAAATAATGTTTCAGTATGTTGTTCAGGGTTTGTGTTGCTTTGGTTTGTGCAAATTTCCTCCCTTTTAGTTGGATTTTCATCTTGGGAAACAAGAAGTCTCGCAATGTCAGATCTGCATCATAGGCCTTCTTTTGGGGTGGGGTGGGGATGATAAATGGTTCATTTTGTTTTTCAGTTTTTCTTAACAGATTTGTGTGTAGGGATGGTGATCTCAAGATGCCATCTTGAGATCCCGGCTATAAACTCGATCCAATGAAGTTTTTATTCTTATAAACAATATCTACATTTCCTAAATTCTGAAGATGACAGATACATTTTATTATAAGTTGTACTTTATATAAAACTAAGTGAATTTAAAGATTAGAGTTTTATTATTTTTATTTTTTTTCACCCTTTTTACATGATAGAGCATTATTGAGCGAATATTTTGCATATGTTATTTTCAATAAAAATATTTTAGGGTATTAATTATTATTCATGGGATCAAACACCTTTCACTGTGTACAATTTTGAGCATAATATATTAAAAAAGTAAAAATAGATGTAATTTTAAAATGTTTTTATGAGTTTATGAAAGATAAAAGTCCATAAATTGTGTAAAGATCCTGCATTAATTATGCTATCTGATTATAGTTTGAAAACTGCTGCATTAGAAGCACAAACTACTCAACTCAAGTGAATCAATTTAAAATTATTAAAATATTAATAGATATATTACATGATTTTCTGGCAATGATATTGTATTTTATATTATAGCATAGAATCCCAATAACACTCACGCCCAAATATATTCTCCTCTGTATTTCATAAAAATTTCGTTTGTAAACCCTCTTTTCTTAATTTTGAAGTTGCCATGTAATTCTATCTGTTTTCTTTATTATCAGACTTGAGGTCGCCACTTCTATTTCGAGAAACACTCGATCAGTGGCATAGCAAGGGGATTATGGGTCATAACTCCACATTGGCTGAATAATTATACATGCAATGGGAAATGCTTATGCTTTGGTTGGAAATTTATGCCTTGCCTTGTCTTGCTTGTCTATCAGGTAAAAAGCCCTTTCCCTACAAAGTGTAAAATTGAAATAATTATGGATTAAGTAATCATCAGACTTTTCAATTTTCAGTTATTTTTTGTTTTTAAAAATACATATATATTCTTGTATATAACTAAGATTTTTTTTTAGTTCCCTTCTGATCTTCAGGATAAAGTAAAACTTCACTTCAATCATCGACCTCAACGGGATCTGAACAACAGTCGTAGCAGTCCAGAATTACGTACTATTAGAGTTCCTATACCAACATTCCCCCCTACCGCAATGGTCTACTCTGTAAATAATGTTCCCCGTGCCTTAGACTCTGACTCAGACTCTCCAAATCTTCCAGACTATGTTTCTGCTGCAATCATGGCCAAAGTTTTAGAAGAACGAAGCAAAGAGCGAATTGATAAACAAGAACATTGCCGAGTTTGTTGGTACCGGAGACATTCTGTGGACAATAAAGATAAAGGGACTCAAACTTCATGGCCTCCCATGGTTTTAGATATACAAAATAGTAACCATATTGCACAAGTGCATTTACGTGATAGAAGTGAATCTACGTCTAGTATTGACTCATACTGTTCTAGAATTCGGAATGGGTCTGCGACAAGCACAGAAACTGCTATATAGTTAGAGCTTCCAACTTGTATAGAATTTTATTTAAAAATTACTTGTGAACTGGAATTAATTTCCTAAAAAATTGTGTGTTTAGCCTGAGATGTTGCCAAAGAGTGTGTCTTGAATGTTTGTTCTGTATTTTCAAAGCTTATTGGAGTTAGGAGAAGTACATTTTAAATGTGAATATATTTAAACACTATTTACTAAAGTACATTGTTCTGAATCAGTGGTTCTCAACCTTTTGAGGCTTGTTAGCATCTTTCAATAGAAGTGAAAATCCTCTTTGTTTGCATTTTTTAAAACAATATTTTCTTTTTGCTTTATGCTTCAGTATCTGTAATTTATACCTATGTTGTAAAAAATATTAAGCACTTTGTTAAAAAAAGTTTGAAATACAGTACAGCCTACATATAATAAAGTCATTAGAGACTGGGAAAATTAATTGCTATATCCAATATTCATAATACCCAATAGGCATTTAAAATGCTGGATAAGTAGTAAAATGACTTGCATGGTTATTAATTAAAGCAATAAAGGCCAAAATTTATTTCCAAAGGGAAAAAATCCCTTCATTTAAACTGTAAAATTTATGACACATGTTACATGTGTCATAAATTTACATTAAGTTCTACTGTGAATCATGCTTATGCATTATTTGTTTATCATGTTACAAAAGTTTTTGAAAAATATAATATAATGTTTCAGCAGGTGGAACCTCGTGTGCATATACTCAAATCCGATATTGAATGTCTTTTTATTGAACTCTTAATTAAATTTGTAGAGGTAATTGTTATTAAGCAAGCAAAATCAACATTTTATGTTAAATATAATGAAATAGAAAACCAGAAAGAAAACTAAGAGTTATCGATTGGTTTTGAAACTAGACTGGTTAAAACAGTTAGCACTGAGGAGCAGAAAGAATTTTTTTCTAAAGTTAGAAATTATTTTATTACTGGCTGTGACTATATAGTTTCTAAATTTCCATGGAATCTGGAAATTTTCAATCATGTCCAAGTTGCTGATATTTCTAGAAGAGAGCAGTTTCATTTTTCATCAATTCAATATTTAGTAGATATGTTCCCATGTCTCCTTGTAAGATGTGAGAATGAAACATTTTCTGAAGCTGTTGATGTTGTAGAAAGTGAATTTCTAAATTTTCAAATTGCAACTTTACCAGATAACGTTTTAAATAGTAAAAGTATTAGTGAACAATGGCATTTATTATCAAAAGAAAAGAACTCTGATGGCAAATTTCTTTGTAGCAAACTTTCTAAAGCCATGTTAGGCATTTTAACTTTGCCTCATAGCAATGCCTCTTAAAGAGTTTTTAGTTTAGTAAGGAGAAATAAAACTGATGTAAGAGTCTCTTTGAGCATTTCAACACTAAATCACTTTTGATTGCAAAATCCTGTATGTCTGGACCTTGTTTCCAGCAAAAATATTCTTCTGGGTTTTTAAAAAAGGCAAAGTCAGCCACATATGTTGGTTTAAATAAAGGTAGGATTTATTAAAGTTGTTGTAATGTGCGAAAATTGTGTCCTTACCTTTCTTTTTAATAGAAAGCAAAAATCCATGATGTGCATTATAGTTTTCTAATTGTTTTATATTGATGCATTTTACTAAAAAATTAATATTTTTATTTAAATTTAAAATGTTTAATTTAAAAATTAACAACATAAAAATGTTTGCTGTGAATTATAATAATTTAATTGGTTTTTCAATAGAATTTTGATGTAGGGGAAAAAAATCCCTACAGCCTGATTATCAAGAATTTACATAGCTGAAATATACTGTGCGTACATCATCGCATGCATCGTGTTACGCTTATTGGCTCTGAGAGGTTGGCAGTTCTGCATGTACATCATAATTGCATTTAAAAATTCTCTAATTGCATTTAAAATATATTGCAGTCGGTGATTTTCAAAATATTTGAAATTTTTCAGGATAAGGTTATTAAAACAATAAAGGCTTGATTTTTTTCAAAGTGAAAAAATTCTTTTAAACTGTAGAATTTATAACACATATGCCTTATAAGCTCTCTAATTGCATTTAGAAAATATCACAGTCTGTGTGATCTTTAAAATATTTTGAAAATTTTCATCATCAAATTATTAATTAAAACCATAAAGGATGCATTTCTTTTTCAAAGTGAAAAAATCCTGTACTTTATTTTGAACTGTGGAATTTATAACACATGTGCATTATAAGCTCTCTAATTGCATTTAAAAAGTATCACAGTCAGTATTATAATTTTCAAAATATTTTGGAAACTTTCAGCATCAGGTTTTGAAGTTGTTAAACATCTGTTTTCTCTTCATTTCCAACTTCTAATTCTTAATAATTGTGTTTCTTATCTAATTCAGCTGCAGTAATGTCCATATCAGTGTTTTGTCTTGTTTTCATTTGTTCACAGCTAAGAATGCAGTTATAAAAATTATGTCATGAAAAAGTTTTCTTTTTACCCACCCAAGCAACAATACTCAAACCTGATTATAATGGCCTCATATCCTTGTCTAGAAACAAAAAGGCTATATATTGGATTCTGTTACTCTTTCCAAGACTGAAAACATAAGATAACCTCTGTTAGGGCATTTAACCCTCCAGACGAGTAATTTTTTTAAAATTTATGTGGGATTTTTTTCAGCATATTTTTTATTATCTATATCTTTAGAAGTAGAATAATAAAAAAAGTTATTGAAAGATTTTTAACACCCAGTGTAAAAAAAAAAAAATGCAATTCATATTGCATGCCAACATCTAAAAAGGAAAATTTCCAATATTTAAAAAAAAAGTTTTAGAGATATGAATATTTTCTTTATAAAATTTAAAGTATACTTTGAATAACTTTTTGGTATGATAAAATTTTAGAACTATGCTGCAGACAGTCCCATTTTAGTTTTAATACCGAATTGTCTCTTTTCTCTTGTACATTCTGTTTTCATTACTTTTGGAACAGCAGATGACACAGTGAAAAGTGTGGTTCCCAGTAGCCATGCAGAAATTAAGGGATATGTTCAAGATTTAGACATACGAGTTACTTATGGATATTGCAGGATATTCGGTTGGAGTATTTATTGATCACAATATCTGATCTGTTTAACATGATCATATTATTGCAGATCCAAGGAAACAGATAAAATAATGATAGTCGATACATTGCTATTTTCAAGCTAATTATAAGTGGGTTCCATAGTATATATTTCAGAACTTCTGTATATTGCATTTCCTCTCCTCTTCCCAAACCATTTGGAAACCACTAATTGAGAACTACTGATTTAGATTTCTAGAATATCATTTCTAGAATTGTGCATGGCATTATTAGTTGGTTTAAGTGACATATTTGTTATAAAAGTACATGCTTGGAATCTATTAATATTTTCTGTGTATATTTTACAATTTTGAATCTAAATACAAAGTGACAAAATAATTACAAAGTTTATGTAAAAATTTTAATTTCTTAATTTAACTTAAGTATTCGTGATCATATAAGTTAAACTTATGTTATCTACTGTATTGCCATACTAGAGATAATTTTAACTATGCTTGTGCAGGTTGCGAGTTTCAGTTAAGTTTTCCTTTGTTTAAATTTAAATATGACAAGAAATTGAAATTCGAAGTATATTGCCCTTATTTTTAGTACTTTTTATGATATAATGGGATAATTTAGTTATTGCTCAAATTATATTTAACAACAATAATTGAAAATAATAAAAGTATGTGCTACAAAACTTTTTCATCTATGGTTTGCACAACATGTGATTGTAAGCTGCAAATTTAGCTTTCTTGTATTTGATACTAGGTCTAATGGGCCTGCCAGAGAACTTGAAACCTGAGCTGTTGCTCTAAAAAAATATAGAAAGTGAGAGTCTTCAGCCGAAAAGTACACAGTTGGTACCCCTAAAATTCATGCATTTTGCTGCATTGTAGAAATGGCATTAGTAAGCAAAGCATTGTATTCAGTAAATGCATCTGTGATTTTACCTTTAACAACCTCATATTTATGTCATACTTGCAGAGCTCACCTGGTAGGGCTGGACTGACCTTGTCCGCCTCCACAGAGATTCATAAAATTGTGGTATATAGCACATTATCTTGCCACCATTACAGGTATCTACTATTCTATGCTAAAGAGCACTAAAAAGCATGAAACTGGTCTATAGATGCTGTTGTCAGCAATGGGAGCATGATTTCATATTTAGGTGCTGTGTGTTAACTAAATCTGCAAGTGTAATGAACTTTGATTTTGTTTTTATACTTTAAAAATATTTCTGGGAGATTTAGGGAAAAAAACAAAAAAACAGTAATTTGGTGCAATTAAAAATATTTGACTATTTAAGATATTTTCCATTTTAGTGGTAAAAAACATGTTCACACATTTTGTCCATATTGTATGTTTTGGCTATAGAATGAGTACTTGCAATTTTTTTTAATAAAATCTACTTTCTTAGCCAAAATATGCAAGGATATAGCTAGGTTTGCATTGCAGCAGTTGCTTGCAAAGCTGAGAGGTGGTAGTAAAAATCAAATAAGTTTGACTTGCAAATAACTTGCACATGTAAAGGCTCTTCTTACTGACTACTATATTATTGCTTTATGCACAACCGCTGTGATATAAACCCAACATATATTCTAAATGTTTTAGAAGAGAAACAAAATATGTCTGAAAAAGTGAGTGTTATAGTCTGAAATATCTCGATTCGTGATAAAACGACCTATCCTGTTTGAAATTTCCTGAAAGTAGTGATTGATAACCTCCTGTAGTTCATTTGTTGCAGTATTAATATGAAGATTTAATTTTTCATCTCATAATGAACTCTTACATCTGTATTATATGCATTAAATAAAGTAGCATTCATAAAATATGAAATCTTTTCAAATGTTCAATATTTTTTGTTCTAAATATCCTAAAAAAAATACTGCAGTCTGTTTCTGTGAAATAAGTTATAATGCAATTGTGGAATTTATTGAAAAATTCCCTATTTTGCTTCGGGTTTTAGGATAAAAAATTGTAATATTTATTTAATTTGTTGTATTTGTTAGGTAAAATATTAATTTTTAATAAATATTTTGCATGAGTAGTATAGTAGAGTAACTTGCATTCTGTTATTTGAAAAATTTTACATCTTTACACAAATTTAGGAAATGTTTAATGTAAATGGATTTTTAAAGTATGAACTGAATTAATGTGTACTTAAGTGCCTAACTTAAATTTTTATTGCAATGCAATGCTGTGTATGATATAGTTTTATTTAAGTTTGGCTGTGTTAAACAATGTTGAATTTATGTTATACCTCATTCAGCTAGTTGAAATGTTTTTTTTTTTTTGTTATAGTTAAAAATACAATTGATTTTGCAATTGCTTGAACAACATTTGAACTGCTGTAACAAACAGCAGTATTTTTGCATAAATATTATTTGGTTTGCCAGATGTTTGTAAAGTTTAAAGGCTTTCAAATTAGAGAATTTTAAAAACGTATAAGAAAAATTAATAGTCCAATCAATAAGATTTAACTTGCGTTGTTTCTGTGTATTAAGATAGTGTTTTAATGTATCTGAAAATAATTTGAATAAATTTGAAAATGTGAAAGGTGTCTGTATATAGTTTGAGCATCTATGGTGTTATAGGCATTTAGTATGTTTTATTTTATCACACTAGGGGGCTCTGCCCCTGCTCGCACAACCCCCTTCGGAAGGCTTCGCCTCCTACTTGCTATGCTCACTTCATATCTATCTTTCCTAAAAATTCTACTTTCGAAAATCTTTTTTCTATCCCTGCGTATTTTCCGCAGAAGGGAAAAGCAGGTATTTTTCTTAACTCAGGGAATCCCAAAACTGAATTCCTTGATTATGAGCTCGTTTCGTGAGCTATTTCACGCCAAACTAAAGTTTAAATCGATGAACGGTTTATTTCATCATGTTACCCTATTATTTCTCTATAAATGTACCAAATTTCATATTTTTGTATGCTATAGTTTTTACTGTACGAGACAGAGAAATCGCTAGATGTGCCGATACGAAATAAAGTTTACCTCAGAAGTGCATAAAAAGTAAAATATCTCAAAAACTACATAGAAATTAAAAAAAGGGGCTCCATCCTTCAAAAATTCACCCATGTAAGTACCTACCTGCAATAATCCGTGGTCTTGCTATTGTTAGTCTATCCAGGACGTGAACGTTCTGTTCAAATATTTTGTCTTTGGCATTAAATATTTCTTAAACTACAATATATATCAAAAAACTGTTTATTTCAGCATATTCCCCAAAGCTTTTTCTACAAGTGTACCAAAGTTCATATTTTTATATGCAATAGTTTTTGAAGTACGAAGCAAAAAATCTCGAGAAACGAGAAATTTGTCAAACAGCGGCGGCAGCTACTTTTTTTTAATATAGAGAGAAATAAGCAGACTTGGAAATAATGCTGTTAAAAAGTTACTTTTTACATCAATTTTTAATTTCTTTTATTATCTTTTAATTTAATTTGTTCCTTTTTCTTGAAAAGTGATAAAATTCAGTTAAATTGAAAAGTTATTTTTGATGTATTTTTCTCGCCATTTTCTTTTGGATCTCTGGACATCATTACCTGGCCTAAAAGTTAGGCACTTTCGGCATCAGAAGTACTGCTCATGTTGCTAGGACAAACCTAAAGACTGCTTCCACAACCCATCATTAGTATGTTTCTGAAGCTGCCTATTGCTTTTCATAAAATTCGTAAGAATTGTTTCTTGTGTGATCATTTCTGCCATATTCAAAAGTGTTTTACTGTTTTAGTTTTCTGTGTTAACTTGTTTGTAAAATATTATCTCAAACATTATTGCACTCTAAAGCTTCAATTTGAAATGCAAAAGTAACATTTTAATTTAGTTACTTTTCTGAATAATTTAATCAGTTACTTTTTCTGTGCCATATTTTAAAAAACTTAATTAGTTACTTTTTGAAGTAACTTTTAATTTAATTTAGTTAATATTGGTAGTAACTTCCCAAGTCTGCAAATAAGTAAAATTTAAGCAGATTATCTGATCCAATTTGGCTTTTTTTTGTGAAAACCTAATTGTTTTCAACAGAATATTGGTGATGGAAATTGATGTGTGTTATAGTTATCATTACTTTAGGTAAACATTTCGCCAAATAAATTAGTTTGCAATTTCATTCCTGAAATCACTTGTTGAAGAAAGCACAACACTATATTATTTTAAAGCATTTCCAGCTGTGGATTAATTCCATAAATTTACCCATGTCCAAACTTTCAGTGTGTTATTTCAAGCCAGCAAAAATTCACAACACTGTTTGTGAATACCTTATTATAACAGTTTATTTTTTAGCACTAGATGCCAGTGTTGATTTGATATTTGCTATAATACACACAGCTCAAACTGCTGCTAAAGTAATACAACTAAAATAACTTTTTTAAGAGCAGCAATTAAATTCTTAGTTATTTTTGTGATGCTATAATGCCTGTATGCAGTTTTGTATAACATAAAATAATTCTACCTTTTTATTGTCCCCAGAAAGTTTTAGGGGGTAGTAAAAAGGCCTCCTATTATAGCATCCTTTATTTTTTCTTTCCTTATATACATAGTATTGATGTATAAGGAAAGTATTGTGATGGGGTCAAAAAATACTAATTAAAGTTTTCGACGGGAGAGCATGATTCAAGCATTCCTGAACACGAATCAATTATTTTTGAGATGATGTGTGTGTGTCAGTGAGTCTGTGGAGACTATATCTCATGAACGAATGGAGCGATTTGAACAAGATTGGATAAAAGTTACAATTTGTGAATACTGGAAGCCTATTGTTTTTAAACTCAATCAAATGTTCAGAACACCCTAAATTTTTGAGTGAAATGTTGAAGTCATCAAAAAATCAAAACCTTTAATAAAGTTACATAAATAGTTATTTTTTTATGTAATTTTTCATTAGAAAACGATTGACATAAACTTTAGAAAGCTAGCATGAACCTTTCTCGAGATATTGCACATTTTTCAAATAAATGTATAAAAAAATTACGTAGAATAAAAAAAAATATTAACTTGTGAAATATGTTCACTTTTCATATGTAATATTATGCAATAAATTTTTGATATTTTTCTCGTGCATCTACCTTGTTCCATTTATGAGAAAAGACACTTTGGGTACTACTTTTGTATTTGGATGCCAATAGTCATTTATCTGCTGTAAGAATAACTTATTTCTCCGTGCATAACACGTGGTGAGATTTTGGCGGAATGTCACCAACTTGGTGACTTTTTTAAATGTTGGCAAATTAATAAAAATGTCACCAAATTGATAAAAATGATGCTAAATCAGTGAAAATGATGACTAATTGATGAAAGTTCAATATCTTGGAAATAACATGAGAGTAAACTATAAGAATAACCCATTTCTTTGTCTGTCAATCTTTAATTCTTGGCAAGAAATTTAGCGGGTCATCACCAACTTGGTGACTATTTTAAATGTTGCCAAAGTGACAAAAATGTAGCCAAATTGATAAAATTGACATCAAATCGGAAGTAATGTTTCACAAATTTTGATTTCCATCATATGACAGGCATACTTTCTAGTATATGTTCTTCTCTCCATTTGTCTGTAACGCTTGGTGATACATTTGGCGAATAATTTAGCGAAGTATCGCCAACTTAGCAATATTTCACCCCAGATTGACAAAAATATCATCAAAATTGCAAAAATAATGCTAATTAATGAAAATGATGCCTAATTGATGAATTAATTAAAATATTTTAATATATGGACTATATCGCTTATTGAGGATGCTATCAATATTGATAATTGTTTAGAGATGCATGAAATATAAGTTAATCTGGTACTTTGAAATAGTTTTACATGTTGTCATGCGAATCACCAAATGTACAATTCAACGATAAAAATACAATACCATGTATCTTATACATTATTTGATTGCAAGAGTAGTAAATTCATTGCGTTATATAAGGAAAGTCCTGTGTTGCCCACATCAGATTTTTATATTTTGGCATGTTGTATACTGGTTGTTTCATGAGGAGTATTCAAAAGGAATATAAAATTAACAGTTGGTCTTAGAAGTAAAGGGAAACATGAAAAATAATCAGCAAACAAAAAATATTTTAACTTTGATAGTTGCATCATCCAGAACTGATAATTTTCTAAAAATGCAAAATTTAATTTTTTTATACAGAGCCCTAATTAAAAAAATGTTAATTGATAAAATTTGCATTGAAATTAGCTTTGTACTTTTTGGATCAAAAGTTCTATGAGATATTCATATTATTGTTATTCGGTGCTTCATGTTCAATTGCAAGGATCTGCAACAAATTACTTAAAATTAAATTGTAGCAAATTTCAATTGGTGGTTTTCCTGTTTTAAATAAATTTGTAGATTCTCCATATTTGCTTTCAGAAGTTAACTATTCAAACTTTCACTTCAGGTAAAATATAATAAGTTAAGAATTTCATTTATCTTACTGAATGTTTCAATAAAAGGTACCAAAAGTACGGGGCAAATTTCTTTCACTCTAATTAAATATGGCATCAATTTTATTAATTACATTTTTTTGATTGGGAGACCACTCAAAACAATTAAAATTTCTCCTATTTAGGAAATCATCAGTTCTAGTGGGTGCAACGATCACAGCTACGTTCTCAAATTGCTGATTATTTTTTATATTTCATAAAATCAGCAGTTCATAAAAGTAAAATATTTCTTTCAGATACTGTTTGTGAAAAATTCAGTATAATTTTTTTTCCACTAGCAAAATATTTTAATTAATACAGTCAACTTGCATTAATATAAATCCCTTGGGGAATAGTAATTAGTTTGATTTATTGAAATCCATATTAAGCATTTCATTGTGACAATAGCATTTTGTCAAAGTAAAATTTGCTTTAATGCTATAATTTGCTTAATCGGCATTCACTTTAAGGCTAGTCAACTGTATTAAAATAAAAAATAAATATTAGATAGGGAAAAACAAAATTCAAAGTTTAAAAAATAAAATTCGATTTTGTTAATTTTCTTGATTGTACTTTGTATTGACAGACTATAAGTAGACCATGTAAAATGAGACAAAAAATATCTCTGATTAGCATTAAAGATATATTTTACACCCACCCATCATGAATGTTAGTATGAAACTGAATACTTTGTTAAATTAAATTGTTTGACTCTGATCAGAGCCATTGGCATATACCTTTGAAACTATAAAAGATAGATATAAATAGTGACAAAAAGTTGTAGGCAGAAATTTAGTTTCTAAATATATAGTTATTTTGGGGGAAAAAAAAATTATAGTTTTTAAGTAATCATCTTGTTAAGTTTAAAATTGAAAATTTTCAGATTTTCAAGTTTGTAATATTTATATCTTAAAAACTAAAAGTTCTAACTATACATAATAAGTAAGAATATCAAAAAACTCTTTGTAAACCTTACACGTACGTATATAATTGAATTTTAGATCAAGTTCTTAGTTTTCAAAGTTTAGTGGTTATAATTTCGATATTTTAGTATTCTTGAATATAAAATCTTGTCAACTATATTGTGTAAGTTTAATTTATCTATTGTAAAGTAACTTTGTAAAATAATTGAATATTTTGAGGCAAAGTATATGGTCGGAGTTTCCAGATGAATTCGAAGTGAAAACTAAAGATGCTAGCTATACGCAGTTAGCAAGTAACTTGTAGTATTTTGAAAGCCTGTAAACGAAACAAATGAGTCTGAAAAAATTGAACAAACTTATTGAACTTTACTGGAGTTTTATTTTACAAAATGTTATTCAACCAAAGCCATTTTGGCTTCATCGGACTGGAGTCGCCACAATTTTTTTTTTTTGCAATCTCTGGCTAGTAGATTTTTGTGAAACAATGTGTAAATATAAAAAGAAAAAAAAAAATGACGATAAAATATAATTCTATAAGCAATTTTTCTTGTAAACTTTAGAATACTAATAAGCAATCTTTGGAATTTATATAAAAAAAAAAATTATAGAGTGAAATAAAAATTTGGCAATTAAGTTGGAAAAAACTAAAAACTCCAAAGTGACTGTTGTATATAAGTTAAATATAATATTTATTTTCATTTAATGCACAGATATAGCTATCACTTGAACATAAAATAAATTGCTTCGAGTATATTATCTAGCTCCATATTGTTAAAAGGTATTCAAAATACCAGTTTTACTGAAAGAAAAAGTAGTAATCCTGTTATAACATGTACTGAATGTCAAAATGTATTTACATGTTAGTGCTTTAGAATTACAAGACCAAATATTTCAAACTTGTGCATTTATTAATTGAAACTTGCTTCATAGAAATCATGAGTTTTTAAATTGCTTAACAGCAGTACCTGGTCATGTTTCATGTGCTAAATATGTATTTAATTTATTTACAATCAAAGGATAGAATGAAGAATAGTATTTATGATTTGTAATTATCTACTTTGTATAAGTGTGATCTAGTTATGTATATAGTAATCTATGTTTTGTGCTTGATATATTTTTAAAAAATTGTCTTGTTAATGTTTTAGGAATTCTAGAAAATTTTAACTCTCAAAAAATTAAAATTTTATATAACTTTTTTTATTATTTAAATTAGTTGTATTTTTTATTTGCTGTACTTTGGCACAAAGAAACTTGTTTTAACTTGCATAGGGTGTTTGGAAAAACAACTACAGTGAAATCTATGTAAACCAGAATCTTCTAAATATAGAATCTTTTAACGACCTTGAAAATTAGCTTAGGAATTTATACATTTGGATTTTGTATAAGAATGTCACTGTTTAACGTGAAAATGAAGGGACATTTTAGATCAAAGAACACCAAATTATCATTTAAGATGAAATCTTATGACTACAGAAATGCTTTACAAACAACAATAAATTGATTTTGGTATTGCACAAGCTTGAATGAAAGTCATTTTTGTTCAAAATAGTGCAGAGACATTTATGGTATATTTTTGAAAGTCATTTGATTAAAGAATAAACAAGAAAGATCAATCATGCTTAAAGCATTAATTATGGAACACTTTCCAACTTCAATGCAATTTTATTTAAACAAGTCTAAAATGCAATACATTCCTCGGTAATATTTTAAAACTTATCACAATACGTACTACATTAATTTATTATATTTGAAAACTTAAACCTTCATAAAAAAAAAATGAACTTCATTCAAATGACGGCATTGAAATATAAATTGCCTGGTTTAAACATCTCTAAAATGCGATACATTCCTCGGTAATATTTTTAAAACTATCATAATACTACGATAATTTATTATATTTGAAAACTTAAAATTTCATAAAAAATGAACTTCATTCAAATGACGTCAATTAAATATAAATTGCCTGACTCCTCGGTAATGTTTTTAACATCATAATACTACATTAATTTATTATATTTGAAAACTTCATCGAAAACAGCTGAAATTCATTCAAATGACGTCATATAAAAAATAACACGCCTGCATCTATAAAAACAGCATTTCATTCATAACATTTTCCCATTCATCACAATACTATAATAATTTATTTTATTTAAAAATTAAGACCATGGAGCTACAAGTAATTAAACTCTATGCTTAAAACTTCATCGAAAAAAATCGTCCTTCTCTTTGTAAAATCAATGAATATTTCATTCATATCAGCTATGCAGATTCCATGGGCTAAATAATTTTGTGTTAAAAAAATACAGCAATTCTAATACAACTCATTCTACATATTTTTCTGTTTACATTTTACATAAGTGAAAAATAGGCTTCGTTGTAGAAAAAATCAAATTTGGATGATCATTTAAACTCAAATATATTGTAATTGCGTTGTTTCAGTATGTAGATGCACAGAATTTAAGCAAAAATAAAGTGGTTTTAGGACGGATACAACACTCATATGAATTAAAAAGAACTTAAAAAATAACGATTTTGAGACAAGATGGATGCCATATATCATTTTGAAGTGGGTCATGTGATCTTTTCATATCATGGTCACGTGATCGCTTCATATGAGGTGTAATTATTATTTTAATTTTTATTTTAAAAACTGCTGAATTTTTTTTTATATATTTTATGGAACAATTTGAATATTACCTAAAATTTTCGAAGCAATTTGTGAATTTTAAATCCACTTACAAAATGTTTGAAAAATTAGGTCCCATAGGGCTCAATGTATTTCATTTTTTCAACCCGGGTTCAATCCAAAACTAATTGGGTGATATTATTCATTTATATTCCCATAGGTCCTACGGACCGTCTGAACAACATACTAAAATTTCATTTTGATTAAGTCATTTTTACGGCAGTTATCTTTCTAACGGACGGACAGACAGACAGACAGAATGAACAAAGTCATAATGTACAAAAATTTTTCCTCAGTGTTTCCCAACCTAAAGTATGCGTATCCCTGGGGGTACATGAAAGAATAGTTGGGAAATATATCAGCAATGATGGATTTGAGCAAATTGATGCTTCTTTAAACTTGAAAATTTGTTTTGATACTTGAAACTAAAAATAAATTTAAAACTAAATCTATATTTTAAATATAAAACCAAATATAAATGTAGTCTTTTGTCCCATATTCTGGTTTCAAGTATATCTCCTTTTGTGAAATTTTGCCAAATATAGAAAACTTAAGTGTCCCATTAACACTTCTTAAGTAGGCTTGCTACTTCATCAATAGTTGATTACTTATCATACCTGATGAAGAATATCTGCTTATATTACTCTTAAGAAATCAACTGAGTATAGTTTTCAATATTTTCTGGTGCCATTGCATTTTTAATGCATTTTCCTTCTTAGACATTACCGTTAATTTTTTGTATATTTATATATACCTTATTAAAATTTTTGAAAGCTTTATATTTTTTGCATCTATTCTAAAAAATGAATGAAAAAAGGTTGGGAACAAACAGCTGGTTTAGAGAATTATAATGTAGTTTAACATGTACTTAAATGCAAGAAAGAATTGTTCTCACTTTTAAAATTTTCAATTTTAAAGAAAATTTTTATTTTAAAACAGCATTTTAAAAAATTTCATAGCTTTTATTTTTATTATGCAGCCTTTAATAAGATAATTGTTTCACCATAAATGGAGAATACTGGTTATTGAGAGATTTAAATGATTAATTATAATACAGAGATTCTCATCTATAAAACAAATTTATGTAAACCTCGATAAGTGAAATTAAATAACGATTCTACATTATTTTTTAACAAAATCAGTTTAAGATAGAATATTTGTTTACATACAATTCGGACAGAGAGATTTCACTGCAACAGGATAAATTTTGTCAAATACTGTGTGAACGATATCATATAATCATTTGAAAATTTCCACCTATATCAGCAATGTTATTCATGTGGAATTAAAACACAGATTGTGAGTTTAAGTTTGTTCAGACATTGATAGACTGGTTTTCATAGTATGTATCGCAAAATGATGCACAGATTCTCTTAGGCAGACCACTTGTGTAGCAATATGACATTTGTTTCTTGCCTAAAAATATCTCCCTTTAAGCAAGAAATTGTAGAAATCTATTGTATCTATAAAATTTTATTGTGACAGTCATCTGTTGAGGCTATATAATTTTAAAGCGCAAAAATTTAATTTTCTTTTATATATTTTACAGATCTCTCTCTCTCTATATAAAAAAAAGCCAATTTACAAACTATTCACAAATTGCAGTAACTTGCAAGAAAAGGTTGGCTTTAATTAGTAATAGCTTGTTAATTCAAATCTTTAGTCAAAATTTTTGTATCACATAAGGATTTTTTGGAAATTGTTGCATTTATCAGTTAATATTAATTTACATTTTTTTCATAGAGTATGTGTGTCAGTGTGGTATCAGTTTAATCTGGGAAAATTTTACTCATCTTTCTCCAAAAGTATTTGATACTGAACTTCTCCACTCAAACCCAAAACATATTTTTTAATATTGAGCTGGACCTTGTGTCATTTGCCTAGACACAAGCAAAATTTACAATATATTCCATGAATAAAATGAGTTAGTGCAAGCTGAAATTGAAACATTCCCTTATTTTGACAATAAAGTCAGGGAATATTTCAATGTATAAAAATTATCTGATAATTCCATGTAGGGTGGTGAAAACCTTGACAGGGTGTTATCTGACTACATAAATTCTGGTACCTGAATTCTGAAACAGCATGTGTAAAGCTTTTTTTTTTATATTCTTTTCTTTAATGCAATTTATATTTTAATGTATTGCTACATCCTAAAAATATACAAAAATTTAATTTGCTATGAATTATATTAATGTAGAATTTATCACAAGTCTAACAATACCATTGATGTTTATGTATATTGAGTCTATAATTTTTATTGCTGTAGGTAAATGTACAAATTTTATTTTAAATGTAAATCCTGATTCTTTTTTAAAGAATTTTACTGGCAACTGTTTCAGATTTAACTGGCTATCAGAACTGCATGTTGTTGTTGTTGAAACCCAGACCGTCCGACCTACCAGAAAGGTGTAAGGTAACTGTTTGGACGGTCGGGAAGTGCCACCCAATTTAGACCGGAACCCAGTGGGGGAGGCATCCACAGGGACCGTACCCTCCTTCCCCTACCACCAACCTCTCGGAAGGACTTTCGGACCCACATGTTTAACGTGATTGTACTCCGCATGAACACGGCGGCAGTTTTGGCAGTGGCTGGAATCGAACCCGGGCCTACCGAGTGCAACTCCAGCGCACTAACCAATGGGCTACCGTGCCCATCAGAACTGCATGTGTATCAATTCATTTGAGCCACTTGTGTAGCAATATTACATTTGAGCCACTTGTAATGAGCTTGCTTACCGCAAATGATGGGTTATAATAATGTTTGGAGTGTGTCCCATGATGCTGTTGTAATACATTCAAGTGTTAATCCTCCAGCACTTTCCAACTTTTTAGCAGTGAAGTACTACTCCCTGATATTTCTTTCAAAAACTTTCAAAATTATCTTCTGTTGAAAATACCTCTAATTAAATGATACTGCAACCATTGCTAAAAATTTTTTAGTACCCTGAAAATTCTTTAGGGCAAGGGTCAGAAATCTTTTATAAATTGTGAGTCAAATCAGCAAAAAATCTAATTATACTTTGGAAATTTGAGAGCCACAAGATGCAAAATTTACATATTAATGAAATTTGATGTTTGAAAGCAACAGAATGTTACAATTAATATTGAAAGAGTTTATAATCATATATTTTATTTAAAATTTACCATAATTAATATTATTTCCCTTTAATATTTTACAATGTTGTGGAGCAGAGTCTTTTAGAGAATTGCAACAGTTAAATCATACAAAATGTTAACCTCCCCCCCCCCCCCCTTCAGGATTACTGAGTATGACTGATTTTGCAATCAGCATTTCAGTTTGTCTTGAATATTTTTGATAGGGTTGAGATTGTGACTGCAGGTAGGTCAAGATTTTCAGCACCCATCTCATTGAACCATTCTTGCACAGACCTCACTGTGTAAACTGTGGCATTAACATGTTGATAAAGGAAAAGGTTTTTGCCAAACTGTTTCATGAAATTGGAACACAGAATTGTCTAGAATATCTTTATAGCCGCCCAAGTTAAGATTTCCAGTCACAGGAACTAGAGGGACCAACCACAAAAACAATCTCAGGCTAATAATGCCTCTTCTACAAAACTTTACAGTTAGCACAGCACATTCGGACAGGCATGTTCTCTTGGTATTCACCGAACCCAAATTTGTCCATCACACTACCAATTGATGCAACATGATTCATCATTCGCTAGAATGGTGAACCGTACACCATTCCAACTGGTGCTTGGCATTTCAATGGCTGATCATGGGCGCTTGTGAGGCTACTTGACTATTAGAACCTATGATTTTCAGATCTCGATGAACAGTACTTATGCTAGCTTGGCTTTCAGCGAAATTTACAGCTCCCTAGAGAGTACTGCTGCCAGAGACATACAATTTCTTTCAATCACCCATTTCAGCACTTAATGGTCTTTATCTGTGATTTTATTTAGCCTACCAGTTTGTAATTGAGCTGTTGTTGCTCCTAAGTATTTTTGCTCCATAATAATATTACTTACAGTTGATTTAGGCAGATGAAGTAGGAACAAATTTCATGAAATGGCTTGTTGCAACAGTGCCATCCTATTATAGTACAAAAGTAAAAGTCATTGAGCTCTTTAGGTTTATTTTTTGTAAATTATAGAATTTGTAACAAAATTAATATAAACATACAAAAACAAAAAACATTCAATGATAGAAGATACTTTAAATAAATTATATGTGTGTATATACAGAGTAAAATAAAAATAACACTACTTAAAGAAATAATAAATTTTTGAAGTACAGATCGCTGTACCAAATACGAGCATGTACTTTTAATTAATTTTTTATAAACAGGATTTTGGGAGGTTATTCCTCTCCATATATAGATGGTCAGCAAATTCGGGACCCTCCCAAAATTAATTCCTGGTTACGCTACTATATTAGCCACTGAGCCCAGATTGGGTGGATGTTTTTCAGTCTGTAGAGATATTAAAGTTTTTCTTATGGTTGTTTAGTACACTTACTGCAATCATGACTTCTGCAATGGGTTATAATATGAAGTAGACCACTTGGCTGGCCAGTTCCCAATAATACCAAACTGGTTGCTGGCCCTTGACAACAGGCTTAATCAAATTAGAAAGTAAATTCTGGCTGCACTTTAATAATTATTATTTTATTTAGTTATGGGTATTCGACTGTAAAAGTATAATAAAGGGTTAATTTGAATTCTGGTAACAGTTAATGTATCTTAAAGCAAGACCTGTTCAATAAGAAAAAATAAATCTTGACTTGCATCAGCCCAAGGTGATTTTTCATCCTTGTCCCTATGGCCAATCCGCCCCTGTAGGTTTTTGATTCCTGTCCTAGGGGTACATGCATCACAGACACTAGTTTATAGCAAAGTACTGATATAACAAATACTATTTTTTGGTTTCTTTATACTCATTATAAATGGACTCAATTGTATATAATTTGCAATATAACAGAGTTTGATATTTTCCTAAAATTAAATGTTTTTACTTTATGAAAAACCATAAAATGACTATTGCATTAAAGAGGAAAACTGGCATATGTTACAAATTAATACAAAAACTAACTAAAGCTGTACTTTAATTATGTGAATATAATATGGTGCTTCTCTAATATGTGCTTGTATTTAGAAATGATACACTTATAGATACTGATTCCTAGAAGAAATAAAAATCATAATAGTTCTGAATGTACCTTTTGTCATAAAATAAGCTATTGCATTAAAGAGGAAAACGTTGATTTATTATAAATCAATACAAAATCTTACTAAAGCAGTACTTCATTAAAAGCAGATTTAACATGGTGCTTAACTAATATGTTCTTGTGTGTATTATGGAATCATACACATACTGATCCAGAGAAGAAATATGAGCTTGTGTGTAAACTATATAACTTTATAAATTTCAGTAAAATAAAAATTATGAATGTATCTTGTATTCTTTTATACTCTTATCAATGTTTTTACTTTCCTTATATTTATATTATAATGTATAAGAAAAGTATTGTGACGGATTCAAATTTTTGATGGGAGAGCATGTTTCAAGTATCCCTGAATACGAATCAAACATTTATGAGATGATGTCTATGTGTGTGTCAGTGATTCTATGGAGACGATATCTCACAAATGAATGAGGTGATTTGAACAAAATTTGGTACAAAAATTAAAATCAGTGAATACTGGAAGCCCATGGTTTTTAGACATAATTGAATGTTCAGACCCTCCCTTCCCAATTTTGGAGAAATCATCAAAAATTCAAAACTTTAATAAAGGTTTGTAAATAATTATCTCTTATGTAATTTTTCATTAGAAAATGATTGACATAAATTTTAGAACACTAGCATAAACCGTTCTCGAGATATTGCACATTTTTCAAATATATCAAAAAATCACAAAATTAAAAAAAATATTAACTATTGTGAAATGTGTTCACTTTTTATATATAATATGATAAATATGTTATAATGTTCGTGGATCTAGCTCATTCCATTCACGAGATAATATACTTTGGGGAATAGTTTTGTATTTGGATGCCATTAGTTGTTTATTTACTATAAGAATAACCTATTTTTCCATACATAACTCTTTGCGAAATTTTGGCGGAATATTGCCAAATTGATAAAAATGACTCAAAATCAATGAAAATGATGACTGATGAAAATTCAATATTTTGGAAAGAATATAAGAATCTACCATAATAATAACCTATTTCTCCGTCCGTAATGTTTGGCGAAAAATTTAGCAGGATGTCACAAACATGGCGATTTTTTTAAAATACTGCTAGATTTACAAAAATGTCGCCAAATTGATAAAAATGGTGCTAAATAGGTGGCAATGCTTTGCAAATCTTTAATTTTATCATATGACGGGCACGCACACTTTCTAGTATATTATGTACTTCTCTCCATTTGTAACATTTAACAATATATATGGCGAACAATCTAGCGAAATATCGCCAATTTGGTGATATTTAGCCCTAGATTGACAAAAATATCATCAAATTTTCAAAAATGACATCAAGTTTGAAATTGATGCCTAATTGAGGAATTTATTATTAAAATATTTTAATATATGGAATATATTGCTTATTGAGGATGCTATATGTTGTTACATATGCATTTATTGGAAATCAATCCATTACATAACTGGCATCTCACGATACGAAGGTAGAAATACAAAACAAAAAACTAACTAAACACAAAACAAGAATATTACAAGTCAAATGCAAAGATGAATGAGAAGAGGTCAAAAAAGAGATCACGACCTCTAGGACAGTTTATATAAGTTCTAGCTTCCCAGTAGAGTTTGCAAACATCACCTTGCTGCTGGGAATATTTATTCTATCTTATTGTGGTGTTTGGCCAGGCAATCATGACCCATTTTCAAATTAAAATTGGCCACTGCCTTCCTGCGAGGTTGGTTGCTAAACGCCTTTCAGCTATCTTGGATATTCTCCCAAACCTTGCCTTGATTTAATTGTCAGGTCTATTTTACAATTCGTCATAATTTTACTATTAATTGGTTTTTTTGTGCATGACTCCGGTGGAACAAGTTTTAGAGCACGATAAGCTAGAGTACCCTTTTTTGCTAAGACGTCAGCTGATTCACTACCGTCGATTCTGACATGTGATGGTATCCACTGAAACACAATAGATTTGTTTCTACTTTTAAGAAAATCCAGAATTTGCTTTATTTCAGTTATTGTCAATGTCTTGATAAGATTAATTTGAGACAGCTTGAATGGGTGCTCTGGAGTCTACCAGTATGACAACTTTTAAAAAGAGTTAATTCTATACTTATTAACTGTCAAAAAGATGGCACATCAAAATTAAACATATACAGCCCGACAGGGGCATATTGAGAAAAAATCTTGCAGTACACTCCAGCTCCGGTAGCATTATTGATCTGTGACCTGTCTGTATATATTCTAGTCCACTCAGGTTCTGGGTATTTTTCGTTAATCATGCATTTTGCAATTGCGCTTTATTTTGAGCTCTTTCTAAAAGATCTATCTTTTCATGCACGGCAGTAATCAATATTTGACTTCTGTATTTAATGATTGGTTTCACACACATGTTACATGTCTTATTTAAAGTTGTTTGGGCACATCCCCACTTGGCACTGGCTAATCTTTTTACGATTGGTAACCTATTTTCAACTTTTTCTTTGATGGCATATACGTGTTCTGCGAAGTTCAGTTTATTGTTCAGCACCACACCCAACTATCTAGTGTTAGAGCTCTTAAGGAGCACATAATTTTTAATCTTTAGTTCAAAATCAGTGTTTACATGTTGCAGAGACAAGAACTGGTATACAGTTTTTAATTTGTTTATTATCATGTTTGAAGGGCCTCTAATGGCTTGTTTATGGTATTTTCCAGTTTTTATCATTGACCCTGATAATTTTGGTGATTGTTTTGCATCAGTTCATATCACTAAGTCATCCATGAACATACATTGATATTTTCGACATTCTTCAACCTTTCTACTAAGTTGTTAATATAGACATTGAATAGTATGCAGCTATTAACTGCCCCTTGACCTACTCTTGATTGGCCATATCATGATTCCATTTTACTCAGTGTTTTACCCAATCTCTGGGCCAAGAATCTTTTTATCCAACTCAACATATTTTCCACAACACCATCTTCAATTTTCAAGCTTACTCTTCCAGATCATGTCACAGGCTCCCTTGAAATCAACAAAAAGAGCTAAGGAATTTCACTTAGAAGCTATCAATATTGATAATTGTTAATTTAGAGTTGCTTGAAATATAAGTTAATTGGGTAGCTTTACATGTTGTCATCCGGAAAAGTGCCAAATGTACAATTCAACATTACAAGCACTGTGCTGTGGATCTTTTCATCATTTTTTAAATGTGAAAGAAGTAAATTCATTGCATTATATAAGGAAAGTTATGTACTGCCCTCATCAGATATTTTCATATTCATTCATCCCACCTGTGTATTCTGATTAGGATATAGTAGCCAACTTTAATGACCAGTGCAGTTACTTTTTAAAAAAGTTTCTAACTTGTAATAGCTCTAAGATGTGATCAAGAGCATTCTTTATGGGAGGAAGTTATTGCAGCAGTACATGGTTGATTTGACAGCTACATCTTGGTACTACATGCTGCTATTGATAGATATAAAGTTTGCTGAAATCAGACTAGAGAACTGTAATATTTGGGCTGTCTGTCCATACGCTATGAAAAACGCTGATTAAATATGTTCTTTTGATTAGCAGAGCAGAAAAAAAAAATGAAATTGTAACTCACTAAATCTGACAAGGCTTCATTTACTATACTTTTCTGTCAAGTTCTTAATTACATAATCTGCCTTGATTCAAATATTTTGATTTGAACTTTATAAATTGTATAATTATTAATACAAAGAAATAAATATCAGTTACCTATCAGCAAATACATTGAATTGAATTCTCAATTTGTTTTCAAAATGACAATTTTAAAGTATTTTAAAGGGCCTAAATAATTCATTTTAAAATGGTAAATAGTTTATGATATATTCGAACAACAATTTTCTGTATTTGTAAAATATATATAAAATGTTTACTTAATGCAAATTAATTGCATAAATTGAAAGATTTCCACAATAAAGCAAAATGTAACGAAGATTATATACTTTATAGTTGATAATTTTCCTCCACTATTTCTGAAAATACCTCAAATTAATTTAGAGAATGGATAAAAATATCATTTTTGATATTCGGTAACAAAATTTTAGCAGACTGAATTTGCATCCAGCAGATACAGAAACAAAACATTTTTTAGTCATTCTGTGAAAAATTTATATGTGCAATTGACTATTTGCATATGACATCACAAACGGTAAATCTATTTTCTGGCATTCCTGCGTTGGATGGCAAAATTTCTTTCTTATGTAGAGTACATTTTTCTTGCTGTTCGAAGTTTCTGCTATTACAATTGCGTATTTTTACTTTCCCTGCAATACATGGTAATGTATAGGGAAAGTATTGGAATAATGTTGGAAATTGGAACTTGAGTTTTCAATGGATTTACGTGTTTTGGGACTGTTAGAACACTGGAAAACTATTTTTAGCATGATGTTTGTGTGTGTCTGTGTGCAATGTATTTATTCACTCAACTCAAAAACTAATAGACCAAATTTCATAAAATTTTATAGGTAAGTCACTTATGGGTTACCCTGGTGCTGATTAGACTTTGGTACAGTTTGAGATAGAAGAACAGGCCTTATTTTGCGAAATGGCCCACAAAAATCACATGTATCTACTCTAGCTAAAAAATTGACCAAATTTTACAAAATTTAGTAGATAAGTCACTTGTCTGCTCTGCTCATTCACACGTGCTCTAGTGGCAAAAAAACTGGCTAAATTTCGTAGATAAGTCACTTGTTTGCCTGCTCACTCACACTTGCCGAGCTAATAAGATTTTGGTACAATTTGGGGAAAAAGAACCTGTTTTTTTCTTGCGAAAGGGACCACAAAAATCATCAAAATCTAAAATAAACTATGTATGCTCAAATGCTTGTTTTATATCTAATTTCTAATGATGAAAAGAATAAGGTCAACCCCATTACTAGAGGACTAGCCATTCTCGAGATATTTAAAATTTTTCGGATTTTTGCTGTGCCGGTTTTAAAAATAACAAAAACTGAATTACAAGTGTAAATTCTGTGTAATTTTCAATAATTGTGCATGTTATTTAGTGCAATTAAATTCAATGAATTATTGAAATAAAGAGAAAATTAATTAGAGTCTGTAACGAAAGTCATGTGCTGCTCATCAGATGTTTTTGAAGGATATATTGTACTCGCAATATACAATACAATTTCTCAATACAGCTTAGCTTCTTTGAAGGCATATATTTGTTTTTTATCATACCTGATACAATATCATGACTGGATCAATTATCACATTGAATTTATGCCATCCAACATGGCAGCGTAAAACAAATTGTGACATCATATGAGTCATGACGTATGTGTAAATGGTTAATAGTGTTTAAACATAAACTGTAAAACCATTACACATACAAATATTGGAAATTGAAGCAAACTTTTAAAAAATTTCTCAGGCTTTATAGATTACTAGAGAAAGTGGAATTTTGGGGATTTTAAGAAAAACCAAAAGTATAATATTTGGGAACAAAAATATAAAGATATTCCTGAAAACTACAATCCTCTGCGTAAATTATAATATTCAAACTTCCTACTTTTTCAAGTTTGAAAAATAAAGCTTGATTGAAGTATTAAATTGCAGATTTTTTCTTATGCTTTTGAAATAGTTTAATTTTTATATCTTATGCTCTATTAAAAAAAAACAAAAGTTCATAAACGGAGCTAAAAGTAGGAGTGATACTTCAAACATAATTTTTCTACTAGAAATAGGTAGGATCCCTGCAGTTATTAACTGTTTAATTGAATAGTATGTCCCATAAGTCAATTTTTTGTGAATGGCTGAACAGTTAACACTTTAGTCTACAGATTCACGGTTGACAAGTTCAAATGGCAAGTCTCAAGTATGCATGGATGTTCATAATCTATTTTAAACTGTAGGCCCCAATCAACTGCCCAAATGCGTAAAGTATGTGTAGACTATATAGAAACAAACAATCCAACACACTTTTTTTCAACGCCTCAAAAATTTGTGAAAGGTTCAGTTAAACACATTTTGCTTTTCTTCTATGTCATCTTGTAAGAAGGTTGGCAGTTAAGAACCAGCCTCTTATTATTTTTATTGTTATAGATGGAGCAGTACAAGTCTTTATTTAAATTTTGTCAAATGTCACAAAAGTCACTTTGTAGTATGCAAACTGAGAATAATTCATATAAATATAGTGAAGTATTTTATTTAAAATTCTTAAAATATTTTTTATTCAATTATTTTATATATTAGCATTTAAATTTTATGCAACATTAATTTAATGTCACATGTTTTTATTTATTATGGCACAAGAATTAAATGTAATGGGGTCATCTATTGATACCTTTACCTGGGGGCCTTAAGAATTGTAATCAGACCATGACAATGTTTTTATGTAATCAATTTGTGTAAGCAGTATTTGAAGAAAGTTAAAAAAAAGCTCAGTTTTTCTTTGTTTTGTTAAGAATAAATATTAAGATGTAGCTATGACAAAATATTTTATTCACAAATTGACATTTATAGTTTTGTGTCAAACAATGCTTTGTGGGCTACAAAAGATGAATGATTTCTAATGGCTAGAAAATGGTTTTGTAACAACAGGAGACTTAGCAGCATTTACACTACTTACAATTGATATCTGACATAATAAAAGTGCAAATATAGGCAATAAGATCTAACTTCAGAATCAGAAGTGCATAAAAATATTCTACAGATAATCAGAAGTGCATAAAAATATTCTACATGTGTAAACAGTTTTAGCATGGAATTAGATATATGGTTACATTAAATATAAAAAATAATTTTATCTAATTATAATAATAGGAGACTTAACAGCAGAATTTACACTACAGTACAATCTCAAAAATATGGTGTCACTGGGGCAAAGAGTTAGTCAGATTTCAAATTAGTATTCATATGCATAATGGATCTTTTTATCAAAATTTTCATGTATTCCCATGAAATTCGAATATGTCAGTAATAATGACTTTAAATAATGGCTAGTGTTTAAATTAAATTAGAAAAAAAAGGTAAAATGCTAAGAAAAAAAAAAGAGATTACATAATGCTAAAACGAAAACTTAACTTTTTATTACACACATTACAGAAATTGGGTAAAGACACCTGGAGGGCCATTGCAAACTTATTGAAATCTAAAATAGAAACTTTTTAATTTGATCATGTCTCACTTTGATATACAAAAAAAGCTGCTTCCTTGAGAAGAGCTAATGAAGGGGGGGGGGGGGGGCATGGCAGCTGAGATATGTTGCCAGATTTTTGCAGTTGTACTGTACTTTCAAATGATATCTGGTATAATTTAAAGTGTAAACGAAAACCATCCGTTCTTATAACTCAAAACTGATCAGAAGCACATAAAACATTTTAAATGTATAAGCAGTTTGAGTCTAGAATTTGATCAGGGCTTCTATTTATTTTAAGTTATCAAAATTAAGGATTTTTAAGAAGATAGTTTTCCTCCAACCGCTTGTTTAATTTTTTTCATGTTAATCTATTAAAAATGATCACCGACAGTTTATAGAATTTTCCCTGAAGTTTTTGTTGAACATAAAAGATGGAAATAGGAAAGTTTGTGCTTTTTTAAAAATCGACAAAAATATTAGAGTATTTCTATTATTTTTGTAAATTAAATGCATTAAGTTTCAATACATATTTTTACTCAGAACTATTCTACCGATTTAAAAAAAGGAAAACCCAAAATTTTCTCTTTTTAGCATCGGCATAAAAAAACAGCGGGAAAAAATCTTTAAAATTAAATGAGCTACAGGTTAGGGACTATTTTTAACACTTTACAACAAAGTTGAAAAGTGTTTATGACTTTGTTCATTCTGTCTGTCTGTCTGTCTGTCCGTTAGCACGATAACTGCCGTAAAAATGACTTTATCAAAATGAAATTTTAGTATGTTGTTCAGACGGTCTGTAGGACCTATGGGAGTATAAATAAATAATATCACCCAATTAGTTTTTTATTGAACCCGGGTTGAAAAAATGAAATACATTGAACCCTATGGGACCTAATTTTTCAAACATTTTTTAAGTAAATTTAAAATTCACGAATTGCTTCGAAATTTTTAGAAAATATTCACATTATCCCATAGAATATATAAAAAAAATTTCAGTAAAATATGTTAAGTAGTTTTTTAATTAAAAATTATTTAATATAGGGAAAAAAACAAATTCAATTAAATTCTGACTTTGGGATATCTTCCAGAAAGAAAAGAGAGATATATTATATAATAAATATCTCTCCATTTGTTTAAACGTTTCGCATATGGGAGTGGCTTCACATTTTAAAATAAATTTGGTAGATAACAATTTTTCATTTTTTTAAATTTTATATAACTCTTCATGATAAATTTATTTGATGGCATTTTTAATGCACTTACCTACGTCCTAGAGAGTTAAAATTTGGTACACAGCTTAAATTTTTTGAACATTTTATTCGACAAAAATTTGATGGATCTTTAAATATAGATCATACATTTTTTTCGAAATGGCCTGAAAATAATCCCCGTTCACTTCTATAAATCATTGTTGTAATATTGTTAAAAATTCTGATGTGGACAGCACATGTCTTTCCCTGCAGACTCATATTCGTTCTTTTTATTTATTTTTTCTATGACGTCATTTGAATTAATTTCAGTTGTTTTCGATGAAGTTTTTAAATATAATAAATTATCGTAGTATTATGATAGTTTTAAAAATATTACCGTGGAATGTATCGCTTTTCAGATATATTTAAACCAGGCAATTTTTATTTCAATGCCGTCACTTGAATGAAGTTCATGTTTTTCAATGAAGGTTTAATTTTTCAAATATAATAAATTAATGTAGTATTATGATAAGTTTTAAAATATTACCGAGGAATGTATTGCATTTTCGACTGTTTTAAATAAAATTGCATTGAAGTTGGAAAGTGTTTCGTAATCAATGCTTTAAGCATGATTGATCTTTCTTGTTCATAGGTTAACATAGGAAAATTGAAATAAGAGTCTGGAGGGAGAACATCGTCTTAAGCACTCAAAATTATGAAATACACCTTAAATTCAAACTGTAATTACGCATCTAGTCTTATGATAGGTCTACCATTTTCTGAACATTTCGAAGTAGCGCAAAACCATTTGAATATAAAATTTTATAAAAAAATCAGTGTAAAAAATAATGGACTTTTAAGTTCTCTACAATAAAATATAACTCATTTAAGTAAAGGTGCTTAATTTTTTAAAAATAAATTTAAAGACCTTTAAATACCTTTGAGGTGCATTTGAAACATGTTAATATATTATTACATTATATGGTATTTTTGCTGGTCAAAATATCTATTTGGAATTTCAAGACTATAAACTGACCGAAATTTTTATGAATTTAAACTGACACCTGGATAAAAATTACTATCTAAATGTGTATAGTAGAGATCTGCATAGGCTTGGATCCAACTGACAGACAATTTCTTCAAGCAAGTTTTAATGGGCCTCAGCTTAATTTTAAATATTTGCACCAGGTTGAGCCAGAAGTCAATATTTTAAAAGTTATAAACGAAATTTAATAAAATATAAAATTTTTATACAAAAAAGAGTAATAAAAAACAGCTTTTTGAGCATAAAGATAAGATTGTACACACTCATATTTTTCTGGCCACACATATTGCTACCGTAAACCCTAGGGTTGGTTGTGTGGTCTGGGCCTTCCACACTCATATTTTGATGCATTTGGATAAACTTCCACATAGCACTGAAATTCAAGGATTTGGATCAGGATAGAACAGGTACTACATTTAAAAAGGCTTCAGGGTTCACGATGGGTACTGTGGAGTAGAAATTAGAAATTTCAGCCTGTGTAGACCTTTTGTATACAAAATATCATGTTCCAGATCCTCTTCCCTTCAAACGTAAATAATGATATCCTTAGCAGTGAAAAGTAGAGAAAATAAGGAGTTTTGAAAAAGCAAATGTATGCGATAAATACTATTGTTTTTAAGTTTAATTGAACCATGTTTTATGTGCAATTATCTGTAACTAAGTGTTTGTGATGTCTACTAAAACAAAATATACCATTCAAAATTTCACTCATTTATTTCAGCGATAAAAGAACCTGATGAACATTTGACATGGCACAAAGCAAAATAAATCATGAATTCCATACACAAATACACAAATGTATAGAGTTAATATAAATACATAAGATTTTGAATTCAGGAAAGAATTCATAATTCATTTTATGCACTATATGCATTTTAGAATTTAAATATGCTGTAATATTTAAAACTGGGCTGTATAAATTCTGGGTGCAAGTTTGCCTCTGATCATGTTGCTGTTGACATTTTTACTTTGTCAAAACTAATTTAAAAAATTTGGGTCTCTAAAAATATGACATTTATAAAGTCATCAGAGCAGTTTCAAACCTTCCACTTATCGTCAGGATCAGAATTGTATCGTATCTTTAGTGACACACATACAAAACATAATTTATGCCATAATTAGTTATTAATAGCTTAATGAAGTACAGTAGAACCAGCTTATAACAAGTCTGCATTTAGCAAAATCTTAGATTTAATAAGGAAAATGAGCTTTTACTTGGTACAATGATAACTGAAGCCTGATTTGCTCACTGAGTAACATTTTTTAAACTCAGGATTTAACAAGCATACGAAATAGTAGAACTAAATAAAGTATACAGGAAAACAAAGATAATCAGAGAAAAATATATTATTGACTTGTTCATAAATGGTTGCAGATTCCTTCTACCCATAACTAAAGCATAAAAATAACAAATCATTGTGTATGGTCGGTGCAGAGTTGAAAACAAAGATAATGAATTGAGTTCCTGTGAAAGGAAATGGGAACCATATTCCATTCCTAAGGAAAGGAATAGCCATTGCAAAATATCATATGAGTTCCTATAATGTGGTCCATTAGTCAAACAAAATTTCTTCTTGGGGGGGGGGGGGGCTTTTAGGCTGTTTGGGCAGTTAGCAAATATATATTAATGTCCACTGAGTTATTACACATCATTTTTATCACCATCTGAAGGATATGATGTATGGCTGAATATGTGATAATACAATCTGTTCTACAAATCTTTCAACAAAAAAAAAAAGCATTTTTCAACAATATTAAATGTAGTTTTGATTTCATAAAAAAGAATGCAAATTGGTCATTTCTGTCTGTCACTGTCCCTTAGTGATGAGTTGAGTTTTCATCTCCTAATTACATCAGTAAAAATCATAAATAATGGAAATAAACTGGTGAAGCTTAAGAAATTATGATTTAAACTTGTAAATAATCTTTATTTATAAAAATGTTAACAGTATTTTTTTGTGAAATTGTTGATGCATGTTTGTTTCTGGGAATCAGTAACATTGCAATGTTGTCTGAAAAATCAACCTTTTTATCCGCTACATGGCAACGGCAGCAATTTTAAGTCAATTGAACATTATTTAGAGTTTTGTTTCATATCTGTTTGAAGTTTTGGAACTTGGCTATTAACAGGTAGTTGAAAATTTTATTACTATTTTATTACTCAATTTTGATGAATATATTTATTACTCACTTTTGATGTGCATATTTATTATCTATTATTTCTGATGGGCATTTAGTAACTATTAATATGAATAAAAATTTAAAAATATCATGCCTTCTGTTAGTGTATAAAAGCAAGTTATGTATAGTACATATTTTGTTTCCTAATGCTAGTTTTGATTTCTATGCGCAACAAAAACAAACCCATATAATAAACCATTTCTGTCATGGGAATGAGTGCAATGAATGAATATGCATTAAAATTTCATTAATCATGCTAAATAGCCAAAATATTAAAAGACATTTCTAAGAACTTATTGCAAGTACAAGTTTCTAGAAACTAAATATGCTTAATTTTTTTTTTTTTGAACTTGAAAATTAACAATTATCAAACATACAGCTGTATGATCCTCATATCTTCTTAGGCTTGTCCTTACTGACTATAAATAAAATTATTTATAGTTTTGTTATGAAAACTGGATTTAGTGAGTGTCTGAATTTAATGAGTAAATTAGTGAATTTCGGATTGCTTATTACAACTTAGTTCACGTGTCAAATGATACAAATGGAGTTGTGCACAATTTTTGGTGTAACATCTTTTCTCCTCAGAGGCATGCATATCTGGTCAAAATATAATAAGACAGTATATAATGTTATAAGACAACATGTAGTAAAGTAATTAAATGTTAATTATTTTTTCTGTCATTAAGTGCTTATAAAAATGTATCAAAAACAAGTGTAACATACAAATAAATTTTCAAGTTTTTGCTATAATTCCCCAAGTTTATATCTGCACAAAATAAATTAAAACAAAATTAAACATCCATAATAATATAAATATTACAAATAAAACAAAATACAATAAAATTATACAAACATATCATAATGGGAAATTAGCACTATAAAAAATAATTAATGACTACTGAAAATTGAAATTTAAAATAAGAAATCAAGAAATAAAGGCCAAAAAATAGGATGTGCTCTGTAATAATGTGACTTGATTTGGTCCTTTGAGGAGGCAAAAAATTTGTAACATTTCCTAAAAGTAAAATTCATATATATCTAAAAATCAAAATAAGAATTTGGGAAGGACAATAATAATTTAGATTACAAATAGTAAATTTAAAAAAAAAAAAAATTCAATTAAATACACAATATCAAACTTTACATCATTTCATCTTGGCTATCTCAAGTAACATAACTTTCCTATTAAGTATTTGTGTTCATGTGGCATCAATTCCTGGGAAAATCTAGTAAAATGTAATGTTTTACTTTTATATAAAAAATATTTTTAATTTAATCTTTCTGTTCAAAAGCGACAAATCTAAAGTCATATGCACATGTATGTGGTAGTCTGGTCAACCACAAGCTGTAAACATCTTGCTAACTACTAAAAAACTTGTGGCTCAACACCTGGCATCACAGTGCAACTGTTGAGAGTCATATGGTACTTTCTGTCACTTCATATGTATAAATTGGCTATATTTCAACGTGCTTTTGCTAAAATCTTGGATGTGTTTAAGACAGCTTGCAAGGCAGATTTCTGGGACTGTGTTGAAGACCCAGACCGTCCGACCCATCCAGAGGACTTGAGCAACTATTTGGACGGCCGGTTCTGGGACTGTGTGAGAGAGTTGGCTGCAAGTCATGATTTTGTGTGTGTTGATGTTAAAATTATTCCGATAATGATTCTTCATAAATTTCTCTTAGTGTTCCTGCTTTCTATGTGCTAAAACAAGTTGTTTGCAGGAATAAATGGACATAAGTAGAGCAGCAGTATGCAGTGTTTTGTAGAATAATTAAGCTACTGTCATGGAATAGTGTCTGTTGATGGAATAATATGTGCTGTGACACATTAAGTGTTGTGATTACACTTAATAGAAGTTCGGAGGTGATACATCATGATCCTTTATTTCTTGATCTCATATTTTAAATTTCAATTTTCTCTCAGTGGTTATTATTTATTTATAGTATTAATTTCTCATTTTGACAAATTCCATATTTACTAAACATACAATATTCATTATATACATAAATGCCTTGTATCACAGTTAGACCTGATTATTCACAGATTACTTCCATAACTGAATATGACCATCATAAGTAGAAGTAATCATTGTACTGGAAAATGCTGGATGCCATTTTATCCTATTACATGGAGTGTTCTCTTTAATTGGATTATTAAGGACAATACTCGTATTGGAATAGTTGTAAAAGAACACGTTGCCACCAGCATCACCTGAGGCTAAATATTTACCATCTGGACTGATATCACACTCTATACCATATCCCAAAACCTAAAAAAAAAAAAAAAAAAAAAAAAAAAAAGATCAATCATGCATTAGCATTGATTATGAAACACTTTCCAACTGAAATGCAATTTCATTTAAAAAGCTTTAAAATGTGATACATTCAGTGGTGATATCTTTTACATTATCAAAGTACTACAGTAATTTATTATACTTAAATATTTATAACTGTATCGAAATATAAATCATCTGATTCTCTATGCAAAATCAATGAATATTTCATTTATATAACTTGCATTCCAGACTCCAGAGCTAAATAATTTTGTGTGAAAAAAATTCAGCAATTCTTATGTAACTCACCTTATAATCGCTTGAGATATTTGCATTCTGCATAAGTTAAAATTAGGCTTCGTTGAAGAAATAATAAAAGTTTAGGGATCATTTAAAATCACAACTATTGTAATTGCGTACGCACGGAATTTAGATACACAGATAATATATGTGTGTGCGTATGTATGTATTCAAAGTATTGGAATCATGCCGAAGATCGGAACTCGAATTTTCGAAGGATCTACACGTTTTGGGATTTCCAGAACACGAAAAACTATTTTTAGGAAGACGTCTGTGTGTGTGCAAGGGTGTATCTGTGTGTGTTTCTGTGTGTCTGTGAGGATATTGCATCCACTCTAACTGAAAAACTAATGGACCGAATTTAATAAAATGTGGTAGGTAAATTTTTTGTGGGAAACCCTGATGTTCATTTGATTATAGTACGATTCGTAATAAAAGAATCTGTCTTCTTTGCGAAATGGCCTTTACCCACTCTAGCTAAAAACTAATGGACCAAATTTAACACAATTTGGTGTATAATATTTCAATAACCTACAAGTGATTTATATACCAAATTTAACAAAATTTGTTATATAAATCACTTGTAGGTTATTCTAGTACGATTCAGGAAGAAGGAACAGGCTGTTTTTGCGAAATGGCCCGCAAAAATCGTTAAATATAAAAATAAAAGACTACGTGTGCTCAATTATATCAATTAAATTCCTATTTTATACGTGATTTTTGACAACAAAAGAATAAGACTAACCCCATTACTCTAGGACTAACCGTTCTTGAGATATTTTAGTTTTTTTTGCGTTTTCGCTACGCCACTTTTGACAATAAGTCCATCTATCAAATGAGAACCAAATTTAAGTTTAACATGCAAATTCAATGTCATTTAAAATACTTATGGATGTTATTTTGTACAGATAAACTCAAATTATTATTGAAGAAATAAAGAGAACGTGAATATGAGTCTGCAGAGAAAGACATGTGCTGTCCACATCAGAATTTTTAACAATATTACAACAATGATTTATAGAAGTGAACGGGGATTATTTGCAGGCCATTTTGAAAAAATGTAGGATCTATATTTAAAGATCCACCAAATTGTTGTAGAATAACATGTTCTACAAATTTAATCTATGTACCAAATTTTAATTCTCTAGGACGTAGGAAAGTGCATTAAAAACGCCATCAAATAAGTATATCATGAAAAGTTATATAAAATTAAAAAAAAATTTGAAAAATTGTTATCTACCAAATTTATTTTAAAATGTGAAGCCTCTCTCATATACAAAATAATTAAAACTCTTGGAAAGAAATTTATTATATAATATATCTATTTTTTCTTTCTGGAGGATATCGCAAAAGTCAGAATTTAATTGAATTTGTTTTTCTCCCTATATTAAATAATTTTTAATTAAAAAACTGCCTAACATATTTTACTGAAATTTTTTTTATATATTTTATGAGATAATGTTAATATTTCCTAAAAATTTCGAAGCAATTTGTGAATTTTAAATGTGCTTAAAAAATGTTTGAAAAATTAGGTCCCATAGGGTCCAATGTATTTCATTTTTTCAACCCGGGTTCAATAAAAAACTAATTGGGTGATATGATTTATTTAAATTGCCATAGGTCCCACAGACCGTCTGAAAAGCATACTAAAATTTCATTTTGATAAAGTCATTTTTACGGCAGTTATCGTGCTAACGGACAGACAGACAGACAGAATGAACAAAGTCATAAACACTTTTCAACTATGTTGTAAAGTGTTAAAAAGAGAAAGAAGCTAAAGCATAAAATACCAAATTGAAATTATATTTATAAAGAACTGTTTACAAGTAAGTAAAAAGTGCAAAATCCCCAGAGCTGAATTTCAGTCTGAATTCTTCAATATAGTCAAACCATATAAACATGAATTACTTTTACTATGAACATATGTGTATTTCCCTTGTAAATTTTTGTTATGAATTGTAAAACTTTTTGTTTTTATCACACACGTATAACATGAAATGCCATTTACATGAATTGATAGTATGTGCCCATAGAACATTAGCAAATCTCAGAGAGAACAAGAACATTTCTTCTTTGTTTGCATTGTTCAATTATATCCAGATTTTACAAAATATGTATTTATTTATGAAATATATGTTATATATTATTAATTACAGTTGTTGGGTATCAACAGTGTTAAAAAAGTACCAAATTGTTTAAACAAAATCTACTATGCACTGATGAAAATGCAGACAATATAGAATACTGATGAAAACAATACAGGGACTGTATTTGAAAGGAAAATGAAAGATTGGTGGCAACTTTCAGAGTGAGTAATTTTATAGTATAACAAGCAGCATACTTACAACATACAGATAAACTAGACAACTTTTAAAGGCATTATTCTGATGAGAAGCAAAAACAGTTTGTGATAATGAAATTTTTAGTCCTTTTAACTGAAAAATACTATAATAGAATCGGTTGCTAATACTGAAAAACATTTCCTCAAAAATTTATTCAAATTTTTCATTGAACAATACTGGTTCAGTATTGTTCAGTATTGTCATCTATAGAAAAAAATTGAAGACAGACAGCTGTGGAATTCAGTATAAGGGTAGCTGAACTCCTGGAGCAATACATTTCATTGAGATATTTTTTAAATTTGAACTAGTTTAAAAGTTATGAACTTAAAGTCGGTAAAATTTTGGCATTTTAAAATCAAATTTATTGAACAGACGATTTTTCAAGAGAAAGAGATACACATGGCCATTGATAAACGAGACATCTGTTGTGAGAATTAGATACAGGTACTGAGCTTAAATCCAACATTTTAATTTCTTTAATTTTAGAGATATTATTTTTAAACATACAATTCATTTATTATTATAAGTATTTTAAAAAATTGGAAAAATCTGATTAATTTTTAAATTTTACTTCTTTCGGTAAAGAAATTTTGTTTTTTAAAAGAAGCATTTATTAGCAAATTGTGATTGGATAATAAAGTACTCTGCAGATTATTTTTTCAGATTTCTGTTTTAAAATGTATTTTAAACTTAATTTTCAATGTATAAGCTACCTTATTTTTTATAAAACTCTTGGTTGAATTCATAGCATGCTTTATCAATCTATTGTTCTTTTTTCATTAATTTGATTTCAGCTGCTAGAGCTTAGCTTTAGGGTGTATTACACACATGCAGCAAGTGATTTTTAATTAACTACTTATGTATTTTTAATTTAATTAATTTGAATTTAGTGTATATCATTTAATTTTTTTTATATTATTTCCCTCTGAGACTCTGAATATAGGGCCTTTTTTTCTCTCTAATTTTAGAAAAGATCTTAAACAGTTTTCAATTTTTTTTCCATTGAAATTTAACTTTGTTTGCAATTACTGTCATAAGTTATTCAGGCATTTATTATTATAAAGAGTTTTATTAATCTTAAATTTATGATGATTTGTTTACATTACTCATAGATGGTGTTTAAGTTGATACCAACTGCTGATAAATAACAAGAAAGTTGCATATTAATATAAGTTGAACCATGTAAATAGACCAAATTTGTGAGAGTTGAGAAAACAATTTGTTCAATAAATCACACCATGTAAATTACAAGTTGAATAAGCAAAACTTGAACAGTCAATTTCACGAGTCAACTTTTTATATTGTGTACAGGGGTCTTAATATTTTCTAGAGTACATAAATAGAATAGGCCTCTTTAAAGTACATAAATAGAATAGGCCTCTTTAGAGTACATAAATAGAATAGGCCTCTTTAGAGTACATAAATAGAAGCTTAGCGCAATTCTTCCTAAACATTTTAGAAACACAATCCAATTTTTCATACACAATAAACTTTCACAACTTATGAACTAAATTAATAATGAACTTATTCAATGAACTAAAAAATTCTAGAAATTAAAATTATTCTTATTTATTATTGAATATAATTTTACAAAAAAAAAAAAAAAAAAAAAAAAAGATTTATTTTCTTTATTGAGGCATGTGCGAAGAGTACACTTGTTCCTGGGTTTTGTTGTTGAGGGCATTGAGCTTTATATTGATGAGTCATTTAAATGCAGAGTTAGATGCAGAGAAAATAAAAACTTTGTTTTTGTCATATATTACATAATTTTATATTATTTCTTTTACAATAATTTGCATATGTTTTATGCAGTTAGTTGATAATGTAGCTCATGTAATTTTCGGAACAGATTTCTTTCAATTTATTTTATCACAAGCACTTTAGTTTATAGCTTAAATCATCGAGAAAGTTTTTTTTATGGATGTTCCTTTTCTCTTAAATCTTCTTAATTTTTCCAATTTTTGTTCATTTGGTAACAATTTCTTTTCTGGATGATGTGATGCAACTATTTATTGACAGATTTTTTTCTTGTCTATCGTGGCATGTTTACTGTATCTTAATATCCACAAGAAAAAGGTTGCTGTTTGTCTCCGAAGCCAGTTGATACATTTTATTCAACTGCTTATGTTGTTACTAACAAAGTGTTCTTATTTCAAATATTTAATTGGTAATTCCGTAAATCAGGGCATTTGGTGAATCATGCATTTGGTTAATTGAATTTTGAAGAATTAGAGTAGCTAGTATAAAATAACTAGTGATCTACAAAATTTTAAAATGGTTAAATTAGAAAGGTCAAAATATAAAATCAAACGAGATAGAATTAAAGAATGATTTCTTCCTGAGGACTGTCTAGAATAAGAGGATAATTTATAGGACAGGCATTAGGAAATTAAATTGCAAATGGAAAATGATTGGGTAAAAGTTATAAATAAAATTTTAAACTGAGGTGTCACTGGGAATCGAATCAAGAGCTAATGCATAGTACATTTATACATTTTACGTGATGAGTACACAAATTCTCTGGCCCATAATGCTTTATAAATGTGACTCCACAAAACTCCCTTCCTAGTTTTTTTTTTTTTATGAAAGTAACGTTCAGGAAATGAAGAGCAGATGGCCAGCGAGTTAGTGATTAAAGGGAATATTGAGAAGCCTCATAGTGGGGTCACAAGATGGGAGTGCTGTTTGTGCTGAAAATTATTTGGACAAGTCTGACAATACAGACCGACCAAAAAAAAAAAAAAAAAAAAAAAAAAAAAAAAAAAAAAAAAAAAAATCGCTGCTACTTGTATGTGACACTAGTTACTTTCCTTATATACATAATGTATAAGAAAAGAATTGTGACGGGGTCGAAAATTCGAATTCGAGTTTTCGACGGGAGAGCACGTTTCAAGCATCCCTGATCACGAATCAAACATTTTTGAAGTGATGTCTGTGTGTGTGTGTCAGTGAGTCTGTGGAGACGATAACTGACGAACGAATTGACCGATTCAAACCAAATTTGGTACAAAAATCACAATCCATAAATACTGGAAGCCTATTGTTTTTATACGCAATCAAATGATCAGAAGTCCCTTAAATTTTCGAATAAAATTTTGAAAAAATCGTCAAAAAATCAAAACCACTAATAAAGTTACGCAAATAGACATTTCTTATGTAATTTTTCATTAGAAAACGATTGGCATAAATTTTAGAACGCTAACACAAACCGTTCTCGAGATATTTCACATTTTTCAAAAAAATTATCAAAAAGTCATATAAAATAAAAAAAATATTTCCTATTGAGAAACATGTTCACTTTTCATATGTAATACCATGCGATAAATTGGGTGACATCATTCTCGTGGATCTAGCTCGTTTTATTCATGGAAAAAGATACTTTGAGTAATACTTTTGTATTTGAACGCCAATAGTCATTTGTCTGATGCAAGAATAACTTATTTCTTCATCCATAACTCTTGGCGAGATTTTGGCGACGAATTTGGCGGAATGTCGCCAACTTGGCGACTTTTTGAAATGTTGCCAAATTAACGAAAATCTCGCCAAATGGATAAAAATGACACCAAATCAATGAAAATGACGACTAATTGTCGAAAATTCAATATCTTGGAAAGAATATTAGTATCTACTATAAGAAAAACCTATTTTTTTTACTGTAAAAGTAGTAAATTCATTATATTATATAAGGAAAGTCATGTGTTGCCCACATCAGATTTTTTAAAACTAATTTTGGTATGCTGATTTCAAATATGATGCTATTTTTTTTTGTATCATGTAAAGTTTTCGAAATATTGCATTGTGTTTATTGCTATAATGTTATATGAATCAAACTTTAGATTCCACAATTCATGTGGGATTTGCTGATAAAAATATTCCTGTTCTTTATGTGTCTGGGATAGTAGGGCCAGGGACAAACATTGGACTCAGAACTGGCCAGTAAGAACATCTTTGAAAGTTGGCAAAAAAAATGGTCATACTACAACTACATTAATGCAATTACTATATTTGTCTGTTAGTCATTGTTATATTTTTAAAATTTATTTATCATATAATTCTGAATACTATTTGTTTACCTTAAAGCATTTATGCAAAGTACCCACTTTTTGCCCATTTTTGTACATTCAAAGTACTTTAGAGAAAAAAAGTGACGTGGTGATAAGCGAAAACTAATATGAGTTTTGATTTCAGAACATCAAAATTCCTTAAAATCAACTCTCAACTGTGAGTCAGCAAAAATCGTGTCGGCCTGTGTAATTGGTCACAAGGCACAATGACGTACTGTGAGCCAACACCAGAGAAAACCATTTAGTAAGATCCAGTAAGTTTGTAGTTTTATGGCACCATTTAAATTAGAGACTTTAGAAAACAAAATTTCACAGAAACACTTAAAATCTGTTATTGAAGCTGAAACCCAACCCAACAACACTGCTCTAGTGAAATGTGTTAAAAAATGGATGAAATGATGTTCAATCATTTGAAAGTGGCTTTTAATGCTGCATATTGCCTGGCAAAAATTAATAGGACACTTACAGATATAAAAGACCTATTAACTTAAAATAGCAATTGTGGAGTTGAGGTTCTTCAAGAATATGGTAACAATAACTCTCATAAAGAAATAATTTCTTACATATCACATGCAATTGGCGAAGATTTATTAGGATAATTGAAGCAGTTTCTGCTCCTAAGCATTTTGTTAGATTGTTTAATTGATAAATCTGATGAAGAGAAACTTTTTGTTTACGCATAGTATTACTACTTAAAATATGTGATTACATAAATTTTATTAGGCACGATTCAACTTGAAAGTAGTACAAGTGAATCTTATTTGCATGCTTTGAGGCAGATGCTAGAATGGTTGGCCTATTTTTAAATTCAGTATCTTAATTATTTAGTTTTAGTATCTTTATAATGTTAGATGGGTTTCAAGTAAAGTGAATGCTCTGATTGTTTTGATTCAAAATTACACTTATGTGTTGTTTTACATTTAGAAGAAATATCATATGGTTCAAGGGAAGAAGCTGCAACTGCAAAGGGTTTATTCAAAGATGTGAAATAGTTTTGTTTTGTGCACTTTCTGTTATATTTTTAAAGAATATTTAATTCATTATATCTTCTATCTCAAAGATCTAACGAACTTCTACCTTCAATTAATTTGTATATTAAGAAAGCACAATGTAATCTAAAGGCTTTAAAAGAATAAATACCATGAGATAGAAAATTTAGTTGTATCGAACACAACTTTAGATGGGAAATTTAAAGAGATATATCTTACAAAAATTGACACAAATACTTTTGAAAATGACAGGTAAAATGACAGGCTGGAAAATGGTATCCAGTTATTAAATGAGAGATTTTCAGAAAATTCAATAATGCATATGATGTCATTGTAGTATTTGACACATTTCAATGGCTGGATTGCACAGATTTATTTAATTATGAAGAAAGTAAAATTAAAATGTTTGGCTTACATTATAGAATATTTTAAAGTAGTAAAGATAAGACAGAAGAATTTCTTGATGATCTTTTTGCAGAGTTATTTGATCTAAAAACACTTGGAAATGTTTTTAATATTGAACAATTATTGCAAAAAATTGAATTCGTAAAAGACATATTTTTCCAAATTTAAGTCCTCTTATTAAGATAATAGTTGTTATACCAGCTTCATGTGAGAGAGGATCTTTTCACATGAACCTGATAAAAAAAAAATTATTAAGAATTTAGAATGGAAGCAGACAGTTTACAAAATTTATTGATGATAAATTAGAATGGACCTGATCTAAATACAGTGAAACCTCGATTTTACTTCCCCCGAATCTACGTTTTTCCAGCATTTTACATATTTTTCATCAGGTCCCATTTTTCCGTATACCAATACATGTTAATTTAACCCGGATTGTAAGTTTGTTATTTATGGACTTTCCCGCATTTTACGTTTTTTCCCTGGACTGGAAAGTAAAAAAAAAAATAATTAAAATTTGCAATAATTTACAAAAAAATTTGCAAAAAAAAAAAAAAAAAAGCAATACTACTATTTTTTCCTTTTGTGCTTTTTTAAAGCTAATCCACGTTGTTGAAAGTTAATCATGAAAACAGAAACGCATTCCACAGACTCCTGTCTTCCTGGATTCCCCGCCCCCTCCTTTGTTGAACACCCGCTGTCGTGGACTGCTCCCTTCCCGGTGAAGAACACTCCAGTTAACCAATCAGATGGGGTGGCTCCTTTTCTTTCGTCAGGGAGGGACAGGCCTTACCCTTCTCCACGTTTTCAGATAAGCCTTTTAGTTGCTGTTTAGCACGCGGTGGTCGCATTTCTAACCTTTTTGTGCCAAAATGACGAGTAAAAAACGCAAAAACTTTTCTGTTGCTGAGAAAGCCAAAATTGCTAAACAATTTGATGAACAATTTGATGACTACAGAAAAAAGAATGCATTGAAAAAACATCGAGAAAGTGGGTGAAAAAAATTCCAAGAAACGGAAAACATTGAAAAAATCGCCGTACGACGAGCTGGAAGGTATCTTAGTAAAGTGGTTGAAAGAAGCTCGTGCGGCGAATGTACCTATAAATGGACGATAATAAGAGAAAAAGATCTAGAAACTGCCGATAGGCTTGGTGGTTTGAAAGACTTTTCACAGCTTCAAATGGCTGGATTGACAGAATGAAAAAAAGACATAATCTTGTGTATAGATCGCTTTCGGGAGAATCATCAAGTGTAGATGAAGCTACAATAGAAGAATGGAAGAAAAATCTACCAAATTTGACCAAAGGATACAAGCCAAAGGACGTATTCAATGCGGACGAGACCGGACTTTTCTTTAACCTCCTACCGGATAAAAGTTACGTTGCTAAAGGAGACTCCTGCCATGGAGGGAAGATGTCTAAATTGCGCCTTACGGGTTTTACTGTGCTGTAATTCTGATGGAAGTGAGAAGCTGACGCCTCTTGTTGTTGGAAAGTCGCGCAAACCAGGATGCTTCAAAAATGTTAGAAGTTTTCCGACAAAGTACGAAGCAAACAAAAAGCGTGGATAACCCAAGCCCTTTTCGAAGACTTTTTGCGCAAACTAAACAAACAAATGAAGTTGTAAAATCGTAAAATAATTTTGTTCATTGATCAATGCACTGCACATCCGTATTTGCAGCTGTCTAATGTGCGTGTCGTATTTTTTCCTGCAAATTGTACAAGCAAATTGCAGCCTTGTGATCTCGGCATTATTCGATCTTTCAAGGTTTATTACAGAAAGCAACTTGTCCGGAAAGCTGTAGCTGAATTAGAAAATGGAAACCTAAATGACGCCTGCAAACTAAAGTTAAGTGTTCTAGAGGCTATGCATTTTATTTCTGCGTCGTGGAGAAACGTTACACAACAGTGCATTTCCCATTGTTTTGAAGAAAGCGGAATCGTAGCGTCTAATGAACTGGAAACAGATGAAGAATCAGCTGCGGTGGACTCGGAGGAGGACAACGAAACACTTATCTATGACTTCCGCGATTACATCCCGGAAAACTTAGCAACATGCGAAGCTGAAAGAGCTACTGCTCCATCAGTAGACGACCTTATGGACTTTTCGTCCGCCGATGAATATGAACAAGAACAACCGGAAACACAGCCCGTCCCTTCTTTCAGTATTGCATTGAAGAGTTTACAAATAGTGAAAGACTATTTTCTTTCTTATAAAGACCAGGAAAAAAACTTGCAAAGTATTTCAATCCTAGAAGATGCTGCATTCACTTTGAACTCAATGACTAAAAAACAATGCACTATTACCGACTATTTTCAACCTAAACGCCAGGATTCGTAACTAAATGTGTTAAAATGATCTTAAAATGGTATGTATAATAATGTTCTTTTCGTAAAATATACATATTATACCTTTTGAAAGAGTCATCTTTACTACCTTTAGTTTTTTTCTATTTGATTTTTGCATTCTATGTATTTCCCGTATTTTACGTTTTTCCCGCATTTTACGTTTTTTTCACCCAGTCCCTTGAGAAACATAAAATCGGGGTTTCACTGTAACTTTAACACTAATAAAGCTGTTGACCATTGGTATTTCGAAATAAAAGCTGTGAGGCATGTCAATGGACATAAACACAGTGCATAAAACATGTATAAACTTTATATTCACCCACTTAGTACACTGTTGCTAGTACTTCTAATAATAATAATAAAAAAAAAGTACATTACGCTGTTTTCTCTGGTTGTAAGTTTTCTAGTCTGGCTCCTAACATTTTAAGAGGTTTCGTAAAAGCTGATTTTGCAATCGCAGGGAAACAAATTTTCCAGATGTAAGAATTGGAAAACTTTGATCTCAAAATTCATGACATTTTTGGAACTTTCCTAATCTGTAGATATCCTGCCAAAATATTAGGGAATTTTTGTAGCGGAATTGGGAAAAATTGGCGACTTCTAGACGAAAAATTGAAAGAAATCAATTTCCAATCAGAAAGATGTTTGAAAATTGGAAACTTTTTGGGTATATTGGAAGGATTGGCAGCTATGGATTAATAACTAGCTGAACATCTTTATTTCCTTAACATCACTTTCATAAAATGCTAGGAAGGCCAAAGAATTCTTTTGCTTATCACAATAATGTATGCCTACTATGTGTGATGGCTGCAAGTTCGATTCAGGGTGACACCACAAAACCTATAAGAAATAATCTATGACAAGCTAAAAATGAATTAAATTTTCTAATTGTAGGAAGGCAGAGAATCAATTATTAAAATTTATGATGATAATTAGAAAACATTATAAAGTAGAATAATAAACATCACAGTATACATGTAAAATAGTAAACTGTATTAAATATCTTACCTTATGCCCTACATATCTTTTGTTCTTTATTTTATATGGTTTATGGGTTGAAAAAGAGGCAATATAACCTCCATTAGTTTGGGCTACAAAACTTGAATCAGTAGGATGGACTTTCAAAGATGGACAAGTATAGCGTTCCTAAAATCACAAATATATCAAAAATGTAGCAAGCACAATTTTAAAGATTTTAAAAAAAATTGAATTCTTTTTTATAACTTATGGACCATAAACAATCACGGTCAAAATTTTAAGTATAAAAATAATGGAATTAAAATAATAGATATTAGTTCTATAGTAAAGCACTTTTTATATGTTTTCCATTTATATTTTTATTATCTATAACAGGGGTGGAAAATTTCTTCGATAAGAAAAGCCACATAAAATATTTTTCACACATTTCTGAATGTTCAAGAGACACAAAAAATGTTATTTTAAAATTGTCTTTATAAATAATAAAAAATATTACTAATAGTCCTACTCACTAAAGCAGAATATGTTTAATCTCCGTAATCCATAACAATGCAAGTTCCAATAATGACATGTATATTTAATATACATTCCATTAGCAGAATTTGCACTGATTTGAGTAAAGCTGACTTGAAATTAGCAGATCTAAATCACTTTAAATACAGAAGAATGCAATTTATAAGGTAAAGGTTTGTGACTGATTGCATTGACATTGCATTATTTCTGCTAGAAACTAATATTTATCTATGTTCCAGTCATTTTATTTCATTTACATTTTTATGACATTTATCCAGTCCATTATGAGTCCAGTTGCATCACCTGTATTTGTTTAAAACATGTTGCGGTTATTTTTTTCTTTGTTACCTATTGAAAATGGCGATTTCAATGACATACTTCTAAATTTTATATCGCTCAGATCTAGGAGAAGCATACCATTTCCTTTTCCTTGCATCTTAAAGAGCAAATATAAAATTTTTGGAAATCCAATATAGTCTCAGGAACCACATGTGGCTCGAGAGCTGCAGTTTGTCCACCTTTGATTTATATATTGTTTCTAATTGGTTTGTAGACTTTTTATATATTTTAATACTAAAATTTTTTGATTATATGACTAAATCATTTCCTTTTTAAGTCCAAATGACGATCAAGCTCTAGGAAAGATGAAATCTAAAATTTTTTTCTCTAATTGAATTCTTGGACATGTCCCTTATTCCCCCCTGCTCTGCATTGATTGATTGGACATTTTTTATATCAAGCGAGTTTTTTAACAGTTATCAGTTAAAACATTTTATCAGTTAAATTACATACAAAATGCTATGTAATTCAAACAAAAGCATCATGTCATACAATAATCTACAATTTTGAATGAAAATAAAATTAGTTACTTTTCTTAATACAGTAGCCCCTCGCTATATCGGGCTTGTCAGGAGACATGGCAAAATGCGCGATATATCGGGTGATATTAAAAAAATTATGCTTTTATAAACACATGCAATAAAAATTTAGGAGCGAAAGTACAATAATAAAATGAATCACACAATAAAGACAGAGAAGTTCCATTTACCTTTCAATTTTATGTCCAAATGCACATACACATTTAATTGATTATTGTACACACTTCATTCTCTTGCGAAGAAGGTACATACATACAATCTAATGTCAGCTACTTCGATTTTTCTTTCAGAACTTGCTTTCCAGAAAATATCAGTGAGCGAAAATGAATGAACTGCATCTCACTCATATGATTTGAGTTGTATCTTTCAAATGCTGTGCTATGCTCAAGCATAACCACGGCTTCTTTGATGGTGACAGGAGAACTCGCTTCTTCATCATCGTTGTCAGCATCTTTTGGGTCCACTTCTTCTCGTACATGAGGTATGATCTGCTCATCTGAAAGAGTTTCAGAAGTCGGTTCATTACATGAATCCAATCTTTCACTTCATCTTAGCACACATTTAAACCGAGCGACTTGGATTTTTGAACTAGAAGCTCTATTGAGTCTTCTTCAATATCCTTGAGTTCAACATCATTTAAAACTTTCAGCTAGTAGTTAGAAATGGTTTCTGATTTAACAGCAGATCACGTCTTTTGGGAAATGTACATGGCATCTTTTAAGTTTACACTTTTCATTGCCTCAGGCAGTGGTCGTTCTTCAACGAACAATGGGTTGCTCAGTAACTCCCGTCAATAATTTTTTGTTTGAACATGGCGATTATCCCTTGGTCGAAGAAAACTTGTTCTGTTTAGTGGCAAAAACATAGCTTTGATATTTCCATCTGATGACATACGTTCTTCTTTACCGGGATGAGCACTGCAATAGTTAATTAGGAGCACGGCCTTTTCTTCCAAACCCTTATTTCTTAGATGAAGACGAACTGATGGGATGAAATTATCAAAACATTTTTTGAATAAGGTTTGTGTCATCTAAGCGTTTCTTGAACTTTCGTATACCACTGGCAGATTCTCCCTATTAATATTCTTCAAAACTCTAGGGTCTTTGCTGTTACCCACAAGGAACATCTTCAACTTATGGCTTCCTGCTTTATTTGCTGCAAAGAGAAGTATTACCCTGTCCATTTGCTTTTTGTATTCAGAATTAGTCGTGCTTCTTCATAAAATCCTGCATTCTGTTTGACAATAACTTTCAGTATAGTACAGTTTCATCAGGATTGTATATCAGAAAAAAATCAGAAAAAAAAAATTGGGAGACATAGTAGAAGTGTGATATATTGAGGCGCGTTATAACGAGGGGCTACTGTAATATGTTTTTGAAATATATATGTTAAAAATAACAAGAATTATTTATTTCATAAAGTTACTGTTTTCTAATATATGAATAAATAATAAAGAAATAAAAACATAATGTAAGAGTAAAATAATTAATTTTAAAGTAACTTACAAATTAAAAGCAACATACAACACACACACACACAAAAGTTATTTTAGTTTTATAGTCACAAAAATGCTGCTTTTAATGAAGTTATTTTAGTGTTATTACTTTAAGCAGTTTGAGTTGTACACAATATAAGGGTGTAATTTCAAGCTCTGCCATTTTGTCATATACTTTGGCGTTCTACCTGTCCCTTGACAAGTGTATAAACCATAGTGGCCAACCTGCGGCCTGTGGGTTGAATGTAGCCTGTTCAGTCACGATAAAATGCAATAACAGACCCTCTGTACCATATCTACCACAGCAGATTTTAAGACAAACAAAAACCAAAATAAGTAAATTAAAATTAAACAGTTTTTAATTTTAAATTTACTTACAGGTACAAGCACACAAGGTTCTTTAATATAAAATTGAGTCTTCATACTCACATTCCGGTGGTTTCTGGACATATATTTTTTGGTAGATATAACTAAAAAATTTGATATATTAAATAAGGAGTTGCAAGGGCAAGAAATTTTAAATACTGATGCTTGTAATTCTATAAAAGCATTTCGAGTGAAATTATCATTATTTGAGCATCAATTAAAAAATAATACTCAAGATTTTTTGGGAGGAATTTCTCGAAGTATGCCGATGAAGGAGTTTCAAAACTATCCACATAACTTGATATTCGTTTTTCTGAACTTGCAAAATATAAAAAAAGGTTTTGAATTATTCTGCTCTCCATTTCATGTTAACATTTTAACAGTTCTGCACTGCATCTGGAAACAGTTGATTTACAGAGTAACACTGAATTGAGACACATATTACACTACGGGGCGCGGTAGCCCATTGGTTAGCGCGCTGGATTGCACTCGGTAGGCCCGGGTTCGATTCCAGCCGCTGCCAAAACTGCCGCCGTGTTCATGCGGAGTACGATCACGTTAAACATGTGGGTCCGAAAGTCCTTCCGAGAGGTTGGTGGTAGGGGAAGGAGGGTACGGTCCCTGTGGATGCCTCCCCCACTGGGTTCCGGTCTAAATTGGGTGGCACTTCCCAACCGTCCAAACAGTTACCTTACACCTTTCTGGTAGGTCGGACGGTCTGGGTTTCAACAACAACATATTACACTACAACAGCAAAACCAAACTTTTGCAACAGATACATGATGATGGGAAAGTATTCTAAATTAAGGTTATTTGCTTAAAAATTTTTGTGCTTTAGCATCCACACATGTTTGTAAAGCTTTGTTTTCAAAAATGAACTTTAATAAAAGTAAATATGAGGTACAATAACAGATGAAAATTTCAAAAATCAATTAAGATGTGTAACAATCAATACAGAAATTGAACTAGAACTAAAAAACATTAGTGATACGAAAAGCAAACATCTAAATGCAGTTATGTAATAAAATGACTGAGCAAAACGAATATTTATATAATTATTTTTTTAAAATTCTATTTATTTTGTGTAGCATGCAGGAAAATCGTATCTTGTCGAGGTGGCCTACAGAACGATTGGGTTGGCCAGGCCTGGTATAAACAGTGCTTTACTATATTTGAGTAAAAATAAATGAGTTAATGGTATAATTATTATAAAGACAATGTTAAAATAAAATGAGCAGTAGAAAACCTTGTTTATTGGGTAGAAGAAAATTATCTGGACTAAGAAAAAAAAAGGCCAGTAACTCCAGTAGTCAAACATCTTCTGGTGATTTAGATCTATGTTTCACATCCATCCAATCAACAGTTTGAAACCAGGTTCAAAGGGGCATTTGTTGACAATGGTTACTAACTTATTTTAAAGAAGTGCTGAATAATTTAAGGTTTTTATATATTCAAAGTATATTAATAAGTAATTCACAAATTTTATCAAGGTGACCCCCCCCCCTCTATACCATCATTCTACTTATATTGCTAAAAAATGTTAGAGATGATGGTAAACTGTTTGTATTTGTATGATACATTGGAAGCCCAGACATTATTAGTTGGCATAGCTGTGTACTAAAATGTATGTCCACTAATCTAATGTAACTTAATAACTGTTTTGGTAATGAAAGAAATAAGTTGAATAAATAAGTTTGTAATGGCCACTTTGTAACACTGCTGGACCAACTTCACTCCTGTTAGGACTCATTAGCATAAAATAGAAAAAAACCATACCCTTTAAATGCACTGGCTGTACAAAGTAGTAACACAAAGTAACTGTAAGTTGGTATTATGCTGCCAATAGAGTTAAATGCTTTTCAATACTTATATAAAATCATAAACTGATAGTACAAACAATTTTCTTTAACGAAATTTTTCAATATTTCTAACTTGAAAATGTTTTTCACTAATTAGTTTCTTAAAAGATCTGTCTGATTTCAATGTTTTCAGCATATTTTAATATTTATAGTTTCCTGTTTAATGTTTTACTAGCTGGAGATTAGAAGCAATAACAGTGTAAACTACAAGTAAAAAATACAGTCTAGTAGCCCATGTAATAAGTAAACTACAGAATTATAATTTAAGCTATATTAAGGCACTGCACAATTAAGTAATTTGGGCATTGATACTCAAGACCAAGGTAACACATTTCCACTCGCTAATGGCAAGTAAAAAAATCTGCATATTTGATTGTGTTCTTTTTTCAGTCCTAGGAAATGTTAGAACATTTGTGAAAATCAAAATCTTCAATGACACACCTACTTGCTGTTTTGAATCACCTTTCGTTGCAATTCATCCCTCAGCTCAGTATATTATAATAGCAGTGAAGGCTGTTTTATTGTTAATGCTTAACTACATGATGAAGCTTCATTGTGCATATATCCTTACTGTGGTCGCTACTAATATAAACTTAAGTCATCACATGGCAGTGGCTACGGTAAGTGCACATGTTCAATATCTTGAAATGAAATGAGAGACGGGTGGCTCAAGAAGAGCCCAGCACATCGACCAGAGGTCTATTGTACTACCCCAGACAGTACAGATCCTTACGAAATGAGACCAGTAGCCGATGCAAAGATAAGCAGGCACTTGACAGGTATGTCATTCAGCTCCCAGGGTTCAATCACATGTCGACCAATGTGTTCAAATCTGTGAGCAGAGAAGACCTCACATTCACAAAGAATGTGAGCGGCAGCTTCTTCACCAGGGTAAGAAATTAGAAAAAAAACGTAGGGGCCAAATGGCCCCCAACATCAATTTTTTATGGGCCATTTGAAAATTTCTAAGGGCCAAAATAAAACAATTTAATGAAATAAAAAATATACACGATAAAACCACATAGGCCTAATCTAAATATTTTATTTGCTTGCCAAATATATATATACTTTAAAAAAAAGACACTAAAATGCAAATTAAAAATTTTAAATTGACTTTTCGTTTAATTCCCATTTTTAGTTAGTAGCCACTGGCCGGTAGGTCAATGACGTTTAATGGCCAGTTGTTGACAGCTGCAAAATGTGCGTTGTTTTTTTCAACTTGCTTAATATTATGCAAAATTGTGTTTAAGTATGTTATTTAATAATTCAGGAATTTGCTAGTATTACCTATTTATTTATAGATTTATTATACAGTAAACATAAGTCACTATTAGGTCTATTATTATCAAGAAAACTCCCCTTAGCGGATCTACTTTTATACAATCTGTTATTTGGATGCTGATGCAAAGGAGGAGGATTTTAAAAATTGAGGGAAATTTAAGAGATTGGCAAGATACACATTTTTTTATTATTATAAGAAAACAAGACAAATTCACAGAAATATTTAAAATTTTTAATGAGTAATATTGTTAACATGCATTTATTATTGCTAACATCTCATTTTTAACATTTAATAGATTTTCAAAACTTATTTTAAGTGTTTTTTCTAAAACTAATGATTTTCTATAAGTTAGTGTCCCTATCCCCATCTTTTCCATTTCTTAAAGGTTTTCAAATTTAAATTTTTTATTTGTCCCATTTTTGAATATTTTAAATATTTATACTCAGTATTTTTTTTTTAATCTTGTTTTAAATCTTACCAATGACTTTTATTATAAGTCTTTTCAGGTGTTTTATAATATTTGTTTTCCAATAGATTATAAAAAAATTAATTTATCATGAAGCATTCAAATATTTTTGGAGACAATTTTAAATTCAATCAATTAAAGCAATTTCAAGTTTTCTCATCTTGATCTTTTTATTTTTTACTTTTCCAAGCTGACGAAGCATTTACTATTATTTATTCCTCCCTATTATTTTTAAAAAGTCCGGCCACTAATTTTTCTTTAATTTAGAGGGTTTTACCAATGATTTTCAGTGACTTTTAATAAATTTATAATCTTGTTTTAATTTTTTGTTCATTTACTAAGTAAATTTTCCATCATCGCGATCGCGATATTTCGGTCTTTTTTCCCGTTATATTATCGGACGTTATGAACGCTTTATTTTAAAATTTCCTCAATATATGAATTTCATAACAAGAAAATTCTTTATCCTCTTAAGGAAATGTGATCTTTTTAATATTTCGACGTTTTTAAATTTAAGAACTGTCGTCTTGTATCGCTAGAAACATGATGTTTTATTACAATACTCGAATTTTTCGATCAACAGGGGGGGGGGGGGGGGGGGGCATGAACGGCTCTTGACCGCGGATAAGTTGAAAATGGAACCGATTTAACTTTGAATTTGTAATTATTGTTAACAATTAGCACTTCTAAAAACACAACTATGCAAATATTTTAGGAATCCATGCATTTTTAGTTTTATGCATCATCGATGAGAGATTAAAACAGGGTATAATCTATAAAAGGAAATCTACAATTTCTCTGAACAAAAAACTGTAGTGCATCGAGACTTTAAAAATTGTGAAATTCTCGCAATCTAGCTTTAAATTTAATACGAAGTATGTTCGGGCTAGTATCCTTCAAACGCGCTATTTTAGTCAATGCTACACCCATTCATAATTTCCATATGGTCGTTTATGGACCGTGAATATGTAGATTAAAGTAGAATAATACTATATAACATTGCAATGTCAGCAATTCAGCTCGGAAAAGAATTCCCCCTGCCCGAAGGTTGATGTCCTTTATTCGCGCTGGACGCCCAGATTTTAGTTCTCTTGCGCCGGTCCCGAGCCTCAGTGAATTCCCGAAACTCTTTCTTATAGATTACTTCTTTTAATTTTTTATTATGAAAAACATGCTATAATGAATATTTAACCAATAAATAAATTCACATGCCAAAAATAGACAGGGCGAATTTCACGCAGCATGTTTTATTTTGGAGAGTGATTTCAATTCCGTTTGTGCATCCCTTTTAAATTTGAGGTAGGTGTAAATATGATGAAAGACCTATCAGTATCAAAGATCTAGATTAGTCCTCGAAGCAGAGTAGTTACTTCTTCGGACAGCGTGTAAAAAGGGGGGGGGGGGTCTAGGTCAATGCATAGAGCCCTGTAAAGACGCTACGCCACGGCATGTCGCAAAACACATCGGTGATTAAGAGGAAGGGTAAGATAGGAATGTTGCAAATGTAATAAATTATGATCTCCTCACAACTACGGCCTAAGAGCCATAGCGGTATCGTAGTGATTGTTGACAGATTTTTATTACTCCACAGGTGGCATTGTTTAAGGAGAAGGATTATTCTTTAAGCTATCAGAGTTTGGCCGGTAGTCAGGATTTTGTTAATTGTCAGTTTTTTAAGTTTAATCGCCATTTGACGAGTAGGAATATTAAGCTTGTCTTATATTATTGTATTAATTTTAAATTGATTTATTGTTTTATACAAGAAAAAAAAAAGGGAGTTTTATTTTTCCTCGGTTATTTTTGAGAAATTATAGTGGTTTAATTCTAGTCGCGATTTGGCCCCCGATTCCGAAATTTTGGTCGCAAACGATAAAAATTTGGTCGCGTTTCGCGCATGGCCCCCGCTAATTTCTTACCCTGTTCTTCACTGTATTTGTAGACCCTGCAAAGCAAATCTTTAGTGACACTCAAAATGTTAAGGTGTCTCTTGAGGGTGCAGTGCCCAGTAAGAAGCCCAACAGCCCTCCTGATGCCAGTCCTGCTGAGCTTGAAGAGTTCCTTTTGACGTGTACTGGGTCAATTGCAGTTGAGAATTTTCGCCTGCCTTTGACCCTTAGTATTACACCAGTTCTTACATTGAAGCTTCCTGATGATGTCATAAACAATTCTTCTAACAAGATTATTGGGGATACCCAAGGCCGGCTCAGGGCCAACAAACGGAGTACTTGAGCCTTAGTATTACGCCAGTTCTTACATTGAAGCTTCCTGAAGATGTCATACACAATTCTTCTAACAAGATCATTGGGGATACCCAAGGCCGGCTCAGGGCCAACAAACGGAGTACTTGAGCCTTTCCTAGCAAGTTCATCAGCCAACTCATTACCAGGAATGCCTGAATGTCCAGGCACCCAGTAAAGAATAACTTTGTTATTGCTAGCAATCTCACAGAGTGCATTATAGCACTCCCAAACAAGGGAAGAAGTCATGGTGAACTTCTCAAGAGCCATAAGAGCAGGCTGACTGTTAGAACAGATGAAAATTTGGTTATTCTTATACTTTCTGTCATAGCAAATTCTACAACACATAAGGATGGCAAAGACCTCGGCCTGAAAGACAGTAGCATAATTGCCAAGCGGATAAGACAGCTCAGTACCATCATCCAGGCAGCACACACTAGCACCAGTGCTTGTGCCAATCTTCGAGCCATCCATATACCATACACTACAATTCTGTTTATTGTAGGTGGGAGTCCTCTTCCAGTTATCCCACGAGGGGACCTGAATTACGTAAGGCTTGTCAAACATGTATTTGACATGAATGCCATCAGGAGGCATACTAAAATAAGGATGACTAGCAACATTACTGTTAAGTTCACCCCAAGATAAATACCTTGAGTAATCTTTCCAGTATTTCAGATATATAAGTCTGTTCATGCAGATGAGTGTCTCTGCTTAAATACGCATGTAGAGTGGATGCAATCCAAGTAAAAGTTCAAGAGTTGCAGTGGGAGTAGTTTTCATGCATCCAGAGATTGCAATACACACTATCCTTTGGAGCTTAATTAATTCTAATTTAGCCATTTCACATCTAATTCTGGATCACCAAACAATGGATTCATAGGAAATGATTGGACAGATTACCATTGAGTAAATCCAATGGATAGCCTTGGGATTTAAGCCCCAGGTTTTCCCAACAGCATTCCTACAAGACCAGAAGATTCTTCTGGCTTTAGTCATGCAATAATCCAAGTGTCTCTTCCAACTGAGTCCCTTGTCAAAGTAAATTCCTAAGAATTTAATCTCCTTGGAGCAAATAAACTTCTGACCAAAAAAGCAAATGTCACCAAGATTAAGTATGCGTTTCCTAGTAAACGTAACCAAAGCAGTCTTCTGCGGATTAACAGTAAGACCTGCATTGTTCAATATCTTAATCTCTAGTATGTTGTGTGTATTTATGTTAATTTGTTTTACATAACGATTACATAATTGTAGATAAATTTTACTGTAATTATTTTTTTTCACTAAGAAATGACAAACATGTTATCTGTGCAATATTATTATTTATATGGTACTGGTGAATGAAATTTTTTTTGGGAAGTAAACTCAGAGTCGAAATATTTTACACTGCTCAAGATAACAGGCAAACATCAAGAGTTTAATAGCAAATTTTTTAAAGAATGACACATATCCTTACCAAAAATATCTGATTTGAAAGAATTGCACCACTTGCAAAATCCCATGCCATGATTGTACGGTCAGCAGAGTCATGACTTACGATATTGGTACTGCAGATGAATTCATTCTCATCAAGAAATGCTATATCCAGAACCTATGCAAACAATTGAAATCTGATACATTATATGCAATTTTTTTTTTAATATTTAGAATATAATAATAAATGTACTGAAGTTAATAAAATAAAGTTATAGCAGAAGTGCTCAACTTTTCATTATTTGAGATCACTAAATTTATTTAAATGGAAGATTTACTGCCAACTGCAGTTATCTATATATAACATATGACATTTTCTATAACCTAGCACAGGGGTCGGCAACCTGCGGCTCTTTTGATGAAAAGTTGCGGCTCTCCAGTTCCATACGAAAAAATTAATAATTAATTATCAAAACCCTTAAAAAATAAGAAAATATATTTTTAAGTACCTAATTTCTCAATAGCTTCTATTTTCATAATCGTTAATTACAAATCGCTACGCTTAACATGACCGTAATGAGATAAATTTGAACTATTGTTTTGTTTTTAGAGATGAGACTCCGTGACCATGTTTATCTTTCAGCCAATTGCATTCAACTGGCTTCTGCCTTATCACTTGCTATAGATGAGTCTTGCGACATAAAAGACATGGCACAAGTTACCCTTTTCGTCAGGTATATGTCGTCCCAAGGTCCAAAAGAAGAACTGCTAGGATTGCTATAGCTCTCAGGGCAAACTCGTGGAGAAGATATAGCAAATGCTGTGCAAAAATGCCTGGAAGACAATGGAATCGATATAAATAAAATCGTTTATATAGCAACTGATAGAGCCAGAAGTATGACAGGAATACATAGAGGGGTAACATCAATTCTTCAGAAAAAAATAAACCACGAAATTCCAGCGTTTCACTGCATAATTCATCAAGAAGCGCTTTGTGCCCAAACATTTCCGGCCGAAATAGTTGAGGTCATGAACTTGGTAATTAAGATTATTAACAGCATCTTGGCAAAAGCACTCTACCATCGCCAGTTTAAAGATTTTCTTGAAGAAATAGATAGCCAGTTTTCTGACCTACTTCTGCACAATAAAGTGCGATGGCTTTCCAGAGGTAACGTATTGCAACGTTTTGCTTTGTGCTTGAGTGAAATAAAAACATTCTTCAATGAGAAAAGCATTGGCCATCCCGAATTGGAAGAAGACAAATGGCTGCAAAAATTCAACTTCATGGTAGATACCACAATGAAACTAAATGAACTAAATCTAAAACTGCAAGGAAAGGCCTACCCTGCCTACGCCTTGCTTGAAGAAGTAGTTTGTTTCGGAAAAAAAATACTTCTTTTTGTTGAAGACATGGAGAGCAGTAAATTACTTCATTTTAAAAATCTGAAGCAATATCGCGATGAGACCAATGCAACTATTGACACGAATTACTTCAGCATAGCTTTAAAAAAACAAGAAGGATGGATTCTCTGAGAGATTCGAGCAATTCAAAACAAACAAAAGTACTCTCGCGTTCATAGTAAATCCTCTCAACATAAATACAAATGAGATCAACATTGAGCCATTTGGAATTGATGCTGGATCACTTCAAATGCAATTGCTAGATTTGAAAAGCAAAGACTTGTGGAGTGGCAAGTTCACAGAACTCAAGAGCAAGTTGGAAGAGTTGGAGGTCCAGAAATGCATGCACATCGCGCAGCACAAGTGGACAGCTCTAAAAGAAATTCCGCGAGTTGAGGCCCTCATATTCGGCGCATGGTATAGTCTTCCAGAATGCTACAGTGAGGTGAAGAAGTTGGCATATGGAGTGCTGACGATCTTTGGGTCGACATATTCATGCGAGCAAGCGTTCTCTTGCATGAATATAATAAAAAGTAAAGTTAGAAGTCAACTAACAAATAAAAATCTAGAGTCGTGCTTGAAACTTAAAACAACAAGTTATAAGCCAGATTTAATCAAACTTTCAAAAGGCATGCAAAGCCAATGCTCCCATTGATGTAACTATCTATATTTGTGTTTTTATATGAATAAATATTATTCCGTATTTAAAGCCGTTTATTTTAAATCAAAAATCAAATATATATAAGCAAATACTATAATATTGAAACGAAAATTTTTAGTGGCTCTTTAAAAACTGGGAAATTTTGTAAATTGTAACTTTTGGCTCTTCCGTTTCAATAGGTTGCCGACCCCTGACCTAGCACAATGTAACTGCAACTACAGTGAAACTTCCATAACTTTTAACTTCTAAGAACTGAATTGTTCTATAGCTTGAAGATTTTTAATATTTGATGTTGCTGTTTAACACGTTGACTGCCATCTGACACTTATGTGCATCAGATAGCATGTTGCATTATGTCTGTGATGCATAAGTGCACAAAGTATAGCTTTGAAAACATTGTTATAAATTACTGGAGCAACACATAGAACTCAATTTGTGCCTAACAGCACTGAGGTTCCTTAAAAAAAAAATGGAATGGCACCGTAGAAAAGCATACAATTTTTCAATGGCAGGCAATGTGTAAAATAAGCAGATATGCAGCAGTTGAGCTACCTTGTGAGAGGAAAGAAGAGGAATTAATAAAATTAGAAAAGGATTACGGAAAAAACCCCAAAATGAAGCCCAAAAAATAGATACAAAAAGATATGGGAGGAAAATGCATAAATAAGTAAATAAGACAGAGAAACCAGTTAAACTTGGTCAAATCATAATGATGAAGAAACCGTGTTGCATGCTTTTGAAACTCTCATTCTACAATTTATTTGTATAGTATTTTATGCTGTTTCCTAGTTATCTATCGATTGCATGTATCCTAGTCAAATTCCATATTTGTTTCTATTCTGCCTATTTGAACAGTTAGTTCTGGTATTACTGATCTAAACAGTTTTTCTGGGCTAGGGAAAAAAGAAGCTCAAACTGCTTTCAAAACTACAAGATATACAATACTTTTACTTTAAGTTATTTATAACAAAGTTTTTTTTACAAGATTGTTTAAAGACTTTTTTTTCAGACTACTGTCCACCATTAATGGCTCAACAGTCCACTGTGGGCCCTGGCATTTCTTAAAAGATCCTTCCAAGTGGTCTCCCTTGGAGAAATGGTTCCACACAATGTTTTTATTTCGTCTTCACCATCACATTCTTCATCATCGGTTTCAACTTATTGGTTTTGTTTTATCATATTGTCAATGTCTGTTTTTGTATCTTTAGCATAAATATCATCCACAGCAATGTAAGAGGGAAGAAGAAATTCTCCCTTTTAACATACTAGAAGAGAAAACATCATTGGGAATAATCTGGTCTAATTTTTCTACTCTGACTGGCATTTCCCTCACATGTTCTTTTGTAGTTAAATTGCTACAAAGTCATAATTGTATTTTTCTGAATTTTAAGAAATAAAGATCCACAATTCATGAAAGATTATTTTTATAACTGAAATTTGGATTTGTAATATGATATAAACGCTCTTCTTACAGAAAGCTACTAAAACACGCAAATCTACAAAGTTTATTAATAAGCAATCTTATATTTTAGAACATACCAAAATCCTGACAAAAATGTAGTCAGTCTGAATTCCATCCACTACCAGAAGTGTCCACTAATGGGGAATGAAATACATTAACATCCTATTTTAAGGGACTGAGGATTCAGAAATTATCTATACATGAGGAGTGTCTATTACTGGAGGTACAACTGCGTATGAAATTGAACATACTTTAGCACTTTTTACATTTTGTATGAGTATAGAATGTATGAATGATAATTTTAAAACGTCTAAAATGGAGGGGGGGGGGGGTAGAGAATTTCTGAGATTATGCAGCAGTATTATTGCTTTTTAAGTATGGAAATAATTTGGAACTATAAAAATTAATGTTATTTGATTTATATTTTATGAGAAGATTTTAAATATATTATGTGTTTTATACACACATAATGCATTAAAAACTCAATACATTAAATGTCCTATCCCTGCCAACAAGTTTGAAAGGTTCATTCAAATGTTTCAAAAGAGGGAAGAATATTCAAGATAAATGAGACAGAGTACCATTGAATGAATGAATGAAATGAAGGAGGGTGGCTCAGAAAGAGCCCAGCACATTGACCAGAGGTCCATTGTACTACCCCAAAGAAAAGAAAAGGTCCCTAAGAAAAGAGACCAGTAGCCGATGCAAAAATAAGCATGCACTTGACAGGAATGTCGTTCAGCTCCCAGGGTTCAATCACATGACGACCAATGTGTTCAAATCTGTGAGCAGAGTAGGCCTCACATTCACATAGAATGTGAGCTGCAGTTTCTTCGTTGTAATTGCAGCCTCCAGAGTACCATTACTAACAAAGACAAGAATATGTTTCATTGTTTCATTTATCTTGATAAAAAAGGATCTTTATTGCCTTTAAAATTGGTTAATATGCATTTTATTTAATGTTGTTTGTTGTATCTAATAAATATTTTATATTGCAAAGGTTTTTTTTTTCTTTAGATTATATGGTAGTTTCATTATGTCAGTTCAAACCATGATTTATCTAAAATTCATGTTAAAATTTTATGAAAAATTGAGACTCAGATTACTATGGCAACCTATCAGTTGGTTGTTAATATAGGAATAGAAACTTCTGATTTAAAGGAGCTAAAAAATGACAACATAACACTAAAAATATTAAGTAAAACATTTCACATTTAAAACGTACCTCTTTACATTTGGAAAAGAATGATCTAATAGGAAAAGAAGTGTTTACTCTGATGTCAAATCCTAGAATTGCATTTCTTGTACCACAAAGAAATACATCTTCCATATAAGGATGAGTTTCTATACTAGTAACAAAATTGAAGATGTCATATGAAACCAAATTCTTCCCTACAAAATATAAATTAATTTTAAATTTGAAAAAAAAAAGTTATATTATGACAATACTGACATACAATGTAAATATGTTAAAGATGCAAAATATAGCTAAGCAACTTGTAAAGGCATGCATGACAAATTAGTAAAAATCCACTAGATACCTATGCTATTCATATCTTTCAAATACAGTGGCCACTGTTTATAAGAATCATATTCATTTCGCTCATTTTGATTCTTATAAGCAGTTTATTCTTAAATACGGACATTTTTTAACTTCTTAAACACTAACTGTTATACATAATTTTACAATATGTAAATGTAAGTAAGTCAAGTATTTTTAATAAATTTGTAAATCCAGTTTTGTTTTCAAAAGTATTGCTTTACAAACTAAAACAACTATCAGTTGCACGAAAATACTTTTTCAACAATTATTTTAACAGCACGAGGGAGATGATTAATGATTATTATTGTATAATATACAAAAACTATTTTTCAAACATATTACTCATGAAATGAATTTCTTTGTAGCAGTATATCGTAAAAAACACAATTGTACGCAATTCTCAGTATATCTCATTTAATTGTGAAATGCAATCTGTTTGCATCCACTAAAATTTTTATAATTCTTATGAGTTGTATACATAAAAGTTGTTTTCCAAACAGATTATTAATGAAATGACAGGCTATTTTGCGGTTAAACTGCATTTATACACGATTCTCAGTATACCACGTTTAATTGTGAAAATATTTTTACGTTATCATACTATATAACATAGTATAGAAAAGTATTGTTTTTACAAAAATTTTTAAATTCGATATTTTAATGCCAATATATGCTTTAGGACCCCTGAACACGTTTTGACTATTTTAGGAGTGCTGTCTATATTAATGGATTTTGACGAAACTTTATATCCAAATTTGTTATCGAAAAATCTAAAACTAGATAGAATTTTTTTTAAATTCGAGCAAAAACTTTAATTCAAAATTATATATTTTTTAGCATGACAGCATAGGACAAAATTTAAGATAATCATACATAAAAAGAATTATTTATGGTCTAATGATCGCGAGACTTAGTATAGTTTTAATTACTGAACGTTGTGAAAAATAGACTCAATACAATTTTTGGGTTTGTGAAGTCATTAGCTCCCCTCGGGGAGCTAAAGATTAACTAAAGAAGTGAACTATTCACTAAAGAAGTGAACAAGAGAAGTGAGGAAGCATCGTAATGAGATCGAGAGCATGTGATATGTGACACAGTCAAAGCATTGGCCTCTGATAATCAACAGTGCTGGTCATGTATAAAATGCTAATGCTTTTATGCCAAAATGTGATTAATATATTTTAATTATTTTTTTCTTTATAAATTTTATGAAAAATTGCTTACTAAGATTGTAACTGCATAAAAAGCATTAAAATAAGTGAAATATTAATACAATTTGAATAGGAAAACTATTTCGCAAGAAAAGTCTCATTCCACACCACAGTATTGGGATAGTTGAGCCAAAATCATTACAAGTTTTATACTCTGATATTTAACACCAAAATATATTGCAATTTTATAATGAAAACTAACATTATGTTTAATCTTATATATACGAATTAAATAAATGGGCAATTTAATTAACTAGTGATCATAAAATCCGAACTACTGTATTAATTTTCTTACCAGTTTGAACATCAAAGACAAGTGCTTTTTTTTCATTTCCTCCAGTGACAATTTGTCCTCCGTCAAGAGACCACTTTGCTGCATTCAATCCAGCATTAGCTTGAATACACTGAACAGGATTTTTACGATATTTATCCCAAACTTTTAATGAGCAATCGAGGGATGCTGACAGAAACAAATGACTATATTGTGGAATACACCAATTCAAAGACATAATAACGTTTGAGTGAGCAATATGTGTTTGAACGATTTGGCGAGGAATGCGACACACAATGTTTTTCTGGCTAGCTTGAATAACACGCTCATCTTCCTTATATATGCAAGACACTTTTTCCTCCTTGAAGTTGTCATTATTAGTTTTTATGATAGTCGTTTCAAATATAATATCTGTTTCAAGTTGAGAACTGTTTTGATTCGGAATGTCAGGAACAATACTTAAATTGGAACTTTGAGCACTCTTTGAAGTACCTTGGCTTAAATTAGAAATTTCACCAACACTTTTCGATGGCTGACTAGGTACCTCAGAAGGTTTTATAGGACCACAAGGAACATCACTTAAAATGGAGGCTGCATTAATTAAAGTATCTTTATTGCTTGGAACACTTTCACTTTCCATCTCGCTGTCAGTACTTTCTAAATTTAAATAATCCGTTTTCTTTTTAGCTGAGTCTGATATAGAATTACTTTTTTCAGGCAACTTCTTAGTAACTTCTATTTCACAATCACTTCCATCTAAGTCAATGCAATCAAGAACTTGACTTGGAAGTTTGTTAGATTCTTTTCTTTTTGAAGATCGGTTGCCCGATTTACCTCTTCTTTTTGAGGATTTCCTGCTTTTTTTCGCCCTATTTCCATCTTCCGGATCACTTTCTAAGTCTATAACATCAAACCCTTTATTAGAAGTAGAAGCATTAGCAGAAGCATTGGACGGAACTCGAATTTCTTCAATATCTGAATCTCCACCAACTTCTGAATCATAAGAAGCAACTAAGTCCATATTTGTGTATTAATTTCAGAATAAGAATACGGAGTAGCAATTAAAATCTAATTTGAAAATAGACAACAAATACTACAAATATCTACATTTATATTCTCCAAATTCTAATACGAGTTTCGTCTTTAAATATAGTTTCGTCAAGGCGATAAACGGGTTTCTGCGCAGGCCCTCAGATACATTTGTACGCAGGCGCGTGATAACGACGTGAAATGCATTCTACATTCTATAGATATAATAACCTTGTTCTACACAACTTGATTCCTCCGTGGTCTTGCCATGACGAAATTTCTTCCCTAACCGTAATCGTGTGTGAAATTTGTAAATAAACATGTATTTTCCCCTTGGGACAGAAGGCGGAGTGCCAAGTCCCATTTTTGCACTCTAGAAAGAGTGCACATTCAATTCAATTCAACATGTCTTCATGCATGGCGTGGAAACAGCAAATTTTGTAATTCAAAGGATATTGAAGTTGTTTGTATTGCTAATTTTTCTCCGTTTAATTTTTAAAATTATTTCACTTATTAAAGGACAATTAAGTCTCCATGGCTTTCGATAAATCTAAAGCTAAACTTTCTAGCAATGTGCTAGATATGAAGGTTTGATACTATAATTTTTCGTACATTAGTGCCCTTCAATTTAGCTTATATTATTTCATGTGTCTCACAATATTTAAAATATCTTTTTGATTATCGTTGGAAATTTATTTTATACTGTTGATTTTTTGCATAGCTTAACATGTTTTTAATTTTAAATAAATGACTCAAACTCCTGCAAAAATGGCCGAGAATGAAAAGTAAAATCATCTTTAAAACACTGTATAAAATAAATTAGTAACTGTATCAACTGGTTTTGTAGAACAGCTTCCTTCTGGATATAAAGGTCGATCAACTACGCCAACAAAGAACGGATACCTGCTTCCTATTATTTGTTAGTTGCTCTGTCTTTTTATTTAGAAGAAAGAGGCTGTTTGTAATCCTCTAAAGCCGGTTAATACCGTTACTAATTTGTTTTATGCTGTGTTTCAACAAAGATTTTACTTTTTATGCATTTGACTGTTAATACCATGAAACAAGTTCTAATATTATCCGTATATGCTCTTTTATTTTCTACAATTTTTAATTTTAAATAGTGTAGATTATATAACAATAATTACTAATTATGTAATGGTTTTACAAATATAACATTTTTAGCAATACCGTCCATCCATGACGTGGTTAGGATAAGACGTGGTTTGTACATGTGCTGATAGCTAACACAGTGCTTATAGCTTGCAAGTCAAATTTACCAGTTATTATTCTTTTGGCAGCAATGGGTTCTTGCCATGAGCATTCACAGAAATTTTGAAATATAGGGTTGCAAAGTGTTATAAAATATATAAAAATTTAAAGTGTTATAGTTAAATAAATGGTAAAGCTTAAAATAATTGAAAATGTTGTTTGTATTAATTCAATTTTTTACTAATTTTATTATATTGAAAAAACACACCTTTCATCAATATGAAATTGAACTTTTAATCAGTTTTTTCAGGGAAGAAACCATCCCACTTGCAGACACTCATAGTCCTTACCTAATTTATTCACTTGTCTACAAGTTCTAGAAAGCTGCACTGGAATGTGTGAGCCTTTGGCATATAGCTATCTAGGTTTTTTATCTCAAAGTCTGTTTTGTACAGGTCTGTGGAGTCAAAGTCGATAGCAGTTTGGGGTGGAGCCAGAGTATGTAAAAATATACTGACTCTGACTCCAGAATAAAATTATTTAAGAATAATTTTATTTTTGAATTAATTTTTTAATAGTTTTGAAGCAACAGATTAATAAATGTTTACCAATTTAAAAACTATTGATATGAAAATTTAATATTGTAATAAAATAGAGATTTTCACATAAACATATTTTGATGAAATAAAAGTTCTACTTGCTGAAATTAAATGAATGTAATTAAATATGAATGAAAAGAATGTTTTACTATTCATAGTACTTTATAGAGCTCTAATGAGGTAATCAGTCAGTTTAGCACACAACAATTCAAAACGTTGCCTAAATTGTATGAAATTTTCCAATTTCAGCAATTTTTACATTGACAATATAGAAAGTTTTTGTCTGAGATTTTATATTTTATAGCAATGACCATGATATGTGCGGCATTTTCCAAATATGAGCTTTTATTTTGGCAAAGGAATCATAAAAACAGAATAGATATTCTGTTTTTATGATGCCTTTGCCAAAATAAAAGCTCATATTTACATACTAAATAAATGTATTAATTAGTATGTAAAAATTACTAATTAATACATTTACTATTTATGCAAATATGGGAATGGGATAGTAGATAGATAACAAGAGGAGTTGGACAGTAGAAAAAAAGAGTAATTGATGTTGGAAGTATGAAATACCGCATGAGTTCCTCTCTGGTTTCATGATCAGCGGATAACTTTATATGTAATTAGTGTGAATAGGAATGTTTAAAAATAAAATCTAGAAAGTGTATCTTTTTTATAGTTGAAATTTATAAACTGAAGTTTGCAGTTGATTTTATGGTATTATTTCACATAGATTTCCCTATTTTCTTTAATTTTTCTATGTTTTACTTAATAATCCCTCTTAACCAATTCAACTGTACAACTATAGATTAATACAAATTAATAATGATTGTGCACTTAGAATTATATTGTACAATGTAATTCTAAATATCAATTTGATTTTTTTTATGTAAATAATAATTTTCTGTTTCTGAATATATTAGTTTATGAAAAAAAGTAAAGAAAAATCTGAAAGAGAAGCCGAGGAAGAAAAAAGAAAAATTTTATTTGACAGCGAAATTCCGGATTGCTTTATAAAAGGAGGGTATGAATTTTTGATTTTTATTATTGACTGTCACCATATATTATAGTATGTAAAAATAATGTTTTAGTAGCTATAAGTTTATCATATACTTCTATATATGCATTAATTGTCACCAAATCACCATGAAATGTGAAATTCTTAGTTTAAGCACAAAGAGCACTGCTCCACAAATGTTGAAAGCTAAAAAAAATAAAATAAATTATTCTATGAAAGGATTTCCTTTTCTGTAGATGTGACCCAAATCCTGTTGTCAGGTTGGCATGCACAGTCAGGACCCCCACAAAGGGTGGGGGGGTCAGTTGGGGCTATGGTACTGGGGCCCGGCGAAGGATAGGGGCCCGTGGAAAAATATTTTTTCAACATTATTTGTGCATATGAATTTGTAATAAAAAATATTTTATGATATAATATCGCATATTTTATGCAAGTATAAAATTACAAGTATAGAATAGATTTAAAGCAAATGCAAGTTCTTTAAAACAATAAAAAAAAAATATCCAAAGAATTGTAAAAATTAAGCACATGATACGTTAAGCAACATGTGACACGTTTTATTTCTTTGATTCCATGTGTTTCAAAAAAAGGAAAAAAAAAGACATCGTCCGTAACGTACAAAGAATACTCTATCCCATCAACAAAGGATCAGAAAATACGGTAAGAAAATGATAGATAATAGTACTCCACATAAATTGACCAGCTTTGAAGGGAGGGCTACAAAGCATTTTCCAGGGTAATAAAGTAACTTTTTTCTATTTAGCCTCGAAAATTTGCAAGCATTGAACTGATAAAATAAATGCCTTTATAACAAGAAAAGAAAAGCCCTCCACAGAGAGTCATCTCTTTGTGTAGAGGGCCTTTTTCACTCCCATACAGATGAGATAAGATCTTAAGCCCCCAATACATTGGAGAATAAAGAGACGAGTTTTATTTCCAGACGATACGGGAACTACAGGGGGTCTGTCGTCCTCCGTAGACTCCCGAAGTCATTAATCTTGAAAGGTCCAAGAAAGTGACAGAGTGGAAGTGTGCTGATTTGGCGGGTTATCGCCAAAGAGTGATAAATAATAACTTTGGTTGTTGCTTTTTGTGGTGAGTTTCGATCGCACTCATATGTGACTGTCATTTATTTGCAAAATGTATGCCATAAATATTTGTTTCTCACGCTTATTCAGACACATACTTTATCCACCTGTTTCTCTGTTCTTGAAAAGGTGCCGGAAGCAATTTTTTAACGAGCACCCAAAGGCAGAAAAGATACCATCTTCCTCTCTTCTTAAATGTATCTGGTGATTGGAGCTAGTTTATGCAGTGGGAAAATGTAAAAAGAGATATAAATATATTTCAAATACTTAATTCTCTATTTAAACGGACAATGAAAATCTATGCACTATTGCTACAACACACACACATATCTACAACACACACACACACACATATATATATATATATATATATATATATATATATAGCTAACCAAATTTGAAAATTGGAATACAATACAAAATGAAGAGTAAGATACAACAATTTGGCTGGGGGGGGGGGGGGACCCCCACGCATGCTTTATGCCTCCATTTTCCAGTCCAATTTTCCATTTGGTTAGCTCTGTTTGTATTCGATTTGATTGAAGTCGGCAGCTTAGCACTATTCTTTATTTAGTAGTATAACAAATAGTAGTACACAGTATAACAAAATATACTATTCTTTATTTAGTAGTATAGTAGTATACTAAATTGCATTACATTTGTATAATATATATATATATATATATATATATGATCACAAATTTATCGCATGATATTACATATGAAAAGTGAACGTATTTCATAATATTTAATACTTTCTTTTTATGTGATTTTTTAATACATTTATTTAAGAAAAAGCACAGTAATTCAAGACAGGTTTGTGCTAGCGTTTTAAAGTTTGTGTCAATCATTTTCTAATTAAAAATGACATAAGAAATGATTATTCATGTAATAAATACTATTGAAGGTTCCGATTTTTTGATAATTTTTTTCATTCAAAAATTGGGGGGGGGGGGGGGAGTCTTCCTAACATTTGATTACGTTTTTAAAATCAAGAGACTTATAGTAATCACTGATTGTAGTTTTTGTATCAAATTTCGTTAAAATCGCACCATTCGTTTGTGAGTAAAAATATTTTTTTTCTAAATATATTAAAATAATTCCATTGTTGCTCAGATCAGATTGTTTATTTTGTAACTTTTTCTTTTATTAAAATATTTTAACTATCTAGGGATGCATGTGTCATGGAACCAAGTTTTGTGCCCTGTCTTCAGTTGTTGAATGGTAGATTTTCTTTTAAAGGAATGAATCCAGAAATTGAAGTAAGACTATTTTTCTTCATAGTTTCATTCACAATTACTCTATGTTTTCGCTGTATTGTATTCACTTTCTCTTAATAGCACTGTTGATTGCTTATATTTATAAGGCAGTGTATAGAAGTACAGTAAAAGTCCTCTGAATGACCACCTTCTGTAACAATCTCATTTTCTTGGAGCAGACTCAAATTTAACTCCATTTTGACATCATCAAAAGTCATTTTCCCTCTTGAAGGGATCACATTTTTAAAGACTGAGAAGAGGAGGGGATATAACTTCCTGTTTATTTAAAATCAAATTTAAGTTTTAAAATTTTTCAATCTTTTTAAAATTTTTTTATTTAATTTGTCATGAATGATGGTTGCCTGTTCCAAAATTTTTGATGGCATTTTTAAGATACTTTCCTATGTTCTAGAGAGCTGAAATTTGGTGAACAGTTTAATTTAGTAGAATATTTTAATCTATTAAAATCTGGTGGATTCTCGAAAAGAAAAGGAATCTGCATTTTTTGTGAAATGGCCAGCAAAAATCTCTCTTTGCTTCTAAATCTTATTGTTGCAAGATTGTTGAAAAAAAGTCCAATATTCTGTTTCACTTCTATATCCCATTATTGTATGATAGTTAAATACGAGTCCAATATTAAGCTTTATTTCTAGAAATTTTTAGCATGTGATATTGCTCATGGCAAGTTACGAATAAAGGCTTTTACCACCAAAACAAAGTTATTATATATTTACTTGCTGGCTTTTTGGGCTTTCAATCTGTTTCTGATGAAAATCATCACTGGAACTCTCATAGAAAACTCCTTGCCCTCTTATCTTAAGAAACACTCAAGGAAGTGAATAAATTGATGGAAACTTCATTATCTGTTAAAGACGATAAAATACTTTAACAGATGATTTTAAAATGCTAAAATACATTTATTTTCTGAACTTTGATTAGAGAAAATGAATTGTATAAGAAAAAAATTGTAACATCAAAACAAACTTTCATTCCTTTGTTAAATGAGGAATTTGTTTAATTATTTCTTTTTAAAATCTTTTATTGAATTCGCTATGACCGATGGTTGTCTGTCTGTCTGTTTTAACTTTTTTGATGGCATTTTTAACCTTTTCCACATCCTAAAAATTGGAAATTTGGTACACATCTTAGTCCAGTAGAACATTTTATTCTATTAAAAAATTTGGTAGATCCTCGAAAAATAGAACCAACATTTTCTTGCGAAATGGCGGTTCTATTATAAATTATGATTTTAACTTGTAATAAACCCATTATTAAAAATAAATTTAACAATATTATTTTGTGAAATTGCTAATACATGTTTGTTTCTGTGAATCGGTGACATTTTGAAAAATCATTCTGAAAAATCATGCTTTTCATCCACCAGATGGTGGCAGCAAAATTCTAAGTCAGTTGAAGGGCACTGCTTAAGAGTTTTGTTCCACACGTATTTGACATTTCAGATATTTACTATTAACAAGCACATGAAAACCACAATTTTATTACTCAGTTTTGATGAATATATTTATTACCTGTCATTTCTGATATGCATTTAGTTATTGATAATCAAAATTTGAAAATACTGTGTCTTCTTTTAGTGCATAAAAGCAGTGAGTTATGTATAGTACATATCTTTTATCCCAATTAGAGTTTCAATTTCCATGTGGAACAAGAGCAAATGCTTTTGTCATAGAAATTTCTGTTCCATAAATGTAATGTTTATGCATTAAAATTCCATTAATCATTTTAAATAGTTCTGAAGTTTAAAAGACATTTCCAAGAATTAATCCAAGCAAAAATTTCTAGAAACTATAAAGTTAAAATTTATATTATATTTATATAAAATTTATAATTAAGTATATATTCTAGTGGATGAAAAATTTGTAGCTTTAGTAGAAGAATATAGTGGTTTGAAAGTAGTTCCAAATATTATTCATGTTCTCTTAGGTCTTTTAATAATATTTCCTGCTAAGTTTCTTTCTTTTATGTTATCTCCTAATTTCCACACATATTGTAGTATTTATATTTTTGATAGTAATGAATATGCAGAAATGCAGTACCTTTTTACTTCAATAACCTTTATACTGAAAAGTAAATGTGTGTTATAATCGATGTTTTATTTTTAACTGTCTTTGATCATCTTAATTACTTCTCATCTGATGTGGATGATGTTTTCGTCTCATGATTTTCTCAAATCTTTTAACATTCGTAACTTCAGTTTTTTAAATTTTATTATATAAATTCACATATTTTATGCCTTGCACTTTTTCTAAAAATGTTTCTACTTTTTCTTCTCTTTTTTCTCTCTCAATTTTACTTCTATGGTGTAAGTCTTTCATGTATTTTAATTTTTCAATATTTCAAACTTGATAGTTGTGAAACAAAATTCAATTCTTATTAGTTGATATTTTATTTGCATCTGGTTAATTTACTTTCTTGTATAATATGCAAGTAATTTAGTCTGCAGGACTGTTTTTGAAAGTCTTTAAATTCCCTGAAAAACTTAAAACATTTTTATTAAAGACATATTTTCATAGTGCAATTATTCTCATAAATACAAGAACAAAGTAATTTATTTAAAATAATATTTTGCATTGTACTTTATAACAATTTATTTTTAAGACATATTTAGCTAATATTTTACAGTTATTTTACCAAAATTTATTTGAGAAAGGTATAGGCATAAAATTTTTAAAAAATTAAAAGGTATTTCATATAATATTATTTTTTAAATTGTAAAAGTTTCCTTAGCTTTTAGGGAAATGCTTTTTAGAAAAATACTGTATTATATAAAATGTTCTTTGTAAATATAACACTAAAGAAAATTAAAATCTGAATTCCAATGAACAGTTAGCAAGATAATACTGTATACAGTGTCCATTAGGGGGCCATATTTATGAATGCCTTAACTCTTGAACTAGAAGTAATTTTAAGTTACTCCAAATTCAATTAATGATTCCATGTCCTCCATGCCTACAGTAGCTACTAATATACAAAGAATTACTAGTCAAAAATGAAAATTATTAGTTAGCTAGCTTGTGACTGCCACATAATTTAAGCTATACGATTTTATAATTGTTTTTGTAGTTCTTAATTACTAAATTTTGTATTTTAATCATGTTTAAATTTATACTTTGTGAAGTGACACCCACTTTCTATTTAGTGTTTTGGGATTTGTGATAATAAAATAAATATTAATTTATACAAATTCAACTTTATATGATTTATGATTATGTATAATATATGCTATAATCATTATACACTGAAATTAAGGCAAAAATGTTGATTAAATAATTAAGTGGTTTACAATGTAAAATGCAGCGCCAATAAAGATAAATTAGCATACATTCTTTTTGGAGGTTATTTGGATTTTCTTTTTTAGTGCAACAAGTCTGAACCTGAATGCCCAAATAAGCACTGGTCTAGCGCTTATTTGTACTAGCAGTATATCCGTTCTTTGTACAGAATATATTATATAAGGAAACTTAAAATGCACAATTTACAGTCAACTTAATAAATAGACAGATAATAAATAGAAATAGTCAAGATAATAAATAGACAGTTTTGTAATTTAAAATGTGCAAATTTCTATAGTATTCTAAATAACATTATTTTCCAAACATTTTATTAAAATATTTAATTTAATTGTTCTATAAATAAGTCTGTTTTCACTATATAAAATTATCTTCACAGGCAGATCTCTGCAGAATAAAACATCCTGGTCCCATTTGTAAACAAATTTGCCTAAAATGGAAGTGTTAAAATGGTATTAGAAGATGCACCCATAACATTTTTATTCTGTTTCAACAATTGGTTGAACACAATATATGAGTTTGGAAAATCTTTGCTAAAATAGTACAGATGATGCAAAAAAAAAAAAAAATGAAAATATCAATAATTATCTCAATATTACTCAATTATATCAATATTAAACCCGAAGTCCATAATTGATATAGTCCAGTCAAAATTGCAATAGCATTCACTTATAAAATTAATTTTTATATTAATTTTTGTATTATTTAAATCTGTGAAAAGTAAAAAAAAAAAAATCATCTGTTGCACACACACATTTGATTTAGATGTATTGCTAAGCAGCATGATAGAATTTTCTTCAAATAATGTTGCAAAAAATCTTCAAATAATCTTCAAATCAATTTCTTCAAATAATGTATATCATCTGCCTAATGCTATTTGTATGGGAGGTTTGATTTTCATTAATATCTTTGGTCCTTGAAGCTTGAAACATAAACTAAATTTGAGTGAGGCTATATTCCAAAGCTATCCACAAAATCCCATGATATTCTGTGCAGTCGTTCGATAATAATGAGACAAACACACACACACACAGTCACACACATACATACACACAGACAGATTTTTAATTTTATTAACACTTTACAATAAAGTTGAAAAGTGTTTATGACTGTTCATTCATTCATTCATTCTGTCTGTTCGTTAGCACAATAACTGCTGTAGAAATGACTTAATCAAAATGAAATTTTAGTATGTTGTTCAGACAGTCTGCAGGACCTATAAAATATAAATGAATAATATCACTCAATTAGTTTTGGATTGAACCCGGGTTGAAAAAATGAAATACATTTAACCCTATGGGACCTAATTTTTCAAACATTTTTTAAGCAGATTTAAAATTCACAAATTGCTTCAAAAAGTTTAGATAATATTCAAATTGTTCCATAAAATATATAAAAAAAAATTCAGCAAAAATATATTCAGTAGTTTTTTAAATAAAAATTAAAATAATAATTACACGTCTTATATGAAGCGATCACTTGACCCACTTCAAAATGAAATATGGCATCCATCTTGTCTCAAAATCGTGATTTTTAAAGTTCTTTTTAATTCATATTGAGTATTGTATCCGTCTTAAAACCGCTTTGTTTTTGCTTAAATTCTGTGAATCTATATACTGAAACAATGCAATTACAATATATTTGAGTTTAAATGAGCATCCAAATTTGATTATTTCTACAACGAAGCCTATTTTTCATCTATGTAAAATGTAAACAGCAAAATATGTAGAATGAGTTGTATAAGAATAGCAATTGAAAGTATTTCTTTAATGCAAAATTATTTTGCTCATGGAGTCTGCCTAGCTGATATGAATGAAATATTCATTGATTTTACAGAGAGATGGACGATTTTTTTCGATGAAGTTTTAAGCATAGAGTTTAATTACTTGTAGCTCCATGGTCTTAAGTTTTTAAATAAAATAAATTATTGTAGTATTGTGATGAATGAAATGAATGGAAAAATGTTTATGAATGAAATGCTGTTTTTATAGAGAGAGCCAGGCATATTATTTTTTCTATGACGTCATTTGAATGAATTTCAGTTGTTTTCGATGAAGTTTTCAAATATAATAAATTATCATAGTATTATGATAATTTTAAAAATATTACTAAGGAATGTATCGCATTTTAGAGATGTTTAAACCAGGCAATTTATATTTCAATGCCATCATTTGAATGAAGTTCATTTTTTTCGATGAATGTTTAAGTTTTCAAATATAATAAATTAATGTAGTATTGTGATAAGTTTTAAACTATTACCGAGGAATATATTGCATTTTAGAGATGTTTAAATAAAATTGCATTGAAGTTGGAAAGTGTTTCATAATCAATGCTTTAAGCATGATTGATCTTTCTTTTTAAAACATTACAGAGGAATGTACCGTATTTTGGAGATGTTTATATAAAATTGGATTGAGGTTGGAAAGTGTTTCATAATCAATGCTTTATGCATGATTGATCTTTCTTGTTTATATAGATTCAGGTTTCGACTTGCTGCTCTGAAGGAAGAAATCCAAATGATTTCCGAAACATATATATGACCATTTATCTTTATTTGTGTAGCATTTTACATTGTGAACCAGTTCATTATTGATTGTTCATAAAGCCACATGCTTTGCTTTGTTGACTAAATATTTTATAATTTACTTTCTGACTATAGAAATTGATGCAAGATAGAGAACTTAGAGATATGGATAAATTGAAGAAAATGGATGGTGTTTCTGATAGAGAAATGGCAGAAAGGTAAGAGTTTAGTTGATTATAACATAACTCAATTAATAAACATAAAATTAAGTCATATTCAAAATATAGGCTTCTTTTACTGTCCCTACCATACCTGGTAATCTATAGGAAACTTATTGAAATCGTGTTAAAAATTGTGACTCAAGTTATCAACGGATCTACACTTTTTGAGTACTTTTGAACATGAGAAAACTATTTTTAATTTGACTTCTCTGTTTGTGTCTGTGTGTAATGTATGTATTCACTCTAGCTCAATTAATGGACTAAATTTCACAAAATATTGTAGGTAAGTCACTTGTGAGTTGCCCTGGTGGTGGTTAGATGTTGGTATGATTTGGCAAAAAGGAACCTGCCTTGCTTTTAGAAATGCATCAATTAAATTCTTGTTTTATATGTAATTTTTGCAAGGCATGATGAAAATGTCTTAGAGCAAAAAATTTTCGCAGTATTTATGGTGGAATTTAGGAAAATAATATTTGGAAAAGAAGATACAATTTAGAATTATGCAAATTATACAAAGATTCTGGCATAATTAAATACATTAAAATTGACAGAATGCAATGGGCAGGACATTTGCTAAGAATGGTTAACAGCAGAATCACAATGGAAATTTTTAGGTCTACAACAATCGGGAAAAGACCTAGACGATGACTGAAGTTAAGATGAATTGATTGTGTGTACAAGGACTTTGAGGTGTTAAATATTAAAAATTGGAGAAGCATTGCTCTCAGGGAGACAGTTTGATGTGTGTCTACATTTTTGTGTCTACATTCCAGGGTTGGGTTTTTGATGTCAAAAACTGGTTTTTGACGTGACATTGGTTCAATCCGTGTTTTAACCGGATAAAACCGTCAAAAATCCAAAAGCTATGAGCAAAAGGGGAATTTGATTTAAAAACAATAAAACCACCATGTCAATCATTGTAAGATTGATCACCCATATAAATTTGAACATTATTATAAAAAAAAAAGTGTACGTGATTTTAAAACATTATCTTTACAACAATACAAGTACATAAATACCTTTAAAATATTGAAATATTAGCAACAATTAAAAATAATTTTTCATTTATTTGAATTTAAATATCAAGGTATTCTGATTTTGTTTTAAATCAAAAATAATATTTATAACTTTTCTGAAGTTTTATTATTTCAACATTTTAGAGATAGCACAATTTGTTTTTAATATTCGGGTTCATTACACCCACTTAAATTCGATAACACATAAGGAGTTTAGAACTTGTCTCTAGTCCTAAACAATTTTGCAGTTTAGAATGGATGATTTCAAAATTTGAAAATATTTTTGCTATAGAAGCTGAACTAGCAGGTTGGGATATCAGCATTATTGCTAGTTCTGCTAATTTAAAAGCTGCACTGTTTTCATCCTGAAAACTTTCTCACTTCGAAATACCTTTCCACCACGTTATTGGATTAGTGAGTTTTGCACTTGTACTGAAGTAAGACTTTGGGAATTGGCTTTCTTGGACTTCAAGTGCAATCAGAAGTGGTAAACAGCCTTCAAGTTTTTCTGTAGTATAAAAACGAGCAGTTTCCATTTGCCTATCTGTTAAGTCTTTACCCATATATTTCGGATGCATGATGTAAGCGAGAAAATAGATTGGCATTAATGCCTGTACTAGTCTTTTCTGAACAATTTTAATGTGTGATTGCAGGGAATCTTCTTTCATAAGACTTAGCCAAATGTGGCAAGCATCGGCCAGTGTTGTTGTATCTCTGTATAGTATATAGGCCTACATTTTAGGAGGAAAAAAGATTTTTTCTTCCAAAAATTTATTTCCAAGGGGCTATCCATTTTTTTTTTACCAATATAATAAAAATAACAATAAATTTATTCAAATCAATGAAATATACAATTTACAAATAGAGTTGCTCTCTTTCAATTATTATATATTGTTTTCTTGTATTTGTTTTATTAATTCCCTCCCCCTCCCCTTCCCCTTAAAAATACAAGGAACCCAAAAGTAAAACCTTGCACAGGGTACATGAAAATTAGTTATGGTACTGATTAGGGTGACAGGATTTTGATTAGCAATATTGTTTGTTTCATTCTCACTTGACAGTTTTTGACACTTTGACAGTTTTTGATATTCAGGTTTTTGATGTGACGGTTAAAACCATGGATTAAACCTGATAAAACCATCATGCATCAAAAACCTGCCAACCCTGCTACATTCTGCGGAATTTTTTTTCACAATAATTTGAAAGCAGTAAATTTAGGGGAATTTTACATTGTTGGTCATGAAAAGTATATTGTTTAGTGCTAAACATATATTAACAGCAATTGCATGATTAACTGTGCCATGCATTGCTAAGAATTTCAAAGAATGCATTTCCATCCATCTTTGATTTCAAATTGTTTAATTTTAGATAAGCATTACTACTGTTTTATTGCAATGAATATGTATTATTTACTGTTTTATCAAAATATTGATTTAAGGAATGATTTTACAAAATGCTACAGCATTTGAAGTATTCTTTTCCATTAATTCACTTTTTTTTCATTTACTAATTTTTTCCAGTTATTAAAATTTAGATCTTCATTTGATATTGCTTGACATCTTAAATATTTTTCATGTTCCTTTGTCTAACTTTTTAAACATTATGTTTAACAATAGAATATCTGAAAGTTTATCCACATCAAATTTTAATAACTTTAAAACTTTTACATTCTTTTTAAGACAGTCAATTACTGTCAATTTTGTTGCAAAATTGCAATTTAAATTACTCCAATTTAAAAAAATTTCAGAAAAATTTTGTCATTATGAAACTGTAATTTAAAACTGTAATTGACTTTTGAAACTGTAATTTATTTATGAGGTTTACTGTCTGATCATTATTTTAAGTCTTGTATCCAAATCTTTCAAAGTATCATGAATGGCTTATAAATTCTTCTCTTGTGTGTGATGGATATTGGATTCTCAGCTTTTTGACACTGTTTTAATGTTTTAAGCAATCTAATCTAATTGTTGCTTCAGTTTAGGTATCAGATGTGTCTTCAAAGGTTTTGATAATGTGTTCTAGTCTTTTAGGGATGCCCTTTGGTGATTAAGAAACAATATTTTTTTAGCCATTTTTTAGCAAGGTTGGGCCAGTGATTTTCTTTGATGCTGAATAAACTTCTTTGTTCACACAAACTTCTAAATGCAATTATCATAACTTTGAAATTATAGAAAGATGAGCACATCTACTAAGAACAAGAAAATGTAATAGCTCTGACTAATATGTTTTGGCGAATATGATTGTCACATTAGAAAAATGCCTGTGTGCAAGAGTGTAAATGGACTTAGAATTGGGATAAGAGTCCCAACAATACTCTCATATAATGTTCTCTTTTGATATCAAGACTTGTCCCTCCAAAGTACTTTGCTGTCCTTCACCATAACTTTTTTTTTCTTTTATCATCAGAATTTGATGAGGACATTTTAACATTTCCTATTGACTTTGAGAACTGTTCCCCTAAAATACTTGGCTGTATTCCTATGCATTTGGCTAAAGTGCATTTGTTATATATAAAAAGGAAACTTTCAAATAAGAGTAGTTTGAGTCCATTAAAACATCTAGTGACTGCTTTGAAAATGGGTAAAATTATATGTTTCACAAATGCAAATGTTTGTTAATATATGTATATAAGCAGATATACCTGGCATTGTTTATGATTTCTTAAAATATTTGCAAATTATAATAGCATTCTAAATCATATTATTTTTCAAAATTTTTCATTAAATGTTTTTACATTTAATTCTTTTATGAAGACTTATGAAGACATGCAAATATGAAAAAAAAAAAAAATTCTTATCCTATTCTTAAACCAATTTAGAAAAATATAATGTTTAGTTAATATATTCCAAAATGAAGACATTGAAATAGTAGCAAGGGATATTTTCATATCATTTTTATCCTATTTCAACAATCAGATAAATATTATTAAAAGAGCTTTCTAAAATTAACAAAACTGATCATTTTAAATTGAAAATATTAATAATTCCTGAACTCTTATTTTTTCCCCTAACCACAACTGGTATAAAATGTTTCACAATATGGAGTGTCCATAATTAATGTTCACATTTTGTATGGGTGTAACTGAGGAACTATTCAGTGGAATGACTTCATATGTAACATGGAAATGTCAGTGGCAATGAAATAATATTTAGTGCAAAAACAAAAGGTTAGTTCTGAAAGCTGTAGATAGGGTATGATAAATAATGTTAATCATTAATTTCAAGTTTTTATCTTTTTGTTGGTTGCCACAATTACTATTTTCCATTTTCTGCAACATGTAACATTGCATCTACAACGACAGAATGTAGAGTTTCACTCGAAATGGTGTGGATATAGTGTGTAATGCTGATTTTGAGGTCCACTAAATTGGTTGTGTGTCTATAATAGACAACATCATTGAGACATTCCCACAGTAAAAATCATGGGAGTTTATATCTGGCAAGTGCACTGGTCATCTATACAAATAAAATTGAAAATCTGTCTGTCTGTATGTTTGTCTCATCATCATGGGAGAATAGCTGAACCGAATTTCCTGAAATTTTGTGGGGAGTCTTGAAATAGCCCCACTTAAAATTTAGTCCATGTTTCGAGTTTCTAGGATTAGGGGTTGTCAAGATATTAATTAAAAATGTACAGTTAAACCTTCCATAGACATAGCATTATGCAGACAATATTTCTTCCTGTAATTTTATTTGAAGAAAATGATAACATGTCACTTAGCAATGGATTTAAATCCAATGTGTTTATGAGGCAGACGATTTTTGTTAAATCTTTTCCAATTTAAATACTAAATATACAAGGTGTCCAGTGCTATCAGTGCCCAATGGCTATTTCTTCAACCGTTAGTCACAGAGATATACTTCCAATTGCAAAAATGTTTTAAATTTTAAAATCTATTATTTTAGAAACAGTTTAAATCAATAAATACATTTCTAAAAGAAATATGAAATATAAATTTTTATACGGTCCCCCGGTCCTACCAATTATATTTAGGAAAATCATCCTCATACGATTTCATGCAAAATAAAAAAAAATCTTCCTTTTACGACCAAAATAACAGAGTTATGAAGCATTAAACTTTTTGACTTAAGTCGCTTTTCCACATATAAAAATGTCCTGTTTCAGGCAACTAACCAATCAGGGACCATATTGACCATTTCTGCAGGCAACCAACCAATCAGGGACTGTATTGACCATTTCTCAGCACAAAAAGTGCTCCAACTTTAAACAGCTATAAGTTGGTCAATTTTGGTCGTAAATGGATGATTTTTTTTTTATTTTGCATAAAATTGTATGAGTTGAGTTTTATTTTGCATAAAATTGTGTATGAGTTTGTATGAGTTTTATTTTGCATATGAGTTATGAGTTTTATTTTGCCTATGAGTTATGTATGAGTTTTATTTTGCATAAAATTGATGATTGTCCTAAATATAATTGGTAGGACCGGGGGACTGTATAAAAGTTTATATTTCATATTTCTTTCAGAAATGCATTTATTGATTTAAACTGTTTCTAAGATAATATAGATTTTAAAATTTAAAGCATTTTTGCAATTGGAAGTGCATCTCTGTGACTAACGGTTCAGGAAATAGCTATTGGGCACCGATAGCACTGGATACCCTGTACATAAAATAAATTTTATTGAAATTGTATTTTTGACTGGATTATATCAATTACGGCCTTCGGTTTTTAAGATTATTCTGATTAATAATTTTATCAATTTGTTATGTCATCTGTTTTATTTTAGCAAAAAAGATTGAAACTCATAAATGGTAGTACGGGTAATTTTCTATTAGTATATGGGTATATCTTCTAATCTATGAGAATATAAGCAGTATGAGTATATATATATATATATATATTCCCATACAATTTTAACGTTTTCATTTTGGCATATATTGGAATCAATTACATTCTTGAAGTTTAAAGATTGTGGGGATAATTTATATTTTTTCTTTATTACGTTATCTGTTTTATTTTGGCAAAGATTTTTGAAATTCATATATTGTAGTACATGTGATTTTTTACTAAGACAATAGTATATTTTCTAATATTCAGAAAGTAGTATGGGTATATATATCTTCCCATACAATTTTAGCACATTTATTTGGGCACCAATTGATTCAATTTCATATTTTTTGTAAATTTGTTCACCAATAGGACTAGGCTGTTTTATTCTTCAGATCTGTCTGTGAAGATAATTTTTATGTAGAGAGAACAGATTCTTAATATAATTTAGTATAATTTCATGTAGGAAGAACAGAGATTTTCAAACTTCTTTTTAGGAGCATTTATTTAAATATTCTAATAGAATGCTGTGAATAACAATATCATTTAGAATATTATACGAATTTGCACATAATTGTGAATTTTATGTTTTTTTATATTATATATTCTGTACGAAGAATGGTACTGCTGTATTTTTATACTGCTAGTATTGTATAAAAATAGGAGCTGATGATTTTATCATTGGTAAAATGTGCTTGAAGCAACCATTTGACAGGGGTGACTATGTGAGGTGGGAATGAACGTCTTGTATAAAAATTGTTGAATTGAAGTGCTGACACAGTGACACTATTGAAGTATTGGAATCTTCTGGTTGGCTAAAAGAGATACATATCAGTAATTAATAGTGATGGTAATAAGACCAGAAGAAGTCTACCCCCTCCCCCCTCCCAAAAAAAGTCCTAACAACTTTGTAAACGATACTTACATGTTTATCTGATGACCATGCAATACATCAATTAATGCCACTTCCCACGATATTTGGAGTCATTTCTCCTGGTAATTCTATGGCTATTTTCTCCATTGTCTATACTATAGCATTAAATGACTTTCCATCCTCTGCCAGGTTTGGCTAACGAACTGTCTCTTCACATTTCTGGACCATTTTGTATACACCATTTGTAATTATAGAACCCATTTGTAATCATAGAACCCATTTGTAATCCCTTTAATGTTCTAAACTTTTGCAATGCTGTTCGGGCACAGCTGTTATTTTCGTAAAGTAATTTCACAAGTGCCCAATCCTTCAGCAACAGTGTTATTCTGATTTAGCATGCATGTTCCTTTACTGTCTGATTTTATAGCAGATTTATTTAAAGCACGCATTATTGCAGGTATTTATCATTTGCATAAATGGTATGGTCGCAGTGTTTCATTTCATCCCCATGCTATCATACATAATTTGCATCCTGCCAATAATGGCAATGAGCATATCAGATATGTTCTTCCTAACCTCTAACCATGCTTGGGGTATGGTATGTTTTTTGAGTTATCTACTGTGTAGTGTCATGTGATGTATCACCCTAGCAGTAACTTTTAAAACTGTTTGTTTTTGTGTAAATATAATTCTATTGCCACAGATGTCCTCATGTTAAATATAAAATCGTTCTGCTGAATAGTTCTCCAGTTAAAGCCTTTTGAAATATGAACTTTAATTATGGCCTGTCTAATACTGCTAATGTTTAAAATTTGTTTTCTATCAATTCTGTTATTATTTATATTAGTTAAATTAAAATCATCCTTATCAAAATTTTTTTATTAAGAAACCTTTTTTGCAGAATGCAAACAATTTTATAATATAATAAAATTTTCTTAAAATATTTCAAAAGTTGATTAGTGTTCTTTTTGTATGGCAATTATAATTCTTTTTAATATCTCAATGACCTCTTAGCATAGAAACTTAAAACACGAATGTGATTACTGTAATACAATAGTACTGAATAATCATACCAAATTTGAAAATTTTCAGTCAAAAACTGTGGATTTGTATGCACAATAAACAGACTGACTTTCAATTCTATATACTTACATAGAAATATGCTTGGGATGTGAGTTAAACATGGAGTTATTTGTGAAGAGGTAATTTACAATGTGTTTCAATAAAATTAAGAATTTTTCTTTTGCAGATATTCTACATTGATGGGCACTATGAAAAAGAAATTTACTTCGAAGCGTAAGTGGACTAATCAAAATAACAATGATGCAGAGGATGATGTCACGGTTTGTTCCACGATGAATCAAAACTCAAACTTCTCGAAAGATAAACGTCTAAAATTCAGGAAACCCAGGGACAACTGACAGCATAATCATCTTTCATTGTACATAATCATGTATAACAATTTTGTTATTAAAATAATATAAAATGTTTTTACTTGGTTTTTAATGACTTTTTTAATAGGTTCAAATTTAATACTGTCAAGTTTGTTTCATAAGACCATGGGTGTTACAAGGTCATGGATATAACAAGCACAAAATGTTCAGACTTAAGTGCAGTAGTAAGTAGAGTACAAAATTGACATCTACTGAAAGCAATAAACAAAATCTCACAGCTATAGCTGATGATAAAAAATATGTACAATATTTTCATTTTTTAATAAAAAATTAAGAGACTTTGGGTTTAATTTTTTTTGTGTATTTATTTTAAGAAAACAAAGTACAAAAAATATTTATTAAAATATATATTTTCAAGAAATGATGAATGACAATAGTATATATTTAACAATAGAATACATAAAAGCAAGTGCAAAACTTTTAAGCTGTTATTAGTTGCAGATTTACACCCTTGGCCACCCCCGGCCACTCATTCTGTTACTCGATCCCTAGGGTGAGTCAGGTAGCCTGGGTCTTCAATCCCTGGCCACCCATAGACAGTAAGAAAATAACTGTCCCCTTTATAAGCAGTGCCCACTATATATACTTATCCATAATTACTTATTTTAGGAATGCAGCATCATTCCTCTCCACTGGGCACATGCAAGCAAAATATATAAAACATTCAGAGCTGAAGTACAGAACCTTTAGAAGGCAGATGTTTTTCTGAGGTAAGGGGAGGGGGCATAAAATATTATGCTACATTTTTTGCTAGTGTCACCAAATTTGTGAAATATATTGATAGAGATAAGGGATTTCCTTATATAGTATTTACAGAATACGTACCTTTGGTTTAACTTAATTCCTCAGAAGTTGTTTAATCTTTTATGATCCTAGATGTATTAAAAATTTTAAAACATTTAAAAAAATGGTTTAAGACTGTATTTTGCATCTTTACCTGTGTTTCCTAAATAGATGGTTAAAATGGAAAAAAAAAATATCACACTTTTAAAAGTAGCATACAAAAACTTATAACTGATCTATGAAAAAAAAATATTTGTTTTGGCACATTTCTTCAAAGTTTATTGTTGTTTGTCACAAATTTCAATATTAATATTGATGATAAGAATGCATGTTTCTATGATTAATAAAATTTAAAATATAATTTATTTTTTATGCTCTCAAGCATATCATACCTAAAATTTTACAAGTTAAAGTAAAAACTCTGAAATTTTTGTCAAAGTAAAATGTCCCTTTTGCCTCTGTCTACGCTATGCCAATTTAATTTTTTAAAAGGAATAAATAATTTTATTTCTGTCTTTAACACAAACTTTTAAGAAATTATAAGTACAAAGATGTACTGTATGTATACAGTACGGCAAAGTTTGGAGGGCTGACCTTTAAGGGAGTAGGGGGGAATGAAGAAAGAAATTGATTCCCTGTTAGAAATAGGGAAAAAGTTGAGTGTTGCAACATTTGTACTAATCATTCTTGTCCCACAGGAAAAGCTCCAAAATAACTATTTTAATAATGATTAAAAAATAATATTAATCTCCAAGTAACAGTGTAAACATAAAGATATTGAAAAATATACGGGGACATTTTATTACATATGTGCAAGCATACATCATTGCTGAAGGTGAATATTTAGTACTCTGTATAATAAAGTCAATTTTATTCTGCTGTGTCTAAATGTTCTGATTTTTGAGAGAGGGAGAGAGTTGGATTGTGTATACTTCTTTTCAGGCTTCGTTTCCATTTTTTGTTTGGGAATAAAAAGTCTTTGTATTCATTCTGCACCATTCTGCATCTTTGTAATTGACAATTTCCCCTACCTCTAACAGGAAATGAGGTAGCCCTCTGTATCTATCTACATAGACGTCAAAGGTATATTGTATAGGTCTATGTCTATTTAAAGAAGGGGGTCAGCCCCCCTAAAGTTGTCTCACCGTATGGCATCATTGGAATTTTCTCTCTATTCAACACAAGCAAATAACCGTAACTCTAATACTTGAGTTATTTGCCTGATCTATGACTTTCATACACCTTGAAGGTTATCTCTGTAATCAAGTAAAGGAAATAAATACATAGTATAGAGACCTTTATTCTCGTGTAATAATTAAAAAATAGTGATATAGTTAATGTGATTTTGTTTCTTTCCTGATGTGAGTGAATAAGTTTTATATGTTGAAATTTAGCTGGGTGAGAATATTTCACATCAAAAGTAGTTGAATCCTGTAAAGCATAATTTCTTTAGTCTTGACACATGCTTCTTGCAAGTAAATGAATTCTTAAATAATTTAAATTTTCACTGATATTTATAACGACTAATAACTCACTAATTAAACAGTTTTAAAAACCGATACTTAATAAAAGTAATTGATTACCTGTAGTTGCATAAAGCATTGTGCTTGTGTGTATATTCAAGAAATTATTATAGTTGATTACTTGTCTAAAAAGTGAGAATGTGCCCCACATAGAGGGGAACAGGTATGAAAAACGTTGATCCCAGTGGTTAGTAAAAGGGCATCAGGATTAGATACGAGCTCGGCCTTTTCAACTTCATCCTATCGTACACATTATCGTTTCGGAAAAAAATCCAACTGGCTCGACCTACTGAGAAATCTCCAAAGATCCCGCCGGCTGTTTCCGGGCCTGTGAGCTATTATGAACACAGCTATTACTATAGCTATTTTAGGTAAGGAAGTTAGATTGGAATTAAAATTAGTTAAGGACTCCACAATTTCTATGGCTAGCCTTGTGCCCAAAGATGTTACTCATAGGGCGGAGTATTGGATTTGTAACCTAAAGGTTCCAGTTTTAATATATCGTGGGATTGTAAGGCAAAGACACCGAGCCCAAAACGCTAGTTTTGAGATCAATAGATTTTAAAGTTTGGCGGTTTAAATAAAAATAATTTTGCATTGAAACTAATTTTCTTTCTTTTATTTAAAAATACATATATAAAGTTACATTTTAACAATTTATTTCTTTTCCACTGTGATTTTTAATATAGCAGGACCTAAATGGCAGTCCCACCAGTTGCGAGTCTGAAGTTATTTAAAGTACATTACATCCGAGTTGGACTGGGCATGTTTTTAGGCCCAACGATTTTAATATAGCGGTCCTAGATAAGTGATGGAGTGTGATGGAAGTCAACATAAACAAAAAACAATTGTGAAAACCCCTGATTTTCTAGGAAAGGATATAAAATAATATATTTTAGTATATAATAATAGAATGCAATGCTATATACGTGTTCGTTACACCCATCAAGAAGGAATAGATCTAGTCCTTCTCGATGGTTACACCTCTAGAGCAATAACCAGGTCACGCCGGGTTATGAAGCATGCAGACAGAGGTGAAGCATCAGGAGAGACAAGGTGGGCAGTGGTGGTTACCATACCCAAGTAATTTATGACTAACTTTTATTTTAATTATATATAATTCAAAATAAACGTATAAAATGTTTTCTGAGTAAATAAATGAGATATTGGCAAATTTTTGCTCCCCTTGGAGCCATTTTCCTGCTTGTACTGAGAGAGAGAGAGAGAGAGCGTCGATTGTTCAGAAGTGACATATTTCAAAGTATCTTTTATAGTCAATGTTCTGTTGAGAGCTATTGAGCGTTGATGCTACCCTGGCTACATCAGTTATCAGATAGACGTGTCTATCTGCTGTTTTCTTTACCCACATTTGCTGCATTTCAAATTTTTGAGGCCCTAACTAACCAGGATCCACTATTCACTGTGATTTTAAATTCGGCACATCCTTGGCGTTTATGGTACATTTTGAACTTTAATGGGCCAGTCCGTCTCGGGCTCTCCATAAGAATGTACTGGTAGTCGTTTTCTTGGAAATAACTCGAGAACCGAAACAGCTAAAAAGTCCAATTTTAATATATCGTTGTCATTTGTGGTACATATATTTTAATTCTTTGATATTTGAACTTACCGGTGCAGCCCGTTTTGGGTCCGCAATAGTAAGGTGCTTATATGTTGGGAATGACTTGAGAACTGGAGCAGCTAGAAAGCTCAAATTAGGCATATTTTGTCCTTCGTATATTTTAAGTTTTTGGATTTTTTATCTTACTGGTTCAGTCCGTTCTGGGCATAGGAAGCTACATGTTTTTGGGAATAACTCAAGAACCGAAGCATCTAGAAAGCTTAAATTAGGCATATCGTTGCCTTTTGTGGTAATATTTTAATTCTTCGGATTTTGAACCGTACCGCTCCAGCCTGTTCTGAACCAGCAATAGTAAGGTGCACGTTTCTGAGGATTGACTAGAAAACCAGAGCAGCTAGAAGGCTGAAATTAAGCATATCTTGCCTTTAGTTGCAGGCTGAAATTAAGCATATCTTGCCTTTAGTTGCAGATTTTGATTCTTTGGATTTTGAACTTTATTGGTACAGTCAGTTCTGGGCCTGTAATAGGAAGTTACATCTTTTGGGGGAGTAACTCGAGAACTGAAGCCACTAGAAAGCTCAAATTTGGTACTCGTTGATATATGTACTTTGGATTTTGAACCTTATTGGTCTAGCCAGTCCAAGTACCGTCATAGGGAAGTACATGTTTTGAAGGAAATTCAAAGGAACAAAAAACAAATTTCAAAGATCCACGAAGATATTTATTTGAAAATGGAGTAAAAAGGGGAAAACAAATTAAAAACATTTTATTTGCTAATTTTGGTTTCTGGTTTTTTGACTCTCCAAATTATTTTACCATGCTTCGCTATTGATAGTCAAAAGTTAAAAATATCTTCGTAAACCAAACATTCGATGTAGCACTGTAGAAGTAAAATCATTAAAACTTCGTGTATCTAGAAAACTTAAAATGAACATGCTTCAAATGAAAGTGTTTCGGTCCAGTCGGGAGCAGCGCAGCAATGTGCCGAGCGGTCCGTGTTCAGATTGGAGGGGGGGGGGGGGGGGCAGACCATCCCTAAAATTGACCTACGATGGCATTTAAAACCTCTAGTGTTAGATGGCCAGCCCAAGTCCTCACTGTTTAACAATGTGCCAGCCGTGAAAACTTAATGTTCGATGGGCCGTACCGTACCGTTGCTGTATGATAAGGTGCCGCTCTCTATTCAGTCCATGGACTAAACCAGTTAGAAACCTATGGATGTTCCGGATCGTGATTGTGATAGAATGATTATGTTCTTCATGTTGGTTGGAATGCTCTCGAACCAAAGCGGGACTCAAATTCAACGGCCCATTGGGCGTCGCCCGATAGACCAGTTCAACATTGTATCACATAATGTTTATTTCTCAGAAAGCCACATGCACATTACTGAATTTCTAACAGTCATCTTTAAAATCACCACTTTCACTATCCTTCATAGCAAGTTTTGGAATTTTGTCAGCTGAAGATGTGTTAAGATGTACGTTGTCAGAGTGTTGTACTAACTATGTAGCTCTTCCGGAATAATGCAGCTTGATAAAGTTTCAGGCAATCATTCTTGTTTTAGGTACTTTGTTTTTTGTACTTTGGCAAGAGGTTTGTATATGCTTTTGGCAGTTATTCTGGACAAACAGGTGGTCGCCCCTTTCCAAAATTACTGATGGTCTGTATTCATCAGAATGCTCACATTTGTATTTCAGCAGCCAAGAAGTTCTTTTTTTCTGTGAGCGCGTTATTGAAACACTTTATTTTGAGCCATTTCATAGCACCACCATCAACATATTTTGATTTGTTTTTAATTAGCAATTTTGTCAGTTGTTGAAGATTAAAGAAACCAGAGTGCATCAATTCCTTTATATCTAAAGATTGTTTTTCCAAAGCCTCTTCGGTCAAGCAATTCGAAGTATTGCCAGCCAATCTTGAATGCTATACACGGACGAATTTCTTGGCAGAGAGGTATGATAAATAATGGAATAAGCGAATAGTGAATCTGAGAAGTGTGAGCAAACAGTAAGTACTTAAGACGCATAATCTGTAATGGACACTCTGCATGTACAAATAGTTCAAAGATAGCAAGTTAGGTAAAAAGCATAGTTTTTTCTGACTGATAATATTTTGTCTAATATGAACTTAATATGTGAAGTTTTATTGTATTAAGAGCTAGTACTAAGAGCGATTAATTTTTAGTATTAAGAGCTAGTACAGGTTAAAAGCACTTTGGTGCTTTTAACCTGTAGACAGAACACAAAATGTACTATATATATTATTTTTAATACTTTAATTAAATGTAATTAATTGCTTTAATTTTTCACATATTTGGACAGTGTCTTTTCCTTGTAAGCCCACGATATGTTCACTTATATTATTTGCTCTTGTAAAATTTAATTGTGTTTTGCTTAATGTAAAATCTAATGTGTTATTTCTTATCACGTTCTTGTAATTGCGGGGTAATTTTGTTTAATTGAATATTTTCCAAAATGTAGTTCCTGAATTATTAGTTAATATAGCAATTAATAATTCAAGGGTTCTTAGTAAATATCAGACCCCAGTATTTAACTACTTCGCCCATGAAAAACAACAACATATAAGAACGACGGAGGAAAATAAAACTCATTAAACAGGCCCAAAGTGCCCAAAGGGAAAGTAGGGAAGATAAAAGCTGAAGAAATAATGATGAGGTAAGGCCGCTTAATAATTACAGGTTCCCAGCATTTGTGTACTTTGTCTTTGGTAAAACACGGTCCTGGTATATAGATATGCAAATAGTAAGATTATCAGAAATTCAAAACTTCGTTAGTAACAGCATAAACAGTTAATTAAGGATAGCAACCTTTTTAAGAGGTAAAAATCATCTTCTTGAGCAACCACACTAGCTCAGGTAAGAAGGCGCCTTCCAATAAATAATTACACTATATGACCCCAAAAAGTTGCCAAACGAAAAAAAAAATGTAACGGTTTATGTTGTTGCTAGCGAAATATTTTAATTGCAGATTATTTTAGACAGTAGTTTGAGCGAATTCTTATATAGTAAGATTATTAAGTGTATAATATGACGGAATATTATTTATAATACATTTTTACTTTCCCTGCAATACATGGTAATGTATAGGGAAAGTATTGGAATCATGTCGAAAATCGCAACTCGAGTTTTCGACGGATCTACACGTTACGAGACCTCTAGAATACGAAAAAACTATTTTTAGCGTGACGTCTGTGTGTGTGTCTGTCTGTCTGTGCAGATTTTGTATCCACTCTAACTAAAAAACTAATTGACCGAATTTCATAAAATTTGGTAGGTAAGTCACTTGTGCACGAATCTGGTGCTGATTAGTTTTGGGTATGACTCGGGTTAAAAGAACCCGCCTTTTTTTGCGAAATGGCCCGCAAAAGCTTGTATCCACTCTAACTGAAAAACTAATGGACCGAATTTCACAAAATTTGGTAGATAAGTCGCTTGTAGGCCACCCTGGTGCTGATTAGATTTTGGTATAATTCGAAAAAAAAATAACCTGCCTTTTTTTGCAAAATGGAACGCAAAAATCATCAAAATCTAAACTTAAGAACTACGTATGCTCAAATATAGCCATTAAATACTTGTTTTATACGCTTGTTTGTATTTGCTTGTTTAATACGTTTGTTTGTATTTGCTTGTTTATATGCTGGTTTAATACGTAATTTTTAGCGAAGAAAAGAATAAGACCAACTCCATTACACTAGGACTAGCCGTTCTCGAGATATTTTAGTTTTTCGTATTTTTCCTACACCATTTTTGAAAATAAGTCCAGTTTTCAAATGAGAACGAAAATTGAATTAAAAATTAATTAAATTTAATTTAAATAAATAGAACGTGAATATAAGTTTGCAGGGAAAGTCCTGTGCTGCCCACATCAGATATTTCTTTATTAATAGTATAACATTTTAATACTGTTTTTCACACATCTCGTTGTGCGATAATATACATTTTATACGTAAATTGTGTAGATCACTAAGATTCATTATTCAAATGTGCATTTTAATCAACATTTTAAAATTGGAAATCATTATTTTGTACTTGTCTTTTGTGATTTCTGTGCACCGTGCTGGGTAAATAATTATCTATATTGCGTGCATATATCACTTTCACTTCATATTGATTAGTTTGAGATCAATAATGTCAATTTAACTCGTGTATTGTTTGAGACAATATGTAAGCCTTTTCGATATAGAACCTTCTTTTCTTTAATACCACATCTCATAAATTTCTGAAAGGATAGCCAAATTTATTATTTAAGTTGAAAATTAGGTAACGTGTTGTTATAGTTAAAGAGAATGTATCAGACTGTTAGCGACTTTCTAGTTCGCATTAGTATCAAATCGTCTCTGACAATGGAAGTCATCGACGTCGCGCAGATCATACAGCCAATAATGTCTTTATTTGTTATCAGTGGCATCGACTCAAAAAACAACGGAATGAGATGTCATGTCATTTTATTTTCTATATTTTTTCATGTTATGTGTTTTGGAATCATTATTTTTAAAATAATTTGTCTTATTGAACAGTTTCAATGGAGTGTTCTGATTACATTATCCATGAAAATAACTGCATTGGTTCTATGGTGGACAATGTGGTCAAAAAAGGATTCTTTCGATCTTCTGCTGCAACTTATTAAGCGTTTAGGCCAGCAAATTGAAAAAGAAAATTACAGACGATTACTGACAGCAGCGAAAACAGCAAAATTTTGCCAAGTTTTCGTTATATGTTTTGCTCCGGTAGTTCTTGCCTTCCGGTTCATTTATCCGCATGGCACATTACCAGAATGTATCTCCAGTTTATCTTCTAATGACGCAAAAAGAATAGCAGCAATTTTGTTGCACGAGTTTGCAAGCAATTTTGTGAATATCAGCATAACTTACGCAGTAGCGTTACTTTACGCATTCTATTGTATGGTACTTGCTTTCTGTTTAAAAGAAAAACAACGTTTTGAAAGCGAAGCATGGAAAGTATATGAACAAACAACTGAAATATTTAAAAACATCGAAAATATTCTATCTTTACCTATTTTTATTGTATTTACTCATGTACTTGCAAGCCTTTTCAAAGATATGGTGATTCTGATTATGATTTTCACTGAGAAAAAGATGCACATGGTTTATTTCTATCTTTCGGATTTTATAGGAAATGTTGTAGTTATTTGTATTGTAGTATTTTCATCAGATTTTGCCCAGAAAAGAGCTAATGATTTTCGAGAATCATTATGCACATTCAATCATGCATATTATCAAGCGTCTTTGGTGGAAATGAATCGACAATACATTAAACTTGCCGCCGTTCGGAAACGGTTGATATTGACGGCATGGAACATGTTTGATATCAAAAGACCCATGTTAATTAATATTTTTACATTTCTTGTTACTTATGGTGTCATAATTTTGCAGCTTTCGGATTGAAAACTTTGTGTAAGAAAAAAAAAATCTGATATATAGAAGTGATTCTGAGTATGATTTTCACTGAGAAAAAGATGCACATGGTTTATTTCTATCTTTCGGATTTTATAGGAAATGTTGTAGTTATTTGTATTGTAGTATTTTCATCAGATTTTGCCCAGAAAAGAGCTAATGATTTTCGAGAATCATTATGCACATTCAATCATGCATATTATCAAGCGTCTTTGGTGGAAATGAATCGACAATACATTAAACTTGCCGCCGTTCGGAAACGGTTGATATTGACGGCATGGAACATGTTTGATATCAAAAGACCCATGTTAATTAATATTTTTACATTTCTTGTTACTTATGGTGTCATAATTTTGCAGCTTTCGGATTGAAAACTTTGTGTAAGAAAAAAAAAAATCTGATATATTCTTATCACCTGAAAAGTTTAAAATCTGCATATTATAGTGCATTATCTGGAAACTTCGCTTATCTATCATATGTACTATTTATGTAATCTATTGTGAATCCGAGATCTTGGTTATTTCTTGGCTTACTTTGTGTTCCATCCCGTTGGGAAAAAAAATATCACAGTCATCCGGTACTACTATGTATCGGAGGTCTTGAACACTGGACCACCGTATTGGGACACCGACTATGCATAAGCAGTGGTATATTGATTGTAATATACGTTTAATACGTTGTAATATACGTTTAATAATATAGTGGTAGAATGACTGTAATATACGTTTGACCCCAGCGGTATGGAAAGCGAAACATTGTAGACGTGCGGTGAAAACATGCACAGCAGATTACAAAAGCGAACTTTCATAAATTTAATTGTTCGAATATGTAATTTATTAAACAATTTCTGAATGTAAACAAACACAATTTTAAATGTATTTAAAATTTGTAAATCAGACAAAACATGTGAATGGATTCACTAAAACATTTCTAACTTCTTTTGTTATTATGTACAGTCAATATCGCCAATATCCGTAAGCATTCCCTTATTATCTAGTATAAAATATTCTTACTTGAAAACCTTCAAAATATCTCCAATAGTTAAATTTTTAATGAATCTTCATGAAATGCAGAACTTTATTACCTTTAGAAAGCATGTAGATGGCAGCACTAAACAGACTTTTAAAACTTTAGAATAGTAAAATTTCCTAACTCTAGATGTCGCTACTAGAATAAGATTCTTAGAGTTCATTTATAGATATATCCCTAGTCCCCTTGTATTTTTATAAAGGGACTCTAAAGAGTCCCTTTATAAAAATACAAAGGGAACTGTATTCTGCAAGAGTCTGACCATTCGTGGAACCGATTTTGATTCATTCCGCCATTTTGTACCGAAAATGCAGCTGAAGAATATTTAATATTATTAGGCGCCGATTTCAAACGTCGGTTTCTCTTTCTCAAGCATAAAAATCCCTTAAAAATAATTTTGTCCGATAAAATTAGGATGCCTTATCTGTCTTTCGACACCTTTCATTTGTTGATAAAATAATTAGAAGTATTTTTAATTAATTAATTTAGAAATATATCACCAACCCCAAAAAATTGGTTTCAAGCTCTTGCTAGGCAACCACAATTTGACAGTGTATCAACTTTCGTGCTCTTTTCAGTTTCATTTCAAAATCAGATCTTGAGAACCTCAGGGCAGATGTAAATACCTCTAGTGATTCAGCGATTGTTCACATTCGTTCAGGGTGTTGGCGTCATTCATTCCAATGATCAGCAAAGTGTGGGGCTGGATATTTCCTTCCTACTGGCATTCTGAGTTAGCGTTGTTCATTATTTAGAGCTAGTTCCATTTTCGTTGAATTTACGATTTTCGATAGGGGAGAGTAGGTATAACATTCAATTCTAGAACAAAAATGTATAAAAAGACAATTTTACATAGCGGTGCAAAAAAGTGTCGACATAAATGTCTATGGAAGAATTATTAACTGAAAGTTGAAAATATTCTTATCTGTGTACTCATACGACAGTAGACAACTTATTATAAATATTGTAAAAATAAAGTTATTGATTTGAATTAAGTTGTATAACTTAACTTAAAATAAACGTTGTATATTTACTCTGCTTAATATAAACTTTATTCTGCATATATATTATATGCAGAGGATATGGGGATAATTGGGGGTATTGCTTCCTGGTCCTGAGATTTATGGCATAAGTGGTAAGCAAAAAGTTCTTGTGGTAAGAAGCTAACCTAAGAATGCTGAAAGATGCTGATTAATATTTTTCTCTCGCCATGCAATTTCATCACTCGCCAAGGTCAGAGTTGCCAACTATTACTGTGTTTGATTGGCAGGGCGATAAAGCACGAAGCTTGGAAATGAAAATGCGCCAAGGTTGCTAAAACGGAGAAATCCTAGTCTTCAAAATCAAGTACTTCTTGAAATGTTTTCATGATAAAAACTATTAGAAAAAAAATACTCTATCAGTGAAAAAGCTTTTTCCGGTCTCTAATTGGTTTTAACGTTCAAATTTGTGGAGTTATTAAAAAAAAAAAATGGCGATTGATCGAAGATGGCCAGACTCTATAAAAGAACTCTAAAGAGTCAAAAAATGATTTAATCGAAAAGTGTATTCCTACATCCAAGGTTCATTAGAACTTTACTAAGTAATTAATCAGAGGATTATTTTATATCAGCCTTCTTTCAACACAAGTATTACTGTGTTTCCAGTCACTTGAGACACTGGGTGAAGGAGTTTTATTTATTTTTTAGCAGTAATAATTCTTTTCAGTCTCAGGGGATTGATACGAGGTATTTATGCTTTTTCATAAAGAAGCAGAACAATAAATAATTTTCTCGCTCTTACGGGACATACTGTTCTTCTCTGTCTGAAGTGTTGCCAAACTTGCGACGTTACTCCTGCAGTTGCTTAAAAATGTAAACGTGGAAATAATTGTGGCAGTGTTGTTCCGTGTAAATGTTCACTGCGGATCAATTTCATTTTAATGTACTTTCACACTGAATTAGGAGTTCAGCATCTGACGAATTTCCAGAGAATGTGCGTCCTAGAGAAATAATTTTGAAAAGGTCATCGTAAGTAACGCTACAAAAACTTTTTCATGGAATTCTGAAAAGCTAATTTTTTCTTGGATTTGACTCATAAAATATTTGTTACTCTATTGTACGCTGTGTTCTGACGGAGTATGTGCGTGACACACAATTACAAACCAGCACGAACAGAAAGTCTATGTTAATTTCCTTATCATCGAACTCTGTTCTTTGTTGGATAAGTATTCCAATGAATTTCCCAAGATTGCCTCAATCAAGTGCTCATGCCATAGATCGTATATTATCCAGTTATATGCCAAGAGCTGACCGAGGTTGCACGCAGGAAGTATCCAAATTCAGTTAATTGAAGATAACTGACATATTTCTAAGCTATATTCCATATGGGAACCCATCTTCATAAATTTGGACTATGTGGTTATTATGCACCTTCTAAATGTAAATTTTATTATTTCTCTAATTTTTCATTTTATATATAAAATGTTCTTTAAATAAAATTTTAGGTGAGCAAATTCTCTTTTATATTACCATGTATTTCCGTGCACCTGAGTTTTTATTTATTAGCTTCTGATGGGGAAGGGGGGGGGGGGTTCTCCAACTTATTGTGTTGATCTTTTTCTTAATTATTAGGTGCATTATTTTTAGAAACTTTTCCTTATGCCGAAATCCTAATTTTCGACTTGGGAATTTTCGACCTAATTTTCGACTTAAGTTTCCGTTGGTCGGAAACTTAATTTTCGAAGTAACAGCAGTAATCTCATACTCTGTGATAGTGATGGTTACATGGTCGAGTACGGTAACCTAACTTCCAAATGTTTAAAACTTTTGAATGTTCTAAAAATGTTAAAAAAGGCCTTATATAATTTAAATCAATATTCATTTCTATGTGTGTTGTCTATATTAAGGGGCAGTACACCTTCAACATTTTGAAATAACGTATTTTGCAATTTTAACATAATTTTGTAGCTTAAAATAAGTAAATAAATATAATAAATTCTAAAATAATTGTTCTCAAATACTTTATTGTACATTCATTCTATCATAAGAATGATCGAGAATTTTCGGAAAATCAGGAAGTGATTTCTCTAGAATTGGAAGTACTTAGTGACAATACCACCGAATGAATTTTCGAGCCCTCATACAACAAATTCGAGAGTCTTCGACTCCTCTGTTTTAAAAGTTATGAAGTTATTGACCTTTTATCATAAACTGTATACAACCCGGTCCCCTATACAATGCATTGTTTTGTTCTCCTCTGATGGCGATTATGCTTAGTGCCCCCCTCTGTTCCCTAAAAAAATTCTATGCTGAAATCATATCAGTCATCACATCATTTAAGCTCTATCTATAGCCAACCCTGAGAAACAGACTTCTGCAAGAAAAATGTAAATTTTTTAATCGGGACTGACTTCTCATGAAACAGAAGTGAGTTCATATTTACTTTCCTTATATACATATAATGTATATAAGGAATGAAAGTATGTGTGTGTGAAAGTGTGTGTGTGTGTGTGAAAGTATGTGTGTGTGTGTCAGTATGTGTGTGTGTGAAAGTATGTGTATGTGTGTGTCAGTGAGTCTGTGGAGACGATAACTGACGAACAAATGGACCGATTCGAACGAAGTTTGGTACAAAAATTATAATCCATGAATACTGGAAGCTTGTTTTTCTACGCAATCGAATGCTCAGAACCCGTCTAAATTTTCGAGTGAAAATTTGAAAAAATCATCAAAAAATTAAAAGATTTAATAAAATTACACGAATAGTCATTTCTTATGTAATTTTTCATTAGAAAACGATTGAGATAAATTTTAGGACGCCAGCACAAACCGTTCTCGAGGTATTGCACATTTTAAAAAAAAATTATCAAAAAATCATATAAAATAAAAAAAAATATATTACCCATTGTGAAATATGTTCACTTTACATAAGTAATATCATACGTGCGATAAATTGGGTGACATCATTCTCATGGATCTAGCTATTTCCATTTATGTGAAAGGATACTTTAGGTAATACTTTTGTATTTGGAAACTAATAGTCATTTATCTGCTATAAGAATAACTTATTTCTCCGTCCATAACGCTTGACGAGATTTTGGCGGAATATCGCCAACTTGGCGACTTTTTAAATGTTACTAAATTAACGAAAATGTCGCCAAATTAATAAAAATGAATCTAAATCAATGAAAATGACTACTAGATGATGAAAGTTCAATATCTTGAAAAGACCATAAGCGTGCCGTAGACTATAAGAATAACACATTTCTCCGTCCGTCCGTAACGTTTGGCGAGAAATTTCGCGGGATGTCGCCAACTTGGCGACTATTTTAAATGTTGCTGAAATGACGAAAATGTTGCCAAATTGATAAAAATGACGCCAAATGGGAAGTAATGTCTCCCAAATTCTGATTTCCGTCATATGACGGGCATACCGTCTAGTATATAAGAAATACTCTTTTCTCCGTTTGTCTGTAACACTTGGTGATGCATTTAGCAAACTCAGCGAATAATTTAGTAAAGTATTTTCAACTTGGCGATAGTTCGTCCCACATTGACGAAAATATCGTTAAAATTGCAAAAATGACGTTAAATTAATGAAAATTACGCCTAATTGATGACGTAATTATTAAGGTACTTTAATATATGAACTATATCGCTTATTGGGGATGCTATCAATATTGATGACTGTTTATTTAGAGTTGCGCGAAGTATAAGGTAATTGAGTATTTTGAAATAGTTTTACATGTTGTCATCCGGAAAATCGCCAAATGTATAATTCAACGATAAAAACACAGTGTCATGGACAATACCATGGACATTATCCTTATACATTATTTTCTGACTGTAAAACTAGTAAATTCATTGCACTATATAAGGAAAGTCATGTGTTGCCCACATCAGAATTTTTAAACTTTCTTCATAAATTGTTTTATTATTTTGCGTTTGAATGGCAACTTTTGGGCAGATTTCAATCAGAAATTATTTTTGTATTGCTATATAAGGAAAATATATATATTTTAATACATCTGGAAAAATATTGCGTGCGAACAAGCATTGTACACCGCTTAAATAGGTCGTTTAAATAGAACATCGCTTAAATAAAACAAGCCTTTGCCACAACAATACCATGGATGGATCAATGCAAAGATAAAAATCTGATGTGAGCAGCACATGACTTTCCCTGCAGACTTATATTAACGTTCTCTTTATTTTAATTAAATTTATTTCACTTTTAATTCAATTTTCGTTCTCATTTGGTAACCGGGCTTATTTTCAAAGGTGGCGTAGGGAAAGTACGATAAACTAAAATATCTCGAGAACGGCTAGTCCTAGTGTAATGGGGTTGGTCTTATTCTTTTCGTCGTTAAAAATTACGTATTAAACGAGCATTTAATGGATATATTTGAGTATACCTAGTTCTTTAGTTTAGATTTTGACGATTTTTGCGGGCCATTTTGCAAAAAAAGGCAGATTATTTTTTTCCGAATCGTACCAAAATCTAATCAGCACCAGGGTAACCCACAAGGGACTCATCTACCGAATTTTGTGAAATTCAGTCCGGTAGTTTTTCAGTTAGAGTGGATACAAGCTTTTGCGGACCATTTTGCAAAAATAGGCGGGTTCTTTTATTCCAAATCGTACCCAAAACTAATCAGCACTAGACTCGCTCACAAGTGACTTACCTACCAAATTTTGTGAAATTCGGTCCATTAGTTTTTTAGTTAGAGTGGATACAAAATCTGCACACACAGACAGACACACACACAGACGTCACGCTAAAAATGGTTTTTTCGTATTCTAGAGGTCTTGAAACGTGTAGATCCGTCGAAAACTCGAGTTGCGATTTTCGACATGATTCCAATACTTTCCCTATACATTACCATGTATTGCAGGGAAAGTAAAAATAATTAAAGTGACCATCTCTTTTAGTCTAAAGAAAAATATTGTTTTTCAACATAATGACTGCGTAATAACATTTGGAAGTAATAAGGACACTCAATTTTATTCCTGCCATTATCACGTATATAGTATTACAAGGCATTTCCACCAACGCTTCGAACAGGCGAAATGGCTAGTGGACAAGGGTCGCCCATAGGGGGACGGAAACTACTCAAGTGTGGGGAGAGTGGAGGGACCGGGTCTCCAATTGAGGTTCCCCAATTGAGTAATTTTCTTGAGTGAGGAGAAGAAGTACAAAATTAACAAAACGAGGAAAATCAAATATGATGGGGGGGGGGGGGGGGAATAAATTGCTTGTAGAGGGCCCACAATTTGTATGGGCGTCTCTGAGTGATCACTAATGTGTCACCTACACAAAATCGTTTCAAATAGGAGTATAAAAATGGTACACATTTTACAGTTTTGTTAACATGGAAACTGTGATATGTAAAACAATATTTCATCTCCAATCACTGTATGTTGCCTTTTTTAAACGCTTTCAGATATTTTAACATAAAAATCAATTAATTATAACATTTGTTTTCAAAAGTTTGATATTGGAGCAGACGATTTCGGTGTTTGAAGCTTAGGTCTGTTACTGTGCTTACAAATGGGATAAAAAACTATGAAAAATTGGGTTATAAAATATTTGAAATAGTACCCAGCGTTGCCCTGAATTTAAGATGGAAATATCAGATTGAAATTACACGGGAACTCTCAGCTAATTCTCGAAAATCAAAGAACGCTTTAACAATACGCCCACTTATAACAAAAATGTCATTATAGTAAAAGTTTCTAGATTCATAGACTTTCTGAAACGTAATTTATATCTCAGTATGAATCCATATATGTTATATTAGTAAATTATACATTCATTAACCTACTTTGTAAAAAAACCAACCTTAGCTTCCACTAAAATATTTTACCTTTGCCTGTGCATCTAGTTTTCCCTTTCAATTATACTTGTGACTGAGGAGACAAAATTCCCGAATGGGCAAATTCTATTAAAATTCGATAAAAAAATAAACTCGTAAAAAAGGCTAAATTTTTCAGCTTTACGAAAAGTGTCAGCCATAAAAATTATTGAGATGAAACACTATTGTCAAGTTTACCAAACTTCATGGTTGAAAAGTATAGAGAGGAAAGTTATTGGATGTATTTCGTAAATGTCTTTATAAATTTACCTTATAACGATATATAGAGATGCAATACATACGCAGTTTCAGTTTTATCTCCTCAACTCCTTTCAATTAATCTAAGTACCTTGCAGCAAAAAATTGTTTTAGAATTTGCTTTCAAGAGGTAAATTTTTCAAATTTATTACAAAATACAAACAATAATTTTTCCTCTAAATACTTTTCAGTCATGATGTTTGATAAACTTTGCAATAGCTCTTCATCTCAATCATTTTTATCTCTGACAGATTTTGTAAAACTAAAGAACTTCTTTTTTTTTTTACGTGTTCTGTATAGGATATTAGTTCAATTTTATAGATTTTTGTTCTTCTCTCGAACACACTTTGAGCAGTCCAGACACTTAACATATCAAATTGCAACTATCTGTCATTAATATGTGTTCTGTAGAACTTTGCTTGTCAGTCCTCTTTTGAGAGAACAAAGAAATTTGCAAGATTTTGACCTGTCATTAGGGCACCTTAAAATTTAAAATCTTCAAATTTTATAATTTTTCCCATAACAGGAGTTACATCACAACCAGTATACCAAATTTCGACTGTCGAACTGAAACACATTCTATGTGAAAATTTAAAATTTGAAAAGTTCGAATTTTGTAATTTTCCCTTTAACGATAGCTACAGGACACGGAGCATATCGAATTTCAACTGTGCATTTTAAACAGCTTTTTTTTTTCTTTTTGTAGAATTTTTATTATGAGTTATATCCTTTTTATGAGAATAAGTGATAAATAAGCCATTCGGAGCTTTCGAACAGTCATTAAAGTCTCTTAAAAGTTTGGAAATTTTGAATTTTACAATTTTTTTTGTATAGCATGCTGCAGGAGACTCAGCATACTGAATGTGAACTGTGTATCTTAAGCAGATTTTCTGTAGAATTTTGCTTAAGTCACCTATTTAAGAGAGGGGGAAAAACTCATAAATATGACATTTGATTTTTTGAATTGTTATTACGATTATTTAAAATTTGAAAAGGGAGAAAGAAATTTCTGTAATTTTTTCCCCCTTAAGATTTACAGTCGAATGCTTAGCATGTTGAATATTGAATTTCTAATTTTATTTATCGATTTTACAGTTAAGGTGCAAAACTGGATATTTCATAGAAAAATTAAATGTACTATATTTGACGCATTGACACAAAAAATTGGCTGGATCAAAATAAAACAAATTAATAGCGTCTTCTCTTAACATGTCTACCTGTCAGAAAATTCAAAAATCAACATTCTACTTTTTTTTGGTTTCTGAGATATAGGGAGTGTGTGTGCAAAAAAATCACTTGATGGTTCGTGTAAAAGGTGTCCATTAGAGATTTCAACATTGTAAGTAAAATTTTTGAACAGAACTTCGCTGGTACTCTTCCGCTCACCTTAATAGCACCCATAACTTTATCATCATAAACTGCACATTACCAAGACATTTGGGGAGGAAATTGACATTGAATTCGAAGATTATTTTTGGGAACTTTTCTTTGCTTTTGACTGTCAGGATAATTTTATTGCGAATTTCAACTTCCTTAATTAATAGGCTTAGCATTTTGTCTGTCATGTTTTGGATGTTGGAATATAGATGCATATTAATATTTATAAATGGCCGAGGGAATAATATTAATGACATACTTTTGTAGTATAACGTTTTAATATTAACTTTTATATTGCTCCTTCTTTTATAATATACATTTTGAATTGAAGTACATAACTATAGGATCACAAATAAACTTCTTATCTAAAATAAACATAATCAATATATTGTAATTGGAATATTTATTTTGCATGTATCTTTTATGCTCTCTTTATTACATGGTGGGTAAATAATGATATTGTATCGCGTGTGTTAAAATATCACTTTCCCTCCATATTGATTAGTCTGAGATCAATAATGTTTGTTAAAAGCTTCCGTAATGAGACAGAATATAAAGTCGTTCCTTATGTTACACGTTTCATAATCACCCAACTTTTAGTATATGCGGCATCTGAATTTCAAACTTCGGTCATATTTCTGTTCATAAGGTTTTTCTTCCAGTCGAAAAATGGAGAATATGCTCGATTCGTTAAAGAAGAGACATCTGATGAACTTTCCCGCCCTTTTCGTTCGCATTAATAACCAATCTTCTGAAACAATGGAACTTAGACCAGCCGAAAAAATTATGCAACCAATCATGTTTTTATTTTTTATCAGTGGCATCGACGTAAAAAAGAAGGGAATAAGACGCCCTGTGATTTTTTTTTCAGTATTTTTTCACATCATGTGCTTAGGAATTATTATTTTTAAAATCATTTGCCTTATTGAACAATTTCAATGGAACGTTTTTGTTACATTATCTATGAAAGTAATTGCATTGGTGCTATGGTGGACAATGTGGATGAAAAAAGGATATTTTGATTCTCTAATGGAATTGATTAAACAATTATATCAGAACATCGATAAGGATGATTATAGACGATTACTGGTAGCATCGAAAATAGCAACATTTTGTCAAGTTTTTGTTATATGTTTTACTCCACCAATTCTCGCTTTGCGATACATTTATCCCCATGGAACGGTACCAAAATGCATCAGAACTCTATCTTCTAGTGAAGTTGGAAGAATACCAGCAATTTTGCTACACGAGTTTGCAAGCATTTTTGTAAATATCAGCATAACTTACTCAGTAGCTTTGTTTTATTCATTCTACTGCATCGTACTTGCTTTCAGCTTAAAACAAAAACAACGTTCTCCGAACGAAATGTGGGAAATCTACAAACAAGTGACTGAAATATTTAAAAGCATTGAAAATATTCTATCGTTTCCAATTTTCATTGTATTTACTCATGCGCTTGCAAGTCTTTTTAAAGATATGGCAATCCTTATTATGATCTTCACCGAGAAAAAGATGAATATGCTTTATTTCTATCTCTTTGACTTCGTAGTTAATACTGTAATTACTTGCATCATAGTATTTTCATCAGATTTGGCTCGAAAAAGAGCCAATAATGTTCGGGAAACATTATTTTCATTCACTCATTTGTATAACTACACGTCTTTGGTGGACTTAAATCGACAATACATTAAACTTGCTGAAGATCGCAAACGGTTGATGTTCACAGCATGGGGGATGTTCGACATCAAAAGACCTGTTCTAATTAACATTCTAACGTTTCTTGTTACCTACGGCGTTATAATTTTGCAGCTTTCAGATTGAAAACTTTGTATAAGAAAAAAAAATTATCTAACCTTTTCATCTGAAAAGCTTAAAATCTGAATTGTTAATGCATAGCATTAAAAACTTCATATTTCCTTTATTTTGTGTTTCTCGAAAACTCTTTATGTATAGTGTATATTAGAAATTCACTCGCGGGATTACATGTAGCACTTCAAATTATCAAACATAATATTTCTTTGTAAATACATATATTGTATTTTTATAACATTCTTCTGAATACATATATCTTACTATGTTTGGAATGCATTGCTTTGAATGCTTTTTATGCACCATCAGGGCCTGACTAACGCAGAGGCATATGGGACAGCTGCCTCGGGCCCCCGCATTAGAGGGGGCCCTCAAATTAAACAATTGGATCATCGAAAAGTTAAAGACTGCTTCTTGAAAATAAATTATACACTCAATATTACACTTAGACACTTCTAAGATCGCACTCATTCAAGATCTAAAGTATGTTGTCTTCTTGGTTATGATAGAAAGTTGCAAATAATTTAAATTCTAAAAATATGTTAAAGCTTCATTTTAATACATGTTTCTAGAATACAATTATGTTTTTGAAAAAAATATTTATATTCATTTCAATTATGTCGAGAAATGGAAGGGGGCCCCAAAGGAGTATCTAACCCCATTTAGGCTAAATCGGGCCCTGTGCACAATAATTTAAATACAGATATTTGGAAACTCCTTATTTGTTTATATTATCCTTATTTGTTTATATATAATTTCACGTACATATATCGCTTTAAATCAGGTGTTTTACATTTACTTAATAATTTGGATATGTTTGTCATTGGTATCCCAAAAATAATGAAATTTTGATGATTACATTTTTATATATGCGCTTGACAAAATTTCATTTCTTTATTTCATAATTCTCATATCTTCGAATTTATTCCAAAAATCGAACGTTTTTCTTCCCCAGCACTTTATTAACTGAATAAGTTCGAAATATATTATTTTCCAGTATATTTTGTAGAATGGTCGATCTGATTACAAAATTTTAAATATATCTCGTTTAGGATTTGCATTTATTTATATGTTTGCAGTATGATTCGACTTAGTCACGCCTAGAATCCCAAATATTTGAAAACTGAAACAATACGCTTCCACCTTTGTAAATAAACAGTGTATTATTTCCCTCAAAGTTTTAAGCTTAACGTGCTTTGTAGAACATATTTATTGTGTCAAAGAGTTCGAAAATTTTGTTTTAGAGATTATTTTAAATGCAAACATTTGAAAATTGCAATTTTCCGGTTATCTCTGTTGGACTGTCTGGGATGATAGTTTCAAGTCTGTATGTTACTTGAAAATGTACTGCAGAATAGGAACAGTTTACTTCTTAGCACCATTTTAAACCAAAATATTTTTAATATTTTATTTTATCGTTATTTTGTTGAGTAATCTATCTACTTACCTAAATCTAAATATTTAGTGTTCGTTCTAAATTTCGAATTCAAATATTTGAGTCTGCATTATATTAAAATATTTCATTTTCTAAAAGTAAAAAAAAAATTTCGTTGTTATTGTATAACGATCAAGGCAATTACAAGATTCTGTTCGAATTTATTTTAGAATTCGAACTTTTTGTGTCGGCAGTATTCCTTTATATATATAAAATAGAAAAAATATTTTCCTGTTTTATTTATCAAAAACAAGTTCTGTTAATTACATTTAAAGACCGTAAATTACTTGGAATCTTCAGTATTTTGTTCACTCAGCAATCTGTACATCTTTGTCTATGGTACCCTCTAAATAATAAATATTTGAAGTATTCTATTATATGATTACCTTTGAACCAAATTTCAAGTCTCTACCTTAATAAACTTGGAGTTTCAAGTCCATTCAACAATTCAAACAGTTTTGCTTATGACACCCCCCCCCCTTCCCTAAAATAAAAAATTATTCAAAATAGTAATTATGTATGTTGATTTTATCATATAATCTAACTTTGAAACAAATTTTAAGTCCCTAATTTGTAAATAACAATTATACACGATGATTTTATCATATGATAAATCTTTGTACCAAATTTGAATCCCTACCATAATAAACAGGGAGTTAGTTTCAAGGGCATTTGACTCGAAAATTTGAACATTTTTACCTATACCCCTTGAATAATAAATATTTGAAAATATCAATCACCGTGCTGATTTTATCATACGACTTATCTTTGCACAAAATTTCAACTTCCTACAGCAATAAACCTGGAGTTTCATGTTCGTTTGATAATTGTAATATTATTATTCATGACATCCCTAAAATAATAAATATTTGAAAACTGCTATATTCCATTATAATTTTATAGCATGATCTACTTTTGTATCACGTTTACTCGATAGTTCGAATATTTTTTCTTATGACTCCCCCTAAAATACTAAATATTTGAAAATGCCAATTATTCATGTTGATTTTATTATTTGATTTATTTTTATGCCAAATTCCAAGTGCCGATTTCAATAAATTTAAAATGTCACGTTCATTCGATAAGTCGAACATTTTTGCCTATGCTCCCAACATCTAAAATAAATAATAACTATCTCAAATCAGTAGGGTTAATTTTATCACATTTTTCTACCTTTCTATTAAATTTCAAGGGTTTTCCTCATTAAACTTTGGATTTCACGTTTTTCAGTCACATTTGGGCAATTCGAACATTTTTTCTATCACACCCTCTAAAATAATAAATATTTCAAAACAGCAATAAACAATGTCAGTTTCATATGTACCAAATTTTAAATCCCTATCTCAATAAACTTGCAAGATTAATACCATCAGTTCAAGCACATCAATTCAAACATTTTGGTTTGTATCGACACCCTCTAAAATAATAAATATTTCAAAACAGCAATAATCAATGTCAGTTTCATATGTACCAAATTTTAAATCCCTATCTCAATAAACTTGGTATTTCAAGATTCATCCCATCAGTTTAATCACATCAATTCGAACATTTTGGTCTATATCGACAACCTCTAAAATAATATATATTTCAAAACAGCAATTATCCATGTTGATTTTATCATATACTCTAACTCTCTTCCCAATACAGCTTGTTTAAGTATAATACAGCTTTCCCACTTATTTTAAACCCAGGTTAAAATACTGAAATATCGAAATTATAACCACTATACTCCGAAAACTGAGATCCGATTATATACACTTGTAATACAAATTCTTGCTTATTGTTCATAGATAACACTTCCAGTTTTTGAGTTTTAATCATTGCAAATTTGAAAAACGTTTATAGATAGAAAATAGATTTAGAAACTAAATTTCCTAATGAATACTTTTGCCGTTTACTTTTTATATCTATATTTTATAGTTTTCAAGATATATCGAGTGAAAGTAAGAAAAATGAAATAAAGAAAAAGAACACTCGCTGGGACAGATACATTTTTACTTTCCTTGTATACATAATATATAAGGAAAGTATTGTGACGGGTTCGAAAATTCGAATTCGAGTTTTCGACGGCAGAGCACGTTTCAAGCATCCCTGATCACGAATAAAACCTTTTTGAAGTGATGTCTGTGTCTGTGTGTGTGTGTGTGTGAAAGTATGTGTGTGTGTGTGTGTGTCAGTGAGTCTGTGGAGACGATAACTGACGAACGAATGGACCGATTTGAACGAAATTTGGTACAAAAATCACAATCTATAAACACTGGAAGCCTATTGTTTTTATACGCAATCGAATGTTCAGAATCCCCTAAATTTTTGAGTGAAATTTTGAAAAAATCGTCAAAAAATCAAAACTGCTAATAAAGTTACGCAAATAGACAATTCTTATGTAATTTTTCATTAGAAAACGATTGACATAAATTTTAGAACGCTAACAAGAACCGTTCTCGAGATATTGCACATTTTTCAAAAAAGTTATCAAAAAGCTATATAAAATAAAACAAAATATTTTCTATTGAGAAACATGTTCACTTTTCATATGTAATACCATGCGATAAATTTGGTGACATCATTTTCGTGGATCTAGCTCGTTCCATTCATGTAAAAATATACTTTGAGTAAAACTTTTGTATTTGAACGCCAGTAGTCATATATCTGCTGTAAGAATAACTTATTTCTCCTTCCATAACGCTTGGCGAGATTTTGGCGACGAATTTGGCGGAATGTCGCCAACTTGGCGACATTTTTAATTGTTGCCAAATTAACAAAAATCTCGCCAAATTGATAAAAATGACGCTAAATCAATGAAAATGACGACTCATTGAAGAAAATTCAATATCTTGGAAAGAATATAAGTATCTACTATAAGAATAACATTTCTTTAACTGTAAAAGTAGTAAATTCATTGCATTATATAAGGAAAGTCATGTGTTGCCCACATCAGATTTTTTAAGTAGTAAAGAGAAGAAAAATAAATCAAAAAATTAACATTATTTTTACAAATTCATAATCTGGACCCTATTTTCGACAAAAAAATAAAAGATATTTGCATTTTTATCTATTAAGTTCGGAGGTATAAGCCTCCAATGTGTTTGCATTTTTCGTAAAGCTCCCATAACCGAAGCAGGAACCCCAAGAACAAATGTTATTCAAGTCAAAAATGTAGGAGTTACAAAGTGCATACACAGAAATTACATTTATTTATTATTTTTTATTTGACAAATTTAACTTCGCAGTTAACTTATAACTAACATTAACTTTATTAACTTATAACTAGAAGCAAATATCAACTTTATCTATAACTACTGAGATACCTGTGCTTGTTTTAATGAACATAATAGTTTTATATTTGACTCGATATTAGACACAGCAACTTGAAGTTCTTGGTCAAGGTCCTTCATTCACGATCGCTTATCATATTTTATTAGACCTAGAGTTGAAAGAATTTGTTCACAATAATTTTTTGTTGCAAAAATTCGCATTAGGTTCTTGTTCTGGCAACCCAACAACTGCTAACTCAGTGAAAAGTCCCTTGTAGCTTACATAGTGTTACAGGCAAGGTGTTCGCTGTCTATAGTGACCACTTACCAAATGATTTGTTAACAGCGCATCCGGTGTACATTGTATGTACGGCACATTTTCTCCCCTCCTGACGCCATTGTGTCGCTGCACACCGGAACACTACTTTAAACGACTTTGACAGTCCGTTTGGGCCTACTTCGTTCTTACTTTCCTTTTATATATAGCATAATGTATAAGGAAAGTACTGTGACGGGCTGGAAATTCTAATTTGAGTTTTCGAAGATCACATTTAAATCATTCCTAAATTCGAATCGACGATTTCTGAGGTGATATCTGTGTGAGTCCGCGAGGTTGTGGAGACAATATCTCACGAAAAAATGGAGCGTTTCAAATGAAATTTGGTACAAAAATAATAATCAGTGAATACTTTTCACATGTAATATTATGCGATAAATTTATTAACATCATTCTCGTGGATCTAGTTCGTTCCAATCATGGAAAAATATAGTTTAGGTAATACTTTTGTACTTGGACGTCAATAGTCAGTTATCTGCCGCAAGAACAACTTATTTCTCCGTCCATAACGCTTGGCGAGATTTTGGCGGAATATCGTCAACTCAGCGACTATTTTAAATGTTGCCAAATTAACGAAAGCATCGCCAAATTGATAAAAACAACGCTAAATCAATGAAAATCTGTCTGTTTATATGTTTGTCTGATTATCATGGGAGAACGGCTGAACCGAATTTGATAAAATTTTGTGGATAGGCTTGGAATAGCCCCACTTAAAATTTAGTCCAAGTTTCGAGTTTCTATGACCAGGGGTTGTCCAGATATTAATTAAAATCGCACAGTTAAACCTTTCACAGACATAACATTATGCAGTCTATATTTTTTCCCATAAATTTATTTGGAGAAAATGATATCATGTCGCTTAGCAACGGGCTTAAATCCAATGTGTTCATGCAGCAAGCGATTTTTATTAAATCTTTTCCGATTTAAATAATAAAGAAATGTATATGAAATAAATTTTATCGAAATTGCATTTTTGATTGGATTATACCAATTACGGCCTTCAGGTTTAAATATTACTTTGGGGTTATTGATATTTTCAATTTATTATGTCATCTGTTTCATTTTTGCAAAACGGTTGAAACTCATATATTGTAGTACGGGTAATCTTCTAATGGTTCACGGGTATATATTTTCTGAAATATTAGTAGCACGGTTATAACTTCCCATACAATTTTAGCGCTTTCGTTTTGACATATATTGGAATCAATTAAGACGCTTTAGTTTAAAGATAATTGAGATTTTCACTTTATCACGTCATCTGTTGTATTTTGGCAAGGATTTTTTAAATTCATATATTTTAGTACGGATAATCTTCGATTGGTACACGGGTATATCTAGAGCTGGGGGGGGGGGGGGGGGGAACCACTTAAGTCAAAAATAAGGAAGTTGAGATATTAAGGAATGAAAATAATGACGTTTTCCAGACATCGTTTTTTTTTAATTTTTGGTTTTGGTTTTCAAAATACACATTTAATTTTTTATGGTATTTATTATACATTTATAAGCTAAATAAGCATGCATTGTATTGTAATTTTGGAAAATGAATTTTTAGTTATTACTGACTTAAGTGGTTATTCCCGAAGCAAGTTTGTGGCAAATATGTTGACACATACAGACATAAGTTATTATTCCTGACTTCAGTATTTATTCTTTAAACACAATTATGATGTGTTTACAAATACAGACATAAGTAATTAATAAAACATCGGTCATAATGCAGCATTTAATTGTGCATTCTAATTCAAAACTGTTATTATTATTTAATATTTTCTTAGGATTATTTTAAGTAAATATTTTGTGAAAAAGTATGAAAAAGGTCGAAATGTTTCTGAAAATTTTTTAAAAATAAAATTAAAAGTTAATGCACCTTTTTTTGTAAATTAATTAGCTAATTTAAAATGTATATAAATATAAACATATAAAACTGAAACTCAAACATCGTTTATAGTTCATCCGGATAAATTTCAATCAGATCAGGATCAATGTCTGGTTCATTTGAAGTCAAAAGCATGGAATAGAATTGATCCATTTGGAGAGATTTTTGTTCATTTAGCAACATTTAGAAAGTCACCCAGTTGGCGACATTCCGCCAAATTCGTCGCAAAAATCTCGTCAAGCGTTATGGACGCAAAAATAAGTTATTCTTATAACAGAGAAATGACTAGTGGCGTTCAAATACAAAAGTATTACTCAAAGTATCTTTTCTCATGAATGGAACGAGCTAGATCCACGAGAATGATGTCACCAAATTTATCGCATGGTATTACATATGATAAGTGAACATGTTTCTCAACAGTTAATATTTTTTTTAATTTATGGGAATTTATTGATAAATTAATTTGAAAAATGTTTAATATCTCGAGAATAGTTCATGCTAGCGTTCTAAAGTTTATGTCAATCGTTTTTTAAAGAAAAATTACATAAGAAATGTCTATTTTCGTAACTTTATTAAAAGTTTTGATATTTTGATGATTTTTTCAAAATTTCACTCAAAAATTTAGGGGGGGGGGGGGTCCGAGCATTCGATTGTGTTTAAAAACAATAGATTTCCAGTAATCACGGATTGTACATTTTGTATCGAATTTCATTCGAATCGCTCCATTCGTTCGTGAGATATCGTCTCCACAGATTCACTGACGCACACACACACACATACTTTCACACATACACACACACATACTTTCACACACACACACACAGACATCACCTCAAAAATGTTCGATTCGTGAACAGGGATGATTGAAACGTGCTCTCCCGTCGAAAACTCGAATTCAAATTTTCGACCCCGTCACAATATTTTCCTTATACATTATTGTATATAATTAAAGTAAAAAACAAATTGCTCCCTCTTCCAAGCAAACTAATCAAACTACCACGGAGTCTCGTTTTAATTGCATCAGCGGTTTCAGAGGTAGCTAAGAACAGCTGATTTAATGCCGATTATAACTTCCCATATAATTTTAGCGCTTGCATGTTGACATATATTGGAATCAATTACGGCTCTCAATTACGGTAATTGAAATTTTCACTTTATCACGTCCTCTGTTGTATTTTAGCAAGGATTTTTGAAATTCATATATTGTAGTACGGGTAATTTTCTATTAATACATGGGTATCTTCTAATATTCGGGAATATAAGTAGTACGGGTATATCTTCCGCTACAATTCAGCGCTTTTATTTTGGAATATATTGGTTTAATTTCATATTTTTTGCAAATTTGTTTACCAACGGGACCAAGCTGTTTTATACTTTGGATCTGCCAGTAAAGACAATTTTTGTATAGCGAGAACAGAGATTCTTAAACTTCTTTTTAGAAACATTAATATAAATATTTTAATAGAATACTTTGAATAACAATGCTATTTTGAATATTTTGAATATTATTTTGAATATGGCATCAATTTGGGCCTTTGCGTTTAAAGATTTGAGGGATTACTACTATTTTCAATTTATTGCGTTATCTGTTATTTTTTAGCAAATACATTTGGAACTTATATATTGTAGACGGGTAATCTTCTACTGATACACAGGTATATATGTCTTCTAATATTCGAGAATATTACCAGTACGGGTATATCTTCCCACATAAGTTCGGTGCTTTTACTTTGGCATATATTGATTAAATTTTATATTTTTTGTAAATTTGTTTACAAGTGGAACCACGATATTTTATTCGTCAGATCTTCCTGGGAAGAAAATTTTGTATAGTAAGAACAGAGATTCTTAAATTTCTTTTTAGGAGCATTAATTTAAATATTTTAATAGAATTCTTTGAATACCAATGGTATTTCGAATATTATAGGAATTTGCAGATGGCTGTGAATTTTAAGTTTTTACTTTCCCTGCAATACATGGTAATGTATAGGGAAAGTATTGGAATCATACCGAAAATCACAACTCGAGTTTTCGACGGATCTACACGTTTCGAGACCTCTAGAATACGAAAAAACCATTTTTAGCGTGACGTCTGTGTGTGTGTCTGTGTGTCTGTCTGTGTGTCTGTCTGTGCAGATTTTGTATCCACTCTAACTAAAAAACTAATGGGCCGAATTTCACAAAATTTTGTAGGTAAGTCACTTGCGGGCGGGGCTGGTGCTGATTAGTTTTGGGTACGATTCGGAATAAAAGAACCCGCCTTTTTTGTGAAATGGCCCGCAAAAGCTTGTATCCACTGTAGCTAAAAAATTAATGGACCGAATTTCACAAAATTCGGTAGATGAGTCACGTATAGGTCACCCTGGTGCTGATTAGATTTTAGTATGATTCAGAAAAAAATAACCTGCCTTATTTTGCAAAATGGCCCGCAAAAATTGCCAAAATCTAAAATAAAGAACTGGGTACACTCAAATATATCCATTAAATGCTGATTTAATACGTAATTTTTAACGACAAAAAGAATAAGATCAACCCCATTACACTAGGACTAGCCGTTCTCGAGATATTTTAGTTTTTCGTACTTTCCCTACGCCGCCTTTGAAAATAAGTCCGGTTATCGAATGAGAACGAAAATTGAATTAAAAGTGAAATAAATTTAATTAAAATAAAGAGAACGTTAATATAAGTCTGCAGGGAAAGTCATGTGCTGCCCACATCAGATTTTTTTTTTTATATTATATACTCCGTACGAAGAACGGGTATGCTGCTGGTATGAATATAAAGTTGAGTGCAGGAATAATAAAAAAGTCACACTTCATTATTATTTGTGCCATTTGACTTAAAAGCGTGACAAAATGACTTCTCACAAATTTCCAGAGAATAAATGATTTTGATGAAACGGGGGTTTAAATTTCTTTCTACGAATTTTTATAGAACCTTCAATTACGCATACAAAGGCCGTCAATTATTGCGAAACGCACCAAAAGACATTCATTTTTCTATTACGAGGAAAATTGTTCTCCGATATAGTTTTACGAAAACAAACATTTTACGTAGCATTTGCAATAGTCATTTACGGAAACATTAATTCTCGTATCGGCTTTTAAAAAGTGGCATAAAACTATTAAACAGTGTTGTAACTGTTCAGAACGCAACTATGACCTTCTTACCGAGTTGAAAGGAAAAACTAATGTCGTTTAGTGTGTAAAAATTTTGAAATAATTTCCGTGTCACGCGAATTGCGTGGAAAATAAACGTTTCTATCTTGAAGAAGCAGACACAGTTTCGATCCCTGGTTTTATGACTTCGTGTGAATACAAAATGATTCTCTGAATAAAATGATCAATGTCAACATGGATCGGAAAATATAAAGCTGATAATTATCGTCATAATGCAATTTGTCGTGGTGTTGAATGCAAATGATAATAACAAAGCGCAAAACCTGTCTATAAGGGACGCCCCTCAAAATGGGGAAAACACTCCCATTGCAAATATCAGCATTCATGGACCGGTTTCGCGCTTATGATGCGCTTGTTAGCATGGAAAAGACGATACCTGCAATGGCAGTAAGAAACTTGCTTGTTTGCGAAGTTTTTTGCTGCCCCTTGAGATATCGGCTAATGGTGATGAGCGCAGAATAATTGCAAAACCGGTCTGTAGATCTTGGTAAGTACAATGGGAGTGCTTTTCATAGGGAATATTAAGTTTCGTTTATACACGAGCGGATTCTTAATATACTTTATGAAAATAAAGTGAAGGGTGATATATATATATATATATATATATATATATATATATATATATATATATATATATATATATATATATATATATATATATATATATATATATATATATATATATATGTATGTATATATATATATATATATATATATATATATATGTATGAAAGTAGAAAAGAACGGGAGTGACCATATGAATTACATAAGAATGGTAGGGGTGGATTGCGACACCCCTTTCCCGCTTAAAGCAGCTTTTACAACCCGGGTAACGCTCACGGAACCAACATAATTCCATGGTCAGCCTCCCAAATGTGCGAAAATAAAGGCACCAGAACAGACTCAGAACCAAAGAAGTAAACGAATCCATGAATAAGAAACATACATATTTGTCAACTCCTCAACAAGAGTTAAAAAACTGTTGATTTTTAAAATATGAATGAAGTCTGTATATAATATTGGAGACTGGCAAATATATTCAAATACGAATATATGCCCGGTGACACAATAGTAGGGTGTTTGTGTTATCGACATACCGTTACCCTAGTCTCTAATAGTAAAGCATATCGATGAGAAGATATTTCCAATCTGTAACAGTTGACCATGATCAGACTGTGACAAAAATAAAAAATGTAAATATTGATTTATATCCAGACAAGATCCCAAATGGGTCAAATGATTTTTTTAACATTCATAATTATCACCACCAGCATATGAAGAATATTAAATTTCGCAAATGCCAATCTAAACGATGCAAACTGTGTCCAGTGGCTAATCCACAACAAATTTCTACAGACAACGAAAGTAGAAAAATTTTTTGCAAGAGCTATAATGTGGTTTATTGTATTGAATGTTTAAAATGTCAAGCTAAATATATAGGCCAAACGCAGAATCCTTTAAACATTCGAATAAATCTGCACCGAAGCCAGGTAGGAAAGGTACAACAGGAAATGCCCACAGCTAATTTGGAACTGAGACATTTTCAAGCCCATGGGTTCACCAACATCATGGTAACTATAATTGATATAGTACCAAATAAATCGGAAAGATTATGGTGGGAGAGCAACCATATTAAACAATTCAATACGGCTTATCCATATGGCCTTAATACATTAATATTTAACGAAAACTTTAATACAGAAAGATGCAGAAATAGTTCTTCATACCCTCTATCTGAAAATCTTATAAATAAAAAATCCCACCGATGGCAAAGAGGAAGTAAAAAACAACACAATAATTATATTAAAACAGAAGAAAAAATATTGAAATTTTTAAAAACTGAAAACACGATGAAAATTGGATGGATTAAGAACTTGGCCTTTAGTATCAAGCTTAAATATCTACAGAAAATATGGAATTACATAATACATTTCAACTTAAAAGAAAGCAATTGCCAAAATAAAGAAGCATGTACTAATATTGATATCCTATTGGATTTAATCAAACTCAGAGCCAGAATTTTTAATTTAACACTTACAAAAAAGTGAAATTATAAAACAATCTAAAGAATTTTTTATTACAACTTTCAAGAACAAACTGTATGAGAACATTCCATTCCATTCTATTTTAAATCATATTAACGTATGTCTTCCTTTGTCCAATATAAAAATCATGATCAATTATAGATTCGTCAAAACCAACGGAAGGAAATTTTTCAATTATAACAAAATTTGTCAAGATGTTGCATCAAATAATGTAGATTCTTGTAATTGTCATGAGAATATTCATAGTGACACTCATCATAAGCATATAATCTCCGGAAATCTAGATTTTATCAAAGACAAAAGACTTAAAAACCTGCTTCAACTCGGTACAAAGTACCGTATACAAGAATTTAAAAATGTATACGAAGAATTTTATAATGATCTCGACATCTTCATTTATAGATTGGCGGTAAAACATAGTTTACCAATACAAGCATTTAATGAGTGGAAATATAAATTTTACAAAGCGTTTTGTCACTACTACCCGCAGCACTGCAAAAACAATAGAGAAATTAAAGTTCCATCCTCGTTCAAGCAAATTAAAGAAGAATATGTATTAACATATACCGATAAAATAGTATCAAATTATGCCTTCACTTGTAAAAAGTTCTACGTGGATACACTAAACCAAAGTTACAGGGACAGTGAAATGTATGCTTTAATACCCAGTAACGCATTGATACTGACTAAAAGAATAGAGGCACTTTACAAAAGAATAGGAATTGATATTAAAACAATAAAATATCCATATTTGGTCCTGATCCCCAAATTACACAAAATACCTGTCAAGTTTCGAACTGTGACGGTGGGATGTGGTTCATATTTGGAAATAGCAAACAAAAAACTTTTGGATTTACTCATAATAGTTATGCATGATATTAAAAGACATAACTCTATTATGATAAAAAACGGACAGGAATTGATAAACCGACTAAAGTTTTGTCATAACGATATCAACTTTAAGAGTTACGACTTTCGAGATCTTTTTAACAATATTGATTTGGATAATTTACAATTGATTCTGAAAGATCTACATGAAGAATACGATCTAAAGCAATATATAACTTATAGAAGATACATGGACTTGGTGGAATTGGTATTGAAGGAAAACATACTACACGACGGAAGCAATTTTCACAAACAAATCAAGGGCATACCTATGGGAGGGAGTTGCTCGTCAATACTAGCAGATATATATCTATCTAAATACGAAAGAGGCACTCATATCCTATCGGAAATGCCCTACTTCCGTTATGTCGATGATGTGATAATTGGGGGCTATGAAAACACCCCATGTTTTGACTTTTCATTCTACCCAAGCGAATTGGACCTTATTGAAAATCCAGCGTGTGAGGACGGATCGGTAAAATTCTTGGATTTAGCTATCAAAAAACACAAGAAATATGGAATATACACAGAGTTACACGACAAAAGAGATTCATACAGGATCAAGGTAAATCATATTATCGATTGGAATTCAAACCTTGCAAAGTATGTCTTCAGAAATATAATAATTGGACATTTTAGAAGAAACCAAAATTATAATACTTTTAGGAAAGACTGCATTTGCAAATGTAAAAAATTTGCAGATGAAGCTATAAAAAGAAATTATCCAGTCAATTTTGTACAACATTATTACAAATCGTTTTTTAAAGAAAATTTGTAATCTGATTGTTGATATAGAGATTTATATTCATGACTGCGTAACTATTATCCTGATATTTCTCTGCGCATGAGCAACTTTACTTATATAAAGAGACGTTCCATCGGGTTGGACTAGCGGATGTTTCTTATTCATGGATTCGTTTACTTCTTTGGTTCTGAGTCTGTTCTGGTGCTTTTATTTTCGCACATTTGGGAGGCTGACCATGGAATTATGTTGGTTCCGTGAGCGTTACCCGGGTTGTAAAAGCTGCTTTAAGCGGGAAAGGGGTGTCGCAATCCACCCCTACCATTCTTATGTAATTCATATGGTCACTCCCGTTCTTTTCTACTTTCATACATGTATTCTACTAGGGAATTTGAGCAGCATTTGCGCCTCCTCCTTTGTAGTGAATAGCTCTTTAATTTCAGGCTTATTTGGGATATATCCTATTTTGTCTCACTTTATCGCAATAGTATATATATATATATATATATATATATATATATATATGTATGTATATATATAAATATATATATATATATATATATATATATATATATATATATATATATATATATATATATATATATATATATATATATATATATATATATATATATATATGAAATATATCTGGAAGGAGCTTCACAGGTTCCATTCGACTTTTTCATACAATTCGTTACATGTCTACACTGGTCAGTTCACTTACATCGTTATACAAGGTAGGATCAAAAAGTTCGGAGACTGTGCTGATATCTCCAATCCTGATTGGAGGAGAGGGGAACTATTTTACCGTGGCGTAGAGGCACATGTGACGCGAGATGTGAAAAGGAAGAAGCAGGTGTTTTTCCAGACAATGCGTTTCAGTGAACTGTAGTCGTTCGCGTTCGTCGGAAATGGAAATGGTGTTTGAAGAACAACGTGTGAATATCAAATTCTACCAGCGTTTGGAGAAATCGCCGACAGAAACAGTGCACCTGCTGCAGCAGGAATCCCATTGACTTAGAAGGCTGAATTTTTTCATACTTATAGTATTGACTACGGTACAGAACTTAACAGAGCCGGATTTTTGATTCCCCGCCGGGGGGGGGGGGGGGAAACTGGGAGTGTGTGTCTCGAAAAGACTTTCAAGCTCTATTAAAGCATATCTAAATATTTTCTAAATTTTAACTGATTTTGTAGATACTTTCAGACAACCTTTCAAGTAACAAATTTTCTATTAGTTAATCTATTGTTATCGTACACTCAAAACTTTGCAGTAAAATTTTGCTTCAACATGTATATACGCAGATACTTTGCATTTTTATCTTCAACAAGTAATCACTTGCATGCATACGAATTTCAAAGAGCCTCTTTTGCTTCGAAATAAATTGCTTTTCACTTATCTATCAAAACTGTATAGTTTTCCTCAGTATTTAAAAAAAAAAGAAAAAAATCACATAACCAAAAAAATATCGAAAGCTGTTCTTGGTACTTTGGGCCACCGTCTCAATCAACACACACCAACTTTTTCTCCTTCGAAATATATGAAAGGAGATCAATCTAAATAGAGTGTCAGGATTACAAGCTATTTATTTTACTGAAGAGCTACTGTTTCATAATGATTTTGTACTTTGTGTAGGAATGCTGGGTGCGTAGTTTTAATTGATAAATATTTGTAAATAGTAGTCCCAGCTAAAAATCTTTCCGAATTGTTCCAAAAATCTGAACACAATTCAGTTATCACAGATGACTTATTCTTAGCATTGTAAAGAACCTTGCTGCCCCACCCGGGAATCGAACCCTGGGTCTTCGAACTGGCAAGCCGACGCACTACTGTGCTGATTGTCCTGTAACTACCGTTGTAGGAAAAATGACAAAATTTAAAATTTTAAAGTACCCTGATGTTGTATGATCAAAATGTTGTAAATTTCTTTTTTTTTTTCTTAAGGGGTCACAAACAGTCAAAGTTCTGCAGAACACATGTGGACTAAAAAAAAAAGTTGTAATTCGATATAATGAGTATCTTGACTGCTCCAAGTATGTTGATAAAAAAAATCAAAAATCTACGAAATAGACTAACTGATACAAATTTGTAGAAAAAAGCCAAGATTTTTAGCTTTACAAAAAATGTAAGTCATAAAAATGATTGAGACGAAGAACTATCGAATTAACTTATCAAAATTCATGAGTGAAAAGTATAGACAGGAAACGTTCGTAATAAACGGCAAATTTGTATAATAACAATCAGAAACTAACTTAAAAATCTGCTTCAAAATATTTTAATAGAGAAGGCTTATTGAGAAGCTTTCGAACATCTTTCTTTTATGAAAAATATACTTGTAATAAACTGCAAATATATAAACAATATATTGAACAAACAGTTCAATAGAAGTGTAGTGATACAGTTGTACGAAAAATAGTTCATATTCCATGTACGGCTAGGCGACGCCTAATTTTATAATGGGCGGACAATTTAGACAATTTATTTACGAGTAATAAATGAAGCATGACAGCAGGAATCCCAGCGATGAATGCCAGCGAGCATGTGGGCATCACAAAGTAACCAACGAAAACTAATGTAGACCACGCCCAGATGACTGGAGCGAATTCGCACACAGATACAGTAGAGCCAATGAGAGCCAAGGGGTGAAATCAAAGTTACCCCCGTGTATCAAGGAAGGAAAGATACTCTCGATAAATTTGCTGTGATAAGCACGTAAAAGTATGTTCCTAACACTATCGATACATTTGTAGTGGAACAAGTACGTAAAATGTGCTCTAACGCTATCGAGAGATTTGCTGTGGTATAAGCACGTGAAAATGTGCTAATAGTCTCTTGCTAAAATGCCTATGTGATTGAATTTGCGCGTAAAAGGCACTTTTAATGAAGGACGTCTAAAGATGACCTACGTACTCCAAAAAGCAAAAAGGTAAGCCTTTCATATTAAATATAAGGAATAGCGCAACCCGACGAGAAGTCGGTGACTGAAAGCAAACTGTATCACTGCCAACGCAGTTGAGTCAAAGAAAATATATAAGGTAGTAAATTGTAAATATAATTATTGATTTAAAATTAAGCTATTCTAAAATTTAATATTGAATATAATAATTAAATAAAATTTGTTTGAGCAATTTAATGTCCGTTTATTGGATAAGTAAAATTAATTTTATGTTATTAATCAAATTGCTTTTCAGAAGAAACACCGGTCAGAAGAATGGCGCAGCATGTTCAATAGTTATTTGACGACGTTCATAAATGAGCTTGGCCTTTAAAACACTAATTTGCATCACATATCTAAATTGGAAATTAGGTTACGTTTCAGAGGAATTATCGTGGAACAACATATATCAGAAAAATGAAGTGTGATAGAGCAGGTGCAAATTTTGTCCGATCACGTTCAGCAACGAATTGGACCGGCAAAACATATATCTTCAGCAGATATCCAATTTGTGAAAAAATCGGTTGCGTTTTAAAAAAGTAATTGTTGAACATGTGGTAAAGGGGAAGTAGAACGCGCAATTTTTATCCGACCACGTTCAGCAACGAACTCCACCTGTGTAGGATATTTGTCTTAACCATATATCTAAATTGTAAAGAAAGAAATCGGTAAAGTTTTACAAGAGTAACATTTGAATATTCGGTAACAGGGGCTTAGTACGTTCAGTTTTTATCCGATCATGCTCAGAATTTTAAAAGTGCTTATGATAGTATTGATAGAATTGGTCTTTTACAGACCACGAAAGAATTTGACATACTTGAAAAATTAATTAGATTTGTGGATCTTACATTGACTGGAACTCGTTTCATTACACAGATCCAAGGGGGAACATCAAAATCTTTTGATATAAAAATGGCGTTAGACAGGGAGATGCATTTACTTGCCCACTACTGGAGAAAATAATTAGATATACTAATATCAACACTAAAGGAAACATCTACCGCATATTTATTAAAATGCTTGCATACGCTGATGACATAGATATTATAACCAGAATCGCTGAAGATTTAAAGGAGGCCTTGGAAAGTGCTGCTGATAGAATGCATTCGAAAACATTAGGCAACAATGAAACAAAACACGAGCTAATAACTTTTGCCACATGATTGAAAGTATGCGTCTAGAGTTAATCTTTATGTGCCGATAACGAATAAGAATTTTAAAATGACACTATCATGTACCATTTTGCAATAAAATTAAAAATAAAATTACAAAAGCAGAAAATTTGGAAATTTACAAAATCCGGTAATCGACGCAAAAGTCTCCCTTTGAAATTCACCTGAATGTATATACAACTTTTCCCTTAGTTCATTTACGATTATTGTTTATGACAGAAGGTGAAGAAATTATGGGTTTTATTCTTTGTATTTCAAGTGCACGTACATTTGTTTACATTCACCAATCCTACAATCCGATTTATTCTACAATCGATTTATTCTACAGTTCCGAACATAAGACAACACGTCATCTTAGTCATCAAAGGGAACTAAACAACTTAGTTAGAGACTTTAATTTTAGCAAACATCAAGCTGAAATTTTAGGTTTTAATCTGCAGCAGTGGAATGTACTGGCCACAAGAACAAGAGATTCCATTATACGGAAAGAAGCATGAACAATTTTCAGAGTACTTTACAATGCAAAATTCCATATGTGAGTGTGTACAAATATTGACGTATTAATGTCTGAGCTTCGTTTCAAGCATATCCTTGAGGAATGGTGGCTTTTCATATATTTTCCTCAAAACAAGTCTGAAGACAGAGTTTCTACACAATGGTAACACTAAACCATCAATACTAGTGGAACATTAAACGGAAATGAAAAAAAAAAAACCCTACTTGAATTTGTTGCTGTTACTAAGTCCAATCCCAGATAGCAAGTACTTATGACAAGTGGAGTTTCGAAAATCACTGCCTTGCTACTCAAACGTCAAGATGGATTTACGAAATACTGTTGTTTTCCTTGTCAATGGAAAAATAAAGCAATGGATAAATACTATAATGTGAAAGATTGTAGTATTCCACAGTACCACGTGTTAGTGCACTATGGAACAATTTTGTATAGTTTTACACTATACTTTTCTGATCAAATAGTTTTCATTAATTCTAATTTCAAGTACATATTCTTGCAGCCAATGAATTTGATATTGCAAAGATACCTTGTTTTTGTAACTTTTATAAACTGTAGCTGAAATATTTGGTGTTTTTACTTTCCTTATATACATACTGTATAAGGAAAGTATTGTGACGGGGGTCGAAAATTCGAATTCGAGTTTTCGACGGGAGAGCACGTTCTAAGCATCCCTGATCACGAATCAAACATTTTTGAGGTGATGTCTGTGTGTGTGTGTGTCAGTGAGTCTGTGGAGACGATATCTCACGAACGAATGGAGCAATTTGAATAAAATTTGGTACAAAAATCTCAATTCGTGAATACTGGAAGCCTATTGTTTTTAAACGTAATCGAATGTTCAGAAGCCCCCCAAATTTTCGAGTGAAATTTTGAAAAAATCATCAAAAAATCAAAATCTTCAATAAAGTTACGCAAATAGACATTTCTTATGTAATTTTTTCTTAGAAAACGATTGACATAAATTTTAGAACGCTAGCATGAACCGTTCTTGAGATATTGTACATTTTTCAAATTAATTAATCAAAAAAATCCCATAAAGTAAAACAAAATATTAACTGTTGAGAAACATGTTCACTTTTCATATGTAATATCATGCGATAAATTGGGTGACATCCTTCTCGTGGATCTAGCTCGTTCCATTCATGAGAAAAGATACTTTGAGTACTACTTTTGTATTTGAACACCAATAGTCATTTATCTGCTATAAGAATAACTTATTTCTCCATCCATAATGCTTGGCGAGATTTTAGGGGCGAATTTGGCGGAATGTCGCCAACTTTGCGACTTTTTTAAATATTACCAAATTAACGAAAATCTCGCCAAATGGATAAAAATGACGCTAAATCAATGAAAATGACGACTAATCGTCGAAAATTCAATATTTTGGAAAGAATATAAGTATATACTATAAGAAAAACCTATTACTTTCCTTATATACATAATGTATAAGGAAAGTATTGTGACGGGGTCGAAAATTCGAATTCGAGTTTTCGACGGGAGAGCACGTTTCAAGCATCCCTGATCACGAATCAAACATTTTTGAAGTGATGTCTGTGTGTGTGTATGTGTGTGTGTGTGTGTGTGTGTGTGTGAGTGAGTCTGTGGAGACGATAACTGACGAACAAATGGACCAATTTAAACCAAATTTGGTACAAAAATCACAATCCATAAACACTGGAAGCCTATTGTTTTTATACGCAATCGAATGTTCAGAACCCCCCTAAATTTTCGAATGAAATTCTGAAAAAATCGTCAAAAAATCAAAACCACTTATAAAGTTACGCAAATAGACATTTTTTATGTAATTTTTCATTAGAAAACGATTGACATAAATTTTAGAACGCTAACATGAACCGTTCTTGAGATATTGCACATTTTTAAAAAAAATTCTCAATAAGTCATGCAAAATAAAAAAACAATGCCTCCTGTTGAGAAACATGTTCACTTTTCATATGTAATACCATGCGATAAATTGGGTGACATCATTCTCGTGGATTTAGCTCGTTCCATTCATGAAAAAATAATACTTTGAGCAATACTTTTGTATTTGAACGCCAAAAGTCATTTATCTGCTGTAAGAATAACTATGTCTTTGTCCATAACGCTTGGCGAGATTTGGCGACGAATTTGGCGGAATGGCGCCAACTTGGCGACTTTTTGAAATGTTGCCAAATTAACGAAAATCTCGCCAAATGGATAAAAATGACGCTAAATCAATGAAATTGACGACCAATTGTCGAAAATTCAATATCTTGGAAAGAATATTAGTATCTACTAAAAGAAAAACGTATTTTTTTACTGTAAAAGTAGTAAATTATTCATTACATTATATAAGGAAAGTCATGTGTTGCCCACATCAGATTTTTACTTTCCTTATATACATAATGTATAAGGAAAGTATTGTGACGGGGTCGAAAATTCGAATTCGAGTTTTCGACGGGAGAGCACGTTTCAAGCATCCCTGATCACGAATCAAACATTTTTGAGGTGATGTCTGTGTGTGTGTATGTGTGTGTGTATGTGTGTGTGTGTGTGTGTGTGAAAGTATGTGTGTGTGTGTGTGTGTGTGTGTGTGTCAGTGAGTCTGTGGAGACGATAACTGACGAACGAATGGACCGATTCGAACCAAATTTGGTACAAAAATCACAATCCGTAAACACTGGAAGCCTATTGCTTTTATACGTAATCGAATGTTCAGATCCCCCCTAAATTTTCGAATGAAATTTTGAAAAAATCGTCAAAAAATCAAAACCGCTAATAAAGTTACGCAGATAGACATTTCTTACGTAATTTTTCATTAGAAAACGATTGGCATAAATTTTAGAACGCTAACATGAACCGTTCTCGAGATATTGCACATTTTTCATAAAAATTATGAAAAAGTCACATAAAAAAAAAATTCCTATTGAGAAACATGTTCACTTTTCATATGTAATACCATGTGATAAATTGGGTGACATCATTCTCGTGGATCTAGCTCGTTCCATTCATGAAAAAAGATACTTTGAGTAATACTTTTGCATTTGAACGCCAATTTATCTGCTGTAAGAATAACTTACTGCTTTGTCCATAATGCTTGGCGAGATTTTGCCGACGAAATTGGCGGAATGTCGCCAACTTGGCGATTTTTTGAAATGTTGCCATATTAACGAAAATCTCGCCAAATGGATAAAAATGACGCTAAATCAATGAAAATGACGACAAATTGTAAAAAATTCAATATCTAATAAGTTATATAATATATAAATATATAATAATAGTTATATAATATATGTCGAAAATTCAATATCTAATAAGTTATATATATATATATATATATATATATATATATATATATATATATATATATATATATATATATATATATATATATATATATATATATAACTTATTTCTTCGTCCATAATGCTTGGCGAGATTTTGGAGACGAAATTGGCGGAATGTCGCCAACCTGGCCACTTTTTGAAATGCTGCCAAATTAACGAAAATCTCGCGAAATGGATAAAAATGACGATAAATCAATGAAAATGACGACTAATTGTCGAAAATTCAATATCTTGGAAAGGATATCAGTATCTACTAGAAGAAAAACCTATTTATTTTACTGTAAAAGTAGTAAATTCATTTCATTATATAAGGAAAGTCATGTGTTGCGCACATCAGATTTTTTTTTTACTGTAAAAGTAGTAAATTCATTACATTATATAAGGAAAGTCATGTGTTGCCCACATCAGATTTTTTTTTAAATGTCCCGCTGTTTCCGGACCTTTCCTAGTATGTAGGTTTTTTACAGACCGCCAGTACTATATTAAACACTTTTAAGGAGCACCAAAACTATGTTTAATTTTTCTAAGGAGCATCAGTACTACTTTAAATTTTTCTACAGAGCACCAGTATTATATTAAATTTTTCTTCGGAACACCAGTATTAAAATATATTAAAAATTTCCAAGGAGAATCAGTACTATGCTAAAATTTTCTAAGGAGCACTGACATAGTATTAAATTCATTCAGGAACTAACTTATGAAGTACAATTTTACAAAAATGTAATCAAACACAAGATAACCACAAATTCGCAGTTTCTCACAAATTTGGGCCTTCCACTAAGTACATAAATTATAAGTAAATATATAAATTAAATATACGATTCATAACGTAACTCATGTACGGAAACCTAGACCCCACAAATAGTTATCAAACAAGATTTTCCAAGAATTTTTATTAATTTACTGTCAATTTGTGGTTATCTGTGTAGATATTGATCCTATAAATATTTTTAAAAGTTTGAATATATTTTCGTGAAATTGTACTACATATATAGTATAATAATACTTTACTAGTTACGGCTTGTTATGCAAGGTGATTCGAAATTTTTCGTACAAACATCAATGGGAGATAGAGAACATTAAAACGAACTTTTTTCTTATACAAATGAATGCCCGTTGATGTTACTCTTTGGGACTAGAGGGCGCCGATAGGTGGAGCGACAGTTGATTGTTTTTCGCCATCACCATTCGTAACGCGGACTTTGTGTATAAACTGAAGTATTTGCACGAAATCTGAGATAGTCAACATGTATCCAGCGTATATGGCTGTCAACGGAAAGGGAATAGTTGCTGCAAGATTATTTGTAAATCTTACTGCAGCTCTTTCGTTTCGATTGGCAACGTCATACGCTGGATGCATGTTAACCGCACAACTTAGATCGTTCGACCTACCCGAAGTTGTAAGTCATCTGTTTGGATGGCCGGGAGGGAGTCACCTAATTAAGTCTGCAACCCAATGGGGATGACAATCACAGAGACCAAGCTGTTCTTTCCCAAACCCAGCGTTTTACAAATTGTGTTTTGCGGAATCCTGACGTTCCTCGACAGGTGTTCCTAGGATTATGCGACGTGATAATTTTGTAAACACTTTCTTAAAAAAAAAAAAACGCTTAAAATTTTAATGCATAATTTGACCCTTACTAGCTTTAATTTTGATGTTAAAATAACGTTAATTAACGTTTTGCTTACGGGTGGGACAAGGTCATTCCCAAACGAAAAACCTCTCAAAAAGACAGATATTTGACATACCCTATCCCAAATAGTTCGATCCCCCTTTGCAGGCATTGGCGTAATGTCTCCAAAGGGGGATAGAATGGTTTGGGATAGGGTATGTCAAATACCTACCTTTTTGAGAGGTTCTTCGTTTGACGTCAATGCCTGCAAAGGAAGGTTATTTTAGGTGTTGGAAATTATAGATTTAGTAGAATTGGTGATGTATGGTTTTGTTTTAAATATTAGAATTTGTGATATATATTGTGGTATAGTTTTGATATTCGGTATAGTCTCTCTGCCCCTCGTTTGATAAAAGTTAGTGTACTTGAGTTATGTATGATATATGTATATCCTTGAAATGTATAGGTGTTGTTATTAGATCTAATGTATGGTTTTTCTTTTTTATTATGTAGGTATCTAGTTGATGCTTTGTTGCTTGTGGATCATTGATTTTGTTATAGCGTTTTTCTTATGGTGTGTCTGCCCTGGGATGTTTTTTGATAGTGAATATGAGGTTGTTTTGGTATTGGTTAGGGGTACTATGGACTGATGTATAAGGTGGGTGTTGTGATAATTGATTATATTTTGGTAGCCGTCAAGGCAGCTACAGGAGGTATTTGTAATTATGTAAATAGGTATATAGTATAAGGGATTTTAATAATGTTTGTATAAGGATAAAATGTATAAGAAAATTGTATGATTGTAATTTGCACTTATTTAGAACATCTGATTATATTTTGAGACCTAAATTAATAATACTTGTGTTAGCATTTTGGCCTTCTATTATTGTTTTGTATTATTTGCTATTGTTTATATGGATTTCCCCTGCAGATAAAGCAGATGATTGTAGGCTTTTGTAACAGTCTTGGCCAGACACTCCTTTTTTATGAGAAAAATAAATCCTTGGAGTCTTGGGTTGTGGGCGTGCTGCGTGGGGGAGTCGGCGGCTTGTTCTGTCCGTTGGGCTTGGGTTGCCCATTGGCTCTCCTTTTTCGATGGGGGTCTCTCTTTTTCTCGGCCCGAGATTTAAGATGCTCTGCCCTACGGGCGAGCCCTCGGGTCTGGGCCGCGCTAATGCCTGCAAAGGGGGATTGAACTGTTTGGGATAGGGTATGTCAAATACCTACCTTTTTGAGAGGTTCTTCGTTTGACGTCAATGCCTGCAAAGGGGGATTGAACTGTTTGGGATAGGGTATGTCAAATACCTACCTTTTTGAGAGGTTCTTCGTTTGACGTCAATGCCTGCAAAGGGGGATTGAACTGTTTGGGATAGGGTATGTCAAATACCTACCTTTTTGAGAGGTTCTTCGTTTGACGTCAATGCCTGCAAAGGGGGATTGAACTGTTTGGGATAGGGTATGTCAAATACCTACCTTTTTGAGAGGTTCTTCGTTTGACGTCAATGCCTGCAAAGGGGGATTGAACTGTTTGGGATAAGGTATGTCAAATACCTGTCTTTTTGAGAGGTTCTTCGTTTGGGATTGACGTTGTCCCGCCCGTAAGCCAAAGGTTAATACATTTTTCAACAAAAATGTCAAAAAAATTCAGTATATTTACAACAACAAATAAATAAATTAATAAATATATAATAAATAATGTATAAATAAATATATATATAATAAATGATTTATAAATAAATAAATTAAGAAACACAAGAATAAACTTTTTCTCAGTTGGGGGGGGGGGGGGTTCCGCCATGAAATTGAATTTGAAAGTGGGTTCCACGACCAAAAGAGTTTGGAAGACACTGATAACCCTCTTCATTTGAAAGGGCTTGAAAATACCTTACGCTTGATACTGTTTGACAATGTACGCCCTCCGGGATTAATTTTTACCTCGTAAGGGGGCTAATGACGTCACGAACATAAAAATTGTTTTAAGGCAGTTATTTTTTCCTACAATGATTGGAACTTTGAAGTTTCGTGATCATTGGGCCATAAATAACCCCTTTTATGCATAATTATGTCAAATTTTGTTTTGTGCTGCCATGTTAAGAAAATATAACATATCGAATACATTTCGAAGTTTTCGCTCGAATTTAAAAAAGTTCTAACCTGTTCTAGATTTTTTGATAACAAAGCCGGATATGAAGTTAGGCGAGAATCCATTAATATATGTGGCTAAAGAAATAGGCCACATACATACATACATACATACATACAGACAGACGGACATCACTTTAAAAATAGTCAAAATATATTCAGGAGGTCTAAAAACATATATTGGTATCAAAATATCGAAATCGAAATTTTTTTGCTATAACAATACTTTCTCTATACTATACAGTATGAGAATGTAAAAATCAGAGCTCTGCATTTTTATACTGTCCCTCGAGCACAAAATGTTCAGTTAGAAAGTTTATTAGGAACAACTGACGGAATATGAGAGAGGAAGGATTGTTGGGATGAGAGAAGTTGAATTTTTTACAGAGAAATTGTCACACGTTCCGGTCGAAACACCAGTAGAGTGATGCAAAAGTATCGTCAATGCATAGTAGATGATACTCGGATGCACAAAAATTAAAACACTGGATGCAATATTATACTGAAGGCCAATGCTTTTTATCTGTATGTCTAGAGGAGGGTCATTTCCTTTTCCAACATCACTCGAAAATGAATTTGCGAACAGTTCGATATTTTTCTTATTTTGCTCTTAAGTCACAAAATCTTGTTGCGAAGGGAAAATGTAAAGCAGATATCAAGTTTAATACCACTTAGTTTGGGGGAGAATATTAGATATTTTTGCATTCGGGCGAATTGAGATACTTTGTTTAAAAAAAAGAAACGCATTAGAAGAAAGAAAACGTTTAGTTACGAAAGATGATACAAAAGACACCGATATTAGGAAAACGGAATTTTTTTATCCTTGTAAATGCAAATTTAAGCTGTTTAAATACCCCTTTAGATCAGTAAAGTTGCAAAGACGGGAAAACATCTGGTTTATACCCGGGAATAAACGGAGTTCTTTGGAAAAATGGTTTTGAAATAACTGCGAATTTTGAAAATTTCTAAAGAATTTTCAGTTATTGTGTTTTACATTGTAAAAGAAATGTGCATGACTTAAAAACTAATACTTTTTTTTTTGCATTCGGAATTGTAAATAGCATGGAAATAATGGGGAGAATGCGAATTCCATTGTAAGAGCATGGAAAATTGAAACAGATTTGTTAGATCCAAGAAAACTATGTGACTTTCTATACAAATGAAAATTAATTCCATAAATAAATTGTAATTTAATTTGTAAATATTTTAAAAGTAAAAACACCCCAAACGATAAAATTCCATTACAAGCTGATTAATTCATTCATATTTTAAAAGTAAAAACACCCTTAAAACACCATTTTAAAAGTAAAAACACTCCAAACGATAAAATTCCATTACAAGGTGATTAATTCATTCATATTTATTTAATATTGAAGGATAATAAGAAATTCATATTAAATCCAATAAATAATATTTTTACAATTTTGTGACTAATATAATTTACTCATTTTCAACAAAAGTTTTGTAATTTCAAATTTTCAAAATTTTTATTTCAATAGATTTTATCCTTAAACTAACATATACAAATATTTAATAAATTTATCTAAATGGCGATCGATCATTAAGTTTAAACTGCGTAATTTACCTGATTAGCCTGAGTTCATATAAGAAACATGTACGTTAGTTTCTTACCATCAAATTTTCTAATGCTTCCAAAATTTTGGGTTTTTTAGGGTATAAAGTTATTATGAAGATGAATAGATGCCTAGATAATTTCTCGGGCGGGTAATTTATTTCATTAAAGTTCCAAAGTTCCACTTCTCGCCTGTATAATACCCGTATCGATTGAATACACGTTCTATCTACGTAAAATTGTGACCTTTGCGTGCAATTATAGTTTTGTACATTGACATCCCGTATATTTCAAACATTGGTACCTTACAAAATGTCAAAAATTTCCCGTCGCTGTCAGAGTCAAGAATAGACCGCCTGTAATTTATCCCGACAAAAGAACAGTTAATTGCTCCCATTTATTACAGAAACTTCCATCAAAGCCACAAAACAATTCCGTGGAAACCGTTTTCATTAGTCACTCCCCTTCGATCCTATTCATCATTTTTCTAACATTTCAGGCAACGTTGTTTATCACTGAAGCTAAAATGCAGGAGAAATTCAAAGCGAACAATGCCAAGCGATCAGCGGGAGTTCGCAAAAATGCTACTGAATCAAAATGGCGGATTTGCGGATTGGTTTGTGTAGGGAAGATGTTCATAAGATAATGGGTTGTTTTGCTGATATAATAATTTTGAAGTTTTATTGTAGGCTTTCCTTTTAAGCGATTGTAATTGTGAAGTAAGTTTCGGCAAACAAATCTTTAAATAGAATTGTTTTAAAACTTCTGATAAGAAGGTAAATGATAATATTCCTTTGACGACTGCAGATGAAAAGAATTTTGTCGCCATTTCGTTTTCCATTTTATTAGTCTAACGAAATTTTTCTATGAAGGTTAAAGAAATTATAATGTCAACTTTCACTTTCTTTCTGTTTGGTTTGCGATGTCTACATATGTCTGGTTGTTTACATTTCATTATATAAATGGTGTATATAATAGCGATATAATTATCTGCAAATTTTTAACGAAATAGTATTATTTCTAGAATATTTTGAGTGTTGTTATTTTTCTTGCAACTTAATTTCACGAGGTTTGCATTATTACTCAGCTATAGCGGTGCCGAAAAGAAGTTCCAGAATCATAATTTGCAATTCCTAAAGATTTGAGTTATATATGTGGTTTGGATTAACATGCGTAATTTTATATATTTAAAATTATTTTAGTATTTCTGTGTTTTAATATGTATCTCAAAAATATTTTGTAAACAGTCGTTAAATTAACAATACAATAAGTTAAACAAAAAGATTAGCAAAGATGCGCCTTTAAATTTAAATTAAATTTATGAATTTCAAAAATTGAGTTTCATAGTGAATCCTTAGTGAAATCAGCAAAAATTCGCATTTCAAACTTTGAGAATTTATGAACTTCAGACATATTTAAAACAATGTCCAAAGTCATTTGAATTGCATTTTCAAACAATTTTCATATTTATATTCTGAAAATAAAATTTATTAGGGGTCTGCCGTCTGTCGTTACTGTATCGTTCTGTTCGTATCTGTTCTGTTCTTATTCTACCGGGTGATTCAAAAGTTCGGAGCAAAATTAAAACGCTATAAAAAATATCTATGGGTCGGAGAGACATGCGGTTTGCAGATTAATATTCACCGTGGTGGGGGTTTTGTGTGGCATGAAGAAATTTAGTTCAAACTCTCGACACTCGGGGGGTTGTGGCATAAAGCCATGGCTTTATCTGCCGCAGCCCCCCGAGTGTCGAGAGTTTGAACTAATTTTTTTTCACGCCACCCAAAATCCCCCACCACGGTGAATATTAATCTGCAAACTGCATGCCTCGCCGACCCATAGATATTTTTTTATAACGTTTTACTTTTGCTCTGAACTTTTGAATCACCCGGTATATTCTGCAGTCTTCCAGTCTTCTAGCAATATTCTGCAGTATTCTAGTCTGATATTCTGCAGAAATCTCACTGAAATATGAAATTAACTGCAATTTTCTTTTCTCTTAAATTATAGTACAGATCAGTGTGGCCATTTGTTGCTTTTGAAATGAAAAATATCTCATGTGGGCAGCACAAGACTTTCCCGTGGACTCAAATTAATTTTCTCTTTATTTCTTCAATTAGCAGCATACCCGTTCTTTGTACGGAGTATAGAATATAAAGAAACTTATAATTCACAATCATGTGCACATTCTGTTAAACTATTAAATTTATTGCTCCTAAAGAAAAGTTTAAGAATATCTGTTCTCACTGTGCAAAATTATCTTCATGGGCAAATCTGAAGAATAAAACATCCTGGCCCCTTTTGAAAGCAAATAGACAAAAAATATGAAATTGAATCAATATATACAAAATAAAAGCGCTGAAATTGTATGGGACTCGTCCTACTTATATACTCGAATATTAGAATATGTAACCTGTATTAGTAGATTACATGTATAAATTGAAAATATCAATAAACCCGTAATTGATTCCAATATATGCCAGAATGAAAACACTAAAATTACATGGGAATATATATATATATATATATATATATATATATCCCGTACTACTTATATTGTCGCAGATTAGAAAATATGCCAGTGTGTTAGTAGAAGATTACCCGTATATATGAGTCTAAAAAATCTTTGTCAAAATAAAACTGATGACGTAATAAATTGAAAATATCAATAATCCCCGTAATCTTTATACCAGAAGGTCGTTATTGATTCTAATATATGCCAATATATATCATAATATATGCCAATATACCTGTACTACTTATATGCTCTTAGATTAGAAGGTATACCTGTGCATTTGTAGGAGATTACTCGTACAACGTACTATGAGTTTCAACAATTTTTGTCATAATAAAACAATGACATATTAACTTGAAAATATCAATAATCCCTGAATCAACAGTCTCCGAAAATATCAATATTAATAATGTTTAAACCTGAAGACCGTAATTGATATTATCCAGTCAAAAATGCAATGTCAATGAAATTTATTTTATAAACATATCTTTATTATTGAAATCGAAAAAGATTTAATAAAAATCGTATGCCGCATAAACACATTGGATTTACATCCGTTGCTTACTAAACGATACGATATCATTTGCATCAAATGAATTGATGGAAATCATATCGTCTGAATAATTCTATCTCCATGGAAGGTTTGGCGACATTTTCGTCAATTTAGCGACAATTTAAAAAATCGCCAAATTTATCGCCAAGTGGGACTATAGAACTGACAGTTCCATTTGGCGATAAATTGATAAAACATCATCACAATACTATCCTCTAACAAAACACAATTAATTTCATTTATCAAGCGCAATTTTATCAATTTCATGATATTTTTCTGGATGTACAAACATTTTTATCAATTTGGTGACATTTTACAAATTCGCTAATTGTGTTACTAAGTAGGAAGGATAGATTTACAGACAAATGCTATCTAAACATCGTTTCAGTACTCTCTTCTAAAAAAAACAAATTTAATTTCATTGATTTGCGCCGTTTTTATTGATTTGGCGATATTTCTGTCAATTTGGCAACGTTTAAGAAAAGTTGCCAAGTTAGCGATATTCCGCAAAATTCGTAGCTCTGAATTTGCAGATCTGAAGAATAAAACACCCTGATCTCGTTTGTATATACTAAATGAAAACACTAAAATTGTATTAGAAGATATACCCGTTCTACTCTTTTCTGTTTCAACAATCGGCTAAATGAATTTATTGGGTAAACACAATATATGAGTTTATTAACGAAGCACAATATACAATCTTGAAAACTCTTTGTCAAAATAAATGAAAGTGATGTACGCAGTCCACAATTAATATAATTAAAAGAAATATCAAACCGTTCATTTATAAAATATATTTTTACATCCATTTATTTATTCTTCAAATAGAAAAAAAAATAAATATTAACAAACACATTTAATTTAATTGCGTTGCTGAGCAACATGATATAAGATAGAATCTTCCTCATAAAATGCGAAATTAAATAACCATTTTGAATTCTTTGTACTTTTCATTGTTGAGTAAAAGCTTGTGAAAAATAAACCATGGAGATAGATTTTCCATTTAAATTCATGTTTCAAACAATCCATGCTTTCAGATAGTGACTAATTAGCGCAAAAATCCTCTACCAAACTGAGAGATAAAGTTTTAATTCACTTTGACGTTTCAAACAAATGATTTTCAACCTTTCCGTTTGGATAAACTACGGAGTTAGAGAGTAGAATTCCTAGGAAAAGTTCCGTTTTTCATTAATATCTCAACAATCCCTGATCTTAGAAACCCGAAACTTGGACAAAATTTATGGGTAGCTATTTCAAGGCTATCCATAAAATTTCATTAAATGCGGTTTAGCCGTTATCTTGTGATGATGAGACAAACGGAAGTTTCATTTTTTACTAATATCTCGAAAACCACTGGTCGTAGAAATTCAAAACATAGACTAAATTTTAAGTGTGGCTATTTTCAGACAACCCACAAAGTTTCATCAAATTCGGTTCTCCCGTTCTCCCGTGATGATGGGGCAGACAGACAGACAGATTTTCAATTTTATTCATATTGATAACTAGCAGCATACCCGTTCTTCGTACGGAGTATATAATATAAAGAAACTTGAAATTCATAATCATGCCCAAATTCTTATAGTATACTAAATGACATGTTTAATCAAAATATTCTGTTAAAATATTTAATATAATGTTCCTAAAAAGAAGTTTAAGAATCTCTGTTCTCGCTATATAAAATTATCTTCATGGACATATCTGAAGAATAAAACATCTTGGACCCCTTATGTAAGCAAATATAAAAAAAAATATGGAATTGAATCAATATATGTAAAATAAAAGCGTTAAAATTGTATGGGACCCGTACTAATTATATACGCGAATATTAGAAAATATAACCTGTATTAGTAGATTACATGTATAAATTGAAAATACCAATAAACCCGTAATCTTTAAATCTGAAGACAGTCATTTATTCCAATATATGTCAAAATTAAAGTGCTAAAATTATACGGGAAGATATACACGTACTACTTATAATGTCCGATTATTAGTAGAAGATTACCCGTTTTGCAGTATGAGTCACAAATGTTTTTTGGTAAAATACAACAGACGACGTAATAAATTGAATATATAATTAATCCCCTTAATCTTCGTACCAGAAGACTGTACTTGATTCCAATATATATGCCAATATATGTCAAAATATATGCCAATATACCTGTACTACTTATATTCTCGTAGGTTAGAAGATATACCCGTGCATTCCTAGAAGATTACTCGCACAACGTACAATATGCGTGTGTCAGCAATTTTTGCCGCAATAAAACAATGGCGTAATAACTTAAAAATATCAATAATCCCTGAATCAATAATTCCGGAAAATATCAATAATAATAATGTTTAAACCTGAAGAGTATAATTGATATTATCCAGTCCAAAATGAAATGGCAATGAAATTTATTTTATATACATATCTTCATTATTCAAATCGGAAAGGATTTAATAAAAATCGTCTGCCGTATAAACACATTGGATTTAAATCCGTTGCTAAGCGACATGATATCATTTGCTTCAAATAAATTGGTAGAAAAAATATCGTCTAAATAGTTATATTTCTATGGAACATTTGGCGACAGTTTCGTCAAATTAGCGACATTTTAAAAAATCGCCAAATTTATCGCCAAGTGGGACTGTAGAACTGACAGTTCCACTTTGCGACAAATTGACGAAATATCATCACAATACTATCCCCTAACAAAAAACAATTAATATCATTTATGTAGCGCAATTTTATCAATTTCAAGATATTTTTATAGATTTGAAAACATTTTTATCAATTTGGTGACATTTTAAAAATTCGCTAAATGTATTACTAAGTAGGATGGTTGGTCTGACAGAGAAATGCTAACCAAACATCATTTCAGTACTCTCTTCTAACAAAACAAAAAAAAATTACATTGATATGTAGAAGACCCAAGCCACACGACCAACCCGAAGGTTTATGGCAGCTGTTTGTGTGCCGTTTATATCAATTTGGCGACATTTCCGTCAATTTGGCAAAGTTTAAGAAAAGTTGTCAAATTAGCGATATCCCTCCAAATTCGTAGCTTTGAATTTGCAGATCTGAATGAAACATTCTTATCCCGTTTCAATATACTAAATGAAAACACTACAATTGTATTAGAAGATATACCCGCTCTACTCTTTTTCTGTTTCAACAATCGGCTATATGAATTTATTGGCTAAACACAATATATGAGTTTAGTAGCTAAATACGATATAAGCTTGAAAACTCTTTGCCAAAATAAATGAAATTGATGTACGCAGTCAGCAATTAATATAATTAAAAGAAAAATCAAACCGTCCATTCATAAGATATACTTTTATATCCATTTATCCATTTATTTATTATTTAAATCGAAAAAAAATAATAAAAACATTAACAAACACATTTAATTTAATTGCGATGCCGAGCAACATGATATATCCTCCTAAAATGTTAAAATTTATTAACCACTAACAGCACACCCGTTATTCGTACGGAGTGTATAATTTGAAGAAACTTAAAGTTCGCAATCATGTGCAAATTCTGTTAAAATATTAAATTCATTGCTCCTAAAGAGAAGTTAAAGAATATATGTTCTCACTATGCAAAATTATCTTCACGATCAGATCTGAAGAATAAAACATCCTGCCCCCTTTTGTAAGCAAATTTACAGAAGAAAAAGTAGGAATTGAATGAATATATGCAACCCCGTACTAATTATATTGTCGCAGATCAGAAAATATGCCAATGTGTTAGTAGAAGATTACCCGTATTACAATATGCGTCTCAAAAATATTTGCCAAAATAAAAGAGATGACGTAATAAATTGAAAACCTCAATAATATCCGTACTCTTTATACCAGAAGGTCGTAATTGATTCCAATATATGCCAATATATATCAAAACATATGTCAATATACCTGTACTACTTATATTCTCGTAGATTAAAAGATATACACGTGTATTTGTAGAAGATTCGTACAACATACAATATATGAGTTTAAACAATTTTTGTCATAATAAAATAATTGCATAATAACTTGAAAATATCAATAATCCTTGAATCAATAATCCCCGAAAATATAAATAATAATAATTTTTAAACCTGAAGACCGTAATTGATATTATCCAGTCAAAAATGCTATAAGAAAAATCAAATCGTTCTTTTCTAAAATATATTTTTATATCCATTTATTTATTATTCAAATCGAAAAAATAATTATTAAAATTAACAGACAGATTTAATTTAATTGCGTTTCTGAGTAACATGATATAAGATAGAATCTTATAACATGTTAAATATGTCATGTCTTATAACATAAACTGCGAAATTAAATAACGATTTTGATTTCTCTATACTTCTCATTGTTCCGTAAAAGCTTGTTTTAAATAAACCATGAACCATGGAGATAGATTTCCCCTTTAAATCATGTTTCAAACAATTCATGTTTTCAGAAAGTGACTAATTAACGCAAAAAATCTCCCATCAAACTCAGAGATTAAATTTTAATTCACTTTCAAACGATTTTCAAGCTTTTCGTTTGGATAAACCACGGAGTTAGGGAGTAGAACTCCTAGGAAAAAGTTCCGTTTTTCATTAATATCTCGACAACCCCAGGTCTTAGAAACTCGAAACTTGGACAAAAGTTATGGGGGGATATTTCAAGGCTATTCACCAAATTTCATTAAATTCGGTTCAGCCGTTTTTCCGTGATGATGAGACAAACGAAAATTTCGTTTTTTACTAATATCTCGAGAACCACTGGTCGTAGAAACTCAAAACACGGATATAATTTTAAGTGGGGCTATTTCTGGGCTACCCACAAAATTTCATCAAATTCGGTTCAGCCGTTCTCCCGTGATGGTGTGACAAACAGACAGACAGACAGACAGACAGACAGATTTTCATTTTTATTTATATAGATTCAATAAATTGTGTTTAGTGGCACAAAATAACACGCATAATTATTTGAAGTTACACTGAATTTGCATTTTTAATTCAATTTCCGTTCTCGCTTGGTAATGGGGCGTATTTTCAAAAGCGGCGTACCAAAAATGCGAAAACCTACAGCATCTTGAGAACGGATAGTCTTAGAATAATGAGGTTGGTCTTATTCTTTTTATCGTCAAAAGTTACATATAAAACAAGCATTTAACTGATACATTTTAGCTTACATAGTCTTTAATTTTATGTTTTGAGGAATTTTGCAGGTCATTTCGCAAAAAAAAAGCAGGATCTTTTTTCCCGAATTGTGCCAAAATTTAATCAGCACCAGGATAATCCACAAGCGACTTACCTATAAAATTTACAATATAAAATTTACCTACAGAAATAGGCACACACACACATATACAGACGTCACGCTAAAAATAGTTTTTTCGTATTCTAAAGGTCTCAAAACGTGTAGACCCGTTGAAAATTCGAGTTGAGATTTTTGACGCGATTCAATTACCGTCCCTATACATTACCATGCATCGCAGGGAAAGTAAAAATATGTTATGGAAATATGTCTGTTCCCTATATGGGCAGTTCTGGAGTATTTATTTTCCAAACTGTTACTGGGATTTTTTCCTGTAGTTTGTCTTTTAAGTAAATAAATAAATATTCTTTTAAATAAAAAAAAAAGTAAATATCTGTGTATTTGTGAAGTGTGCATGTGTGTGCATGTGTGTGTTGAAACCCAGACCACACGGCAGATCCGAAGGCTTACTGCAGCTTTATGTGTGGCCGGTGTGAGGTATGTCTGTGTGTGTGTGAGGTATGTGTGTGTCTGTGTGTGTGTGTGAGAGAGAGGGAGGGGTGTGTGTTTGTGAGGTGTGCATGTTTATGAGGTATGTATGTTTGTGAGGTGTGTATGTTTATGAGGTATGCATGTTTGGGATGTGTGTGTGTGTTTGTGAGGTATGTGTGTGTGTTTGTGAGGTGTTTGTGCGGTGTGTGAGTGCTTGTGAGGTGTGTGTGTGTTTGTGAGGTGTGTGTGTGTTTGTGAGGTGTGTGTGTGTTTATGAGGTGTGTGTGTGTTTATGAGGTGTGTGTGTGTTTATGAGGTGTGTGTGTGTTTGTGAGGTGTGTGTGTGTGTGCTTGTGAGGTGTGTGTGTGTGTGCTTGTGATGTATGTATGCGTTTGTGATTTATGTGTGTGTGTTTATGTATGTGTGTTTAAAGAATAGCTTACAACATTTGAAAAATATACATATATCTTGCTACTTTCATAATTTTGGAATAATTGGAACTAAATATTTCGGTATATGAATGTATGATGAATCAAAGTAGAGGCTTTGACTCCAAATATTTTAAATCAAAAGGTAAGCAAATGCACCCATTCAAGAAAACTAGATATTTATTTTCAAATATATATTCCACCATACTTACATCCCCACGAATCCATCTTTTCTATAGACATAGCTTTGTACTCTTCTCTGTGAGGGAATTGAATAATATAATATTTTATACCGATGCCATCATAAATATCTAAAAAGTAGATATTGTGAGGGTAGAAAAATGGCAAACAGCCAGAATTCAATTTATTTTATGCTTTGACATGCAACTATGAATGGCGTCTCAGGGGAGAAAGCTGGAAGAAGGAATTTTTGAAGTCAAAAATGTCAGTTTCGATTCAGGGAAGCAAACCAGAAAGAGATACATTATTTGATGTATAGCTTATTGTTCTTTACATTAAGGCGAAACCGTATTAAAGGAAAAACGTGTTTAGTAGATAACATGAAAATGTATTTGAAAAACTGACCGAATTTGTAGAAAATATTTATAGCAACGAATCATAATTCATAAATCCGGATACAAAAGTTTCTTCAAATCTAAGTAAGTGTTTCAGTTATCTAGCGTAAAGGCAGAGATTTTTTTGTATTATAAAACCCTGTGGCGGAATATTAATTGAAAAGTGCTTAACTGTTGCACAGTTGAATGAACCTACCCTCCAGTGTTTCTTTCAGGTATATATTCGGGGGGTAAATCTCCCCCTGGAGACGATTATTCGCCCCCCCCACCAGGAGGTATTTTATGTTAACCTAGTTTCTATTTATATGAGAGCATTTACATATATTTATAAAGGTAAATAGAAAATTTGCCCGCCTAAAGTTTCATTTGCCCCCTCCCGGGCAAGAAGTTCTGTAAGAAATACTGTTACTATCTCACTATCTACACCAATAAAACGTGTTTGATCAGATATGTAAATATATTTGTGATTCCAAGAATTTAAAGCAACAAACTCTATTTTTAAAATCGTGAAAATATATTTTTTCTTATTATCTAGTTGTAAGGTCTGGCTAGTTCTGAACATTTTGGCATCATTGGTATTATTGAATGTTAATTATTTTCGGAGATATTAAGAAAATGCAATACATCAACAATACAATATTAAGCATACACGTGTACTTTATCCGAATTTTTCTCAGAAACACTGAATTTTGAACTGCGCGCATGATATTTCAAGAACAGTTTAATGAATTCTTGTGAGATTTTGTATGCTTAGTAATGGCATCGTTGTCCAATAATTATACTAGATTTATATGTGTAACTTAATCAAGTTTTAGAAGTAAAAATGTTGTTAAATATTCCGAAAATTATATAAGAAATATATTAATTTTCCTCGTTAAAAATTAAAATAATTAAATAATCCTAACAAGCAATTATATTATGAATGTAGTCATTAACAAAACCCTAAACTAGTTGGGTGATATCAATAAAAATTTAAGATAAGATATAATACGCGCAGCAACATATTATGGTTTTATCGACAGAATAAACAAATAAACAAAAAAAAATGTGTAAATTACATTTTTGTGTATAATATTTCTCAATTTTTAATTCTTTGTCTTATTTTTATTTTAAAGAAGAATATTATCTTTCTCTACCCTAAAAATTTAATTTTAATAGTTTTCCAAAAGTTTATTCCAAAAATTGAATCTTCTGTTGATTTTGTCGACATTTTCGCATTTTAAGATTAGCGTCGCCTTGAAGCACGATTCCTCAATGTAGAAACGCGATAAATCTTAAATGGGAAGGTCAGACCTTGAGGCGTGCATACTACTTTCAAAACATATTGTATTAATAAATATTTAATTATTTTAAAAAACTACCCCAAACTCCGAAATCTCGAGCTCTTTAATTGGAGATTAATTGGACTCCAGTACTCATGGATCGTTAATAATCGCAGAAAATTATCTTCGAAACGTTCCATTCGTTCGTGAGATATCGCATCCACACACACCTCAAAAACTTTTGATTCGAGTTCAGGGATGCTGGAAACGTGCTCTTTCATCGGAACCTCGAATTCGAATTTTTCTAGCCCGCCGCAATGCGTTATACTATGTTCGTAGGGAAAGTAAAAATATTAGCACACAGATGTAATTTATTTCATTTACTTTTTTGTAAAAATCCTTCATACAACTACTGCGCATTTTTGCTCTTATATAAACGGAATTCATATTTTGCTTTTCTATATTGGATGATAATCACCGTAATTTCCCTTTTCATTCATATTAATCTTGATTTTCCTTCTAGTAAGTTGCTGAAGCAAACAATTGAAAAAGGACATTCAGCACTTTTCTGGTCATTTTCCACCGCCAAGTATCTCATGGAATTGTCCACCCAAAGTGACATCCGAATCCGCTGAGGTGGCATTCCAGGCGTTGGTGTTGGGTCGGAATGGGCAAAAAATCAAATCCACTCGAGGTGTATTGTGCGGAAATGCAATTTTTGTGCAACAGCGGATTTGTTTTAAAAATTATTGCCTTCTTGATTTTGATTAGTGTCATGAAATTCTGTTTGTTTATATAAGGGTTCGATTCTCAGTTTGGACAGCAAGGTTCTTTACAACCTAATCAACGTATTATGTTGTAGTGAAGTTGTAATTGATGTGTAAAGAACAAAGTTGCTCTAATTTTAAATGGCATCATACATTCTCCTAAATTTAATAAGTGTTAAATATATTAATGAGAATGAGATATTAATAAACAAATTTAATTTATTTACTGACCCTCACTATTAATGAAATTTACTTTTTAGTAATTGATAGCAAAAGTGAATTTTTTCACAACAAAGGTGAGGTGAGTTTTTTCACCAACAAAGGTGAGTTTTTTCACCAACATAGTGTCCTCCTATGATCTAATAGGATCAAGGAATCACTATACGGTAACAAAGGATTTTAACATCACAGATCTATAATGGAATTTTTTTTGAAAATAAAATACACCCACTATTTTTAAAGAAATGAGTTTAATTAACCCAGTGAGACAATTTAACCCGAAATGAATGGACCTGTTTAGAATTTATTACGAACCGTTTTTGAGATATTAGAGATTTTATTTTTTTCCATATAGAGCACTATATCTCTTGAACAAATTGAGCAAAAGAGAATGAAATATTGTACGATTATTTCAATTGAAAAATAGGGGTTAGTTAGTTTTAGGAAGCTTAAACTAAGAAAACATTTTTAACGAAAATAATTCCAAAAATTACAAATAATTATAATGATGTCAAATTGTTTTACACAAATATAATAATTTTATATGCATTTATTTTCAGAAAATGAATGGCATATTTTACAGAATGATAAAATGTACCGTTCTTGAGATATTGCAGGTTTTTGAATTAAAATGGAGAAATTCTAAAAAGAATAAAAGACGTTCATTATTATCAAAGGATAGAATGCTTTGTAAATATTTTTAACAAAACAATAAATGGACATTTTTGTTTAGTATTTATTATGAACCGTTCTTGTGATATTACAAATTTTTCTATTCCAAAGGGAGCATGATATATCTCGAAACTATGAAACAAATTACATGAAATTTTGTAAGAGATTTTATTGGCTACAGCAATAATCCTATTGATTTCAGAGCAATCTAATAATAAGATAGCTCTAAGTTCTGCCCTTATTTTCCGAAAATATCGATAATAATGGTATGATAATCTCTGTGAAAAGTTTTGTGCTGCAGTTTTTATATGTGGAAACTTTTTAATTTTAGCCACATAGAACAATATATTATTAGTTAATAAATTTGAGTATGCTGAACTTGACATACAATCTAAATCTAATTTGTGTTGAAACATGATATTTTTTTATCTGTAACTAAAATACTGAAACATCTACTCAAAAAAGATGTAAATGAGTGATTTGTTACAAAGAGAAATACTTTGTGGGATGAGCAATAGATGGCGCAGTTCTTGCCTTGTCTATAGACAGCTCCATCTATTGCGCATACTGCAAACTATTTCTCTTAGAAGCAAATCCATCCTTTACGTCTTCAAGTAGGATAAGTTTTAGTATTTTGTTTGTAGATCAGAAAATTGATACTTGTACAATTTGCGACGTTTAGCTGAACACTGATCTAATCCCAAATCTGGAAATAAGAACGCTATGCGTGGAAAACATGGTACACTTAGTTTTTTAAGTTTTCTTTTTAACACAGATGGAAAAATCGGTTTTTTAAACTGTTTCTAGTCTTTAAAGCATTCTATATCTACTTTACCTATATGGTATGAATCGTTTATTATTGTTCTTTGCGTCCAAAGACTTTACATTTTTCGTAACGCTCAGATTTCAGCTGAAGATACCCTAATCATAGATGCTATTTACATAAAAAATATCCTTTTGAAAATTATTTCTAAACATTGCCATTTCGACAAATAAAGTCTGGTAAAAATAATTTGCCTAATCATTCCCTACGTGCTGACATACATTTTACAAGCTAAACGATTACGAACAGGGTGAACGGAACTAACGACTTTTGTTTCAGATATACCAGCTGGTTGGATTATAAATGATAGTAAAAATTTTTTGACTACTGAATAAAACACGAGTTGTTATGCGTGGAAACTTTACTTTGTTAGCCACATAGATTTGTTAATAAAGTTGAGAATGTTGAATCTGACATACAATCTGAACCTAATTTGTGTTGAAACATAATTAATTTTTATCTGCAACTAAAATACTAAAACAGTGCTTATTTCCCATTAATTTTTATTTTATTATTTTCATTCAGGTATCCCAAAGAATTCGAAGTTTCGAGGATGTTATGTTGTAAGATTAAAATATAAAATTCCATAATTTGATTAAAAATAGTTATTTCATTAATTTTATCTAGATCAGTGGTTCTCACACTTTTTCTGCTTCGACCCAGACCGTTCGACCTACCCGAAAGTGTAAGGTATCTGTTTGGACGGACGAGACGGTATCACTCAATTTAGACGACTGGAGCTCAATGGGGGCGGCATCGACAGGGACTGTTCACCCCTTCCTGAAATTCGAGTCTCTTTCACTAATGCTTTAAAGTAGTTTGGCTAATTGTTATTTGAATTTAAATGATGCTGATATAGTTTTCAAAACCGGCTGCTTCTTTATTTCTGTTCATATTCTTCTAAGTTATAGTTTTATGTTTGGGTACTTTTTAAGTGGTTTCTTAATTTTTGTTTATTCACATGTTATTTGAATATTATTTTCTATTATAGACTTATTTACTTGTAATTTTAATGCAATTTGATCGAATTCCATTTAATTGATAGGATTAGCCTATATAGCTTCCAACATAGGGCAATTCCTTCAATTTGCAATTATTCTTCAGGTTTCATTGGTACTTTGATTGGCTTTAGTACTTTGATCGAAAGTTATTTGATTTCAGTTGTACGAAGTTAGTTATACAGCTTCCGAAACCGATTGCTGCCATTATATTTCGACAATCTCCTTATTTTCTATGACATTCATTGCTATCTTTAAAGGGATTGGATCATATGTCTGTTGAAGTTAGTAGGTAAATTTAGCTAAAATAGCAACTAGTTACTTCCTGATTTTTTGTTCACATTTTTATTATTACCAGCATCATGCTTTGGTAATGTTAAAGTAGTTTGATTGTATGTTATTTGAAAAATGTAGCACTACAAAACTGGTTGTTTTCCCCTAATTTTTGTATGTTTTGATGAAGGTTAACCCTGAAACAGCTTGTTTCTTTCATTTTGCTATTTACTACATATTCGCGGATTTTGAATATGGTTATCTTAATTTTTATATCATGTATGCTTTCACCATTTTTCACTCTTATTTAGATACTATTTTGCAGATTTTGCTATCTTTCTATTTAACACTTTACAACATAGTTGTATAGTGTTTATGACTTTGGTCATTCTGTCTGTCTGTCTGTCAGTTCGCATGATAACCGTCGTAAAAATGACTTTATCAAAATTAAATTATGTTATTGAGACGGTCTGTGGGACATATGGGAATGTAAAAGAATAATATCACCCAATTAGTTTTGGATTTAACCTGGATTGAAGATATGAAATACATTGAACCCTATGGGACCTAATTTTTCAAACATTATTTAAACGGAGTTAAAATTCATATATTGCTTTGAAAGTTTTAGGAAATATTTAAATTACCACACTAAATGTGTAATTTTTTTTATCAAAATATGTTAAGTAGTGTTTTAAATAAAAATTTAAATAATTATACATACATTATACGTAGAGATCACGTGATTCGCTGCAAAATAAAATATGGCATCCATTTTTTTTCGCTTAGTGAAAATTGTGATTTTTAAGGAACGCTTATATTTATATTTAGTATTGCATACGTCCTAAAGCCGCTTTATTTTTGCATATCAGCTGTGTATCTAAATTCTGTGCCTACGCAATTACAATATTTTTTATTTTAAATTATCAATGAACGTTGATTATTTTTACAACGAAGCCCTACAACGAAGCCTAATTTTAACATATGTAGAATGTAAACAAATGAAGCGATTGTAAGATGAGTTGTATAAGAATTGCTGAAATTTTTTAACGCAAAATTATTTAGCTCTAGTGTCTGGATTGTAGTATGAATAAAATATTCATTGATTTTAAATAGAGAAGCAGACGATTTTATAACACTGTCTTTTTTGATGAAGTTTTAAGTTTTCAAGTAAAATAAATTATTGTACTGTGATAATTTAAAACAATATCACCCCTGAATGTATCGCATTTTAGAGATGTTTAAATAAAATTGTATTTCAGTTGGAAAGTGTTTCATAATCAATGCTTTATGCATGATTAAACTTTCTTGTTTAGTATTACTTAGCCTAAGAGCTTTGTTTGAATATACAGCAATACTCTACTTTAATATTTTGGAGAAATTAAGCTGCAAATAATTTCAAGTAATTGATTAGTTTTATGACAGTTATAATATTGATGGAGCAATGATAAATTGTGCGGTAGCACTGTTATAGTTATATGAAGAAACACAAAGTATGGGATGTAAGCTTGCAAAAGTTTTCTACAGCTCCAAAGTTTCAAAATGAGTGGATAATTAAAAGCCGAAGGGAAAAATTACTATTAATTATGTTACAGTATATTCAAGGCATTTTCCATTCACTGGTTAATTTAGATTACAAAAATGAAATTCTGTATGGAGAAAACTTATTACTTTTCTTATATACACAGTATAATATATAGGGAAGCTATGTGACGGGGGCGAAAATTCGAATTCGCGTTGTCGACAGAAGAGCACGTTTTAATCATCTCGGAATTCGAATCGAACGTTTTTGAGGCAATGTCTGTGTGTGTTTCCCTTGAGTCTGTGGATTTAAAAAATATCTCCCACTGAATGTATAAAATTTTAGAGATGTTTAAATAAAATTGCATTTCAGTTGGAAAGTGTTTCGTAATCAATGCTTTATGGATGATTGATCTTTCTTGTTTTATATGGGTTTGTTTATTTTTTCCTAATTTCTCACCATTCTTTTATTTTTTCCAATAATTTAAAAGTTTGTATTTTTTCAAGCTTAGTTTTATTTTAAATCTCATATCAATACAGCCTGTTTCATTTTTTTACAGGTGTAAGTTACACCCAATTTAGACCGGAACACAGTGGGGGTGGTATCTATAGGAACAGTACTCTCCTTCCCTACCACCACCCTATCGAAAGGACTTACGGACCCACATATTTAACGTGCCCGTACTCTATGTGAACACGGGGACAGTTTGAGCAGAGACGGGAATAGAACTCGAGTCGTTCGAGTGCAATCGCCGCCCTTTAACCACTGGGTTGTCCCACCTCCAATTGTTCGCTTGTCGTAATGGGCGGGCTAGGTGACCTTATCAGTTTTTGTTGATATGTTTATGGTCGGGGTCTCGATTTCATTATTTATTATCCCCGCTACGAATTCGCTTTGGGTGTTTCCTATCTATCGATTCGATTGCTTATCTGCTTACCACTTCGCAGTTCTTCTTTAGTGATTGACACTAATTTTTGGCCTGAAGAAAAGATCTTTAAAAATGCCCTCGAAATAATTATAATCACCTAATTTTTATGTACCTGCCTTTTTTAAGGAAGTACTAGAAAATTTTATTCTGAGAAGCAGCGGTTTTATTTGTGATATTCAATCACATTTTTCATGTTAAAATATATTGTGATATTTTCGGAAAGAAAAATATTTGGGATATTTCCGTACCGAAAATATTTTACTACAATTATTTTGAAGTACCATAATTATTTTCTAATGTATCATGCATAAATACAACGAAAATGGTAACACCCATTTTGCCTTAGCTGTTTTCTCATTGCATGTATATTCCAGAATGGGATCAATGGGGCAACGGCAAAAATCGCTGAAACTGCATTCTGACGCCATTGCCGTTGAATCTATCGCGCCTGCAAATCAAATATGGAACATTTGTCTGAAACTGCTGCAGTGACAAAACAAAACTCTAGCTGTCGACAGAGCATAATTATCGGAAATGTAGTTATCGGTTTGTAAGATTTCTGATGCCATTGTGCTGATCATTGCTCGGAGACCATTGTGCGGATTCATAAGAATAGAAACTTGCGAAAATATCAGAAAATACTATTATTACGAAATATTAAATAAATGTCACGGCTTCGATGCGGTATGTCGTTTATTATTTTTTCATATCGAAAGTATTGTTCTGCCGAAAATTTCGAATTTTAGGTTTAGTCGGAAATGCACGAATTTCTGAAAACATTTTTAGAATAAATGCGGTAAGCCTGTGAGTGCTTGTGAATATATTTGTGTATTTGAGTATATCGCTAAGGCGTGCTCAAAGAACGAATCCACGTAATGCCACGAAATGTTAATTTAGCGTGTAGAAACATTATGCAAACATTAGAACTTAATTTAATTTTTTTTGCAATTCGCATGATTAGAACTGGAATTTCTTCATATTAACAAAAATCGTATGATTTTTTGACACAGCATTATGAACAGATGACAGACACAATTTCACATATAAATTAATATGAACTTGTGGATGAGGATTTTTCCTCTATTTTTCACACTTACCAGAACGTTTTGAGCTGTTTATTGAACAGCCGGAAAAGAAAACGTCCCATCGCAAAGGGACCAATTATCAAAATTTTGCAATTATTAAATTTGTAATTATTAAAATATTGCAATTATTAAATTTGCAATTATTAAAATATTACAATTATTAAATTTGCAATTATTAAAATATTGCAATTCTTTTATATATTCATAATGTGAGATCAGAAATAGATCTCACATTTGATGAGACACTTTTATGTGTGAAATTTATTGTGGGCAAAACGGTGGATAAAGCGTGTAGTCTGGCTGGCACCGAAGTTTGTCACTCCGTGAACCTAAAGGTCAGAAGACCATAAATTTAGGGGTGCCATATCAGAGGGGCTGAGCTGGGCCTTACGAAATGTGGAATGGTAATTAAATATTAAATATAAGTAATTAAATATGAAATCATCGTTGATATTTACATTGCGTTATAAAGATGTTAATATCTTTAAATAAAAGCCTATTAATACCTTCTTTATAAGGCATAATGTATTTGAATATTGCATTATAAAAATACTGCAATTATTTTTTTATATTATTTCACAGCCTTTCATATTTATTGCAAATAAATACTATTTCAATGCTCAAGAGAACACCGAATGTGAGAAATAGGAGTAGTCAAATATGGACATGGCCACATACCCAATTTAAATATTTCCTGGCTATTCACTATTAAATCTTGTCGATATTTTCTAAATAATGCTTATTTTATAATTGAACAGTCGTCAGGATTTCCAAGTTGTGTAATATCTTGTAGGAGGCAGGATCGCCGTAATAATCCCTGTCTGGGTTTCTAAGCAGAAACAGATTTCCAAGGCCACCTTTACAATTATTCAAGGGGATATATAAATAAGAAAATGCATCGAGAGGATATTTTCCGAATCTTTGATAAACAATACTAATGTATAAATACATGTAATATTTAATAAAACAATAATAATATATAAATACATGTAACGTTTTAATAAAATAATAATAATATATAGATACACGTAACATTAAAAAAAAACAATAATAATGTATAAGTACATGTAACATTTTAATATGGAGATGATCTAAGCAGAACACATGCACATTTGAAAAATGCATTTTAATTTTACATGATTACAAGCAGTTTTCAGGTATTTCCATGCAGAGTGTCAAGTAAGGTTCATTTGACAAGCTAGATCTGAAGCAGAGAATGGTAAAAGGGGAGGCAAGGCAGGCTGCAGCGCCTAGGGGCCTCCACCGCAAGGAAAGAACATTTTAGAACTTTTTTTTGGGGATAGAATATAACCATAAAAAAATTTGCTTATTTGTTTTCAAATTCAAATTAAAGTGTATTAATACAACAAGCAAGACAATACAGTCGAGCACAACAACAGACAGAAAAACACAACAGAAACACAGAACACAAAATTTTGCATCAACTTTTCAATCTTTGCATCATTTATTTTTCGGGATCGGCTATGAATAGATACTGTATCAGTTATAGATGATGACTAAAATATGGATTCAACACCCATTTCCAGTGGGAGAGGAGGGTTTGTTAATGATTTCCACTACCGGTATTTTTCCAATTCCGGTTTAAAAATTTTAATTTTCCTTGAAACATCTATTTTTCAGAACCGGCAATAGATAGAGCTTAGATGATGACTGATGTGGATTCAACATTAAGTGTTTGAGGGGATAGAGAGATTGTCTTTAAATTCTAACTTCTGGTCTTTTTCTACATCTAGTTAAAGTGTTTTCCTTAAGAAATCATTTTATTGCAAAATAGGCTACAGAAAGAGCCCAGATGATGATTGATGTAGATTCAGCATTAAATATAAGAGGGATTGGGGGTCTTACTAAAGATTTCCACTTCCGGTTGTAGAGATGTCAGTTCCGGTTTAAAAATTTACAATTTCCTTGCAACATCTATTTCTCAGGATTGACTATAGATAGAGCTTAAGTAATGACATGGATTCAGTATCGAATTTCGGAGGAGCTTGGGTGTTCAATAAGGACTTCCGCTTCTGCTTCCGGTTCTGAAGATGCCACTACCGATAATCACCACTTGTTCTCATAAAAAGGCTCCTTCATAAATTTCTTGTTATAGACAAAATATGTAACACAAATTGAGACTCTAACATATCCAATACAATTTTCAAACAGTGATTATTTTTTGTAATTAAAAAGTTTATCCTCCCTATTTTTGATTTCAATCATGAAAGAATATCAACGCGTTTTGAAATTTAAAAATTGAATCAATAAAATTGAGTAACAGTTTGAGGTGACGCTGTATGTTTTCACCTCTTTGATCCAGTACCAGGGGGTGGATCGGTACGCGTTGTTGTAATCAGCAGACGATGATATAACTACAGCCGTTACTCAATCTTGAGACAGAGCATTGGTTTACCACACTTCAAAAAGTTGTAGGATGCACGTAATAATATTATCACATAGAAAATTATCGCAAAAGAATTGGATTAGAATATTTTTATAAATTTCATACCTCTTATTTATTTATTAACTTCTCATTAAAACAATAGGTAACTTTTCGCTATAGTACCCCAAAACCGTAAATCTTTTCAAAGAAATGGATCGCTCTCTTGACAGAAACAATGATGTATTTCATTTAACAAAGCATCTTCTTTGGACTTTTTCATTTTGATTCCGGAGCAACAGCTACAAAGATTCCAATCTGCTTCTCTGGCGTTGAAGCAAAATATTGGGCCCCATAGATACATCAAACAAAAGTAAATATCTTCTGTCTTTGAAAACTTATTGACGGAAGAGAAATGAGGTTATATCTGCTGATATGCTATTTCATAGATCTTTTCTATCCATAGGAATTCCCTGAAATCTTACCGAGGTGCAACCAAATGTATTATTATAAAGTTTTTCTTACTAAAATATAAAAAAGTTTCTTGCAATTTTTTAAAATTTGACTTTTTCCTAGAATGTTTTTAAATAAGGAGAATTTAGGGTACATGGAATAATCAGGCAATATGCAATAATTGTTTCTTTTCTTTCTAATGCAAAATCTAGCTGCTTTGAAGGAAGCAGAAGTCTAACTGTCGCGTTGGAAGCAGAAATCCAGCTGCCCTGTAGAAAAAAAAAATCCAGTTCTCCTATGCAAAGCAAATATCACATGCCTGATTATCATCAAAACGTTACTTCTAAGGTTGATTGTCTTGAACATGTTATACATACCAATGTCCATTTGAAGAAATGATAAAATGGTTTAAAAATATCAAATATCTCTGCCATATACACGAATATACATGTTTAGTTTAAAAATTTTTTTTTTATGATCATTGTCACTTTATTGAAAATTTCGATTTCTTCCCTCAACAGTCATAGGCGGCGCCACGGGGGTGCTAGGAGTGCTTCAACATCTTATTACAAATTGCGCAAACACTCCTTTTTAATTAATAACTGCCCCTTATTCCACCAATTTTCAGTTTCTCTCTCTCTCTCTCTCTCTTTTAAAGTCGTTATTTTATTTATTTTTTACGGATTTATATATCTGAGATCAGCATCCCCAATTGCATAGTACCAACCAATCCATAACACCCCAACTGTGAAAGCCTGGCGCCGCCTATGGTTATATTGTAGGAATCAGAATTCTAGTTACCCCACAGGAAGCATAAATTCTGCTGTCTTGTAGGAAGTAGAAATTCAGCATCTTGTCGGAAATAAATTTAGCTGCTCAGTAGATTAAAAATTCAGGAGCCCTTTAGAATAGCAATTTAATTCGTCTGTATGACGCAGCAATTCAGCTGTTCTGTAGAGATCAGAATCTAGCTATCCTGTAGAAAGGCAGCAGAATCACAGTTGTCCTATAAAACGCAGGAATCTAGCTGCCATGTGGAAAACAAAACCAGTTGGAAGCAGAAATTTAGATGTCAAGTAGGGAGCAGAAATCTAGCTTTCTTCTATAGGCAGAAATTGAACTGCCCTGTAGAAATAATAAATCCAGTTGCCTTTTAAGAGAAAAATTAGCTGTCCTGTGGGGAGCAGCGATTAAACAGTTCTGTACAAAGGATAAATCCAGCTGCTTTGCAAAATGCAAAAGTTCAGTTACCCTATAGAAAGCAGAAATTCAGCAACTTTGATTAAGTGTATCAACTTTGAAAACTATAAAACGTGTCATTTCTCTCGAACTTTATTAACCATAACCTATATTTGGCCATTCTATGTTACGCGATAAGCCATCTGAAAATTAAAAAATTGAATGGTTCTTTTGAGAAAGCGAACGATAAATGCTGCATGCAAAAAATATTGATGAATAAATTAGTGAATGAATGAATTAGTAGTTTCCAGTTGCGAAACAATTGTGACAAATGCAGCTAGCAGAATTCTCAGAGTGTTCTTTGTATTGGTTCATGTACAAAGTAACTTAAAATCTTAGTGAGAGAGAAACAATTTACTCATATTATATAATCTGAAAAAAATTTTCTTTGAAATATTTAAAGCTGTTTACAAAACAACTACAGTACGTACTTCAAAAATATAGACATTGAACAAATGTAAGAGGGATAAATATCTTAAGTACTTTCTAAAAAGTTTTTCGACAGATTTTTTGCTGAGGACTCGATACGACTTTGCTAATGAGATTGGAAAAGTTAATAAGCTGAAAGAAAGTTATTGCCAGCGATAAATTTAGTACTTTTTCAGATTATTTGTCAGGTATAGCCTTGCAATCAGAAATAAAGAGAAGGGCTTCGAGGTAACAGAGTGAGAAGTGGGGAAAATTCAGCGAAATAGTTGGGGAAAGAGAGGATCTTAGTTTGAAGAGAGCAGATTTAATGAGATAAGGGAAAATATGCTGGTAAAAGATGATAAATGGAAATGAAAATTACAATGGAACATACGTAATTTACGTGAGAAAGAAATATATTTGATGGATTGAACGAAGTTCCTATGTATAAACAGAACTAATTAATTTTTAATAATTTAAATTTTTACTATTGGTTTAAATTATATCGGTTCATATATTTGTTTTATTTTAATTTCAATATGTTATTAGAGGGATATGCAAATACAATGAAATGCATCCAGTCCAGACTAATTGTTTCTACTGACTGATTTTTTAAAAAAATGGTAAAATGAGAGTGTTGTTAAATTTTTTTCAGAATCAAGTTTAGAATATTTTTGAATATCACGATCAACAATGCTGGGAGAGAAACCAAGATCTGCTGCAACAGCTTTAAATAATTGATCTCAGAACTGAGCATATTCATAGTAGAACAAACGTTCAAGCACGTTGGACAAACTCATTGAAAACAGCAATTTTCTTGTTAGGCGGATGGTAAAAAAATTTATTTGGAGTCAGAGAGACTGAAAAAAGGTTTACGAAAGAACGTAGTGAGAAATTCATCATCAAGGCGGATGAACAACACATCCAAAAATTGGAAGATGATTGTTTATTTCCATTTCATAAGTAAACTGATGATCAATGGAATTCAGCAATGGAATTTTGATCAATGGAATTCAGCTTACCTATGAAATGGAAATGAACAATCGCCTTGAGGTTTTGAATGCCTTGGTCATTCGCAACGATGATGAATTTCTCACTACGGTCTTTTGTAAACCTTTTCGGTCTCTCTACCTCCACATAAAAATTCCTGCCATCCGCCTAATCAAAAATTTGCTGCTTTCACTACTTTTACCACTACTGCTTTGAACGATTTTTCTACTACGGATTTGCTCAATTCTGATATCAATTATTTAAAAGCTGTCGTTGTCGATAATGGCTCTCAGCATTGTTGATCGTGCGATTCGAAAATATTCTAAACCTTTTTCCAAACTAACTTCTGAAAGAGATTTCAACAACACTATCATTTTATCATTTTTTCCAAAACTCAGTCAGCAGATTGCTAAAATCCTTAAAAAATTCAAATTAGGTATCACGAAATGTTCTAATAAAATCAGATTTCTAATCTTAAAGGTCCTTTAGAAATTCCTAATAGTTGGGACATTTATAGTATTTCTTGCAAGTGTATAGTATTTTTTATATTGGTTAAACTAAATGTGCTTTAAAATTTCGTATTAAGGAACATGAAAACTATATGTAAAAAAACACAACAAGATATTATTAACTCTTTAATTGCTCAACATTGTTATCAATTTGACCACCGTTTTGAGTTTTCTTTAGCAAGGATCATAAAAAATGAACTAAGCCTTCTATATCTACAAAAATTCCAGTAATTTAGTTAATGACTTGTCCAGTACTCCATTTTTGTTCGCGGTCTGGCAGAACGTTGTGGTTTTATGTGTTATTTTAACCCTTTTATCGTTTTGTTGGGTCTCATTTATTCTTGTCCTGATTTGACTCGTCTTGTAGGGATATTGCTGTTGTGTTTTGACTCACGGTAATTTTGTGTGTTATTTGTCGTTTAGGATTGGCTGGACTGTTCTTCATGCTGCTTTCTGATTGGTTTTCTCTTAATCTAGTCTTGGATATCTCCCCCCCCCCCACTTTATCGTTTTGCCCTTTCACTCCCATTCCTGTTTTGGACTTCGAGTTTGTTGGTTCTCTTGAATTGACGAAGGGGATTCAGCTTACAGCGTATTCTCGAAACAGCTGTATGTTGTGCCATTTGCGCTTTCTTACGTTGCTCAAGTTTTTCTTACTTTTCGCATAAAGTGTATTGCATTTATTGAAGCTGATATTTAAGCTTCTATTTTGATCGACATGATTGAAATAGAGCCCCAGGTGCCGTTCAAAATCGTATCTGCCGAAGAGAACGAAAAATTGTCGAAGGGCGTTTGAAGTGAATTGTGAGTAGCGTACCTAAAAAGTGTTCGTGTATTCAGCGTACGTTTTGTGATTTACATAACTTCAAGAAAATTGAATGATTTGTTTAATGGAACTAAAATATTGAAAATAGACTATATGAAATCGCATTTAATTACTGTGTCGTTAAAATATATTTTTTTAAAACTATTTTAGACATTTTAATAAAATGTTTCAAATTCTAAATTTCAATATCAATATTTTGCGCGCGTTTGTCATTTCGATAAATCGTCTGTTTCAAGAAAAATGTAAATGAAAACAGTGTTTCAAAAATAAAATACTCTTATTAATTTCCTTACGTACATACGTAGTATAATATATTGTGACGGGGTCGAAAATTCGAATTCGAGTTTTTGACGGAAAAGTACGTTTTAAGCATTCCTGAACATGAAGTGAACGTTTTTGAGGTTATGACTGTGTGTATGTGTGTATGTATGTTAGTATGTGTGTTAGTATGTGTATATGTATGTTAGTATATGTATATGCGTCTGTGTGTGTGTCGGTGAGTCTGTGGATTTGATATCCTACTGACGAATGGAGCGCTTCCAGCAAAATTTGGTATAAATACTACAATCCATGAATGCTGAAACTTTATTGATTTTAAGCGGAATTGAATATTCGGAAGATCCCCAGATTTTCGAATATAATTTTGAAAAAGTCATTGAAAAATCAGAGCCTTCAGTTATGTTACTTAATTGGTTATTTATTTTGCATTTTTTAATTTGAAGACGAATGACACAGACATTATAACGCTTACAGGTACCGTTCTTGAGATATTGCACGTTTTTCAACTATATTTATAAAAAAATACATAAAATTAAAAAAAGTAATAACTATTGTAATATATGTTAACTTTTCATGTGCAACATTATGCGATAAATTTGTTAATATTCTCGTGGATCCAGTTTGTTCCATTCACGAGAGAATATACTTTTAGGTAACAGTTTAGTATTTTGACGCCCAATAATTCGTCACAGTAGTCATTTATTTGTACATAAGAAAAACTCTTTTCTCAGTCTATCTATAACGTTTGGCGATAAATTTGGTGAATTTGGCGAAATATTGCAAATTTGGCGATGGTTTTTATAATGGTGTGGAATTGACTATAATAATATCAAAATTGAAAAATTACGTCAAATTGCTGAATTAATCATTAAAATATTTTGTATATGGATTATATTGCTTGCAAATGATACAGTATTGGTAATTGTCAAGTTAGAGCTTCTCGGAATATAAGTAAGTTGGGTACTTTGAAATAGTTTTACGTGTTGTCAGCCGAAACGTTTTACGTGTTGTACGAAACGTTTTACGAAATGTTTTACGATTACGTTTTACGATTACGTTTTACGAAAGTTTTACGTGTAGTCAGACATGGTGCCGCGGATTGTATACATTATTGTATTACTATGAAAGAATTGTATGTCATGTAGTGAAAATCATTTGCTGCCCACGTCATATTTTATTTCAACAATGTAAAGCTGTTTACCGAAGAGTGACGTTAGGGTTTTTAAAAACTGGACGTTCAACAAAAGTGTGAGAACAGAGCTAATTGCACCGGGTACTTTAATAAAGCTCTTAGACACTTTCACAGAAAACGAGTTGTTAGAGTTCGCTAATAACATTAGAAAAGTTAATTAGTTGAAACGAGCTACTTAAAAATTGGATGTTTCTCTGAAATGATTTATTTTGAAGAGTTTTACAGATTGATATGAAGAGAAAAATTTCTTCATGCTAGAGAAAATGTATGATGTGGGCAGCACATGATTTTCACTACTTCATGCAATGACTTCGCTTCTTTTACAGCAAATACGATCCATAGTACCACGTTTTTAACGTTGAATTACACATTATCATTTGGTGCTTTTCTGGGTGACAATGTATAAAACTATTTCAAAGTACCCAATTAATTTACATTTTGAGAAAATCTAATTTGACAATTATATATATGGCTAGCATCCTCTAAGCCTTATAGTCTATATATGAAACGATTTTACGTATTAGAAAATATTGAATTTTCATCAAATTTGGCATCAATTTTGTTAATTTTGCGTTATTTTTGCTAATTCGATGAGAGTTTTGTCAATTTGGCAGCATTTCACAAATTCATCATGTTGGCGCTATTTTGCCACATTGATTGGCTGGTTATTGTCCATTTAAGGATGCTTGCTATTTATTTCAATTTTGTGCAACTTCTTCGATATATGTATCTGAAAAAGAAAAAGCTGTATCTCGAGAACGATTCATGTTAGCGTTCTAAAATAAGTGTCATTCGTTTTAGATCGGTTAATTATGTAAGAAATGGTTACTTGTATAAGGTTCTAATATTTCAATGATTTTTTTCAAAAAATCATTCAAAAATTGATGGGGGGTTTCCGGAAGATTCGACCGTGTTTAAATTTGATAAGGTTTACTGATTGTAATAGTTGTACTATTTTTTTTGTCAAATCGCTCCAACGACTTTGCCCAAACTGTCACCGTGTTTACGCAGAGAACGGGCACGTTAAATATGGGCCTGAACGTCTTTTCGAGATGTTGGTGTAAGGGAGGGAGGGTGCGGTCTCTGTGGATGTCGCCACTACTGGTTTCCGGTTTAAATTGGGTGGCACTGTTCCGGTCGTTCAAACAGATACCTTACAGCTGTAGGTCGGACGGTTTGGGTCGAAAGAAAGAAATCGCTCCATTCTTTTGGGAGATATCGCTTTCACACACACGCACACACTAACATAAATACATACACACACTAACATAAATACATACACACACTAACATAAATACATACATACACATACTAACATACATAATACATACACAAATACATACATACACACACTAACATATATACATACACACACTAACATACATAAATACGCACATACAAGTATACATGCATGCATACACATACATACACATTGTTGCCTATTATAATCAATTTTCTTGTTCAATTAATCAATATACAGAGTGATTATAATTAAAGTTGTGATTTTAAAATGCTTTAAAGTAGGAACCACTGGTCAGAATGATCTGAAACATGAGTATACGGGAAGCAACGGAATTCATCAGTGGCAAAGTGAAAGTAAGTGGCTTGTTTGATAAAACTTTTCTTTTAATTAGTTGCAATAACCCTAGTCATATCTTACTTTATGAATCCCTTTTTATTTATCTTTACCGTGATTCTATTTGTAATTTTTATCCCGTTCAGACCCTCAGTTATGCTTGGAGTCTCGTTCTCGACTTACTACGTGTCAAATTTTTATATGATTTTCTGAAAATTTTGTAGCTGCTTAATTTCGTTTTTTGACCACATTCCCATCGGTTACCATTTAATTTATGAACCTTTTCCCTTTTAATGTATTTTGTATTTTATAATTAAATTATATTTTAAATGCCTCGTATTTAAAAATGTAAAAATGTAAAGTGATTAATATGTAAATTTTGCCCGGCGGTTATGGCCTATATTTAAGCACATGTTCGTCACTTATTTTCACTTTGCTACTGATGAAGGGCATAGTAATGCCCCAAAGTGTGAATTTAGTACGTCGTAAAAAGGATATTTTAATAAAAGACTTTTAATTATGGCTCATGTTTTGGTTGTCTTTACTTTTAAAGTACTCATCAGTGACCTCGCATCGGTCGTCCCATTTAAAAGAATACCGGAAAGCTTTGCAAAAGTTCTTGGGAGTCATTAATTCTCATGCCATTATAAAATTAAAAGCAAAAATGCTGTTCGCATTGTAATAAATCCGCTTATGATTTCTTAAAAAAAATTTGATGTGGCCAACATATGACTTTTCCCATATAATGCAATGAATTTATTTTTTTCACAGTGAAAAAATAATGTATAACATTCACGACACAATGTTTCAATAATGAAATGTTTATTTGGCGCTTTTTTGAATGACAACATGCAAAACTATTTTGAAGTACCCAATTAACTTATATTTCACGTAGCTCTAAAAGTGACAATTATCAACATCGATATTAAAATATTTCAATTATTAATTCATCAATTTGGCTCCATTTTTGTTAAAGGGACGGTGGACGTTGAAATGAGCAAAAATCGACTAAAAAACGTTTTTAATATATAACATTATTTTACACAGTTAACATTTGCTTACAGGTAAGACAGCGCCCATCCTAAACGAAGAACCTTCCAAAAAGACAGGTATTTGACATACCCTATCCCAAACAGTTCGACCCCCCCCCCTTTGCAGGCATTGGCGTCCATGGAAATCGCCGACAGAAACATTTCGTCGGCAATTATATTCCCATAGGTCCTACAGACCGTCTGAACAACATACTAAAATTTCATTTTGATTAAGTCATTTTTACGGCAGTTATTGTGCTAACGGACAGACAGACAGACAGAATGAACAAAGTCATAAACACTTTTCAACTTTGTTGTAAAGTGTTAAAAAACTAATTTTCTCTTAATGATATTTTTCTCCGATTGTATGACACTTTGCTTCGACTGCAAAAATTGATAAAACTTAAAATTTCCGTTAAAAGCACCAGCATAAATCATATTAGTAACAATATTAACTGGTTTTAGAGATAAAAATTTTTTTGTTCAGAATATAAAGACGCTTCGAAAATGGATAACCGAGTATCTGCCAGATTCTGACTGCCTTCCAGTCTATAAAGAATAATCCTTCGAACAAATTGAGGCGATAAAATAAAATTTGGGGCGATTATTTCAATCGCCAAATATTAGATGATTTTAGGATGTTTGGACCAAGGGAAAGTGCGTCACCTTTCGAATATTATTTTTCGAAAGGAAATATATATTATAAAAATATATATATCTAAAAAAAATTACACAAATAATCATTTTGCATCCATTTTTAACACTTTACAACATAGTTGAAACGTGTTTATAACTTTGTTCATTCTGTCTGTTTGTTCGTTCGCACGATAACTATCGTAAAAATGGCTTTATCAAAATGAAATTTTAGTATGTTGTTGAGACTGTTTGTGGGACATATGGGAATGTAAATGAATAATATCACCCAATTTATTTTGGATTGAACCCGGGTTGAAGAAATGAAATACATTGCACACTATGGGATCTAATTTTTCAAACATTTTTAAAGCGAATTTGAAGTTCACAAATTGCTTCGAAAATTTTGGGAAATATTCAATTTATCCCATAAAATATATAAAAAAATTTCAGCAAAATATGTCTGGTAGTTTTTTAAAATGAAAATTAAAATAATAATTGCACCCATATTATATGGAAAGATCACGTGACCCCTTTAAAATAAAATATCGCATCCATCTTGTGTTAAAATCGTGATTTTTAAAGTTCTTTTTAATTTATATGTAATGTTGCATTTGTCCTAAAACCGCTTTATTTTTTATTTTTTTCTGTGCATCTATATACTGCACCAACGCAATTATAATATTTTGGAGTTTAAATGATCATCAAACTTTGATCATTTCTACAACGAAGCTTAACTTTCACGTATGGAGAATGTAAACACATTAAGCTGTAAGATGAGTTGTATAAAAATTGCTGAATTTCTTTAACGCAGAATTATTTAGCTCTGAAGTCTACAGTATATCTGATATAAATGAAATTCATTGATTTTACACAGAGAAACAGACGATTCTCTATTATTGCTTTTCTGATGAAGTTTTAAGCATGGAGTTAGAAAATAATTTTACCTCCATTGTTTTACGTTTTTAATTAAAATAAATTACTGTAGTATTGTGATAATTTTAAAATTATCGCTGCTAAATGAAAGGAATAGAATAATGTTTATGAATGAAATATTCGCTGCTTTTATATAGAGAGCTAGGCGATTTATATTTCAATGACGTTATTTGAATAGAGTTCACTTGTTTCCGATGAAGTTTTCAAATATAATAAATAATTGTAGTATTGTGATAATTTTAAAAATATCACCGCTGAATGTATCGCATATCGCATTTTAGATATGTTTAAATAAAATTGCATTTCAGTTGGAAAGTGTTTCATAATCAATGCTTTATGCATGATTGATCTTTTTTTGTTTCATTTAAAAGCGAATTGAGTCGTTTATAGAACCTTAACGTGTAACGTCCATGCTCTTAAATTATTTTTAACCAAATATTAATGGCTATGTTTGGGAGTTATCACCAAAAGCAGCTTTCGAAATATTGGAAATTGTCCTTTTCTCCTAAAATTCATATCAATCGAGAAAATAGAGTGAATCGAATTAAATGTGGTGCAATTATTTGCATCGATGCCAGTCAGAGGCTTATTGAATTTAGAATTGAATAGATCAGATATGATTATATACGAGCTCATTGCATATAACAGCATCGTGCAAAGACCGGTATAGTGCTTGTTGTTGGGGCTTCAACATGGAATAACCGATATCTGCAATGACACTTTGAATGTTTATGTTTATTTAAGGTGTTAATCACAAACCCACAAATTACGGCAATGTTCTATATCTTACATAAGAATGGAAGATGTTTGCGTGCCTGTATGTGTTGTCTATAGCGCGAAATCTAAGAGCCGTATGTCCATGAAATTTAGTTACCAGATACTTCAGTATTCTGGACGATGCACCTCAGTAAGATTGTTTTAATATTCGAATTAGTTCTTTTGTTATTTTATGTTTCAGAACGATTTCGATTGATTTTCACTCAAACCGGATACTTTAGCAACCGAAAATATGATCAAACAGCTTCCATCATAGCTCTAGCAGAAATATTAAAGACCAATCTTCCCAATAGTGTTTTAATCGAATCCGTAGAACGATTCCTTCATATTTATTTCTTTTTAATATATTGAAATTTACATTTGTAGGTAATCTGATACTTATGTTGCCGCATTCAAGGCAAGATTATCACAATTCTATAGTTTGGCAAAATGTTGTGTGTTTATATTCGCATTCTAACAATTTTGAATTAATATACTATTCTATTTTTAGTGATTTTTTTAAGCGAACGTATAGAAATTTAAATTATGGATTCCTCAAATGAAATCCAGTGAATTTGTCTACCGGTTGACTGCGCATGCCCAACTGACGACGGGGTTTAATCTAGGTCTTACAGAAAGGATCATTTCTTTTATTTAATTATGTATCTTTTGCTTTCCATGTCTGTGGAGCGGTGGAATTTCGAGTATGTGACGGCGCATGCGTTTGAAATAAAGATTTCGCATGCATGGTTATTTGAGTTGAAATTGATTTGGAAAGTGAGTGATGCTATTTGTAAATGTATTATTTAAGTAGCGAGCGGTTATTTAGTACCTGCGCAACGTCGGTTAATTCGTTTTAGTTTTAATATACCTGTCATTGTCATCTCAATAACTACTCTGAATATTCAAAATGAATATTGAAGATTCATGTTTTATGATGATGCGTATCTTGACACATAATATTGCCATAATTTTTGGTTTATATTTTAAAACTTTAAATGAACATAAACGTGAAACGTTCAATATCTCTACTATTGCAGTTTGGGTTCAAGAAATTATAAACGGGTTTATCACAATGCGAACAGCATATTTGCTTCTAATTTTATAATGATATGAGAATTAATTACCAGAACTAGAGAGTTTGAGAATTAATTACTAATAGAACCTTTACAAAGCTTTCTGGTATTCTTTTAATCGTGAAGAAACCGATATGAGGTCACTAATGAGATTTGAAAACTTATTAAACTAAAGAAAGTTAAAGGATTCTGTCAACTAGCACTTCTGGAGAACAAAGAGTATTTCAGAAATTATGAGAAAAAGTTTTGCTCCCATTTCCGAGAAAGACAAGAGAAAGAGAAAACTCTTTTAGTTCGAAACCAACTATACTTTAATGAGATTGGGGAAAATGTACTGATAAATTTTGTTAAATGCAAGAGAATAATTATACGTGTCGCAGTAAAAGATTTTCCATAAAAATAACTTACTTAGAAGCTGCTTAACTTAATTAACTGCTTATAAATGCCATTAATTAAAATTCTAATACGCTTTTTAATATTTTAACGGCACATAAATCCGTCGAATGCCGGTGAAACAAATATTATAATTGCAAGCTAAATTTGACAGATAAAGAAAAATGGCTCAGAACAAAGGTTCTACTAGGTTTGCCGATAGAAATTGTATTGCAAGTTAAAAGTTGGCAACTTTGGAAAACTTCTCTTGTTTGATAAATGAAAGAAAATATCACAACTTGTTACATTTGGAATATTACTTTCTATATATACGTAGAGTAATGTATAAGGAAAGTAATGTGATGGGATCGAAAATTCGAATTCTTGTTTTCGACAGAACGTTTAAAGCATGCCTGATCTCGAATCGAATGTTTTGAGTTGATGCCTCATTTTCTCTCTGTATATGTATGTTAGTGGATATGTATGTTAATATACGTGTATATGCATTTGTTTGCGTATTCGTGAGTCTGTGAACATGATATTCCATGAACGAATGGAGCGTTTTGAAAGTAATTTGGTACGATTATTTCAATCACTCAATACTGTGACCCTATTCTTTTTAAATGCAATCAAATGTATGTTCTTTCAGTTTTCGAATGAATTAAAAATATATTAAACACTCCGGATTTTTATTAGTGATATATAAATAATTATTTTAGACAATGTTTCGTGAGAAAACAAATAATGCGAACTTTAGAATGCTATCAAGAACAGTTCTTGAGATATTGTACAATTTTCAAATGAATTTTTTTAAAAATTCTGTAAAACATCAGCGCTTTCAATGCTATTAAATATATAATCATTAAATAATCATTATTATCATATACGACTACAATAAATGAAACTGCTGCTTGTAATTAAATAACTTACAGAACTTCTTTGAAGAAATCAGGCATATATGTCAGTTAGGTGACAACATTTCTTTAGTGGGTATTGTAAGCCCCATTTTCCAGGCCAAAAGAACAGTATGTGCCCATAACAATGGTTAAGATCAATCAACCTGCTAACCAATTCAAAGGCAATTCATTCTTAGCGGTTGCTAAGACCACATACTGTTTTCTGGCAAGAAGAAGGGGACTTATAATGTCCTCGAAACAATTGTCGTCGCCTATCTGATATATACCTGATATTTTCAAGGAAGTCTTATATTCGTATTTGTTTAACCGCTAGATTATTTTTCTAGAAGGCAATATTTCTATTTTAAAAATTATTTCTAAAAGCTCCCCGAATGGATCAGTTATTGCCTCCATTTTTACTTTCCTTATATACATATAAATGTATAAGGAAAGTATTGTGACGGTGTCGAAAATTCGAATTCGAGTTTTCGACGAGAGAGCACGTTTCAAGCATTCCTGATCACGGATCGAACATTTTTGAGGTGATGTCTGTGTGTGTGTGTGTGTGTGTGCGTGAAAGTAAGTGTGTGTGTGTCAGTGAGACTATGCAGACGATATCTTACGAACAAATAGAACGATTTGAATGAAATTTGGTACACAAATTACTATCCGTGAATACTGAAAGCTTATTGTTTTTAAACACAATCGAATGTTCAGAACCCCCTGAATTTTCGAGTGAAATTTTGAAAAATTCATCAAAAATCAAAACCTTTATTAAAGTTACGTAAATAGACATTTCTTATGCAATGTTTCCTTAGAAAATGATTGTGACATAAACTTTAGAACGCTAGCATGAATCTTTCTCAAGATATTGCACATTTTTCAAATAAGTTTTTAAAAAAATCCCATAAATAAAAAAACATATTAACTGTTGAGAAACATGTTCACTTTTCATATGTAATATCATGCGATAAATCGGCTGACATCATTCTCATGGATCTAGCTCGTTCCATTCACGAGAAAAGATACTTTGAGTAATACTTTTGTGTTTGAACGGCAATCTGCTTTAAAAATAACGTATTTCTCCGTCCATAACGCTTAGCGAGATTTTGACGACGAGTTTGGCGGAATGTCGCCAACTTGGCGAATTTTTTAAATGTTGCCAAATTACCGAAAATCTTACCAAATGGATAAAAAGGACGCTAAATCAATGAAGATAACGACCCATTGGCGAAAATTCAATATCTTGGAAATAATATAAGTATCCACTATAAGAATAACCTGTTTTCTTTTACTGTAAAAGTGGTAAATTCATTGCATTCTATAAGGAAAGCCATGTGCTGTCCAGATCCGATTTTTTTGGATTATATACAAGTATTTTAATAAGGTTCTTTTGCACCCATTATTACTTTCTTTATATGCATAGCATAATGTATAATGAGAGTATTGTGACGGGATCGAAAATTCAATATCTTGGAAATAATATAAGTATCCACTATAAGAATAACCTGTTTTCTTTTACTGTAAAAGTGGTAAATTCATTGCATTCTATAAGGAAAGCCATGTGCTGTCCAGATCCGATTTTTTTGGATTATATACAAGTATTTTAATAAGGTTCTTTTGCACCCATTATTACTTTCTTTATATGCATAGCATAATGTATAATGAGAGTATTGTGACGGGATCGAAAATTCAATATCTTGGAAATAATATAAGTATCCACTATAAGAATAACCTGTTTTCTTTTACTGTAAAAGTGGTAAATTCATTGCATTCTATAAGGAAAGCCATGTGCTGTCCAGATCCGATTTTTTTGGATTATATACAAGTATTTTAATAAGGTTCTTTTGCACCCATTATTACTTTCTTTATATGCATAGCATAATGTATAATGAGAGTATTGTGACGGGATCGAAAATTCAATATCTTGGAAATAATATAAGTATCCACTATAAGAATAACCTGTTTTCTTTTACTGTAAAAGTGGTAAATTCATTGCATTCTATAAGGAAAGCCATGTGCTGTCCAGATCCGATTTTTTTGGATTATATACAAGTATTTTAATAAGGTTCTTTTGCACCCATTATTACTTTCTTTATATGCATAGCATAATGTATAATGAGAGTATTGTGACGGGATCGAAAATTCAATATCTTGGAAATAATATAAGTATCCACTATAAGAATAACCTGTTTTCTTTTACTGTAAAAGTGGTAAATTCATTGCATTCTATAAGGAAAGCCATGTGCTGTCCAGATCCGATTTTTTTGGATTATATACAAGTATTTTAATAAGGTTCTTTTGCACCCATTATTACTTTCTTTATATGCATAGCATAATGTATAATGAGAGTATTGTGACGGGATCGAAAATTCAATATCTTGGAAATAATATAAGTATCCACTATAAGAATAACCTGTTTTCTTTTACTGTAAAAGTGGTAAATTCATTGCATTCTATAAGGAAAGCCATGTGCTGTCCAGATCCGATTTTTTTGGATTATATACAAGTATTTTAATAAGGTTCTTTTGCACCCATTATTACTTTCTTTATATGCATAGCATAATGTATAATGAGAGTATTGTGACGGGATCGAAAATTCAATATCTTGGAAATAATATAAGTATCCACTATAAGAATAACCTGTTTTCTTTTACTGTAAAAGTGGTAAATTCATTGCATTCTATAAGGAAAGCCATGTGCTGTCCAGATCCGATTTTTTTGGATTATATACAAGTATTTTAATAAGGTTCTTTTGCACCCATTATTACTTTCTTTATATGCATAGCATAATGTATAATGAGAGTATTGTGACGGGATCGAAAATTCAATATCTTGGAAATAATATAAGTATCCACTATAAGAATAACCTGTTTTCTTTTACTGTAAAAGTGGTAAATTCATTGCATTCTATAAGGAAAGCCATGTGCTGTCCAGATCCGATTTTTTTGGATTATATACAAGTATTTTAATAAGGTTCTTTTGCACCCATTATTACTTTCTTTATATGCATAGCATAATGTATAATGAGAGTATTGTGACGGGATCGAAAATTCAATATCTTGGAAATAATATAAGTATCCACTATAAGAATAACCTGTTTTCTTTTACTGTAAAAGTGGTAAATTCATTGCATTCTATAAGGAAAGCCATGTGCTGTCCAGATCCGATTTTTTTGGATTATATACAAGTATTTTAATAAGGTTCTTTTGCACCCATTATTACTTTCTTTATATGCATAGCATAATGTATAATGAGAGTATTGTGACGGGATCGAAAATTCAATATCTTGGAAATAATATAAGTATCCACTATAAGAATAACCTGTTTTCTTTTACTGTAAAAGTGGTAAATTCATTGCATTCTATAAGGAAAGCCATGTGCTGTCCAGATCCGATTTTTTTGGATTATATACAAGTATTTTAATAAGGTTCTTTTGCACCCATTATTACTTTCTTTATATGCATAGCATAATGTATAATGAGAGTATTGTGACGGGATCAAAAATTCGACTTCGGGTTTTCGACGAGAGAGTACGTTTCAAGCATCCATGATCACGAATCGGATGTTTTTGAGGTGATGTCTGTCTGTCTGTGTGTGTGTGTGTCAGTGAGTCTGTGGAAACGATATCTCACGAACGAATCAGGCGATCGGAATAAAATTTGGTACAAAAATTACAATCAGTGAATACTGGAAGCCTATTGTTTTTACACCCAATCGAATATTCAGAACCCTCCTAAATTTTGAAATGAAATTTGAAAAAATCATTAAAAAATTAAAAGATTCAATAAAGTTACATAAATAATCATTTCTTATATAATTTTTTATTAGAAAATGATTGACATAAACTATAATACACTAGCATGAACCGTTCTTGAGGTATTTCACATTTTTCAAATAAATTTATCAAAAAATCACATAAAATTAAAAAAAATATATTAAATATTGTAAAATCTGTTCACTTTACATATGTAATATTATGCGATAAATTTATTATCATCATTCTCGTAGATCCAGCTCGTTCTATTCACGAGAGAAGACACTTTGGGTAATAGCTTTGTAATTTGACGTCATTAATCGTTTATCTACCAAACGACTAATCCATTTTTCTATAAACTATGCTTGGCGAAATTTTGACGGCGAATTTGGCGGAATATTGCCAACTTGGCGAGTTTTTTAGATGTTGCTAAATTGATGAAAATATCACCACATTGATAAAAATGTCACCAAATTGATAAAAATGACGCTAAATCAATGAAAATGACAACTAATTGATTAAAATTCAATATTTTGGAAAGGATATAAGACTGTATACAAAATTCTGCCGACAAATTTTGGCGGCCAATCGCCAACTTAGCGACTTTTATAAATGTTGCCAAAACTGTTGCCAAATTGATAAAAATGTTATCAAATTGATAAAAATGTCACCAAATTGATAAAAGTGACGCCAAATAGGATGCAATATTTTGCAAATTTTTAATTCCATCATATGATGGGCATGCCTTTTATTATATAAGAAATGTTCTTCTAAATATCGCCAACTTGGCGATATATAGTCCCACAGTGGCGAAAATATCGTCAAAATTGCAAAAATGACTCCACGTTAATGAAAATGATGCCTAATGGAGGAATTTGTTATTAAAGTATTTAAATATATGGATTATATTGCTTATTGAGGATGCTATTAATATTAATAATTGTTTATTTAGAGTTGCTTAAAATATAAGGTAATTGGATACGAAATAATTTTAGATGTTGTCATCCGAATGTACAATTTACACGCCAACTGTACAATTTAACGTCACAAACATAGTGTCGTGGATCTTTTCACCATCTTTTCACCGTTAAAGAAGTAAATTCATTGCATTATATAAGGAAAGCCATGTGCTGCCCACATCAGATTTTTTTCAAGCATATATTGACAATTTGGCAGTTCTAAAGTTCGGCGAAACTTTCAATCGTCTTGAAGTTAATACTTATACGTTTCTGGCTAAAATTTTAGTTTCTCTTAATAATCTAAAATTAAACATTTCTTCTGAAAAATGCAGTTCAATAGTTGTTTGCCGAGGCTAGGTATTTCAAAGTAACCTTATTTTTAAATTGAATAATACATCACTAAAAATTATTAAACCCCTTAAGTATTTAGGAATTACAATAGATAATATATTTTCCTGGAACCCACATATCTTCTATTTGAAAGAAAAATGTAATAAATTTGGCATCAATTTAAGAAAATCATCTGAAACAGACTGAGGTGTGAATAAGAGTATTTTGAAAATTTGGTATAAGACAGTGATCAAAAAGATTATTATCTTTAGTGCAGGAGTCTGGGCTGGAAATTTGCCAAAAGATCAAAATCGTATGCTAGTTTCACTACAAAGAATTTTTTTGAAGAAAATATCTAATGTATACAGATCTTCCTCTAATAATGCTTCGTTTTCAATTATAGGTATTACACCTCCACTGCATAGACCGGGGAACTCGTCAGTATGGCGTAGAACAACTTAATCTCCAGGTATAACATTTATAAACATTAATCTTAGAATGTTATACAAGAAGTTTTTATTTTGGAGAAAGAAAAAATATTGTCTTGGTTTTTATGATTTTTATAGCCCTTTGTTATTTGATTTTAATTGCCCTTTTAATTGGATCCCCCTGTGAAAGAACCATTGTTTTAGCAAATTGTGATAATGATGATGTAATTAAGGTTTATACAGATGGATCTAAGATTGATAATGAAGTTGGTGCTGCGATGTGTGTCTTTGAAAACGGTGCTTTAACTCACTAAGTATAAATTGGAGTCTAATAATTCTATTTTCCAGTCGGAGTCAACTGCTATCAAGTGGTGTGGGGTAGCTCAATGGTTAGAGCGCGGGGATTGCACTCGAACGATTTGACTTCGATTTCTGGCTCTGCCCAAAATGCTTCCGTGCTCACGTTTAACACTGATGGTAAGGTGGGAAATGAGTAAGTAGGCCTGTTGTCTAAGATGGGCTGGTTCATTTCAATGTTTTAAGAATTTTAAAATCCTTGGGGTTTTGTTGTATAAAAGAATGGACTATCTCGGGGCTGATAGGTTTAAGAGGTAAAGGAGGAATGGGACAGACCTATTGGTTAGCATGTGGGAATTGCACTCGGATGATTATCGGCTCTGTCCAAACTGTCTCCGTGTTCATGTGAGTTATGGGCGTGTTAAATATGAGGATCTGTAAGTCCTTCTGAGAGGTTGGTGGTAGGGAAAAGAGGGTATGGTCCCTATGGATGCCACCCCCACTGGGTTCCGATTTCAGTTGGGTGGCACTGTCCCGGCTATCCAAACAGATAACTTTCACTTTCCGGTAGGTCGGACGGTCTGGGTCGAATAACAACAACTGCTATCAAGTATACGATGAAGAGGATTGAGGATGATCGATTTAATATCAATATTTACTCTGATAGTTTGGCTACAATTATATCACTAAATTCAAGTAACAAATCAAATATTTTGCATGAAATTAAAAGTACTGTTAGGCAAAATAAGCACTTAGCTAAGCTAAGCTGGATTAAGGCTCACGTTGGTAAAGTGGGCAATGAGACCGTAGGTTATTTTGTTAAGATGGCTGCCTCAGATTGGGGGGGGGAGTTAGTTATCATTTATCTCTACCCTTGTTATCTAAATTTTGTAAAATACAAATTATTAATGAAGAACAATAACTTTTGGGAGTTCCTTTAAATTTTGATTTTCTGCCGGCTAGGCTTGAAGATTATTTATATATAATTATTTATATATAAGAAAATTCTTATTTATTTTTTTAAGGATCATAGTCCATTTATAAAACATTTACTTAAGCGTAAGATTAAATGTTCTCCGTTTTGTTCTTATCTTCAGGTTGGTAATGTTAACCACTACGTTTTTCAATGTATACATACAAATAATTACCACTAGTCTAAGTCCAATGATGATAATAGGAATGCTTGGTTTTTTTAGAGTCATTGGAAATGCCAACCCTATATCTATAATGAAGGAGTGTATAATTATAGCTGCTCGAATATCTGAGAATCTTAGTTAATCTTATGAGGTTTTCTTTTATTTATTGTTTCTTTACTGTTATATTTCAGTAAACTTAATTAGTTTTTGTTTAAAAAAATTAATTAATTGTTTTATATATTTTAAATTTTCTTCTGCTTTTTGCATAAATTAGATCCCCAAAAGTGTTGGAAATATTATTTGCAAGGAATGTTTGTACGATTGTACGACATGTACTAGTTAATTATACTTCATAATTTTGCTGTGAAAAACATAAAGTCATTGTATTATGTAGCGAAAGTCATGTGCTGTCCGAATCAGATCTTTTTATAAGAGCATAAGAATTAATTACTCACGTACTTTTACAAAGTTTTCCGGATATTCTTTTACATGAGACGACCCGATGTGAAGTCGCTAATGAGATTTGAAAACTTATTAAATTAAAAGAAGTTCACGGATTCTATAAGCTTGCACTTCTGGAGAACAAACAGTATTTCAAAATTAAGAGAAATTTTTATTCTACCATGTGCTAGAGAGAGAATAGAGAGAGAGAGAATTTTCTTTTACTTCGAAAACAGCTACTTTAATGAGATAGGGGAAACTGCACTGGTAATTTTGTTAAATGCAAAAGAATAATTATACGTGTTGCACTGAAAGCATTTTTCATAAAAATAAGTTGCTCAGAAAGTGTAAGGTAATTAGCTGCTTATAAATACCATTAATTAAAATTCTAATACGCTTTTTAATATTTTAACAGCATATAAATTCGTCGAATGACGGTGGAACAAATATTATAATTGCACTCTAAATTTGACAGATAAAAAAATGGCGCGGAACAAAGGATCTACTAGGTTTTCCGATAAAAATTGTATTGTAGGTTAAAAGTTGACAACTTTGGAAAATTTCCCATATTTAAGTTATTTAATATTTTAATAGCATATAAATTCGTCGAATGACGGTGGAACATATATTATAATCGCAAGCTCAATTTAGCAGTTAAAAAATGAACAAAGGTTCTATTAGATTTGTTGACAGAAATTGTATTGTAAATTAAAATTTGGCAACTCTGAAAATTCCCTAAATTTATTGATGAAATTTCATAAATGGTGGAGAATATTTAAACGCATTACATTTGAAATATTTTTTTTTACTTGAATATGTTTAAAATAGTAAATTATATTGCTGTGTTCTTTTCGTAACGTCAGTGCTCTGGACCCCTTTCTGTATCAAATAAAGGTTCAAATTTTATTCCAGTTATTTGACATATAAAAATCGCGTCAAGAATAAAGGTTACATAGGTCAAATTTTTTATTAATGAAAGATTAAAAAAATCTCAAATTTTGCGAATTCATTTTTGAATATTTTTTATGATAAGTACAAAAATTTTAAAATTAAAAAAATTAAAGTTTACGCTCCTACTACAGGAAATAACATCGGTGGACTGGTTTCGCACATATCTCTTGTCAGCATGTAATATTCGACATATGCAATGATAGCAAGAACTTGTTAAGTGCCACAATTTTGCTGACCTATATGAGAATCGACAAATTCAGTCCTAACATGTAGTTTCCGGTTTCTTGAAAATTTAGCTCAGGCTACAGTTAAAAATTGTGCATGAAGCGGGTACTTCATTATAGGCGGGTTCTGTGACTATATTAGTAAAAGGCTTGATGTGAAATTCTGTACCTTACAAATAGATTAACATTAAATTTATTTTGTGTTTGCAACTTTAAAAAGATTAAAAATATTAAATATTAATTGGTCTTTAATTATCTGAACATTCTTGGAACGGTAATCATGTTTTTTAATTTTTCGGAAGCCAAGATCGTTCTCACATCTAATTTACATTTTAATTTGATTTTCTTGAAAGTTTCTATATTGTTCAAATCAAAATCCCTTGTTAACGATCATTTTCTCTTTTTCCTCTGCTTTAATTTTTATTTTGGTCTGTTTCCTTTATTTTTTTTTCGGTTATTTGTTTTCCTTTTTTCGAATTCCAGTTATTTTTATGTATCTTTATTTAACAACATTGGCTCATATGCAGAGTTGGGCAAAATATATTGAAAATACAAAATACATAGGTTTTAGGGCATAAAATGTGAAATAATTTTCAAATTCAAAATATTCAAAATACAAAATACACGTATTTTCAAAATACATTTAAAATACAAAATGCATTAAAAAAATTAAATATTGCTGTGTGTTGGACTGGATTAAATTTTCAATGCAAAACAACATGTATCATACATTTGTTGGAAATAAACAAATATTTTTTGTTTGTTAAATATTAACATAAGCATTTTAAAAAGATTAAAATGTATTAAAGGGTCTGACTTTAAAGACTGAACACTTTGAAATCTTAGATCTCCATAGTAATAAAGTAAACATGCATATAAAGAAAATAAATGAATCTATGGGTGAACACATTTCATAAAACAAGGATATAACAATAACAAAAAACGAAATTTATGAAGAAACTTTCATATGGTGGCAAATGGTTTGTTCACTTCATTTTTGATGGGACTACTAATCATTTTAATTCTCTTTTGCTTACATATTTCGTACAATAATACGAATTTTCAGAAAAACGGAAATGGCATCAGTCGTCGAATCCATATCAGTCATCATTTAAGCTCTATCTGTAGCCATTCTTTCGAAATAGATGTTTAAAATCAAGTCTTGAATCGGAAGTGAATATGAAAACAAACAGAAGGGAAACAAAATAACAACAGAAGTGTAAATCTTCATTGAACGCTTAACACTCCTCCAGAATTTAATGCTGAATTCATATGTCATCATTTCAGTTCTATCTATAGCCAATCTTGAGAAATAAAGTTTCAAGAAAATTTGAGCCAAAAGTGGAAAAGAAACTAGAAGTGAAAATTCTTAGTGAACCATTCTACCTCCTCCAGAATTGGATTTTAAATGCACATCAGTTATCATCTAAACTCTATCTCTAGCCAATTCTGAAATATGGACATTTTAAGTAAAAAAAAAAGGAAAAACAACAACTGGAAATGGAAATCCTTAGTGAATCCCCTGTCCCCTCCAGTATATGATGATAACTCTAAATCAGTCATTATCTGAGCTTTATTCCTAGCATATCCCGAGAAATACATATTTCAAGGAAACTTTTTCTGAAAATAATATCACAAACTTTTTTTACCAGTAAAATATAAATCTTATGTTAGATTTGTTGAATTATTTCTGAAAAGTAGTCCTAAGCATTTTTGGCCCTTTAGTAAGATAAGATTTCGTCCAATACTATGAATTTAAATAATACTATTTATTCTACCGACAAAACTATAGCGAATGCTTTTGCTGAGTGTTTTAGTTCTAATTTTATTGTCGGTACACCATTCGATGCTGCTACTGTTACTGCCCATTATCTCATGGATGGGCTTTCTGATGAAGTTAATGTTAATCATGTAACTGTGATAGATTGTTTTGGATCGACAAAAGGGTTCGGGTACGTTGGGTTTTGACAGTGTTACTGTGTATATTATTAAAACGTGTTCTACTTATTTTATGTATCCCTTACTTATTATTACTTTCCTTATATACATAATGTATAAGGAAAGTATTGTGGCGGGGTCAAAAATTCGAATTCGAGTTTTCGACGGGAGAGCACGTTTCAAGCATCCCTGATCACGAATCAAACATTTTTGAAGTGATGTCTGTCTGTGTGTGTGTGTGTGTGTGTGTGTTTTCGAGTGAAATTTTGAAAAAAACGTCAAAAAATGAAAACTGCTAATAAAGTTACGCAAATAGACATTTCTTATGTAATGTTTCATTAGAAAACGATTAACATAAATTTTAGAACGCTAACATCAACCGTTCTCGAGATATTGCACATTATTAAAAAAAATATCAAAAAGTCATATAAAATAAAAAATATATATTTCCTATTGAGAAATATGTTCACTTTTCATATGTGATACCATGCGATAAATTGGGTGACTTCATTCTCGTGGATCTAGTTCGTTCCATTCATGAAAAAAGATACTTTGAGTAATACTTTTGTATTTGAACGCCAATAGCCATTTATCTGCTGTAAGAATAACTTATTTCTCCGTCCATAACGCTTGGCGAGATTTTGGCGACGAATTTGGCGGAATGTCGCCAACGTGGCGAAATTTTGAATTGTTGCCAAATTAACAAAAATCTCGCCAAATTGATAAAAATGACGCTAAATCAATGAAAATGACGACTAATTGAAGAAAATGTTGGAAAGAATATAATATGTTGGAAAATGGAATATAATATGTTGGAAATATGTTGGAAAGAATATAAGTATCTACTATGAAAATAACTTTTTTTTAACTGTAAAAGTAGTAAATTCATTGCATTATATAAGGAAAGTCATGTGTTTCCCACATCAGATTTTTTTTAACTTATCTATCAGTTGTAATGTTTTTCCGGATGAGTGCAAGAGGTCTCGAATTATTCCTAATTTCAAAAAGGGTGACAAATATCGTACTGAAAATTATAGGCCCATCTCTATTATTTCTCCATTTGGTAATGTGTTTGAATTTATTTTGCATTAGTGCATCTACAGTCAAGTTCGGCTTTTTATTTCTATTAATCAGCATGGTTTTATGAGTGGTAGGTCTACTGTTACTAATCTCTTTTGCTTTAATTTGTAAATGATTGACGCCATTCATTCGAGGGGTCAGTTGGATTTTGTTTACATTGCTTTCACGAAGCCTGAAACCTTTTGATTCTGTAGATCATGGTATTTTGATTCATAAATGGAAGAGTATCGGTTTTTGTTCTAGTTTGATTATGCTATTAAACTCCTATTTGACTTCAAGGTTTTCTTGTGTTAATTGTGGTTAATGCTTGAGTAAGGGTTTTTGAGCTAACTCTGGGGTGCCCCAAGGTTCTGCTCTTGGTCCCTTGTTATTTATTATTTTCATTAATAATCTTGCTGATTGTTTTAAAAATTGCCAATTTTATGCTGATGATTTGAAAATTTTATTGATCCGATTTTCGATGCTGGTTCTTGTATTGATGTTCAATCTGAGTTGTATGTTCTTTTTAAATGGTAGTAGTAACCGTCTTCATCTTAATATTAGTAAATGTAGTGTTGTGTCTTTTACTCATAGAAAATTGCCTATTTTATTTTCTTATGATATTGGTAACTCTTTTTCTGCTAGAAAGCTCTCTGTTACTGGTCTTGCAGTTATACGTCTGATTTCTCATCATATTTCTGATATTCGTGCTTAATCCTATAGGAAACTCGGTTACATTAAGAGGATTACTCAAGATTTTACAAATGAGGATACCATCATTGTTCTCTTTAAGGCCTTGTTTAGGTCTGTGGTGTGGAGGCCTTTTCATGCTGTTCATATAAACAAAATCGAAATTATTCAAAATAAATTCTTGAGATATTTATATTATAAGAAAACTGATACTTATCGTTATACCTTATCTGCTACTCTTCTTCGTGATATGTTTGATGTTAAAAGCTTACAGAACAGAAGATTTTATATTCTTTCTTCAGGAATCTGTTCAATAACAGAATTGATTGTGCCATTGATTTGGGTGGGATAGGGCTTCATGTTCTCCTGCATTTTACCATGAGCATGAGTTTATTTGCTGAAAGGAATTTTAGTACTAATATTGGTTGTTATTGCGCCGTTAATACTTTCTGTAAACTATACAACAGCTTTCCCGATAATCTTGATGTTTTTTATTCACCTGAAATTGCTTTTAAATATCATTTGTTGTAAATATTTTATATTCTAATGCATTTTATATTCATTCGCAAGTGCTTTTAAAAATTATTTATTGTCACTTGTTTGTATTTTAATGTATTTTATAATATTTTAATCTGTATATTTTTGTATTGAATTTTATCTTGCACGCTGTTACTGGGACTTTGTCCTGTAGCTTGCATTATTTTAAATAAATAATGAAAATAAATTCTTTTGCAGATGTCGAACTTGCTTGAATGAGTGTGTGTGTGTGGGGAGGGTTCACTTCTTGTTTGTCCTGAAGAAGTAGACTGTTATTGCCTTCGAAACCGGTTGATCCCTATATTTTAGTGTAAGAAGTATTTTTGCAAAAATTTTAACTTATTTAGTTTTCGTACAGCAGTTTTTCTTATTTAGTTTTTTCTTACAGCAGTATTCGAGAATATTTTGTGAGATTAACAGGTTTATCATTTCCTCGATATAAACTCCGAGCTTCAACATCGAATTTAGCCAAGTTTGCAGTTCAGAAACTTTTAGAACTTTGTAAAAGTGCGTTCATTAATTCTGAAAAGTAAAAATCTGCAGCAACACCCCTGAAAGACCTTTCATTAGTCATTTGGGTTTAACCTTAGTTGTATTTGGGCTGAATTTCTCGACACTCAATAAATAGTAAGATTTAAGTCGGTCGAAAAGTTTGACACAAGCATTATGTTGAACAAATAGCGAAAGGGGGAATGACAAGCAATTATGTGAAATATATTAGCAATTTGAGGAATTTGTACAGCAGATAAGGGATGACACTGCATTTAAAATAGAATTTCTTACCACTACAGTTATGAGCATCTACAAACCGGTCTCGATCTATTTTTACTGTTATTGTGAGACCAAAAAGGCATTTTTAATTCAAATAAATTTAACAAAGAACTCAGACGAATGGCACCAAGTTTAACATTTTGGCCCGGAGAGGTTTACAACCCATAAATTCACGAATTTGCGATGACTGTATCACACTGAACATTTATAACGACGACATGACGTAAACGATGCTACCGAGCAAGAATTGACCACACTATACGTGTACAACACCTTGCCCGTCTGCTACGCGGGTACATTGCGGGCAACTCTCACACAACTAGTTCTCAAATTGGATCAATAAAACCGAAAACATAGAAATATAAGTGGTTAGGCTATTGTCGTAAGTATCAAAATTAAAATAAGTACCATAAATAAAAATCTTCTAAAAATAAAATTCACCAAGTCTCGTTATAATATTCTTTATAAATGGCAATCGCAGAAAGTTATAAAATTTTGGATTTTTGCGACAGCGAACTGCATAAAAACTTAAGTCGAGTTATTACTTTCCCACGATATGTAAATTTGTCCATCTGTATGGAAACTCGTGTATCGAATGCATAAAAGAAAAAATATGATGTGGGCAACACATGATTTTCCTTATACAATGCAATGAATTTACTATTTTTACAGTAAAAAAAAATAGGTTTTTCTTATAGTAGATACTTGTATTTTTTCCAAGATATTGAATTTTCGACAATGAGTCGTCATTTTCATTGATTTAGCGTCATTTTAATCCATTTGGCGAGATTTTCGTTAATTTGACAACATTTCAAAAAGTCGCCAATTTGGCGACATTCCGCCAAATTCGTCGCCAAAATCACACCAAGCTTTACTGACTGAGAAATAAGTTATTCTTATAGCAGATAAATGACTATTGGCGTTCAAATACAAAAGTATTACTCGAAGTATCTTTTCTCATGAATGAAACGAGCTAGATCCACGAGATTGGTGTCACCCAACTTATCGCATGGTATTACATATGAAAAGTGACCATGTTTCTCAATAGGAAATATATATTTTTTATTTTATATGACTTTTTGATAATTTTTTTAAAAATGTGCAATATCTTGAGAACGGTTCATGTTAGCGTTCTAAACTTTATGTTAATCGTTTTCTAATGAAAAATTACATAAGAAATATCTATTTTCGTAACTTTATTAGCGGTTTTGATTTTTTGACGATTTTTACAAAATTTCACTCGAAAATTTAGGGAGGTTCTGAGCATTCGATTCCGTTTAAAAACAATAGACTTCCAGTGTTTACGGATTGCGATTTTTGTACCAAATTTCATTCGAATCGGTCCATTCGTTCGTCAGTTACGTTTCTACAGACTCACTGACACACACACACACACACACGCACAATTTCACACACACACACACACACACACACACACAGACATCACTTCAAAAATGTTCGATTAGTGATCAGGGATGCTTGAAACGTGCTCTCCCATCGAAAACTCGAATTCGAATTTTCGATCCCGTCACAATACTTTCCTTATACATTATGTATATAAGGAAAGTAATAAGTATTTTATATGAAATATTTTATTTAAAAGACAAATCCATATTTTATGTAAAGCTAACATACACATGTCTCGAGATATTTTATGCAGCTTTGATCTAAAATTGAAAGAAAATGTCATTCATAATGAATGAAATAGGGTCACTGTTATAAAATTCCCGACCGTCATTTGCTAATAGTGAACCTTTATTACCATAAGTACATTCAACAAGAAACAAATGTATACTATTATTACTTTCCTTATATATATAATGTATAAGGAAAGTATTGTGACGGGGTCGAAAATTCGAATTCGAGTTTTCGACGGGAGAGCACGTTTCAAGCATCTCTGATCACGAATCGAACATTTTAAGTGATGTCTGTGTGTGTGTGTGTGTGTGAAAGTATGTGTGAGTGTATGTATGTGTGTGTGTGTGTCAGTGAGTCTGTGGAGACGATAACTGATGAACGAATGAACCGATTCGAACCCAAATTTCGTACAAAAATCACAATTCGTAAACACTGGAAGTCTATTGTTTTTATACGCAATCGAATGTTCAAAACCCCTCTAAATTTTCGAATGAAATTTTGAAAAAATCGTCAAAAAATCAAAACCGCTAATAAAGTTATTCAAATAGACATTTCTTATGTAATTTTTCATTAGAAAACGATTGAAATAAATTTTAGAACGCTAACATGAACCGTTCTCGAGATATTGTACATTTTTCAAAAAAATTATCAAAAAGTCATATAAAATAAAAAAAAATATTTCCTATTGAGAAACATGTTCACTTTTCATATGTAATACCATGCGATAAATTAGGTGACATCATTCTCGTGGATCTAGCTCGTTCCATTCATGAAAAAAGATAATTTAAGTAATACTTTTGTATTTGAACGCTAATAGTCATTTATATGCTATAAGAATAACTTATTTCTTCGTCCACAACGCTTGGCGAGATTTTGGGGACAAATTTGGCGGAATGTCGTCAACTTGGCGACTTTTTGAAATGTTGCCAAATTAACGAAAATCTCGCCAAATGAATAAAAATGATGCTAAATCAATGAAAATGACGACTCATTGTCGAAAATTCAATATCTTGGAAAGAATATTAGTATCTACTATAAGAAAAACCTATTATTTTACTGTAAAAGTAGTAAATTCATTACATTATATAAGTAAAGTCATGTGTTGCCCACATCAGACTTTTTAGGAATTATAGAGCTGCTCTTAAAATAATGGAATTACTTTTGCACATGAAGTCTTTATATGTCTCAAACAGCTTGATTAAATTGAATAAACAGCAGAGGTCTATTCATTTTTTCGAAGTTCGGACTAGGGGGAGGTCTTTACATTTTGAACACTTTTTCCGAAAACTGAAAATCATTAACTGGAGGGCGGTTCAACTTGAATTTGTCATACCAGAGTCCATTTTTAAGCAGCTTGAGATTTTTCGTCAGATTACAATAAAATGTTTTTTTGAAAAATATGTATAGTTGTGTCAAATGATCACAATTATAGAACTTTATCCTTCATTTTAAAGGGTTTGAAATAATATTTCGATTGGCATCAAGTTTGATAATGTACCCCTGAGGGGGGGGGTAACTTATCCCCTAGGGAGTTAATAACGTCACGAGCACAAACATTGTATTGTGGCTATTTTTCACTACAACTACTGAAACTATTTGGTTTGTGTTCATTCAGCTGACAAATTTTTTCCTATGTTGCCAGGTTAAGAAAATATAAAATTTCTCAGAGCCAGCTCTTTTTGTGTTAGTGAGCGGGAGAGAGATATTTTATCGTCCCGTAATGATATATTTATGGGGGGTTCTTCAATGGCTGATACCACCCGCTTAGGAATTTTTCGCTGTCTATATGTCCTATCTCTTTTGAATTGCTCATCACATGTCTCTTCGCAGTTCCGTGTCAGCTTTTGTTAAGGGTGCATACTGTTCTAACTGTTTTATTTGCCTAAAGAAAGGGGCTTATAACGACCTCGAAACAATTATAGTCAACTTACTGAAATATGTACGCTTTCTACAAGGAATTTGTGTCAGTTCTTATCCCCATTTAAAGTCGAAAAATCGGCTTTTTCTAGACTGCATATTTGAAAACATATGAGAGGTTTAACTTTACATTTAATTCAAACCTAATACATAACATTATTTGAAATCCCGTTTAGAATGCGAAAATATTACTCCATGTTCATGCCAAAAATTGAAGTCATACGAATTTTCAATTTTACGATGCAACAATATCAGTGTGAAATTTCGTAAACTACACATATTTCGATGAATTTTCATTTTTTTTCCAAATATGACGGAATATACGAACTCTTTTTTTAGAACTCGTTGAAAATAGGGTTCCTCGGTCTTTCCAATGGTGTAGCGATAGAAATTTCTTAATAATATTTTTGATCGATACAATACCGATTTGTGTGAAAATAGCTCAAAATACACTTCAATGTACAATAACTAAAATGTTAATTCGATTAAAAAATAAGAAGGGTTATCGGACTTGATCTGAAGTATCGCTAAACGAAATTACGCCACAAATATGCAAAAAAAAAACCATACAAGCATCTTTTATTATTATTATATAGATGAAACAACAAAAACTATAATAACGTTTCGTAAGATCTAATTTTGTAAGATCTCTGTCGTAAGAAAGCAGATGGCTGTTATTGTGTTCCAACCACAATATCTAAATGTATTAATCTGCAGAAAAAGTAATACATTGGACACATCAACTCTTTTCTAACGCAGATGCAGACAGAGGAAACGGCCATTATCCCTCCAATGTTTACCCCTTCTTCTTATCCCGAATTTAATCAAGTTTAGAACTGAGAAGTCATACGCCTTAACGCCTACTAAAAGCGCCTCTATTAATTTCGAAAAGTCAAAATCTGCAACAGCACCCTTAAAAAGAACTTTCATTAGTCACTGGGGGTTTAACCCTTATTGTGTTTGGCAAAACTTTCAGGCCGAGTAGTAAATAATACGAGATAAGTCGCGGGAAAATTCTGGGGCAAACATTATGTCGAACGATAAGAGGGAGGCGCGAAAATTTTACCGAAGTCAGAACGGGATATTAATGAAATAAGTTTCTGGAGAAATGAATGAATCATCTTGTTTGCCTAAGTAAAGGATCCAGACAAAAACGTATAAAAGAAGTAATTGTCTTGTTATACGTAGGATAGTATTTAGGTTTTTAGAAAATAATACACAAAACGTTTTTGTAAGGAAATAATTCATTTCAAAATATTCGCCTTTAGTATTAATACATTTTTTCATTCGAATAAATCAATTTTCAAAACAGCTATGCCATTTAGAAGTTGGTGTAGTAGAAACATGTGACTTAAAAACTTCAACTGCTTCGTCTGGGCTTTTAAATTGATGACCACGTAATTTATTTTGGATTGTTGAGAACATGAAAAAATCATTGGGTGTTAAATCAGACGAATAAGGACAATGACTCATCCAATCTTTTTTTCACGTTTTAAACAATTGATAGTTTGAAATGTAATGTAGTGTGTGAGCTTGCATTGTCATGATGAAGAATGATACGACATTTCGCATTATTTTTTTCTGATTTGAACAACTATTTCTGGCAAACAAATTGTAGTATACCAATTAACATTTACTGTTCTACGATCCTCCGAAGTAACGGTTGCAACATGGCCGGATTTAACAGAAAACGAGGCAATTATTTTCTTTGGAATTCTTCATGGCCGAACAACTTTCGTGAGATTTGGTTCATAGGAATAAAACCGCATTTCTTTACCTGCTACAATGTCAAAGACATGGTTTGAAGCACCAGAATTAAATATTTTCAGATTTACTTACATAATTTGATTCGAGCATCCTTTTGAGCTTATTTGAAATTATATGGTATCCAACGCGCGCTTAGTTTTATGACTTTTAAATGATTGCCATATGCTGAAGTTCGGGGAGGAGGGTTGTAAGATTTCGCGATAAATCGCCAATTTGGCGATTTTTGGCAACTTATAGAACATTCGAGAACCTTCTCGATATAACGGATATTCTACGAAATACGAGGAATTTCTGGAAGTTTCTGCAGAGAGTATATAAATGGAGTTATCACTCAGTCAATGAAGTCATCACTTGTGATATGAGCTACATTGAACTTTGATATATGTCAATATTTTGAGAATAGTAGCCGCTGTTATGTGAAATGAAATACATCGATGTTTTGAGATTAGTACCGGCTGTTTTGTGAAATGAGTGGAGCATTTAATTGCTGTTTTACTGTACAGACAGTTGTGTGGTGATCTTGTGAAATAGTTATTGAGTTATTTGCTGTATATTATTCCTGTTTACGCTGTTCTTGTTGTGAGACCAGAAATAGTTCTCACATTTGATGAGACACTTTTATGTGTGGAATTTATGGTGGCCAAAACGGCAAGCAAAGCTTGTAGTCTGTCTGGCACCAAAGTTTATTACGACGTGAACCTAAAGGTCAGAAGACTATAAATTTAGGAGTGACAGAGCGGCTGCTTACGAAATTTGCAATGGTGCCATTGGGTAAAGGAGTAACCAATAAGCGCCAAAAAGAAGTAAAGGCGGAGTTACCCCCCCCCCCCCCCCCCAAGGAAACCACAGCCTGTGACCCGAAGACCAGAGAGTGAAACGAAAATGATGTCGACTCAAGAGCATACCACAAGAGACGATGATTGAATTTTGACTTCGAAGCATGCCAGCATAAACTATCACGATTTTGACTTAAGAGACAACCATGGAATTTTGACTTAGAAGCATGCCAGCAGAAACTATCACGATTTTGACTTAAGAGCACGACTAGAGAAGAATGAAAAACCTAACAGACTTGTAGAGTGTCCCGTAGAGGTTCCAAAATAATGGAGATATATCAAAGTGTGAGTGCAATCATAGTACAAGGAGGAGCCACACAAAGAGTTATGGCAGTACTAAGAATTGATGCAAGCCTTTGCGATATGACATAAAGCCCAAGACGAATTGGAAGGTATGTGCTCAACAGTTATCACAGGTCCTAGACACGATAGTAATAATTCTTTTAATAATTCTGGTCGCATATGTCCCCTCCGCTGCAAGAAGTAATGAAACTAAATGTTGTTAATAAATGTTTTATTGCTTAAGTTTAAATGGTGTGATCAGTTTAGCATTTTATTTAATTAATTATTCCTTTACAGGGCTCGCAGGAAAAGTAAAATAATTGGAGGGTTTATAGCGGCACAACAAGCAATGTTCATTAAATATAATTCCACTGTATGAGAAATAACGGCCATGTCTATTTAATGAATTTAATATTAAAATAATAATTACTAAATGAGTTTAAGAATTAAAAGTGTAACTTTAAGTTCCTTTTTATATATTGCCACACTTGTAAATAAACGGGTTAGTTATTTAGAAATTTGGACCCACGATTTCAGAGAATATGTCGTAACAGTATATATTATTTCGTTTTCGAAAATCTTAAGTATAAACGATTCTGATCAAATTTTTTCTAATAAAATCTTTTCTATGTTACATCGCAGTTTTTGTTTAAATTTACTTAAACGTCTGAACTAGTAAATTGAACTACTACATTGATGTAACTTTCAATCCTTTTTTCTAAAAATATTTATAATACTTAAATATTTTTGAAATTTTTGGTATGTTAATAATAAAATTTAACTTTAATGGTTTTCGAAGACGTAATGATACATGGAAATTTCTGAAGTGTTGAGTAACTTTACTCTTTCTTAGATATGTAAATTGTACTTTCACGTGGAAAAACTGTGATCTGCATAGTTTTTTTTCAGTCTCGAACATATTTACAGATAAGTAAAATTTACGGAATTTATTAAATAATATTTTATGCTTTTAAGCAGTAATGGAAATTTATTGTAGTATCATTGTAGGCATTTTATTTTCCTATGAAATATGTTTTTTACTTTTACTATTCCCAAAGTTAAAAAACACGTAGTTACCTAGGTGATGAATTGTACTTTAATGAATAACACAAAGATTTTGTCAAAATGAATCAAAATTAAAATCTTATTAAGTTTTGATAGGATCCTAAGGAATTGTTAGTATAAATACATGTAGTGAGTTCAGTAAATTTATTTATACAGGGATCTGATTATTTAAATTAGTCTAAGTATTATGTAAATGTATTGTTATAACCTTGCATATAGATAAAAAAATATGAAGAGTGTAAATAGCTTACAGGTGTAGAAATATACATTTACGTCTTCAATTCTCTTCAATTCATCTATTTCAGCTTTGTATCTTAGACTATACCCTATATTTAATCTAGGTTCACTAGAAAAATAATCTAAAAATACCGTTTAAGTGAACTTTAATGTATTTCCTATTAATTATTTCATAAACTTTCAGGATTATACGTGTACTTGTGTAAAATATTTTTTTTAGTATGGCATTTATAGAATAATATATCTTGTATTGGGTAATTTATATTAGTATACTAAAGCTTTTCGAATGTTAGCTAATACACATTGTTTTTTAACACATCGTTTTAAAAGAATTTCTTAAACTGAGGATGTCTGTAGGGCGGAGAACATGTTTTTACGCTTAAGTGCACACGCAAGGAGTTCTATTCCGACATGAATAACTTGTCCCAGGAGAATGACGCGCTTTCAACATTCCCTAACTTGTTATCTGTAGTCTTAAACAGGTAAAGTGGATAATATATTGATTCTCAAATACCTACTGTACAAAAATGGTTAAGATCATAAAAAGTAATTATTTTCATAAATTACTGGAATTGTATAAATCTATGAATTCATTCACCCTCTGTTTAGTCAAGGGCCAACGGCCCTATCGTGCTGAAAACACCGGTTCTCGTTAGATCACCGAAGTCAAGCAGCATCGGGCGCGGTTAGTACTTGGGTGGGTGACCACCTGGAAACACCGCGTGCTGTTGGCACATTTCGGGCGCGGTAACCCGGTGGTTTGCGCGCTGGATTTGCACGCTGTCACAACTGCCGCCGTGTTCATGCGGAGTACGATCACGTTAAACATGTGGGTCCGTAAGTTATTCCGAGAGGTTGGTGGTAGGGGAAGGAGGGTACGGTCCCTGTGGATGCCTCCCCGACTGGGTTCCGGTCTAAATTGGGTGGCACTTCCCGGCCGTCCAAACAGTTACCTTACACCTTTCTGGTAGGTCGGACGGTCTGGGTCTCAACGACAACAACAACTCTCTGTATAGTCAGTACTTGGATAGGTATTTTCCCCTTTAGCATAAACATTAATTACTTGTGTTTTCCTAATTAACTGTAAACTCTTAATTACACGATTCTTTTGAAGTAATATCCTGTTTTATATAGCCCCTCTTATTGAATTAATTGGTTTATTTTATCCAGTTGTATTCTTATTGTCCTAAGTATTTCCATATAAAATGTAAGTGTGATTATCCCCCTATGCTGTAATTTAGCAGATTCTTTTCTCTCTCTGACTCGGTAACGTAATACTTTGAAATACATGCATGTCATTTTGTTAAAAAGTTGATTTTTAAAGTTTCTATTCATACACTTTTGAACAAGAGTGAGGGCGGGGGGGGGGGGGGAGAATAACATTCAAAATCTAGAGGTTTCCAGTACTCTCTTCTCTCTTCTCTCTTTCATTATTTTAATAGGAATCGGTGGGAATATTCTAAGTTTCCAGTGGTCTCTCTGATTTAAAGTGAACGTTCTATTACTTAGAGTCTGTATAATGTATTCCTCAAAATAGTTCTTTTTTTCTTTCCATGAATGAGCATTCTTACCATTTATATTGTAAATAGTACACGTTTTCTTAAACACACTACCTGTACTTGTAGATATGTTCTTTTATCCTTAAATGTCTCCCTACATAAGATGCATCAATACAGTATTTTTTAAACAGTGCTTAACATTAGGGAGGTTCCCATGCTATGTAGGTAGCCCACTTCAAAAAACTCCCACTTCAAGTCTTACACCTATAAACCTTTCACCTATGAGACTTGCTTCTACAAGCCGTAAAAATTATGTAATAAATTTTTAAAAATATTTGGATGGTTAGACTTGCTTCTATAAGCTTTGCGAAGGGGATAGAAGGTAACGATGCTCGTATTTAAAAAATGTATAATACAGAATATCCTATTTCTAGGTATCCTAGAAAGATTTCATATTTCTAAAGTTTGTATGATGCAAAACTATAAAAAATGTAAACTCTCATAATCTTATTTCCACATTTCCCTGCTATGTGGCTCTGTGAAAGGCTTTATATCTACACCGTATTGCGACGTATACCAAGTGTTGCCACCCCTTATAATGTTTGTGTTGATCTTTGAAAATAATCCAATGTCCCGTCTTTTGAAAACCCCTAGTTCTCCTTTTCACCACTATGTAGCGCTTTTACATGCTAGCTGAAGATAAATACTCGAGTTGACTAGGATTACTGTCACAATAAACCACTTCCGCTCCAGCGGCCCATTAAATTGCTCCCCTCAATTTCACTGCCTTCAAAATAATTTTAAGTCTCCTAATCGTACTTCTAAATTTCGCCGCTATGTAGCGCTCGAATAGATATATCCCACTTATAAGGTGTGAGACCAGAAATAGATCTCACATGTGTTTTGGTGAGGCAGTTTTATGTGCATATTTATTGCGTACGAAACATCGAACAATACTTGTAGTCTGGATTGCGCCGAGGTTTACAGCAAACCATAAATTTTGGAGCGTCAAGACAGAGGGGGCCGAGCGGGCACTTACGAGGTTGTGAAGTAGTTCCATTGGATAAAGATTAACCATTGAAAACAGGGCTTGTTGCGTCACTCTCAGTGCTACAAATGAAAGCAAGGGGAAAAATGACACCCCCTAGAAAGAGGGAACCACAACCTGGACCGAAGAAGAACGACGAGGGGAGATACTAAGGATGACTTAAGAGCAGGAGTTGAGACTTGTGCTAAGACTCGTGCAAGGGTAGACATGTGCAGATAACTTAATTATGACATAACAACGATGACTTGTTCTGATACTTGCCCGACATTATGATAGAACGACAATACCAGAGATGCAGAGTGTGGCATAGAGGTTCCCAAATAACGGAGATCTATTGGTGTGTGCAGTGCAACCAAGTATTTGCAAGCATTATGGTCTATGGTAAAGGCCGAAATTGAAGGTATGTGTTCCTCAAATATTCACAGTTTATCAAAATACGTTAGGCATATGATTACTGGTCTCACATGCTATCTTCCTAAATAATTAGCAAGCAGAGTAATTAATGTAAATTAAGTATTTATGTTGTTAATAAATGTTTTATTGTTAAAGTTAAAATGGTGTGATACTTTTAGTATTATAATAATTAATAATTCCTTTACAGGACTCACGCAAAAGGTAAATAATTGGAGGGTTATTGCGAACACAACGTAGTAGTATAATAATGTTAATTGTAACTTTTAAGTTGCCTAATTTTCTATTTAGTGTACCACATTTTTTTTCATTGGTTAATCTTTATCCAATGGAACTACTTCACAACCTCGTAAGACCGGCCGTCCAAATAGTTGCTCCTAGTCCCTTGGACGAGTCGGACGGTCTGGGTCTTCAACAACCTCGTAAGAGTCCGTTCGGCGCCCTCTGTCTTGACGCTCCTAAATTTATGGTTTGCTGTAAACATCGGCGCCATCCAGACTACAAGTATTGTTCGATGTTTCGGACGCAATAAATATGCACATAAAACTGTCTCACCAAAACACATGTGAGATCTATTTCTGGTCTCACATAAGGGGTTCATACCCCAAAACCCTTAAAACGTTGCCAAATTTAAAATAGTTTGTATTTCCTCTGAAAGATAATAGTTCCCAATACTATAGCTAGGGGGCGCTCAAATACCCATACCCCACCTAGAAGGAGCTCATATCCCGAAACCTATCCCCTTAAACGTTGCCATTTTCCAAAAAGGTTACAATAAAAAAATTTCTAGCATCATAGTTCTCCATTCCCATGTCAGTGGGCGTTGAATATATCCCATACCCTATACCACAGAGAGGGAGTCATAAAACATGGGCTCCTGGTGTTGCCAATTTAAAAAAGTTTGTGTTCTCTTTAAAAATCCAAAGAACCGAAATCCTAGTTCTCCATTCACTCGACAGGGCGGCCATATCTAATACCGCAGAGCGGCGGCCATACAGTATTACCTCCTAGTGTTACCAATTTACAAAAAATTTCTTTGAATCTTTAAAGAAAATCCTAGTACTTCATTTCGTCACCTTGTGGCGATATTAGCTAACAGTTAAAAATATCCCAAAATGTTAAGGTCCTAAATAATACCCATAGTTTTTTTATGAAAATGATTAGCAGGAACTCATACCGCATTTAAAAAATCAAGTTCTCGACATTACCGCTAGGGGTATTGGTAAGAAATTGACCCATTGAAAAAAAATTATAAAACTTCTAAAATTCTAAAGCCTGAAATCTCGCTTCGGCTCTGACACATTAGCGGAAGCTATCCGACGCATTAGAAAAAATCAAGTTCTTGATACTACTGCTAGAGGGCGTTGGCAAAGCTTTGCCACTTTGAAGATAATTTATGAAATTTCTAAAATTCCAAAGCCTGGGATCTTGCTCCGGCAAGAGCTGTACTTCGCATTAAAAAAAAGTAAAGTTCTTGATACTATCGCTAGGGGGCGATGATTCATAATAATGTAAAGGACATACCTCAAAACCAACAAAGAACTTTAATTTTTGAAAAGTCTAAAAGTAATGTTCTTAGTATTCAGAAATAACACCAGTTCTCGATACTACCGCTAGAGAGCGCTGATAGCTTCCATCTCATACCGTAATTGACACCAACGTGTGTTGCCAACTTAAAAAGTTCATCTTACACACTCCACCCATATCGCACACCTGCACCCATACCACATATCTTATTGTCCCCCTTCTCACATCGTACACGTCCATTTCAAATTCCACAATCACACGCTCGAGGACGCTGTTAACTTCTATCTCATGCTGCAACTTACATCACCTTGTGTTACCAACTTACAAAATAACTACCTTATACATTCCTCTCATACGGACACACCTCCACCTATACCGTACACTTCCATCCATTTCAAATTCCACATTCAGAAGTGGTAGTAGAAGTGGTTCAGAAGGTGTAGTAGAAGTGGTAGCTGTCAGCTACCACTTCTACTACAATTGACATCACCTTCTGTTACCAACTTACAAAAAGTTTGTATTACAAATTCCACTCGAAATCGCAGATATCCACCCATTTTAAATTCCACATTTACACGCTAGGGGCGCTGACAGGATGTTGCCATCCTGAAAATAATTTATGTAATCATAAAATACTTCATCCAATATGAAATTTCATATATATTTTCAATGTCCAAAATAATGACCGTGATCTTCCACGATTAAAATAAAATCCGTTGCCATCCTAAAAAAGTTTATGAAAAATTAACTAAAAATTTTTTTTTCAAATTCACCAAATTACCCTCGTAGATTTGATATCTACACCTACGAGATTGCGATATACGTCTCCAATCCGTAGCCCCCGTCACGGGGGCTACGCTTCACCCACTCTCTTTCCTGAGATTTTCCTTCTTTGTGCTTAATTATGCTGCTTTAGTTTTTACGTATTAATGAGGTTTGATTACGTTTACTTCGCTTATTTTAATTAGCTGCGTTCTTTATTTGATGCAGCGTTCCGGAAAATAATTTTAATTGTAATTAATGACATATATTTAAACAAAAACATTTATTATATAGAATATATCATGAAAATATTATCGGTGTGTACTCACGGTCCGCATAAATAAAAAGTTTTCCTTTTACATTTTTAGTAATTCCATGTTATGTGAGTCGATTGAATACTGTTGTCTATTCAGGGCTTTACGTATAACTATCCAAATGGCGGCCGAGTATTAAAATTGACCCATGACCCTTCATGCCATAAATAAAAAGAATTAGACTTGACATGGCAGCATTTTTACCAGTACGAAATGCATACCGTAAAGTTATTTCAATTTTTTAAATTAGAATATATTTTCTAGCAAAGACTACAAATTTAGTGAACTGTCTTTTTTTTGCTCCATTAATGACGTACATAAAAATTTATATTATAGAGTACTACAGCATTTAAAGTACATGAGTTTTTATACAGTTCGAAATCGCGAATACAAAATTTGCATATGGAAAGTTGATAAACGGATACTAAAAATATCGTAAATTACAAATAAGTGCATAAATAATTCAAGCCAACAATACTTTTAATTTACAAAATATGTATACAGATAAGGTCAATTAATGAACACTTCATCAGAAGCAAAGCACTAGATTTCCAGAAAATCATATATTGGTTTAATACGCATAGAGTCGACCGGCCACACAAGCAGCAACCATAAGCCTTCGGGTTGGTTGTGTGGTCTGGGCTTTCTACGCATTGAGTCGAGAATGAGACGCCAGGTGGAACTGAGGGTTTGATTATCCAGGATCCAAGTCACAAATAGAGTCGCGATAAATATAAACGAAAAGGGATTCAAAAAGTAAAATATCGCGGGGGTTATTGCAATTAATTAAAAGTGCAGTTTTATCAAAAACAGGGGTAAATTTATCATTTAGGTCTTTGGGGACGGGGTTGGGAGAGAAAATTTCCTGGGCAAGGATTATGGATTCGCCATTTTGGGTCAAACGTAGTTCTTCGCAGAAAATAATCATTATGTGTAATACTAAAGTATGTGAGGCATTTTGCACGAATAACATAACATTCACCTAACTTTAAGCAATATTTAAACTAAGAAATACACTAATAATGATTACCACCACACTTAAATAGTTTGCGAAGTAGACTTAACTCTTGATCCCAGAAACAATATGGCGAAGAATCCGTTTGCGTATTTGGGAGTTTTAGGAATAATAAATATAATTTCCTTTTAAAATTCATCTTACACGAGCATCTCAGTTAGGCAAAAGTGATTGATAATTTTTTAGCGGATTTTTTAGCATACTGTAGTTTTAAGATATTTTAAAGTTTTAATAGTATAGTATTTCTTCTTTTTCAACCCAGACCGACCGATCTACCCGAACGTATAGGGTATCCGTTTGGACGGACGGGAAGTGCCACCCAATTTAGACCGGAATCCAGTGGGGGAAGCAACCACAGGGACCGTACGCTCCTTTCCCTACCACCAACCTTTCAGAAGGACTTATGGACCCACATATTTAACGTTCCCGTACTCCGCTTGAACACGGGGACAGTTTGGGAAGGCCGGAAATCGAACTAGGGTCGTCCGAGTGAAATCCCCGCGCGCTAACCACTGGGCTGTACCACCCCTATAGAATAGTATTAGTAAATAATTTATATACAAAATTGATTAAGGACATTGTTGACTACAGTGATTTTCAACAAAGCTTACGTTCCATATTTATTTCTCGCCAATTTTCAGTGCACGCTGAAGTGTTAAATTTTGTTAGATATTTTGCTATTTATTGCATTAGATATTTATCTATTTATACAAAGTAAAATCAAAAAGTTCGGAGACTGTGCTGACATCTCCAACCTTGATTGGAGGAGAGGGAAACTATTTTACCGTGGCGTAGAGGCACGTGTGACGCGAGATGTGAAAAGGAAGAAGCAGGTCCGCAGTGTAGGGTTATACTAGACAATGCGGTGTCAGTGAACTGTAGTCGTTCGCGTTCGTTGAAAACGGAAATGACGTTTGAAGACCAACTTACGAATATCAAATTCTGCCAGCGTTTGGGGAAATCGCCGACAGAAACATTGCACCTGCTGTAGTCACAAATTGCCCAATTATCAGTTTTTCGAACCACAACTTAAATAATAACATTTATCCTACCTTAAGACGTAAATGATTAAATTGTAGCTAAAAGAAATAATTTTCAAGATGAGAAATAGATGGCACTGTCTGTCCATTGACTTTTTTCCTGCATTATCTTTTTCGCGCTTCCTGAACTATTTCTCTGAGATGCAAATTATTCTAGGAGAAATAGTAGTTGTAAAATAGATGCCGCTGATTCTATTTTGACTTCTCTACGCGCGCCATCTTTTGCGCCTTTTATGAACTATTTCTCGCAGAGGCAAATCAATCTAGGAGAAATTATTCGGGAGATGTGAAATTGATGGCGTTGTTTTTATTTTGACTTTCTACGTGCACCATCTTTTGCGCGTTTTATGAACTATTTTTCTTAGAGGCAAATGTTTTTAGGAGAAATAGTTTGGTAGATGATAAATAAATGGTTCTGTTAATACATTGACTTTTTTACGCCCGCCATCTATTCTTTATTTCTTGAACAAATCAATCATCTCTTAGAAGCAAATCAATCATTTATCTAGGACAAATGTTTTTCCTTAAGTAGGATAAATGTATCTCGTTAAGTAGGATAAATTCTTTAAGTTGGTTAAGTTCTTTAATAGGATAAATCATTCAAGTAAGATAAAAGGTGAATGTGTGTTTGTGTCCGTGTGCCTGTGTAGATAATATCTCATGAATGTATCGAACGATTCGAACAAAATTTGATACAAACATTACAATCAGTGAATACCATAAGCCAATTCATTTTAAATTCAAACGAGTGTTCGAAACATCTCCAAATTTTCGAACGAAGATTTGAAAAATTTATTCAAAAATTTAAACTGTCAATAATGATACATAAATAATCATTTCTTATGTAATTTCCCATTAAAAAACAATTGACATAAACTTTACAATGCTAGCGTATACTTTTCTCAAGATATTACCCATTTTTTAATTAAATGTATCAAAAAATCACATAACATTATAAAAAGTATTAACTATTGTGAAATATGTTCACTTTTCATATGTAATATTGAAACATAAATTTGTTAACATCTTTCTCGTGGATCTAGTTCGTTCCAATCAAGACAGAGGACACTTTGAGTAATAGTTTTGTATCTTGACCCTTTACAATTCACTAATAGTTATTTATCTATTATAAGAATAATCTATTTTTTTGTCCGTCACGTTTGGCGAAATTTCGGCAACTAAGTTGGCGGTATATAGGCAACTTTGCACCATTTTTTAAATTGCTAATGATATGATGATCAAACCAAGTAAGTACATTTTTGGCGCATGCGCATTCTTTTCTAATTTGATCCCTCGTTCATCTTAGAGCAAATTTAAAGATACCAGTCTATTTGGAATAACGTCCCATACAAATTCTTGTGCATAAAATTTGCATAAGGGGCCGTCGTCATATTAAATCGCTCATAAAATTTTGAAATTTCCAATGACTACACCCAAGTTTAACAGCATATTTCTAATCTAGAACAAAATTCAACCTTTGATACCAAATTTGAAGTCATTTGGATGAGACTTTTCCGAGTTATGTGTAAAGTTTTGAGCTTCTAATGTCAAACTAGTTTCCCAAATTTTTCTTCATATCTTCTGTAATAATATCTTCCCACGCTGATCTTCTGTGTTACGTTACTATTAAGCAACTCAAATGCAATTACCTGATTTAAATATTTTTTTAATATTTTTATATAAAATATGATTTATGAAATTAATATTAAAAAAATATGAATAGGAATCTAGACGTATTTTGATGAAAATAGATTCACAAAGACTTTTTATATGAGTATGCAAAATTTTAGCTATTTCTTTCTTGCAGTTTTTTCGTTATGTTTAAATATTTTTCATCACGATGATTTTATTGGTCGTTTAAAAATAAGTGACTAATTTGGAAAAGTATATTAATTTTAACTTAATCTTTATTTAACATAACGGACATTTCTTTTTACTCATTTTTAATGAAACTTTGTATAAAAAGTGTAGAACAGATGCAACCTAATCAATATAAATCTGTATCTAAGGGTTAAGGGTTAATCTGTATTGTTATAAATTGGACTCTATAAACCATCTAATGATGTATTATTAATTACTATTATTATTACTTAATAGTCTCGAAGTTAATGCGAGTTGAAATACGTTACAAAATTATGTGATAATTTATCATAGAATATTCATAAAGAAATTACAAATATATAAAAATTTACAATAAAAATATAATAAATAATAAAATTATGTGATGTTAATTAGCTTAAGACGAAGCTGCTAATTTGCATATTTGCGATTTAGTATGATAGTTATTATAACAACCTAAGAACAAGTTAGAGATCGTTAAAATATCATCTATTCGACGAACTAATCTTACGACTGTGACATATTAGAATGTTATTACAATGTGCAGATTCCCCATTCGCGTACTTCATCCATTAATTTGACCGTTTTAAAATCACATAAGGTGATTATTGAAGACGATTTTAAGTTCTCAAACACAATATGATATATCAGAATAAACCAATAACATCTTTCAGTTAAATAGCAAATAATCCACTTTATTACAACAGTTGTGGTCAATCAATGGAATTTCGCCTTTCAAAATGAGGTTTTCAATATGGAGTCGACCCATAAAATTACACATTTCAAAATATTGAATATGTCTGGATATAAAAATCGGAATTACGCGAACACTTATATTCTAATTTTTTTTCTTTTTTTTTGAGGGGGGGGGGGGGTGTCTAGATTTTGTTTCGGACTTCAAAATTAGATACTGCCATTGAAAATTTTGGAGTTTGTGGGCATTTAGATATGAAGAAGACCTCTTGTGCAAATTTTATGTACATTAATTTTTAGAGAACGCCATTCCTAATAGATTAGTAACTTCAAATTTGCTCTATGGCGAATGATTTTTAGAACGAAATATGGTACACATATTACCATCAGTGAATACTAGAATACCCTACTGAATTTAGAAGCAGTCCCATGTTTAGATGACTCCTAAGTTTTCGAATGAAATTTTGAAAATATCAGAACTTTCAATAATGTATGTAAATGATCCTTTTTTATGTAATGTTTCATTAGAAAACGAATGACTGACGTACACTTTAAAATGCTAGCACCTTCTCGAGTTATTGCATATTTATCAAATAAATTTATCAAAAAATCAAATAAAATAAAAAAAAAGTATTAGTTATTGTAAAATAGGTTCACATCTCATCTGTAATACTATGCCATAAATGTGTTAACATGCTCGTGGATCTAGTTCATTCCATTCACGGGAAAAGATGTTTCATGGTAATAGTTTCGTATTTCGACATATAACAATTCTCCAAAAGTCTATATATAAGTAAAGCTTTTGTTCCATATTAACAAAATTGTCGTCAAAATTGCAAAAACGATGCTTTATTAATGAAAATAAAGTCAAATTGATGAATTATGAGACTATTTTAATATATTGATTATATTGTTTATTGCAGATACTATCAATAACTGTCAGTTTAAAGTTGCGCGGAATATAAGTTGCTTCGAAAAAGTTTTATATGTTGTCACACCAAAAGGCGCCATATGCACAATTCAACGTTAAAAACGCTGTGTCTTGGATCTTATATATCATTTTTCCACTGTGAGAGAAGTACATTTATTGAATTATACAGGGAAAGTCATGTGCTGCCCACATTGGATTTTTTAATATTGATAGAAGGGTAAAAAGTGAAACTGTGATAGTTCAATTAGGTCAAAATGTCACCAGGACATGTCAAAATTATTTGAGAGAGAACAGTGTTCAGAAGGAAGATTTCCAAGGTAGAACAACGTCGCATGGAGCTGGAGACGAGTCGGTCAAAGCAAAGGTCGAGCCTCTGATGTCGAAAAATGAATATGTTGATAGTGTCAACGAATGGTGAGGAATCGATGAGGGGCTGGGCTCAGATAGGGGCTTATCGCCAGGTGTAAACACACCAACAGAGAACAGAACGAAACTCGGCAATTAAGACTATGGATGAGTGATGCGACTGGAAGAGATTGCGGAAGAGGCTGAGACAGTCAGCTATTAATGCGGAGGAATTCCTCTACGCTCTTCGGTCCCAAGTGATGCAAGTACGCAGTCGGATGTTCAGACTCGGCAGGGGATGTAAAAATTCTACTCGTACTTTATGCTTTTGATCATGATTTATACCTTCAAATATATATCTAACTAAGACCCTCCCTCTGATCAGCAAAACATCCAATGAGTGAATGTAGTTATATTCATTAATTAATTGTAGAATGGATCTTTTCCATGACTAGTTTATTATTATAGCAAGTTATGTAAAATCAATTTAAGAAAATTAATACAGGAAAAAAATTATTAAACTAAAATAACTTACTTTGCTGTCGTCTATTACACGTCTTTCAATCAAATTTGGATCAAGTTTTCTATTTCAGATGTTCCAGGACAATATACTGAACAAACAAAGAAGTTATGATAATTTACTTGCACCACTAACGCAGTTTCTTAAAAGCTCTGTCAGCTTATAGAGCGAACACATCAAAATTTTAAAATTCTATTGTCATGCAATCTATATAGGACATTATAGAAATGCTTAGAATGAAATATTTGATAGAATTTGTGTGACTTTTGAAAGTAAAGAAATATGTATTGAAATATATGTGAAATTGATTTTGAAATGGTTATGGAGATGACATTGTGCTCAGATTTGCAATCTTTATTTTCAAAATGCTTCGCAAATGTCAGCAAGAAAACTCTCTAAAACTTTTGCTGTGCAAGATATAAAGAAGTCTTTGTAAGAGTTTTTGAAAAAAAAAATATATTGTAATGGCTGCATATAAAAAACGTGATTTCCCAAGAACTGTCAATGGAAAAATTGCTTTCTCAAGAAGAATATTTCAATTCAGTAAGTGAAAAAAAAATGTTTGATAAAATCTTCCATAGAGGAGTGAAGGAAAGATTCTTTATGGATGAAAAAATGGTTTTAACTTCTATTACACATTTCTTTGAAACATTTTCTATTCATTTATAATGCGGAGATGTAGATTATATTTGATAATTTCCAGTTTTGTGCTTTAAGATAGAGGTATGCAGGGTGTAAATTTAACCTGTTTTTATTCATCCTGCTCAGGCAGTAATCGATCTGAACTCGGCCTGATTCCAAATATAATTTGCAATCAAATCCAGAGCACTATGATCCTGAAAGAATCATTGAGGCTTGGCGAGAATTTCAGATATTTATGGGAGTAGGATTCTTGTTCTATTATGCGAATTTCGTTTCTCGGTGTGGCGATTTTATCAATTGAGTTCAGGGGATGCAATATTCACTTTTACTTTTACTTTTGGAGGAGCGGGTGGCCATAGTAGAAGGGGGACTGGGGAAGGGTGTCCTTGAAATGTTTACTTTTATTTTGACTTTTGCTGAAGGGGAGGGACGTCCCCTATTTTTAAAATATGCGTTTTTATCTATCTTAACAACCATTGTTCTGACTTTGATGCAATTTATACTTTGCATTTTCTACTCTGCAATGGGCCCACTTGACTTGCTTACGATGAATTTCTGTCCAAATCGAAATCGTATGAATCCTCCCCAATAAGCGGACTGATTTGCAAGAGTAATGAAAACAGTGATTAGAATAGGTAGGATGAGTTTTGGCTGACAAATTCATCAGTAACTTTATTGGAAGAGCTTAAATATGGTTATACTTAGGTTCATACATGAATCTTAACCTATTTTTAGTATTTAATAACAATGTGCTAAGGTAATTTATATACAATTTGAAAAATACATGAGTTTTGAAATGTATCAAAACATCCCCAAAACACGAGTATCAATCATCCTTAAATCACCATAGAAGGTTTACTATGTCCTTGCTCAAACTGTATTGTCTTATGGCAAATTCTTATGTAAAAATAATTATAAGGATATGTAACTTATCTCCTATAAATTACATGAAATTTATATTTAATTATCTTAAAATATAAACTTAATAAAGAAAATATAAAAAATTTGATTAGACGTTTGAAAAGATTCAAATCTAAGTTCAGAAGAACTAGTGGTGCTTTGTTTTCTAGATCTAGATCACATGACTGTCCTGACACAAAATTACATTTCAAGCCTATTTCTAAAATTCTAGAATGAACTATCCGGCGTCGTCAGAGGTCTTAAATAAGCTCCTACTATGTAAATAATACAGATAAAAACACTCAATTTCCAAACATCCTGCTTAGGAAAAGAGAAAAATAATTCCTTTTCGCACTCCGTGACGTCACTAACACAGGAAAAGAAACATTAACTTTGTTAACATAGCAACCGCCATGCATACGCTGTTTTGCGGAGTGAAAGAAGCGTCAACGGACTACTAAGTTTTGTTTCAATTGCGAATATCAACTTTTATAGACCCACTTAAAAATTCATAAAAGAATTAAGTAAAATAAAATATATTTTACTTAATTTTTCTTACTTAACTTAATACAATAAATATTTTTTTATTATTAATGTGCGAAAATAATACTCTCTATTAACATAAAAAATGTGTGAAACTCCAATTCTCTAATGCGAGAAAGTGAAAATGAAACAGCTTTAAATATGTATATTTCGAAATTTTTTTTAAGTATGAGGAAATTGTCCTAAACCCTTCTAAGGTTTCGGTTCAAAGCCCCTTAGAAAGAGAGTTTTTGATCTTGCCGATGGTTTGAAGATGAAATAATATTCTTGATCGTGAAGAAACAGATTTGTGTGAAAATCCCTCAAAATTGCTATTCAACATAAAATAACTAAAATACTAATTCTAATTAAAAAAAAAGCTCATATGTCAGGACCTGATTTGAGTTGTACCTTGAGACATTGTACCGAATTCAGGTACGAGCTATCGCTGTACCCAATTTCGCAGTTGTGAATTAATTGCTAAGATTTTTCGTCTACGGTACTGACGGACAGACAAACGAACAAACTGACATCTTCTTCTATTTTGTAAGATATGGTGTTATCTGTTGAGAAATTTTCATATCTCCCTATGCACAAATCTTCACTCCCTCTCCTAATTAGTGTCAATTTTTCTAAAATAATTCTTCTAAAATATGCTAAAATTATTTATTTAAAAAAAAAATTAATGGCGCACTTAAGCTATAATTGTACACGCTGCATATGTTTATCTAAGTGCATTGCTAATAAAAATATACAAATTTTTGTTTTTAGTGCGAAAGAAACTTAAAATCTCTGAGAGCTCCTTAATTTTAAAAATATTATATAAATAAATACGTACATTTTACATACCGTTTATATTTAAATACCGTAAAATATAAAATAATTCATATCAGTATATTACCACAATCGTATGCATTTAGAATAAATAGCAAATGTATTTATTACTTATACTTACTTGTATTTATATTTATACTTGTATTTACACTTGTATTTATTACTTACTTACTGTATATACTTATAGCATAAAAATCCGGAAATAATGGCTTGGTAGGTTCTGTTATAGCTGAATACACCCGATTCCGGTACCTAGTTACTAATATAAATATTACAAAAAAAAAGGAAAAATTTTGGACGATATAATCCTATTTTTGCATATATAGGATTTTGTTTCTAAGATTATTTGTTTTGATCGCATTACATTTACTGGTTACCATAATCCTTTTATTAAGGAAGAGAGCAAGCGGTAAAGTATTTTTAGGGACCTTCTTCAAATTACGTTTCTACATACGCTTATGCAGGGCTCAAAATATAACGAACGTGCTTTCAAAGAGTAATTCGCATTTATACTTTGAACAAATATTTAAAGCTAACACAAACGTTGAACATAATTTTTAACGTGTGATTCGAAATAGATTTTTGTGAATATTGTTATGCAAGTTAAGTAACTGCTTGCGTAGCGTAGTCACAATTTAGGCACAATCCGGTAGGATCAGGTTCTATTCTAGGCTTTGGCCGTTTGTTGTTTTGAGTTTAACTTACAAATTAAATTTAATATTCCAGATTTAGATCCAGAAATAAAATTTGATGTGATAGTTTCCGGAAGAGTTTTTTTCTTCTTTTTTGTGTGTGTGTGTGTGTGTGTGGGGGGGGGGGGGGGTGAGACAGCGATTCCGGCCTTGTTTTAAAGGTGGAGAAAGTATGATAAGTCATGTAATTTCTTACATTTCCGGAGTACTGTAGTTGGTAGCATAAAATAAAAAAAAAACATTTAACAGTATTATGTACTTATACGCAATAATAAATTTACGCTAAAGTGAGTTATGTGAATGAAACTGCCAAAGAAAATAAATGAAATTACTAAAGTAAGTAAATTGAATTATTAAAGAAAGTGCATAAAATTACTGAAAAAAGTAAATTGAATTACTAAAGAAAGTAAATGAAGTTGCAAGAAAGTAAATATAATTAATAAAAAGTAAATTGAATTTATAAAGAAAGTAAATTGAACTTCTAATTGAAACATAGGGCTTAGAGCCAGAAATAGTCGCGTTAATCGAAAATAAACTCATGTCATTTAAGAACTTTTAGAACAACCAACTAATTCAGACAATTTTATCTCCAATTTCGCGGTAAAAGGGTTGTCAATAGGGTCGTTGGACTGTGTGAAGAAGTTGTGCTAAATGAAAAACTGCGTGTAGAAGGCGCTTATCACCCTTTTCGGTGAGAAATATATAGTTGCGTATTTTGCAAAATTACCGTAAGGGTAACGGCAGCGTTATGCACCACTTGGCGATTCGTCTGCTGTACATGATTACAATACTATAGATTCATTTTGTATTGAAATCTCGATAACGTTTTAATTTGAACGGATTTCTTGCCTAATTTATGAGTTCCGGATTATTTTGTAACAGGTATTTAACCAATTTTCTTTGTTTGTTTACAGAAATTTATATCGTAATGTTTCATGCAGTAATCTACATACGAACGTTTAAATTTTGTTAATCATACAAAAAGATCATGTTTCTTGTTTTTTGCTAAATAAATGGAATTATAAATTACTTATACTGAACTATTTCTCCTGACCTGTTTCAATAACGTAAAAGTCAGATGTTTTTATTGTTGTAACAACCAATCTAAATAGACATTTTCTTTGTTAAGTTAAATTTAAGTAGAGTTCAGCAACATACAATTACGCATTATGCTATATAGTATATTTTAGTATATTTTTTGTTTGTCTGTGTATCTCCGTACTATTCAGCTATCAAAGTATTCATTTTTTATGATTGATATTTTTATAGTGGCATTATACCAAACATTCAAGAAAGTGAAATTTTTATATACAATTATATATATATATACTATATATATATAATTGTATAATATATGAAAACGAACTTTATAAGTGACATGATAAGTTAAGATTTTAACCAAGGTATAGATATTATTGGATCCGGAACTCATTATTGTTATAGATATAAACAATATATAAACATGGAACATTTTAGCTCGTAACTGATCTTTGCTAGGAGACAAATAATGTAGTCTATCAGATTTGAATTATTCGTTGACTAGCTAAAAATTTGAGGTTACATATTGATGGATTGGAAATATATTGATAATAAATATCAAAGATTTAAAGGCAAATGTACAATTCTTACTTCTGTTAGAAATATGGCAGTTATAACCATTCACAATAAAATTCTTGTATGTTAAGTCGGCCCCCAGGGATTTCTGTAGGGTCTGTATAAAAAGTCTTTTACAGAGCCCCCTTCCCTTATGTCTTTGCTCTCGAGGGAATGGAAAATCTTTCTCAGTTAGGTTCTGTCCCGTGGCCAAGTACTATAAGTGTGCAAAGATACAGCCTTCTAAGTCTCCCTGATTGTTTCTAGTTCACTTGGGGGTTTCTAAAGGATCTCGAAAGAGGCAAACACGTTCGACATTTATGACACAGATACGTTATGTAAAAATTAGAACTGAAATAACATTTTTGTATGATTAAAACATGAATAAATTGAGCTTTACGGTTGGACGTGTGAACATAATGATTCGGGAAAGAATTCTCGTATATTAACGAAACCTTATGTGCAAATGCGTAATTCAAAACACTTGAACTAGATAGATATATTTTTAACTCGAACGAGTAGAAAAGGAAATATTCAGTATTGAAAAATTTTAAAGTACTGTTCCTTATACAGAACAATTAAAAATTCCCGGAACAGAACAAGTATATTTATGTGATTATATAATTAATCACCGGAATTTTAGTGTAAAGCTGCAATAAAGTTTATATGGAATTCAAAAGATGGGTATATCTTATCAAAATTCAATACTAATTATTTAGCTAAAATCATGTAGTTAATTTTAAGCGAAATATGCATCTTTGATAATCGAAACCAGAAAATATTTATAAATATCTTTCATAAAAATGATATCCAATCATCGTCATTAGCTGAAAATTATCTTCGGAATCTAAAATGAATTTTCAATTAATTAATATCCCAGATCATATCGTTACTTTCATACACCACTAATATCGTAGTATTCATGTATGAATTATGATTGATCATATGAATAAGTTATTAAAAGATAAAACGCTAATTGACAAAAGGTAATTTATGGTACAGTATGAAGAAATAGTATCGATATGATAAAATTATGAGAGTAATATTGAATCTCAAAAATATCTATATCGGATAATCATAATTATGTATGGCTTTTAAAAGATTTGTACAAAGACATCTGACGTTTAAAACTACACCGAATTTGGTTATATAACAATGTCCAGTTTTGTTTTTACTTTCCCTATAACTACAATATATAGTATATGTAAAGCAAAAGCATTGTGATGGGGTTAAAAATCCGATCCTCCGATTTTGATGGAACGATGATGTATGGGGAAAGTATTGGAATCGTGTCGAAAATCGCAACTCAAGTTTTTGAAGGATCTACACTTTCGAGCACTTTAGAACCCCCCCTCCCCCAAATCTATTTTAACACAACGTCTGTATGCGTGTTTATCTATTTGGCTGTGCAATGCATGTAACCAATCTAGCTGAAAACTAATTGATCGAATTTCACAAAATTTGGTAGAAAAGTTACCTGTGGGATACTCTGGTGCTGATTAGATTTTGGTACGATTTGGAAAGAAAGAACTTACCTTTGCCTTTTTTTGTGAAATGGCCTAAAAGACTTGTCAAAATCTAAAATAAAGGTCTATGTATGCTCAAATATATCAATAAATGCTTGTTTTATACGTAATGCTTGAAGATGAAAAGGATAAGACCAACCCCATTACTTTAGAACCAATCGTTCTCGAGTTTTTTTTTGTATATTAGGATGATTTTGTAAAAATATGTCAGTTTTGAATTTTCAAATTGAACCAAGATCTAATTAGCGCTAAGATATCGCATAAGTGACTTGCATACCCATTTTTTTTAAATTTTGACGAGCAATTTTTGAGTTAGAGTGGATACAAACGCTGCACAGAAACACGCACGCAGATAAGCAGACAGACAGGTACACACACACACACTCATAGAAGCCAATCTAAAAACGGTGGATTAGTGTTCTAGAGTGCCCGAAACATGTGTAGATTCGTCGAAAGATCGAGTTAAGAGTTTCGACACGATTTCAATACTTTCCCTATACACTATAATGTATTGTAAAGGAAAGTAAAAGTGCTTTCCGTAATTAGAGGCGACATTGAGAGATAATTAATTTTCATTTTATATTCGAAAATGACCTTAAATTATCGTGTTTCAGACTCCATATAAAAGTACAATTTCATATCAGAATGACATCGTAATTCCTCTGTATAGTGTATTGGATAGTATTATTTTCATTGCAGCTCTCGTAAAGTGCAAATCGCTGTCATAAATCGTAGAGTTCGAGGAAAAGATCAGAGATAACTTTGGAAAGTCCTAAAAGGCTTTTAGATAATCCTGCTATTTTCTTACCTTTTTGCTTAAGGGTGGGACAGCATCCATCCCAAACGAAGAATTTCTCATAAAGGCAGGTATTTGACATACCTTATCCCAAACAGTTCGATCCCCCTTTGCAGACATTGGCGTCCATGGAAATCGCTTGCAGAAACATTGCACCTGCTGCAGCAGGTGGAATGTTTCTGCAATGTTTGGGATAGGGTATGCCAAATACCTGCCTTTATGAGAAATTCTTCGTTTGGGATGGACGCTGTCACACCCGTAAGCAAAAGGTTAACTTTGATGAAAAGTTCTGTCCCGTTGTCAGAACTATAAATGTGTAAAAATTCAGTCTTCTAAATCGCCAGAAGTCTTCGGGAAGATCGTGAGGTCACGGTAATATTTTTGAGGTGAATAACGTCTATGCTTGGGTTTCTGTGGTGGTAAAGTGTAATGATACAAAAAATGTAAACACTTTGGACGCTTACACCTCCGAATCTAATAAATAAAAATGTAAATAATTTTTCTTGTTTTATTGGAAATAGGGTTCGGGTTATAAATCTATAACATAAGTTTCGATATTTTAATAGTTTGAACTTTTGTTTTCTTCAAAACTTAAAAAAATGTCTGTCCGAGCGAGTGTGATATTTTTTTTCATTTTTTTTGACTTTCACTCGAAATATCTTTGAAACTATAAAATATAAATTCTAAGCGACAAAAATATATACTGCGAATTTTAGTATCTACTGGTAAAGGAATGCTTAGTTTTTAAAGAAAAAGGTTCTTACAATTTCGAGTAATCGTTTTGTTAAGTTGAAGGAGATTGAAGATTTTCCTTTTTTCAAGTTTGTAATGCTTATAGCGTTAAAACTAAAAGTGCAAGCTTATAATAAGTAAAAATTTGTAGCTCTTTGAAAACCCTACAAATGTATATAATTGGAATCTGGACTGAGCTTTTAGTTTTTGGTAGTATAGTAGTTATAATTTCGATAATTTAGCATTTTAACGTAGGTTTTCCAATGGATGGGAAAGCTGTAATATTTAAAATGTCACGATTGTTGCAGCGCCAATGTGTTTACTTACTCCTTGGTGAAATATGGGTGCGATATTTGTTTGCAGCGAGATATTTTGTTTTGTTTAAAAAAAAAGAAAGTTTAATGAACTTGAGGGTTCTAAATGTGTTTAACGATTGCTGAGGTTTGACCAGAATAGATGGAAATATACGCATTGAAGTAGTGTGGAATACGTATTCAAGTACGTATTTATGTGCCACCAAGCAAGTTTTTAAATAAACTTGAATATAAAATCTCTTCCGATATATTGTATAAGTTTAGTTCATGTACCGCAAAGCAAGTTAGTAAAAAAAAAAATTGGATATTTTGAGGTGAAGTCTGTGGTCGGAGTTTCCTCATAAAATTGGGGCGAAAACTAAAAGTGTTAGCCAGCTATGAGCAGTTAGTGAGCAACTTATAGTGCTTTGAAAGCCTGTAAACGAAACAAAAGAGTTTGAAAAAATCGAATAAACTTATTGAACTTTGCTGGAGTTTTATTTTACCAAATGTTATTCAGACAAAACTATTTCGGCTTCACCAGACTGGATAAATCTGAAACTAACTCCCGATTTTATTATTACTTCCTTAATTTGCAATGATTTTTGTGTTAACTAACAGCCTATTACGATTTCAGGTTGGACGGACCAATCAGCAGCTTCCCAGGCAAAGTGCGGATTCTATATTGGGCTAGAATCAATGTTTAGATCAGATCACTCAATAAGAGTGATTTTTCTCTAGAGTGGTGCGTGGGGAAGTAAGTGTACTTGCGGAATCTACCTAACCTGGGCGGTCGACGACGGTAGACTGTGGCGGTCGACGACGGTAGACTGTGGCGGTCGACGACGGTAGACTGTGGAGCTGTAAGAATCCGTGTGGGTATCGATCTCGGTGCGTGTATCCTGGTAAAAGGTTGGTTCAGTGTTCTTTATGGATTTCGTGGGGGTATTGCCACAATTGCTCTTAAGTCTAGTGTCAATTTATATGTAGTGTAGGTGTTTGTGTATGTTAGAAGTTATCTTTTGACATAAAGAAACTAAATTAGATATAGCTTTTATATATTCTGTTAATAAATGTGTTTTGGCCTCTTATAATCTAGTGTGTATCCTTAGCATTTAAGAGTTGAATTATTGGTTATTTCCAGGATAGCGATTATTTTGACTTGTGACACTATTAGAGTTCAGAGTTGATACCCTGAAGTAGGAACTCTGGTCTCTCTCCGACCGAAACTCAATGGTCTTTGCGCTGGTCCGAGCCGGGCGCAGATTCTAAATCTATAAATTTTTCAGGCTCGGGCTGGGTTTAAGCACTGGTTTTGTCGCGCCGGTCCGGTTGAAAGTTTGAAATTTCAACCCGTGCAGACCTGCACATTGTCTGGAAAAAATACGTGTTAGTTAATCATTATATAGATGGGTGGGGCCCAAAGTTTAAACTTTAATATCTTCGTATAGTGATCCCATCAATGGACATGCAAGTTACCCATCGTGCTTTTTATACATAAGATATTTCAATCAAATTAACTGACCCCCTATGAAGGATCCCCTCTTATCGTTTCGTATAATACATATATGGAAATAGTTATGCGCTACACAAATCCACCACTTTTAGTGTGACGCCTGTGCTTTTGTGTCTTTGTAATGTTTGCATCTATTCTAGCTCGAAAACTATTCAACGAACTGTTACAAAATTTGGCAGAAAAAGCATTTATGTGTTACCTTGATGCTGATTAAATTTTGGTTCGATTCGATAAAGAGAACCAGCATTTCTTTGCAAAATGGCCCGCTAAAATATTTCAAAATCAGAAATTAAAGACAAAGCAAATTTGCTGAAATGTACTCATTAAATGGTTGTTTCATATGTAAATTTTAGTCAGAAAACGAGTAATATGAACCATTGAGTTGAGTACCACCGAGTATTGAGTTTATCTCAGATAAATCGTTCTCATGGTAGTTAAGATTTTTGGAATTTGGAGGAGCTGGCTACGTATTACAACGCGTAAATTTGCCAAATGAAAAAAAGATTGAAACAGCAAAATGGATAGCAAATAAGTATTATTTCCATTTTGAGCAATTAAACCCAATTTAATGGATTAGGACAAAGAGAATGAATTTGAGTCTGAAGGAAAGTCATGTGCTACCCACCTCAGATTTTTATGTTTCTAAAATCAAATCCGGTCTAAGATTTACGATGGGTGGTATTTTGAGTTTATCTCATTCAAATCAAGATTCAATTTGTGGTTTGAGGCGTTGGAAGAAATCGAATTTAAAGTGAAACTTCTGAAAACCGGAACAACTTTTTTAGAAGCTACATGAAAATTTTTATTTTGAAGAGCAAGCACATCAATAAAATATGATATCGATGTACATTGAAAGCACGAAAAAATAAAGTTATAGTCATTGAAAAATTGACACACAATTTCATTTTGACTAGTGTATTGCATTTTAGTTCAAAAATTTTTAGCATTCACTACGTAAAATATGAGCATATCATATCTAGAGCATATAAGAAGAAACATGTATACTACAAATCGCATATTCGTTGGAATTTTTGACATTTTACTGCAGAATATCTATTTTATATTCTTTGGAGGGGAGACCTTAGAACGAGCATATATGGTTATTTTAGTAATACAATTCTCTATGATCTCAAAAGTGAATTTTTATTTCATTGGTCTAAGAGTATGAAATATAGAAAGCGTATCATATTCGGAAAAACAAATATAAGTTCTTGAAAAATTTTCTCTCGAATATTTTAGTCCAATAAAGAACATTGTACCCTATATCCTGCATTATATTTTTCTATGCTGAAATGAAAAGTCTTACGAATTTTTTATATTGCACTGCGAATAGGCCTCAAAAGCCGTCATAAAATTTTATATATAGACTAATATGACCACGTATATGCACACATGAAGACCTAGTTCCCTGGGGTTAGTGAGTATAGCAAGCAGAGGCAAGGTCCTAGTTGTATCAAAAATACTTTATGAAAATTTATTTGGGAAAAGAAATACACTAAAGAATCAGTCTGCTCATGTCTTCGGACGAGTCGGTCGTTATGGGTTTTCGACTAAAGAATCAGTAGGTTTTGTATTTAATTTTCAAGATCCGTATTTTTGATCGTTGTTTCCTAAAATTATTCAAAACATTTTAATGAAATATCTATTAATGTTATTTAAAGGAACAATTCCATGTAATGAACATATTTGTAACTTTGTAAATTCTGCAAATACGACTTGTTTTACCTTTCACTATGCATCTCTGCTTTGGTTTGCCAATGTTCGGATTGACTTTCTTTGGACAACAACTTCCGTTATCCGCGCAAAGTGCGGAAACATTATACGACTTTCAGCGTTGCGCTACTGTACTTGCCTTACAGTCAAATGAATGTGACAAACTACAAAACTTTTCTTTGTTTCCAGATCTTGCTGTGTGAAGAGTGGTAATATTTTAAGTGCAAAGTAGTTTAAGCAGTTATTAGATCGCCAGAGGGCTCTGGACAGCACAACTTGGCGTAACCTATGAACCCGAGGTAAACTCAGGATTCCCACCAAGTACTATTTCGAAGTAAAAGATATATATTTTTCTCTACAATTAGCATCTGAGCTAAAATATATTATAGCAGAGAACGTAAGAGGTTAGAAATTGGGTTTATGTTTAAATGGAAGGACATAAGGGATTTCAAGCAAATCTTAATGTGGCCGGAGTAGGGTAATACGTGGAATCAGAGATGGGGGTGGGGTGGGGTGGAGGATTGGTTCATGCAGGGCATGACTGATTTTATTTCTTATTCTTTGCTCTGCGCATATGATGTCACGGGAATAGCAAACGCGCGCATTTTGTTCTCGGGCTCTCTGAAAAGACAAATAATCTCTTTGGACTCCACTGATGAAGGTGTGCACAGTACAATTAAAATTCTCTGCGCAGGTTGTTTACATTAGGATATTGCCATTTCAAAATTAACAATTTTAAACTGTTATAAGGGGAAAACTTGCTGTGTTTTGGTAAAAACTCTCCTACTCCGTGTCATGAATGACGAAATGCTACTCTCGTCGATGTCAGGCTGACAACATTTTGATTGGTTGCTGGGCTCGTAGCCCAACCTTATATTAAAGAACCTTGTGTGCAATATCTGAGCTCAAGCCAAGTTTTGTTTCCCGTTCACAGAAGACTTTTTTTTACAGAGGAAATTAAGCCCGGTACTTGCGGCTTATTAAAAGCAAGAAAATGTGTTGTGTCATAATTTAGAATGTGCGTGGTTCATGGAAAAACATTTACGATATGGAAATACACCAGAAGTGTCGCTTAATACTTCGAAGATGGAAGTCTTTACTACTGTCCTAAATAGTTAAAGGGTTTTGTGCTGTAATAAAGACATTTATTACAGCACAAAAACCTTTAACTATTCAAGACAGCAGTAAAAACTAGTACCTGGGCGGTACTTTTAGTGCGCCGCCTAGGTGGTGTAGTGGATAGCGTGTTTGGCTGTTGTCTAGAGGGTTTGGGTTCGAATCCCGAATAAGGCATGGAGGCTTGTGTGGCTACTGTAACTGGATTTCGATCTGTTTTTGCCACGTTAATTGAACTAAAAAAAAGAAAAAAAGAAAAAAAAGAAATCCATCTTCGAAGTATTAAGTGGTACTTTTAGTTGTTGTTGTTGTTGAGACCCAGACCGTCCGACCTACCAGAAAGGTGTAAGGTAACTGTTTGGACGGCCGGGAAGTGTGGTACTTTTAGTGTAATTCCATCTCGTAAATGTTATTTTTAAAAAACTACACACGTTCTCACTGCAATGAAGGCTGCTGTAATAAAGGTTATATAACAAAGGTTGTGTTTTCTCAAATAAAGGAAGATCGCGATTATTTAATAAATAAAAGGGCAATTTTTAACACACGTTCCTAACTTAAATGCCACCTGAACCAATTAATATTAATGTTTGATCAGTTTCTTTTGATTAAAACAAATGTTTTGATCAATTTGTTTTCAGACAATGAGGTTGAATATAGGGAATATTATGATGTAAGTTTTATCCCCCTACAGAGAAGTGTGAAAGAATAGGAATTAAAACATTTTTTTGTTTATAATGGAGACCCATAATGGGACGTATACCCGAGAACGGCTTACCGGATTTACATACTTTTTACACTAATGAGCATATTTAAAACTAGGTTTGTGACAAAAATATTTCCCATTTTATACCACGTTGATATAAAAAAAATAAAAATTTGAAAATGTGATTCCAAGCTTAATATCTTCGAAAATACGTGATCAATTTCTGGGATTCAGTCAAGGGAATGCGTGTGATTGTCAAGGGAAAGTTTTATCCTCTTACACTTAGCAGCGGAAAATGTGGAATTAAAATACCATATTGTCTGACATTAATGGTAAAGTATGTCTCGAAAGCGGCTGAACGGTATGCATATTCTTTCATCATTTCATTAAGCTTTATTGTGAGCAGATGTATGGTTGAAATATTTAATATTTTATACAGTATTAATTTTATTCCGGTATAATCCCGGACTACGGCGGGTACATCTGCTAGTTTCTAATAATTGTTTGTTAGGACGTTTAATAGCTTACCTTTAATTTTTGACATACACTACGTGCAATTGAAAATGAGACACCAAGAAGGCGTGGGCAGAAAATATGCAAATTGCAGGGTAGATTCAGCTCACCGAGTTATGTAAATGATGCGAAATGCGTAGCTGTCCCATGCACGTTGAGTGAGATATATGGGAAGGAACCTGCAGAATTGGCAATAGTTGCGCTGCTCTGTCTGCCAGGGAAATCATTTTGCATTTTTTTTGTCTCAGAGGAAACGTGCAATAGCATTCAATGCCAGACCGCCGCCAACCGAGGCAGTTTCAGCAGACAGACGATTTCACGAGGGGTATGGTGATCGGACTCAGAAGGAGAGGTTGGTCCATACGTCAAATATCAGCGGACAGTCACCTACACGAGTCCACGGTGCACCGGCTGTGGGGCAGATGGTTGGAACAAGGGAATATGGCACGTTTGAGGGGTGTCGGTACGGCCAGAGCGACGTCAGAACGCGTGGACCGACGCATCCTCCGGTAAGTGTTGAAGGCCCGGCAGGTCAATTCCGTCGCCCTTTTGCAGCATGTGCAGGACACCCTTGATGCTCCCATATTGACCAGGACCATTATCCGCCGATTGGTCGCCGGCGCCCTGTACTCACGGCGCCCGTTAAGAAGACTACCATTGACTCAACAGCACAGACGCTTCGGTTTGCAATGGTGTTGGGATAGAGCTACATGGACGGCGGAATGGCAGAGGGTCGTGTTCTCAGACGAGTCACGCTTCTGCCTTAGCAATGACAGTCGCCATGTACGAGTCTGGTGCCGAAGTGGTGACAGGTCCTATCCAGCCGCATCTGTGGAACTTCACACCGCGCGACAAAACGACATCATGGTTTGGGGCGCCATTGCCTATGACAGCAGGTCCCCTCTGGTCCGTATTGAGGGCATTATGACGACCCGACGATACGTGGATGACGTGCTGCGGCTGGTGACACTACCCTTCCTTCAGGGGGTGTCCAATGTCATTTACCAGCAGGATAACGCCCCACCACACACGGCACGCATCAGCCAACATGCCCTGCAAGTACATAGGTGCTTGCTTCCCTGGCCACCAGTCTCCCCTGATCTCTCACCAATCGAAGACGGTTGGACGTCGCTTGCGTGCGCTGCCACCGCCGTGTTTAGAAGACGAACTCTGGCAAATGGTTGACAGGGAATGGGCAGCCATCCCTCAGGACATCATCCGCATGCTCATTGACTCTGTACCTAGACGTGTTGCTGCCTGTATCGCCGCCCGCGGTGGTTCTACAAACTACTGATTAGACGTTGTTATCTCTCAGTTTATAGGTGTATCATGTTGCAATAAACATTACTTATTGTTCGTTGTTGTCTTTCTCTGTTTGCCGATTTTCATCATTTTCTGCCCGCTCTTTCTTGGTGTCTCATTTTCATTGTCACGTAGTGTATATTATGATCCACTGATTGTTGAAAAAAAATAAAATGTAAGTTTTAGGATTTTGGAAATTCTGATGATTGTATTATAATGTGAAATATGTTTTTGAATTATATATTTTGATTTTTATGTTTTACGTACTTATTTTATTGCGTTAGCATGTTCTCTTGTGTGTGTTTTTATGTTATCTGTAATTTGTATTTCTTTTCTCTATAACCGGACTTTTTTGCCTTTTGCGAAGCGTATTCCAAATAAATAAATAAATAAATAAATAAAAACTTCGCTTTATGATGAAAATATATGAACACCTCACACTTCAATATTTTTATTCCATTTACTTCGCTTATTACGGTATTAATTCGAATTTCAACAAAACACATTTTATAGTAAAGCAAATATCAAAAACATTTTTCAAATACCAATGAATGTCAGATCTGATATTTTCAGTTCCCATTCACAATGAAATCTCCGCGAACAACATAACGTTTCCCATTTCAGCAGCAAACAAATAATAAATGTCAAGGGTGCATTCAAACACGCAACTGCATGTTCTCCGTATCAATAACGGGAGGCCCTTGTCATTGTTTAAAATTCCATCGGGAGATATCGTATTCAGTGAAGTCACGGAAAACCCCCTACGTGACTCGGTTTCGAATAACAGTACAATTTTAGAGAGTGCACCCATTAAAAGGATGTATATTCACAGAACAATTCACTGTCTGTTAGATATATCATCCTGAAATATTGATCTTTCTCTGGTGTCATTTTGCCGTTTGAAAATTTAAAGAATTTATTACTTTGCCTAAAATTCATATACAGGGTTTCTAGAAAGGTCGTCAACCTTTTGCTTACGTGTGGGACAGCGTCAATTTCAAACGAAGGACCTCTCAAAAAGACAGGTATTTGACATACCCTATCCCAAACAGTTCGATTTAAAAGAGTGATAATGTGGTTTTTTCACACATTATCACTCTTTTAAATTATACACGTGCGTTAATCCATACTAATTTATATATCTGGCGCAGCATATCCTCTTTGGATCTTGTGCCATTAAACTATAATCAACCAACCAACCAACCCAAACAGTTCGATCCCACTTTGTAGGCATTGGCGTCCATACTGTCCCATCCGTAAGCAAAAGGTTAAGCATCCCATTAACTTTGTAAGGAAAAGTTCATGACCGTTGGCCTGTCTATAGTGAAAGGATTATGTCCGATCTAGTAAACTTGTTAACTGCGATTGTCATCCAACCCTACCTACGTCACTAAAGTACCATTTAATCTTTCAACACATCCATCTACTGAAGGCATATAGGCAGTAGTAGTATTCTTTATTATTCCCAATTTCTTATAAAAGCATCTTGCTGTTCTAGAAACAAAATTCGTCCCTTGATCTGAGACAATGTATTTAGGTATACCATGCTGAGCCATATAGTGCTCTAAGCAATTTAAAATATCTTCAGTTTTAATTGAAGCCAAAGGATATGCTTCAGGCCATCTGGTAAAATAGTCAGTTATCACAAGAATAAATTTATTTCCAGATCTTGATATAGGTAATGGTCCAACACAATCCATGGCGATTCGCTCAAATGGATATGTGGATTTTGAAAATTTTTGGATGGGAGCTTTGTTATTTCTAAAACCACGATTTACCACACAAATTTCGCATGATGACACATAATTTTGGGTTTGGGAGTACATTCCCTGCCAAAAGTATTTTCTGCTCACAGAAGCTAAAGTTCTTCTAAATCCACAATGTGCGTAAGTAGGGCAATCATGATGCAACCATAAAATTTCAGACACAAGTTCTTGTGGAACAACAACTCTTTCTTGTTCTTGGTGTCTACGCTTAGGGTGTCTATGAGTACACCACAAGATATCATCTTTTCTAAAAAATACCAAAGTTTGTGGGTAAGGTTTTATGTTCTTATCTAAGAGATCTATAATTTTATTGCATCTTGGGTCAGATTTTTGAGCATTCTTAATTCTTATGAGCAAGGTAGGACAAGTAAATGTTTGTTCCAATTGACCACTTTGTATGTTATTTTCATTTTGCATTTCACTTTCACTATTATCAACAGCACAAATTTCATTTACTTCATTTGTATTGGCAGGATTCAAATTGACTTCTGATTCTCTTCTATTGCTACTATTAGTATTGTTTACATTATTAGAACTTTGAGAATTTTGATTTACACTTGGAAAATTCTGATTAACATTTTGAAAATTTTGATTAACATTTTGATTTATAACTTTATATTGTGACACAAATCTTCGTGGAATGTTCTCAATAGTATTAGTACATTCATCTACATTTCTTGAAAGGTAATCAGCAACTAAATTTGCTTTACCTGGTTTATGTACTATTTGATAATCGAATTGTGATAGAGATGCAATCCATCTTGCCAATCTAGATGTAGGATCTTTTAATTTAAATACAAAGGACAGAGATATCTGGTCACAAAAAATTGTAAAAGGTTTTCCAATTAAATAGTGTTTATAATAGTTAGTAGCCCAAACAACGGCTAATGCTTCTCTTTCGACAACACTGTATTTACATTCAGCTTCATTAAGTTTACGACTAGCATAAGATATTGGATGCAAAATTTTATTTTCATCTTCTTGGGACAAATAGCAGCCTAAAGAGTGATTTGAAGCATCAGTATGTAAAATAAATGGTTTTCTAAAATCTGGAAGGGTCAAAATTGGTTTTGACAAAAGTTTTCCTTTTAAAATTTCAAAAGATTTTTGAGCTTCATTAGTCTAAATAAATTTCTTTTTACTTTCATTATTCTTAGTCTTCAGTAAATCTGTTAGTGGAAGGGTAAGTTCTGCATAGTCTTTTATGAATTTTCTATAGAATCCAGTGAGTCCAAGAAATTGTCTCACATTCTTAATTGATTTAGGAATCTTGAATTTTTCTACAACTTCCAAATTATGAGTATCAGGTTGTACTTTTCCATTTGATACTAAAAATCCAAGATACTTAATTGTTTTTCTGAAAAAATGGCATTTGCTTGGTTTCAATTTAAGACCATGTTTACTTAATCTTACAAAAATTTCTTCTAGTTTTTTCAAATGTTCTTCGAATGTTCTTGAAGCGACGATAATATCGTCAATGTAAATTCCAGATATGCCAGCCAGCACCAGAGACATCAGTCTCTGAAAGGATGCGGGCGCATTCTTAAGACCAAATGGAGTTCTGGTCCATTCAAAGTGTCCGTCAGGTGTTGAAAAAGAAGTCTTTTGATAATCATTAGGATGTAAACACAATTAATAAAATCCACTAGTTAAATCAAGAGTCGAAAAATACAAGGCTCCAGATAAATTATCTATTAATTCCGATATGTTCGGAATAGGAAAATTTTCTACTATAGTAATCTTATTTAACTTTCGGAAATCCGCTACTAACCGATAACTTCCATCAGGTTTCTTAACAAACAGCACAGGAGTATTGTAAGGAGATGTACTTCTTTGAATAATCTTGGCATCTAACAACTCGTTCACCTGGCGCGAAAGTTCTTTCTGTAAATTATGTGGGATTTTGTATGACTTTTGTCTAACAGGTATGTTAGACTCCAAATTAATTTCATGCAGTATGGTATCACATCCAGACAATTCTTTCATATTCTTAGCAAAAACATGTTTATATTTACTTAGTAATTTCAAAAGCAAATTTTTCTGGGCATAATTCATATGTTTTAAATCAAAATCTCCTCCCCATGCATCAAATGTGTCATTCTCTTCAATACAGTTTTCAATGTCAACTCTATTATTTATGTCAATATCAGCTTCATAGATGTTTTCGAAAGTTCCTAATTTCATACCTTTGTTTATGTAAACACACTTTTCTGATGGATTTGCAATTCTTGCATACAAAAAGTCATTTTCAGGAATTTTATGAATACTTCTGGCAACGAAAATTTTGTTTGCAGAAAATTCTTTACTATTGATAGGTTCAAGTAAAATTGTCGTGTCTTTCTCAATTTTATAATTTCTTTTTAATTTAACAAATGACTCAGAAAATGGTTTTAAAACACATTTCTTAAATGCTTTGGCAATACCTATTGCCTTGTTTTGTTGTGAACTTCCTTCATCATGTTTATCACATTCTGTCTGAAAAATATCATTGTCACTGATATTGTTTTCTGTCAAGGATCTGTTTGTATGTACATAATCATTCATCTGCATTTCATGTAAATCATTTTCACATTCATAATTTGATCTTTCATCCACATTTGCATCAAAATCTCTAAAGTCGACATCTCTAAATTCATTTTGGTATATGTTTTGTTCAAATAAATATCCATTATCACACTTATTTTCATATCCTCTAAAATTTCTTGAAAAATTTGTGTCTTTGGATCTGTAATCCACATCATTTGTAAAATTGTAATCTCTTCTATCAAAATGATGACTTATTGCATAACTCTCGACTGGTTTAAGTTGTACATCATCAGAAATCACAGTAAAACTTTGTGATTCGGTAAATTCAGTAAAGGGAATGCTACAGTACAAAAAATTCACACGTTTATGTCTATAAGTAATTGTCACTTGTTCCTCATGTAGAAATGTACTTCCTAAAATCATGTTGTACCTTCCTGGGGCAGGTTTATTTAAAATGCAGCATTCAATCATATTGTTTTCATTTCCAACGTTGATGGAAAAGGAAGCTTTTCTCTCAACCAAAATATTTTGACTTCCTATTCCTCTCAGAATAGTGGATGTATGTTTTAATTGCACTTTCCTAGGGTTAATTTTGTGTAAAGCATCACTGTAGATAATGTTTATAGAACTTCCAGTGTCGATTAATGCATTTAATTTAACATCTTCAACAAAAATTTGAATAATCGGAAAATTTCCTTGGCAAGGAGTTTCACTTTCCGTCATGCAACTAATTTCAGAGTTTGGTCTGTTAAAATTTGGAGATTGAAAATTTTGTGTTCTAAAATTCTGTCTTCTAAATTGTCTTCTATTACCAAATCTATTATTAAAATATCTGTTATTTCTTCTATATCCAAAATTATTGAAGTTTTGAAATTTATAATTATCAAAAGAATTTCTAAAATTTGAAAAATTTCTTCTCTGGAAATTTGAATTTCTACCAAAACTGTTACGAAACGGTCTTCTAAAAGACCGAAAGTTCTTTCTTGGAGAATAATTTTGATATGGACTTTTAACATACCACTCTTCTTCCTGTGAGGCAACCGGAGTTCTTCTTTGATTGAAACGGTTTCTATTGTCAGTTCTTCTAGATGGTGTAGAAGTTTTGAAAGATGTTGATGGTTTATGTTTCTTCTTTACTGGAATATCTTCCCAATCTTCCTCTATCAACTCATCTTCATTGTATCTGCTTGTAGAGGGCGTATCCAAGAAGGAATCTTCAAAACTGGAGTTGCTTCTCTCTAAATCTTCTCTTATCTCGTTCAGTCTTTTCTTTCTTTTTTCTGAGTTTTCACTGAATTTTCTTCTTAATTTCTCAAATTCTTTCTTCTTTGAATTCAATTCTTTCTTCAGCTCTTCAATTTCATGTTTAGGGTCATTTTCAATTCTCACAGCATTTATGTCTTCTGTTATTTCTTCCAGCACTTCATTTTGCACTTCTTCTTCCAATATTGCTATCTCTTTAGCAGCTTCAAATGACTGTGGGTTTGCAGATAAAACAGCTTTTCGAATAATGATTTTCAACCCTTTCTTAAATGCGTTTAGTAATATAGCAGTTCTCAGGGAATCTTCATTGTCAGTCCCAGTATCTTGTGGGAAAGCCACATAGGATTCAGCTTCTATGCGGTTCGCGTATTCTCGAACTTCTTCGTTAATCATTTGTTTACAATTGACCAGGTTAGCAACATTCCTGGCAATATTTTCCTTTTTTGTAAAATTGTCCTTGAGTGCGTTAACAACTTCAGTAAAATTCGTGCTTTGGTTTAATTTGGGTATGGATTTGATCAGTCTTTCAGCACGACCAGACAATTTCAACTTTAAGACGAAAATTTTATCTCGATTAGACCATTCGGCGTGTTCAGCGACCAGGGAGAACTTTTCCAAAAAGTCCTGAAATGATTCATTTGCATTGCCAGCAAAACCCGGAATGGATCCAAGGAACTGTGATCCAATTCCGACCTTCATTTTGTTTGAGTTTCTGACAGCGGAAGCTGATCTGCCAGAATTTGGAGAAAGTCGTGGCGGAGACACCGAAGGGATACGGTTCGACGAATTCCGTTGTGTAGAGGAGTCTCTACTCCTGCTTGCTCTCGTACTTCTAGTTTTTGGCATTTTAGCGCAAGGTTTTTCACCAACACAGATTCTAGGGGCGCGGTAGCCCATTGGTTAGCGCACTGGAGTTGCACTCGGTAGGCCCGGGTTCGATTCCAGCCACTGCCAAAACTGCCGCCGTGTTCATGCGGAGTACGATCACGTTAAACATGTGGGTCCGAAAGTCCTTCCGAGAGGTTGGTGGTAGGGGAAGGAGGGTACGGTCCCTGTGGATGCCTCCCCCACTGGGTTCCGGTCTAAATTGGGTGGCACTTCCCGACCGTCCAAACAGTTACCTTACACCTTTCTGGTAGGTCGGACGGTCTGGGTTTCAACAACAACAACCAACACAGATTCTAATTTATCACGAGACACAGTTTTTCACAGTTTATTTCGAAAAAATTTCACTTTCTATCACCTATTTATGTATAAGTAGAGCACCGAAAAACACTACGTGTAACTTTTTCACTTTCTGTTCATTATCATGAACTTCGAATCACTTTTTCATGTGCACAGAACTCTTGTATTCACTTTTCATAAATGTGTGTATGCACTTTATGTCAATGTATGTGTATTTGAAAATTTCAATTTACCTATATATATCATATATCATATAGAATTTTGTGTATTTATGTATGTCAAATATAAACCAGGAAATATATATGCAACAGAATAATATGCAAAATGCAAATTCAACATGCAAATAATATTTTTGGTGCTTCTGGGCTTATGTGCTTTTGCACTTATTTACTATATGACACATAAATAAAAAATTTTCATGCCCATTAAACTCAATACTTGCACCAATAACAAAACTTACTTTGACATATCAGACTGCAATACTCGGCATATAATCAAACAAAAATTTTCTGCACTCCTTCATAAAAATCATATTTCACTCACTGTAATACTCTGGGAAAGGGAACAGGCACCAGTTTGTGGGAGCGGGATCAGTACCAACAGACTGACTCCACTACACACAACACCGTGAAACGTAAATTTAATATACCAAAAGAGAACTATTAATTTTATCATAATTACCACATATAACACCAGGTTCAAAATTCAAGGGAGTTCCCAGTTTAGGAGAATTAAAATCCTAAATGATTACAGTGAGGAAAACACAAAGGCAACACAATAATCAGGCTCATTTATCACACAAATTAATATTTATTTAATATTTTCAAAATTGAATATATGCATTTTAACTTCAAATTTTAGTTCAGAGACTTCAGAGCCTATCTATTATGAACACATTCAACATTACTGCTCTGGTCAAAATATATAGCAACAATCTTTAATCGTATTCGACAAATATATGATTTCTTTAATCATGAAAATCAACTCAACATAAAGTTATTTTAATCTGAGCCATTTAATATCAATTAAATTGTATTCACCTGTGCCTGTGATGCAGCGGAACTTCTTGTTCCGAAGAAAGAAATTTCACCTGAGCGGTAGAGTAATTTTACAATACGAAGAATGTCCTATTCAGGATAACACGATCTGCAGCTGAATAAAAGAGTTCCCAAAGGTGGATGGTCGAGAAAATGATCCAAAATTTAGATGACATGACAGCATTCGAATATGGCAAGTAAGCCGAACCTTCGCGATCTAGACTCATCACCAGCCAACGAAAACAGGACTCCTGTAATAAAAAAATAATTTTAGAAATGATGAAAATAAATAGCCGAAACTTTTCCAGGATCTTCTCCATCAGCTCCAGAAGGGCAGGGCGGTTTCTCTTAGAAACAAATGCCCAATTCCGCCAGCTTAGCCATTTTGACCAAAAGCCTTTGTCCTTTTAATAAGACAAAACTTTCGATGCGACCTTTCAGTCGGAATTTCCAGCTCCAAGAGAACAAATTGCGGGTCGCTTGAGCCCACGCCAAGGAACTTCTCCTGCGCTGCGCCTCTTCCTGATTGGACAGGCGCGCTTCTCCTAGCAACAGGCGAGCACACGTCACGCATCTCGGCCAGACACAAATCCTAGACATTCTCACGAATTCTCAACGAAACTCGCTTTTCAGTGCGATTTCAATAGAAACAAGTCTTAGCGAAAAACACAGCACAGGCACGGACGGAGAGAAGGATGTTTCTCTCACAGAAAAATACGAAAAGGCTCATCGATCTTCCATTTTACTGTTTATTCTTTGACTACGTATTAATTGTCCCAGTATAATATTTCTAAAACATTTTTTCTATAATAAACAGTAAAATGGAAGATCGATATTTATGCGATTATCGTTTCCTACAAAATACCATCTCACAGGGTTTTCCCAAGTATTTTTTAAGTGACATTATCTACGAATTTTATAAAATAACTGTAACCGATAGTTACCGTTTATATTTAAATAAAACTGATGGCAATATACATACTGGATTGTCACAGGTAAAGCGTGTGATAACTGATACGGGACCTCTTGAATAGGGTCTATTGTATAATACGTTATGGAAGATTTGCATCGTCTTGTATGAAACAATATTGATGTACATCTGCATGTAATATGCTATTGATTGCCATTCAGATATATGGTTTTAGAAATAGACTTTGTTATTATTGTTCTATTATGTGTCAATATTTAAAGTCTTCTTTAAGTAGAAGCTAAGTTATTTTGATAATTTATACTTGTGAACATGTTTCAAACTTTATTCAAACACTTTTTAAATATATTTCAAACATTTACTGTTGATGAATTTCGATAGGGCTGGATCTCGACAATTATATCTTATATTTGTTTGTGTATGTTGTCTATTTACATCTTACAATTTGATACATTCGTATTCTTTTTTGCAATATACCGGCTCTCCGGGAGTGTTGTCGCGACGCAAAGCATGCTTAACCGGGGTGAGGGGGTCACAACTCTCCCCGGCCATCTTTTGGTATATTGTTTCCATCCATACCTCTTTTCTTTTTGAAAATATATATAAATATATATATATATATATATATAAATATATATATATATATATATAAATATATATATATATATATATATATATATATATAAATATATATATATATATATATATATATATATATATATATATATATAATATATATATATATATAATATAAATATATATATATATATATATATATATATATATATATATATATATAATATAAATATATATATATATATATATATATATAAATATATATATATATATATAAATATATATATATATATAATATAAATATATATATAAATATATATATATATGTATATATATATATATAAATATATATATATATATATAATATATATATATATATATAATATATATATATATATAATATATATTATATAATATATATAAATATATATATAAATATATATATATGTATAAATATATATATATATATATATATATATATATATATATAAATATATATATAAATATATATATATATAAATATATATATAAATATAT